>JANUYF010000002.1:2314838-2914838 GCA_026167975.1 Phrynosoma blainvillii | reverse complement strand
TGAATGCATGAAAGAAAGAAAATGGGGGAGGACTGGTCCCCTGGCATTTCTCCTGCTCCCCCCTGGTGGTTGCAGCCCTTACTGCAAGGCATCCCTTCCGGCTGCTGGAGGACAAGGACCAGTTGCAAGACCAGCCTCACCTTCTTCCACTCCAGAAAGACCAGGACTTTTTTTGTCTGATGGGGAATATCCTGAGCAGGGAAAGCTCCTGGGCTCCAGGAAAGCTGGTCTTGGTAAGCTTAAGGCAGTACTGTGAGATCCTATGGTCAGAAATCATGTTGTTGTTGTTGCTGTTGTTAACTGCCCTCAAGTTAATCTGGACCTATGGCGACTCTATGGATGAGACCCTTTCTTTCTCTACTGTTCTGCTTAATTCCTGCAACCCCTTAATAAATACTCATGGCTTCCTTAATAAGAGAGTCCCTCCATCTATATCATATGGCCTTCCTCTCTTCCTCCTTCCCTCCACCTTTCCTAGCATTATTGTCTTTTCCAACAATTCATGCCTTCTCTTGACGTGTCCAAAGTACGACAGTCTAAGGACCTTATCACATGGGGGTCTCAAAGCGGCAGAAAAGCGAAATAAGAATCAATCCAGAACTATAGAGGAAAAGACCCCACAATACGGAAATTACGATCACACGCAACAGAAGTCATTGCGCAGTTGTCAAAATCGCGATAGAAGCGCATCCTGGATACGTATTTGCTGTTCACACACAAGTGAGAACATTCCGGACAGAACCCAACAATGATGTTCTTGCACATGCGCAGAAACAGGAATGCTAAACACGCCCGTCGGAAGCGATTGTCGTCACTTCCTGCGCACCATTGTGTCATTGCTTTGCCATCGCCTTTGCCGTGCAGTCGCCATTGCCATCTCTCCAGTCATCTTCATCCATCCTCATCGCTTTATTCTTCATCGCTTTGGGCATGGAGACTGCATTAGATCAACTCCAGGAGTTGATGAAGAAGGTAGAGATGGTGGAGCAGGAGCATGAGCAGAGGTGCAGGGCTGTGCTTGGCGGCGTCCATCGGTGGATGAGGCGACGTGGCCTGGTGGGCTTCTCTGCACATGCTTTGCTATGGAGGATTTTGAGTCTCCTCCACCTCGTTGGTAGGGGTTTCCATGGAGCCAGTGTCCCCCGTCCTCGCAGGTGGTGGGTCAGGCCTCAGGCTATTCGCAATTGGTGGGCAGAGGAGGTCATGGCTCTGTGGGATGAGGACATGTGGATAAGGAACTTCCGCATGTCCAAATCCACCCTCTTCGTGATAGCCGAGGCCCTGCGCCCTCACCTCGAGGCCGAGGACACCATAATGAGGAGGGCCATAATGAGGAGGGTGGCAATCACCATCTGGTGGCTGTCTGCCCCCCTCAATTACAGGAGGGTGGCACGGCACTTCCAGATTGGGGTGTCCACTGCGGCCAAGATCTGCATAGAAGTCATCAAGGCCATCGAGAGGGAACTTCTACCGAAGACGGTCTGTCTTGGTGACTATCGGCAGGTAGGTTCCTCTCCTTCTTTCTGTGTGTTAGCTGCACCTGAACTATGCTGTGAAATAATCTTTCTGTGGCATATAAAAGGGGGGGGGGGTTGGGCTCCCTTTGGTATATTGAGGCACTTTTCAGCTATCCCACTAGCCCCTGTGCTATTAGCTACCCCTGTTCCGTGCACTGTGTGTAATGTGCAGGTATGCATACCTGCATATATTTGCTGATTATTGGAATGCCTGATGGCAGGGGTACATTTACATGGAAAGGGAGGTATAAAGAGAGTCTTGAATATAGGCTACAAATGTATATAGGTATACATGGATACAAGCATCTGCTCAGGGAACTGGACAGACAGCTAAGCAATGGGATGCATGGGTATCAGCTACTAATTGTTTCTGAAACCACAGCTTGGCAATTGGCAATGCAGTTTTCTTGGGGGAATGGCTCTTAACCTGATTCTCATTGGATTTTCCCTTTTTTCTTGTTATCTCACTGCAGGTAATGGCTGGATTTGAGCAGTTGGGCTTCCCCCAGTGTGTCGGTGCTCTGGATGGGACACACATACTGATACACCCTCCCAGGACGAAGGCTGAGGACTATTTCAACAGGAAAAATGGCCATTCCATAGTGTTACAAGGATTAACCTCGGCCACGGGACTTCCTAAATATTGAGGCAGGATTTTCTGGCAGGAACCATGATGCCTTCATTTTCAGGCACTCATCGCTTTTCCAGGCCATGAACGAGGGAGCTTTTATTCCTGGGAACCCTACACTGACGATCGTGGGGTGCAGGTACCGCCGCTGATAATCGCCGATGGAGCCTACCCCTTGTGCCGATGGCTCATGAAGCCGTACAGTGGTGCTGCAGGAAAGAGAAGACACCCAGCTGCAATTCAATATTGCATTAAGCAGGGCTCGCTGTGTGGTGGAGCGGGCTTTCGGCCGCCTGAAGGGGAGGTGGGGCTCTGCCTGGGTGCGAGGCTGACAGTCGGAGAAGAGCACTTCACCACTGTAGTGTCTGCATGTGTAGTTCTCCACAATATTTGTGAGAGTAATGGCCAAGTGTTGAACTCCGGGCAGTCTGTCAGTGAAATACAGCCCCCTCCGATGGCACAGCTATATCAGACTGGAAGAGACCGTCGGAGAATAACCGAGGGAGAGCGAGTACGTGGGGCTATTGCGGCAGTGATAGCCGACCGGGTGTGAATGACTTTGTTTACTGCAATGGTTGATGTTTCTGTTTATATATCTGCAGTTAAACAAGAAAGCATTACGGTTCTGTTACTTTTCTTGGTTTCCTATGGTTCATCTGTTTAAAAGCTTCATTGGTTTATAGCTGAATGGGTATATGTACATATTTGTATATATATATATATATATATATATATATATATATGTGTGTGTGTGTGTGTGTGTATACATATATATACGTGTATATATATATATATATATATATATATATATAATGTTTATATATATATATATATATATATATATATATATGTATATATATATATGTGTGTGTGTGTATATATATATGTGGGAAGAAAATATATGTATATACATATATATATGTGGAAAGAGAGTGTATATTTGTTAATGTATTTTTCTATTGATAAAGCAATCTGTAACACAACAATAACCACAACAGTTTTGAAATTTATTAGTATTAAACTATTTACAACTACTATATATCTGACTGCGTGAAGATGTAATCATTTATACTTACATATGTAGATGTTCTGACAGCTATCAAAACATAACATTCCTGTTAACAAGGTCCTTCATGAAGGCGAATAGAGCTTCTTCTTCTTCACCAGTCTTTTGGTTTTCCCAGGGACACTCTCAGATGGTGGAATTCTGGGAGTGGTATCCTGCATTTGTGGGGGCTCCGTTGAAGGGACAAGGCAAGGAGCTTGACATGTCCCCTCATCCCCTGAGTCTCCAAACAGGATTTGGGTGCAAGTAACTGGTGGAGGCTGCATTGCTGGCCTCCTTGGGGACCCAGCTGAAAGTACCTGCTGATGTTTGCAACCACGCCAAGGCACGTTCCATAACTTCAGTCCTGTTCCTCTCCTCTGCAGTCCTGTTTCTCTGCTCCTGTACAGACTCACGGCAAACATTGATTAGTTCTCCCATCTGCCTGAACATCCGCTCCCTGTACCGCAAGGTCAGATTAAGGTCCCTGCGGTATGAGCGTACCAGGCTGTCAAGAGAACCAGCCTCTCTTCTAATGGTCCTTAGAAAAGAGCCGTGTTGGCGCCTTGCCAACACGCGGTTCAGACGTCACTCCCACCGTGAGTCGTCAATTATCATTCTTGCTATGACTTCCCCCTTTCTGGCTCTCCGGTCTATAGACTCTTCCTCACTTCGGACACGGTGGCCAACCCTGCGCAGTGGTGCTGCAGGAAAGAAAAGACATTACTCACCCACCCATGTAACCATGTGTAACCCTTTACTACTATCTTGTGCATTCACACAAACAGATCAGCACATGTAAATCACTGTTAAGATAACATCTATCAATATATATTAATAAAGAGATAAGATAAGGTGATTGTTATTGTGTTGCAATTCATGCAAACCCTTATCATATCAGGTGAAGTGATATTTGGGAGGTGTAGGAAGCGCAACTCACCCCTCCTGACTGTTGGTTCATGCGGTGAATCGCCGGTTACATTAGGACCGCTTGCCTGGGTCTCTCCGCCTGGCGGCTGTGTTCCCTCTTCCTGGGGCCCTTCTCCAGTAATTACTGTTTCTGAAAAAGAAAGAACGGAAAAATGTACCCATTGGGTTAGCACTGGGTTTCGCACTTCATATCTGGGTCTGGCACCGCATTACCCTTCCTGTGCTTCCGACCTTCACAGCTAATCATACCTTCACTGCCAGCAGGCGAAGAAGGAAGATCCTGTGGGTTCTCTGCAGGTGGATGTGTTTCCAACTCTACAGGAACGAGGTGGAGGATAACATTTCCCTCTTCAGAAATTGCTGGCGGAACTGTGGAAATAAAAATGGTAAAGGAAAAGCATAAAGCTTCAGTATAAAAAATATTTTCGACAAATAAGCCTATCTACACACACACACACTCACACACACACACATCTCTAATTTATATATATGTGTGTATTTATACACACACACACACACATATATATATACACACAAACATACATGCATACATGCATATATATATATATATACGCGTATATATATATATATATACACACACACACATATATATTTATGCATATATATCTCACATATATATCTCACTTACTACACCTATACATATATATACACACCCCATATATATATACACGTATGCAACAAGTTATCTTTTTCTGGAATCAATTTTTTTTACCATGTGATCCATTTCAGCTGCACAGCAATGCAGTTAGGATGGAGATGCATTTTATAGTGCCGGCCCCCCTTCCCAATTATCAAGGTTAAGAGTTAAATAAAAATTACCCATATTTCCATTGCAGTGAATTATGGAATTATCTTGAGAACCAGTTAACCAAAATTATGGAAGGGTGCAAAGACTTTCTTTGGGGTATCCTCTCTGTGCTAAAACCCCCACCACCCTTTTATTCTGAAATTTATAAATATTACCCATAATTCAATAGCAGCGATGAAAAGCCGCAATTTCATGACAAACACCATCCAAATGCATGTTCTGTAAAAGGGTTATCTATTCTATCCTGTATAAATGGATTAATGACCCCTAGAAAACCCGAAACCCCCTGCCTCCTCCCCCCCATTCAAAGGCCCTGTAGAAGCACATAGCGATGAATGCATAGTTTTTCTTACCTTCCACATGGACGGCAGCGCTGGTACTTGGAGCCTCATCACCTGATTCTCGGGTGGCCTGCGATGAGCTTGCTTGAGTTGCTGGGGCGGGTGTCCTCACAATTTTTAGGTTTTTTGTGACCCTCTTCGGGAAAACTGATCTATCAGTCTTCAAAAAGGGGTCCAGTTCCTTTAAAAAAGGGCAAGTCACCGGAGCGTTTCCAGAAATTTTGTTGTGATATCTGGCTTTTTGATAGTCGGATTTGAGGGTTTTACATTTATTTCTAATTACGGAAACAGTCCGGTTTATCCCCTTTTCCCGCAGCTTCCCTGATAGTTCCAAATATACGTTGTGGTTCCTATGGTTGGCATAAAGCTCTCGCTGGATCCTTTCTTCTCCCCATAGTGGAATGAGTTCTAATATTTCTGTGTGGGTCCAAGCGATGCCCCTTCCCTGCTTTCTTGGAGGCTCCATAGGAGAGGAGGCAGCCATTTAGAATAAACAGTAATTCAATGGCAATAAAAGTTTTAAAAAACCTCTACAACACCAGTATAGTTGTTTTGGCGCTAGTATGCTTGTCGCGTCGTAGCCTCTATAACGACCCGAAAATCAAGCCTCCCAGCGCTTAATTCAGGAGATGTTTTCCCTTGCACAGCTTCCTCCCAAATGGCCTCCACGTGGCGACAATGGCGCTTCCTGTTTGGGTGCGCTATTACCGCATTTCTGCTGAGACGACTTCCTCGTTGTGGCGACACCTACTGGGGGATGCTCATTTCCCCTTCAGGATAGCCACAGCTGCCACCCATTACAGCCTATTGTAGTATATTATACTATAGTATAGGGACAGTTAGAATGCCTTGAGGGTGGCAGCTGTGGATGAGTGCAGAGGTGGAGGCTCTGCTTGAAATAATGGGCAGGAGCCCCCATCTAGACCTCCTGATGGGCTCAAGCTCCCATCCAAATAGGATGATTTATAGAGGGTTGGCCAGGAAGCTGGCCTGTAGAGGGTTCCGGAGGACCATGGGGCAGGTTCGCTCAAAAGTAAAAGTCCTTTGGAACGCCTTCTACAGAGCCAGGGACATGTTCCATGGCCACCCTCCAGCTGCAGCTGAGCCTCCCTTCTACAGGGAGCTGTACCGTCTGTGGGTGCGGGCAGGGAGGCCCGATGAACGAAGAGCCAGGAGGCGTGCAGGTAAGTCCTGTAGCACTGTTGCAGTACCATCAGCATTTGTAGATTTCGAAGTTCTTATGTTGTTAGCACTGTTTTGTGTCTCCTTTTATTTCATAGAATCATAGAATCATAGAATCATAGAGTTGGCAACACAGATACACTTGATACACTTGAGATTGATACAATATATACATCTAGTGTATATCTAATGTAATTTTGTTGGCTTTTCTTTTCATTATTATTATCTATAATTTCTTATAAAAGTAAGATACATGTAGGAGTAGTTAATTTACGAGAAAAAATGTTTCAAAGGATAACCAAAGCTCTGAACGTTAATCATAATATATAGTCTGTGATGTGGATTTATAATAGCTGAAATGATCAGGGATAATTATTCTAAGGTGGATGAACAACTGCAGTACTGTGGAAGAATTTTAGGTAGTATATGTATGTTTTGTGATGTTTTTTGATGTTGTTTGTTAATTAGTTATCTTAGTTGTTAGTTTTGTATGTGGTTTGTATTTTTGTTGTACGTTGTTTGTTTCGATTATTGTTTTTAACAATTTGTCAATAAAATTTTCTTAAAAAAAAAAAAAAAAGAAAAAAAGAATCATAGAGTTGGAAAAGACCACAAGGGCCATCCAGTCCAACCCCCTGCCATGCAGGAATTCCCAATCAAAGCATCCCTGACAGATGGCCATCCAGCCTCTGCTTAAAGACCTCCAAGGAAGGAGACTCCACCACTCTCCGAGGGAGAAATGTGTTCCACTGTCGGACCGCTCTTACTGTCAGGAAGTTCCTCCTAATGTTGAGGTGGAATCTCTTTTCTTGCAGCTTGCATCCATTGTTTCGGGTCCTAGTCTCTGGAGCAGCAGAAAACAAGCTTGTTCCCTCCTCGATATGACATCCCTTCAAATATTTAAACACGGCTATCATATCACCTCTCAGTCTTCTCTTCTCCAGGCTAAACATCCCCGGCTCCCTAAGTCGTTCCTCATAGGGCTTGGCTTCTCTGCATCCTCATACTCCCAAGTAATGTATGTTGTCTTATTTTCTATATGTCCACAGTACCTGTAGTGGGAGCCCAGAATCCACCCCACCCTGAGGAGGAGGAGGAGGAAGAGGAGGAGGAGGAGGTGGCTGCACAACAAGCCCAGATTGTTGAGGAGGTTGTTCCTCCACCACAGGAGGAGGAAGAAGAGGAGGAGGAGGAGGTGGCCGGACCAGAGGAACAGGCCCAGATTGTTGAGGAGGTTGTTCCTCCCCCCCAGGAGGAGGAGGAAGAAGAGGAGGAGGAAGAAGAGCACCCCCAGGAGCCAGAGGATGAGCAAGGAGAGTCTCCTGGTAGGTATTTAGTATTCACCAACAGGCAAAGTTTGTATGCAACATCGAGTAAATAAGAATGCTAACCTCCACCCTAAATGTTGCTTTCTTTCTGTTCTATCCCTACAGTGCGAGAACTCATAAATGCCCTTGCCAGAGGGCAGGAAGCAATAATCCACAGGCTGGTGGACATCGAGAGACGCCTGGATATGGTGGAGACATGGGTGCGCCATTTCCGGGTCGCCCAGTCTCCCCCCAAATGAATTTTAGGTTTTTTCTTTTTAATTTTTTTTATCCAACCAAACCCCACTGCCCTGTGAGGCAACAGGGAGTGGATTTTTAATTTATTGCTTTTTATTTCTCCCTCCTGCACCCCTTTTTTTTATTGTTGCAAGAAAAACCTTTCTTTACAATCATGAATGAATGAAAAAAGAAATCATGTATATTTATAAATAAATATTTTATTTATTTTTTGTAAACAAGTGTGGCTTCTTCATTGAATTTGTATTGGCCCCTTTGTCGGGGATACTTTGAGTGTGAGTTCCTGCATGGCAGGGGGGTAGACTGGATGGTCATATACACACTTTGCCGGGGAAACTTTGAGAATTCAAAAGCACATGCACCTTTCATGCTGCATTCAATGTATGACCTTTGTCGGGGATACTTTGAGTGTGAGTTCCTGCATGGCAGGGGGGTGGACTGGATGACCCTCGGGTCATATACACACATAAATAGATAGCTAGAGATATATAGATGTATAGATACACACACACACACACAAACACACACACACACACACAATATGTACATGTATTACACACACACATGATAAATAGATATATAGATACACACACACACACACAATGGGCAAGCACATGGACCGTGAGTTCCTGCATGGCTGGGGGTGGACTGGATGACCCTCGGGGTATCTTCCAACTCTATTGCCAGGTTAGAATCATGACTGAAGAATACATATATAAGCAAGGTAAAACTCACACACATCCATATCCCCGGCAGGCTGGAAAGGCGGACAGGCACCATAGCCTCGGTCCTTGTTCTGGCAGCCAGGTATCCAGAGCCTGAGGAAAGAGATTAATCATGAACCATTTCTTTTTTTCCCAGCCACCAACCCCAAACACTGGCCCACCAATGAAGCTGTAACCACCCCCTAATATCCCCTAATATTGCTCTTTCACCAACCACTGGCCGCGCGTTCCAACATGTTTACCCAATCTGTTTGTCGCCCGATCCAAACAGGAAGTACACGTCATAAGATGCTTTCTCGCAGACCCATGGGAAATCAAGCTAGGAACCATGGGTCATGACGGGGAAATGCTCCACGATACGTATTTGCTGATCAGACGTATGGCGAAAGAGGAGTTATCGCGCAAACATTCCGGTCGCGCAAATGCAATACCTGGTAAAACCGAAAGACAAAAGAATGGGGAAGATTCCGCATTAGCACGGGGTTGTGTCTGGGTTGTGTGCGACGTTGTGTGAACACACGGACAAATAAAGCGCAATAGGACGGGGTTTGGTTTGGATTCTGTCTGCTTTAGACCCCGTGTGATAAGGTCCTGTGTGTGTTGTGTGATTTCAAGTCCTTGCTGACTTAATGGCAAACCTAAGGAGAAGCTGTCATGGAGTTTTCTTGGAAAAGTTTGTTCAGAGGAGGGTTGCCGTTGCCTTCCCCCTGAGGCTGAGAGAGTGTGACTTGGTCAAAGTGGGTTTGCATAGCCAAGCAGGGATTTGAGGCCAGCTCTCCAGACTCCAGCCTCAGACACGTGCTTCACTCATGCCACCCCTGCACTTGTTTCTTTCATTTAAGGTAGCATTTTTAATTGATGATGATGATGATGATGATGATTTTTTTCCTCCTTAGGGTTTTCTTGTCAAATTTTTCATTATTAATTGTTGTTGTGTTGATACTGATTTGGTGCTGTTTTCTTGGGGTTTTCTTGGCAAACATTCTTCAGAGAAGGTTTGCCATAGCCTTCCTCTGAGGCTGAGAATGTGACTTGGCCAAAGTGGGTTTTTAAATATTGTATATGTTCCCATTTTGTTTTTTTTTAACTTCAAAATATGATGCGTGCAGTGTATGTAAGAATTATTATTTATATATATATTTATTTATTTACTTCAGCCTTCCAATAGTCTGAGGGACAGCGACCTGGCCCCCGGCTCAAAATGTTTGCCTACCCCTGCTGTAGGGCAATTCAAGTTATTTAAGTGTTCAGACTTTGTTAAGGAAACAAAAATATTTAAATATCAAAAATATCAGAGCTAAGCCTGTTGAGATCTAACTTTAAAACAGCAGAGTAGCAGAAACGTGTCATTGTCTAACTATGCTTCTGTAAGAACTCAGACTGACTCAGAAACAACAGAAGAAGCATGCGGTTTAAACAGAAGCTTACTAATGGCTTTCATCTATCTATACCTATATATCTACCTATAGGAGATGAGCTTTAATTTCTCTAGCTGGCACAGCTGATCCTTTGTTTTATTATATTGTTTTAATGTATTGTTTTTTAACTTTTCTGATTTAATCTTCTTTTAAGGGGTGGGAGGGCAGATTATGGGAGGAGGGAATGTTTTAACTTGTCATGTTTTAAATGCTGTAACCCGCCTCGATTGCCACGCAGAGAGGCGGGCTATAAATAAAACCTATTATTATTATTATTATTATTATTATTAATATTATACATAGAGGCTATATCCTAATCTAGCTAAGGAATACGTAATTCAGGTAAAGAAGAAATCTTTATTTCACCATTTTCCCAAAAAAAGTTGAGAGAGGAGGAAAATGTAGGACTCAACAGGGCAAGTGAAAAATCTTTTAAGCGACGGAGCTTCCCAAAGGGGGAGTGACCTGAATCATATAGTTAGTTAACCAATTTGCAAAAGTATTGCCCTGTGATTCAGTAGGAGCAAATGGGATGTTTAAATGAGGAGGGGAGAGAGCAGAGTTTGCATGCAGGAAAACCCTATCTATCTGAGGAGGGGAAGAGAAAATGCTGAAATCTTCCAAGAGTTAGAAATTCCAACCCTACAGCAGCAGGACAGCAAGGCTGGTACAGCGTACACTGAAGAGAGGCCACCTGGCCTCGGACTCAGGATAAAGTGACTGTTTTCTAATTGCCTTAATTGTAATTTTAACCACGAAGAGCAAGAGCAGTAATAATTAATATGGCAGAATCAGAGAGGGACAGTGTTCACCTGGGCAACATTTAGATTAGGCTTCCTTTTTCCACATTATCATTTATTTATTTATTTAAGGTATTTCTACCATGCTCTTAACCACAAAAGCTCTCAGAGTGGCTTACATCATTGTTATATTTATTTATTTCCTATTCCCCCCACCCAAATTACAGAAGTCACTTAGTGGACATCTGCATCCCCATCAAAGGACCCACACAGTGGTGAAGTGACATGAATACATGGAATCTGGAAGGAGCTTCAGAGATAGTGATGCCTGCATTATACTTCAAAGAACACACACAGTGGAGAAGCCCTATGAATGCATGGAATGTGGAAAGAGCTTCACTAAGAGTGGAGATTTAAACATACATCAAAGGATCCACACGGGGGAGAAGCCCTATAAATGCATGGAATGTGGAAAGAGCTTCAGCCAGAGTGGAAGTCTATACTCACATCAAAGGACCCACACGGAGGAGAAGCCCTATAAATGCATGGAATGTGGAAAGAGCTTCACTCAGAGTGGAAATCTAAACTCACATCAAAGGATCCACATGGGGGAGAAGCCATATAAATGCATGGAATGTGGAAAGAGCTTCAGTCACAGCGGAACACTAAAGTCACATCAGAGGACTCACACGGGGGAGAAGCCATATAAATGCATGGAATGTGGAAAGAGCTTCAGTCAGAATGGAAATCTAAACAAACATCAAAGGACCCACACAGGAGAGAAGCCATATGAATGCATGGAATGTGGAAAGAGCTTCACTCAGAGTGGAGATCTAAACATGCATCAAAGGATCCACACTGGGGAGAAGCCATATAAATGCATGGAATGTGGAAAGAGCTTCAGTCAGAGTGGAAATCTTAACTCACATCAAATGACCCACATGGGGGAGAAGCCGTATAAATGCATGGAATGTGGAAAGAACTTCACTCAGAGTGGAGAGCTAAACATACATCAAAGGACCCACACTGGGGAGAAGCCCTATAAATGCATGGAATGTGGAAAGACCTTCAGTCGGAGTGGAAATTTAAACTCACATCAAAGGACCCACACTGGGGAGAAGCCGTATAAATGCATGGAATGTGGAAAGAACTTCACTCAGAGTGGAGAGCTAAACATACATCAAAGGACCCACACTGGGGAGAAGCCCTATAAATGCATGGAATGTGGAAAGACCTTCAGTCGGAGTGGACATTTAAACTCACATCAACGGACCCACACCGGGGAGAAGCCATATAAATGCATGGAATGTGGAAAGAGCTTCAGTCACAGTGGAAGCCTAAACAAACATCGAAGGACACACACTGGAGAGAAGCCCTATAAATGTATGGAATGTGGAAAGAGCTTCAATGATAGTGGAAGCCTAAACAAACATCAAAGCACACACACTGGGAAGAAGCCCTATAATTGCATGGAATGTGGAAAGAGCTTCAGTTGGAGTGGACATTTAAACTCACATCAAAGGACCCACACTGGGGAGAAGTCAAATAAATGCATGGAATGTGGAAAGACCTTCAGTCACAGCGGAGTACTAAAATCACATGAGAGGACTCATACAGGGGAGAAGCCATATAAATGCATGAAATGTGGAAAGAGCTTCAGTCACAGTGGAAGCCTAAACAAACATCGAAGGACCCACACTGGGGAGAAGCCCTATAAATGCATGGAATGTGGAAAGACCTTCAGTCAGAGTGGACATTTAAACTCACATCAAAGAACACACACGGGGGAGAAGCCCTATAAATGCATGGAATGTGGAAAGACCTTCAGTTGGAGTGGACATTTAAACTCACATCAAAAGACCCACACTGGGGAGAAGCCCTATAAATGCATGGAATGTGGAAAGACCTTCAGTCGGAGTGGAAATTTAAACTCACATCAAAGAACCCACACTGGGGAGAAGCTGTATAAATGCATGGAATGTGGAAAGAACTTCACTCAGAGTGGAGAGCTAAACATACATCAAAGGACCCACACTGGGGAGAAGCCCTATAAATGCATGGAATGTGGAAAGACCTTCAGTTGGAGTGAACATTTAAACTCACATCAAAGAACACACACGGGGGAGAAGCTCTATAAATGCATGGAATGTGGAAAGAGATTCAGTCACAGTGAAAGGCTAAAAACACATCAAAGGATCCATATGGAGGAGAAGCCATATCATCCTGGAGAGAAGTGACCAGTGGGGTGTCCAGTGGGGTTCTGTCCTGGGCCCAGTGCTATTCAACATCTTTATTAATGATTTGGATGAAGGAATAGGGGCATGCTTCTCAAATTTGCAGATGACACCAAATTAGGAGGAATAGCTAATACCCCAGAAGACAGGATGAAAATTCAAAATGACCTTAATAGATTGGAAAGCTGGGCCAAACTAACACAATAAATTTCAACACAGAGAAATGTAAGGTACTGCACTTAGAGCAAAAAAATGAAATGCATAGGTATAAGGGATTTAGACATCTTAGTAGACCACAAGTTGAACATGAGTCAACAGTGTGGTGCCGCAGCTAAGAAGATCAATGTGTTTATAGGCTCTATCAATAGAAGTATATTATATAGATCAAGGGAAATAATAGCGCCACTCTATTCTGCTTTGATCAGGCCCCACCTGGAATAATCCTGTGTCCAGTTCTGGGCATCACAATTCAAAAAGGATGTTGAAAAACGAACGTGTCCAGAAGAGGGAGACTAAAATGGGGAAGGGTCTGGAAACTATGAGGAATGACTTAGGGAGCTGGGGATGTTTAGCCTGGCGAAGAGATGGTTAACAGGGGATATGATAGCCCTCTTTAAATATTTGAAGGCATGTCATATTGAGGAGGGAGCAAGCTTGTTTTCTGACGCTCCAGAGAATAGGAATCAGAACAACGGATGTAAGCTACAGGAAAAGAGATTCCACCTCAACATTAGGAGGAACTTCCTGACAGTGAAAGCTATTCAGTGGTGCGACACACTCCCTCAGTGGAGATTGTGGTGGAGTCTCCTTCTTTGGAGGTCTTTAAACAGAGGCTGGATGGCCACCTGTCACAGGGGATGCTTTGATTGGGAGTTCCTGCATGGCAGAAGGGGGTTGAACTTGATGGCCCTTGTGGGCTCTCTTTCTTTCAATGAAATTTGCCAAAGGGGGAAAGCTGTATAAATGCACGGAAGTTAGAAACCCTTTCCATATTCGTGTCAATTGTACTGAACAAAAGCACCCATGGAAGAGAAACCTTTTGTGTATATTTCGGCTGTGAAAAGTACTTCGGTGATGGTAAAATACTGACTAAACAAGAAGCCTGTCTGGGCAGTTTCACAGCCAGATAAATAGATTGAGACCGGCTGGGTCGGAAAGGGGGATTTTGAAGCCTCACACCAGCAGGGCCATCTTCCATCCTGTCTAAAAGAAGCTTTGGGGAGGACTTTGCTATAAAAAAACCTCCCTGAACCCAACTACACTAGATAATTCCTGGCCAATCTCCTACATCTTTCTTTTGTGCAAGGTTTGGGAGAAGGTGGTGATCCCCCAGGCCCAGGGGTTCCCGGCCACGTCTCTGGGATGGGATTTGGAGGCACTGTTTTACAATGGATCCAGTCCTCCTAGGAGGGCCACCCTCAGACGATGGTGCTGGGGGATTCGGACTGTTGGCCTGTAGCGTGCCTCCCGAATTCACTTTTGTCCCTATGTTGTTTAGCATCTGAATGAAACTGCTGGGAGAGCTTTGGAGTTCAGTATGCTCATGACATCCAACTTTGTCTCTCCTTTCCATGTGAGAGAAATAAAAATGTTGCTTGCTCATTCTAATTTCACAGCTTGGCATAGGTTTTGAGGGTAGAGGATAGTTATTGAGCCTTGAATCTTTGGCTGTAAACGTCCCTTCTGGCTGGCATGCAGGAACTCCACAAGCCACAAAGCCAAGCCCAGTGGGATGGAGGAGCAGATGCCTCTCTCATGCACCCTAAAGAGGCAAAAAGCACTGCTTAGGAGGCTGGCGGACTCTCCTTCCTTCCTTCCTTCCGTCCTTCTGTCCTTCCTTCCTTCCTTGGCAATTTCTAAGCAGAGGCTCTTTGGAGGTCTGTTCTTCACACTTGAGTGAAGCCATGGAAAAAGAAGGCCACAGGTGCGGATCCAGGACAAGCTCAGATGGAGAAGTGGCCTCCAATGGACTCCGAAAGGACACAAGAGTAGTGGACTGACCTCTTTATTAATGCCAAACGCAGTTCCACCCAGATGAACTATTCATAGGGTTTCCTTCACCTCCAGAAGATCCAAGAAGACCTAAATGTGAGTTAGTAAATCTAGGGGTGCAATTTTTGGGAGGAAGGGATTTTCCAGGCTTTGTTTATATTTGTGTGTATCTCAAATGAGAGCCGTATCCAGATTTGAGGACTCTGAGATTCAACTAATGGAAATGGGGTGTGTGTTAACCTTTGTACAATTGTTGTTTTCTTTTGTTTAATTGTAATCGCAGACTTCAAACCCTTGGTTTTGCATATTCACACAGGGGCAGCCTCCATTTAAATCAATGGGGCATGCCTATGTGGCTTGAATATTTGCAAATCTCTGTTTTTGCGCGGGGGTCCAGAATGGATCTCCTACAAAAATGGAGGGCCAACTGTACTCTATATTTTGGAAAGCTGTAGGAGTAGACTGTGTTTAGTCTTTATTTTATAGGACATCCAAAAGACACAAATACAGATGTCCGAAGGCCCTCCAATTCCAGCATATAGCTGGACTGTGAAGTAGTTTAAGTTTCCTAAGGCTTTAGCCTTTGATAAGGAAATAAAAATATTTAAAAATGTCAAAGCCAAGCTTTTTAGTGTCTGGCTTTAAATTAGCAGAGTGGCAGAAACATGTCTTTAACTATGCTTCCTTGAGAACTGAGACTGACTCCAAAAACAACAAACACCTAGCTTGCAGTTTAAAACAAACATTTAATAATGGCTTTAATCTATATTTACATAGAAGCTCTATCCTGATCTAGCTAGTGAATAGTTTGGGTAGAAAAGAAATATTTATCTCACCCCCTTTCCAAAGAAGATGAAAACACGACAGCTCAGTTGAAAATCTTTGAGATGATGTCTGTCAGTCCCTAAGGGGAAGTGACCGAAGTCCCACAGTTAGTTTGAATGAGAGAGGGAAGAGTTTGCATGCAGGAAATCCCTATCTATCCAAGGAGGGGGAAAGCAAATGCAAAGGTCTTCCAACATGGACAGAATTGTGGCAAGGGATAGGACATTTGGGATCATTTTTTGTTAAAACCTGGGAAGAATTTGTAGCAGGGTGGGCAGGAGTATCTTTAGAACAAGCAAGATACAGTTAGTTTGTGGAGCACAAATCCGGTTATTAAAAATGGCTGGCCAAAATCCTTGTGGATATGGGCAGATATTTCTGATACTCTTGCTAATGATGATTTGGAGAGAAGCTCGACCTGTACTCCATCCAAAGGAATTAACAGATATCAAAGGAAATACCTTAATTGAATCGGTGGAAATAGTGGCCTCAGTATATAGCCAGTATATATTTGCAGCACTGAGGTGGCTAATAAGAGCGATTGAGAAAGGTATTCCAAATATAGTGCTACCGTCTTCAATACCTGCCAATTGTAATGGCTCAAAATGTGCTTTTGCCTTTTGCCTCCAGGAGCCTTTGCTAGAGAAAGACCTCGGCTAAAATGCTGACAATGTAGAGACTCAGGGCCTTCCTGCCTTTGTGTTCAGAGACCTTGCAGAGATTCCTTGCTTCAATAGATAGCAATGTTCCTGTTGTTGTTATAAGTTAGAGAAAGAGGGAAGGTATAAACAGACAGATAATGGATAAGTAACCATTTGTGATGTCAAAGCCTTGTTTATGCCTGTGTATAAAAGAAAGCGTTCTGTCTTCATTCGGGAGGCTTGATTCTTTGGGAGAGGACTCCATCAAGCCTCACAGCGGCCATTTTTAATAAAGCCTGTTCTTTTTCATCCTACCTGGGTCCCAAGTCTTCTTTTTTCAGGTAATCTACTACAGCCCTTTATAAATAAAGAATAATAATAATTGCTGGGTGTATGAAAAACCAGGCAAGTTTGAAATGTGGCCGTGGATAGATTGGATAGTCAGCAAGAAAAGTCAAGTTCGCAATTGGTCGGGTTTTGGGGAAGAACCTGTCCTGAGCTCTGGGTGCAAGTCTTGCCTTCTGCTGCTCCTGGGGAAAACAAAAGAAGTTTAGGAGGATCCATCCTCTTCCCTTATTTGCAGCAGAGGACAGGATGCCAAGTATAGACACATTTCCCAAAGGGGGACTGCAAACATTGTGTTACTCATCAATAAGCTTCTTAGTGATGCTCAAAGTGGAGGACATTTTGGAATTCCTCCTGGACAGAACCTAGAAATGCCAGACAGGTCCTAGAAGAGGCGGAGGGATGGATGTCCGAAAGCAGAATGGGTCCAAAAGCGGAGCCCCTTTGCCCATCCATCCCAGGACCTCCTTCCTCCTCAATGGATGGGGGTCGGGGGTTGGGAGGGCACCCCTATATTCCCCATTCCCAGCCCTCCCTTTGCCTTAGGCGGGCATTTCCAGTAGAAAAGATCCACAAACACTGGTACCTTTATTGGCCATGCAAAATGCACAATATACACTTTGCAAGCTTTTGAAGCTTCACCGGCTTCTTCATCAGGCACAGTGTTAACATTACAAACTAAGCAGGGGGGGGGGGAATTGAAGATGTTAGTCCCAGGCCTGGCGTTTGGCTGTTTTTGTTCAGACTGGGAGATTCTCCAAGGCCAGGAATTTTAACATCCATTTGCATCACAACACAATCCAGTGAGTCTCCATCCTTTATTAGGCAGAGGGCACTGGATTTCTTCATGCTTTTCCATCAGGAAAACTTTAGGCAGTGTTGAGGTAAAACATGCCAATCCAGTCCAAATGTAAGAAGAAATATATTTTGCCTTTGTTGGAGGTCAAACCCTCAAATAGGAAGGTCCAAGTCCACTGGCTGTCTCTTTAGAATTCAGTTATCTTCACACCCAGAAAACATCCAGGGATAGCCGTGTTTGCCATAGGGCAAATCCAAATGCACAACCAAAGCACAGATGTCCTACATTTTACAGTGCCTTGTCCTCCATGGTGGTGAGTGCTAAAGGATGAAGGGTATGTGATGGGGCTTTAGCACTCTCAGGCCAAGAAGGAATATGAAGGTACGACAGGAAGAGACGGATGGTCAGAAGGATGGACGGCAGAGATCCGACTGTCCCACCAAGTCCTTCGGGAGCTGGCAAGACAGTTCCATCTGGGCCCTGTTCTAGGCCCCAAAATGCCCGGCCTCGCAGCGGCGTGGAGGAAGAGGAGGAAGAGGGCGGGACCATCTCTAGACCCACTGAGTCTTTCCTTCCCCCTCCCCCCCAGTTAGTGGGACTGTACTCCTGGGACTGTCCTTGGCCCCAACGCTGCTGACCTTGCCCTAACCATTAGATGGCCTTGAGGAACCACCTCTCATTTATAATTGCATGGGCCTTCATGCAGCTGCGGCTGGAACTAAAGACTGGAGTCAGCTGGGTGTCCATCTCCCCTTATTCATACTGGAGCTGACAATAGTCTGGGAGCGGATATTCAGGTGGTGTGGGGGAGGGGGAGGTATGGCAGCAGCAGAGCCAACAGATGTTACAGAAGAAGGAGGGATCAATGCTTGATATCTATCCCGCCTTCAGTTGGCTCTGCTTCCCAGGATAACTTGGGGAATGTGCCAGCCACTCCACTGACCCTTAATCTGCTCCTCTGCAATGCCAGGTCGGTCAAAAATAAAACACACATCATCCACGATCTCCTGGTGGATGAGGTGGCTGACCTGGCATGCTTTACTGAGACCTGGCTGGGGGATGCCAGCTCCGCGACTTGGGCGCAGGCTCTCCCAGCTGGGTACTCAGTTAGCGAGCAGGTGAGGGAAAGTGGGCTGGGTGGTGGTATAGCCTTGGTTTATAGGAACACCTTAACCTTGATCAGAAAGCTTATCTGGAAAACGACTCACATCGAGTGTATGTACCTTAGCCTGAAGACCAGGGATAGTTTGGGGATTCTGTTGGTATACCGGCCACCCCGTTGCTTAACAGACTCCCTAACCGAGCTGACTGCCCTGGTTTCTGAGTTGCTGCTGGAATCGCCCAGACTCTTGGTTCTGGGCGATTTCAACATTCCTCTCGAAACCAGTTTGCAAGATCTAACTGGCACAGCTCGGGAGTTCATGGATACCATGACTAACATGGGCCTATCCCAATTGGTTAACGGGCCCACACATTGTGCTGGTCATACCCTCGATGCGGTCTTTAGTAAGGAGCAGGAATATCCGTGGGCGGAGATCAAAAATACCTCTGCCCTGTCATGGATGGATCATTTTCTGATCAAGGCAGAACTAAAGGCTATTATCCACCCTCCCAGAGGTGGCGGACCCATTAGAATGGTCCGCCCTCGAAGGCTAATGGAACCAGTTGGTTTCCAGAAGGCCTTAGAGGGTCTAATGGCTGGTAACGCCGGTGATTCTGTCGAAGCCCTGGTGGACACTTGGAACACCGACCTCACCAGGGCTATTGACACAATCGCTCCCAAGCGTCCTTTCCAGCCCGCCTCAAACCGTAAGCCCTGGTATACTGAGGAGCTTAGGAGGATGAAGCGAGCTGGACAACGACTAGAGTGTGAATGGCGGAAGTCTCGTCTCTCATCCGACAGAACTCGCCTTAGGAAGCATCTTGACTCCTATAGGGAGGCTTTGCGTGCAGCACGGAAATCCTTCTGTTCTGCACGCATTGCGTCTGCAAAATCTCGCCCGGCACAGCTGTTTAGGGTGGTGGGGGAGTTGACGAAGCTTCCTCCTGCACCGAACCCCCTACTTAACCCAACGACAGCTTGCTGTGAGGCCTTTAATACTCACTTTGCAGATAAAATCTCTCGGATAAGAACCAACTTAGAATCCATTGTTTTGGCAGAATCCATAGACGAGGTATCCAGGAACTCCGTTGATGGCACTTTATTGGATCAATTACATTCTGTGAGTACCGATGACGTGGACAAGCTGCTTGGAAGTGTGAGGAAGACGACTTGCCCTCTCGATCCCTGTCCATCTTGGCTGGTCATCCGGGGGGGGACGCGTTGAAGGTGTTCCTTCGGGACACAATCAACGTGTCATTCAGGGAAGGCAATTTACCATCTTGTTTGAAGGAGGCGGCAATTAAGCCACTCCTGAAGAAGCCTTCCCTGGATCCCCTGGATAGAAATAACTACAGACCAGTCTCCTTGCTTCCGTTTTTGAGCAAGGTGATCGAGAGGGCAGTTGCTTCCCAACTCTAAGCAGTCTTGGATGAAACTGATTATCTCGACCCATTTCAAACCGGCTTCAGGACAGGATATGGAGTTGAGACTGCCATGGTTGCTCTGACCGATGACCTCCGCATGAGTATCGACAGGGATAGTGTGACCTTGTTGGTGCTCTTGGATCTCTCAGCAGCCTTTGACACCATAGATCATGCCATCCTCTTAGATCGCCTGAGAGAGTTAGGAATTGGAGGCCCTGCTTTGCAGTGGTTCCTTCCTTCCTCTCAGGCAGATCCAAGAGGGTGAGGCTCGGGGATAGTTGCTCGTCTAAAATTGAGCTTAATTGTGGCATCCCTCAGGGCGCCATCCTATCCCCGATGTTATTTAATATCTACATGAAGTTGCTGGGGGAGTTCATTCGGAGGCATGGAGCCCGGTGTTTTCAGTACGCTGACGACACCCAGATATATCTCTCCATGACCAGATCATCGTCTCAGACTTCAGATGGCGTCTCTCCTCTTAATGACTGTCTCAGAGTGGTAATGGATTGGAGGAGGAAAAACAGATTGAAGTTGAATCCCGACAAAACGGAGGTACTCACAGTTACAGGCCCAAAACCAGATCTGGGAATACAGTCTTCAGTCCTGGATGGAGTCACACTCTCCTCTAAGGACTCTGTTCGCAGTCTGGGGGTACTCCTTGATTCGTCGCTTCACATGACTAGTCAGGTGAATGCGGTGGTCAGGAGTACCTGTTATCAGCTTCGGCTGATACGCCAACTGCGCCCTTATCTGGATGTGAGGGATTTGGAAGCTGTGGTATATGCCCTGGTAACGTCACGTCTGGATTACTGCATTGCACTCTACATGGGGCTACCCTTGTGCCTAACCCAGAAACTTAAACTGGTACAGAATATGGCAGCCAGGCTGATCACAGGAACATCAAGGAGGGAGCACATAACACCTGTGCTGAAATCCCTCCACTGGTTGCCTATTAGTTTCCGGGCACAGTACAAGGTGTTGGTTTTGACCTTTAAAGCCCTACATGGCTTGGGTCCATCTTATCTTAGGGACCGCCTTTCCCCATATGATCCCCCCCGCACCCTTCGGTCCTCTGGGAGGAATCTGCTACAGCCAATAAAAACTAGGCTGTCCCAGACCTCCCAGAGGGCCTTCTCCCAGACTTTGGAATGGCCTGCCAGATGAGATCCGTCTTATTACCACTCTTGCAGCTTTTAAGAAAGCAGTAAAGACGGATCTCTTTCGGCAGGCCTTCCCGGAATAACTGTCGGCTTAGAGATGGGTCCCTGATTCATCAATCTGACTCCTCATGTTATTTTGTTGTTTAATTTATTTAATATTGTATTTTAATTGGTTTGTTGTTTAATCCTATTTTAAAGGGATGGGAGGGTGGGATTATGGGATGAGGGAATGTTTTTAACTTTGTTCTATTTTAATATTGTTGCACCCCGCCCCGATTGCCACGCAGAGGGGCGGGCTATAAATAAAAAAATATTATTTATTAATATTATTATAGTAGTGATGTAATAAAGTAACTTTCCATATGCTCTTTCCAATTTTTTTTATCTTCTATCATACTTAACAAATACATGTTGGGGTCTATTTGTTCTTGAATTGGCAAAATCTGAGCTACAATTTTATGAATTTCCTTCCAATATTTTTTTGCCACCCTGCAATGCTACCACATATGTATGAAAGAGCCATCTTTATAATGACACTTCCAACCTTTTTTACTAAGATTTTTTTTTTTGCATTTTAGCTAATTTTTTTTTTTTAATTATAATTTTATTAGAAATATATAAACAAAACACAAAAAAACGAAAATAACAAACATAACAGGTATGGACAATACATTAACACAATACAAAACACATAAATCAAATAAAACATACATTTAACTTCTAATCTAAACATATAATTAAAACTCTTCCTAAGCAGAAACTAAGGATTATACCAACTCTTATCTTATTACCTATACTGTCTTTTCCTACTACTAATACATACCACATCCTAAGCTTTATATATAAATATAGTTAGGAATATGACACTAACCATCTCAGCCTGAGTATATCTCCTAAAACAAAAACATATCTTTATCAACGTGAACTATTAATATACCGCTTATAGCGTTTATAACATATATCAATCTTATCCACTATCCCTATATAGATTAATAAATCTATTCCTCAATAAAATTTACAAAATCTTTACCTACCTCTATATGACTATATCTATACTCTGTTTTCGATTTCAAATGAACCTAATATATCCCCATTCAATCTTTCATCTTGCTTAATACAGTATACAATACAATTCAATCATCAACAAAACTAAGAGATCGTATTTTACCATTTGTTTCACCCTTTTTCTGATAATCATACCACGGTTTCCAGATATCATGAAATACTGTTAGCGAATCGTTTCTAACTATATATGTTAATTTTTCCAGTTCATATATCTCATATAGTTTGATATTCCACTCTTCTACCGAGGGAACATCTTTTTTCCGCCAGTATTTTGCAAAAACTATTCTGACTGTTGTAACTAAAAAAAGAAGTAGTCTTTCACTATTCTTTCCTAATTTTTCGTTTACAATATTCAAAAGAAAAAGTTTTGGGTCCAATTTTATCCATAAATTCAATATTTGTTGTATTTCTTCCTTAATTACTTTCCAAAATTTTTGCGCTATTTTACAATCCCACCACATATGTAAATAGTATCCAACCTCTTGTTCACACTGCCAACATATTGGATTAAACCCATTATACATTCTGGAGAGCCTGACTGGGGTTAAGTACCAACGGTACATCGATTTATAAAAATTTTCTCTAAGATCCGTATTCATAAAATATTTTGGCACCATTTTCCAGGTTTTCTCCCATTCCTCCAATGTAATATTTTGTTTCAAATCCTTTGCCCAGTTTATCATAAAATTTTTAACTGTATTCTCTTCTACTTCCCAATCCCTAATCAGGTTGTAATATTTAGATATCAATTTTCTGTTATCACCTCTCACCACTTTTTCAAAACCTTTGTAGGCGGGGCCAATCATTTCCAATTTTATATCTACTTTAAATCTTTCATATAGTTGTCTATATGTAAACCAGTTGATTTCAAACCCAGATTCTTTTAATTCTGCTTGAGTTTTGAATATTAATTTATCTCCTTCTTGTTTAATTAAATCTTTATATTTATACCAGCTATCTTTATCATATAACCATTTCATCAAAATTGCCTCTGCCGGAGACGCCCACATTGGAATTTTACAACACCACTTCTTTTTATATTTTAACCAAACCGTCAGACATGCTTTGCGAACATGATGATTTGAAAAATTCCGATCATTCCTATATTTATTGTAAAATAGATAGGAGTGGAATCCATATTGCAAATCACCTCCTTCAATATCAAGGAGCCTTTTATTATTCAACAAAAACCACTCTTGCATCCAATCAAAAATACACGCTTCATAATACCAGAGCAGATTAGGTAATGCCAGGCCACCACGTTCAGTGGTGTCCTGCATATTAATTAATTTCACTCTTGATTTCTTATTAGC
This sequence comes from Phrynosoma blainvillii, assembly GCA_026167975.1. NCBI lineage: Eukaryota > Metazoa > Chordata > Lepidosauria > Squamata > Phrynosomatidae > Phrynosoma > Phrynosoma blainvillii. The sequence continues at coordinate 2,891,018 of JANUYF010000002.1, read as the reverse complement.
CCATACAAATCTTAAGATATCCCTATTCCAAGTTTTAAACGGTGTCTTACTTTCTATAATCGGAATATTTTGAAAATAATATATCAGTTTAGGAAGAACTAGCATCTTAATCATTGCTATTCTACCTAGCCAAGATAAATTTAACTGTCCCCATCTTTTAAAATTCTCCTTTATTTCTAACCAGATTTTATGATAATTATTTTTATATAAATCTGAATTTTTTGTAGTAATCCAAACTCCCAGATACTTAACTTTACTTTCTTCTTTAAATTCGGATTTCTCCATTATCTTACCTCGTTCGGACTTAGACATGTTCATCAACAACATCACTGTCTTATTTTTATTAACTTTGTATCCTGATACCTGACCATATTGAGTTAAAGTTTTCATAACATTATCTATACAATCTACGGGATTCGAAATTGTCAAAACAAGGTCATCAGCATACGCTCTAACTTTATAATTTTGCTTTTTAATATCTAATCCAGTGATTTTTCTATCTTTTCTTATTTGAATCAACAAAATCTCCAAAGTCAATATAAATAATAGGGGTGCCAGGGGACATCCTTGTCGAACTCCCTTGCCAATCTTAAACTTTTGCGTCTTTTCACCATTTATTAATATACTTGCCTCTTGTTTTGAATAAATTTTCCGGATCCAATTTATAAATGTATCTCCTGCTTCTATTGTTTGAAGCACCTCGAACATTTTAGCTAATTTTACAGGGGGTCAAATACCAGCGATGTTGCATCTTTTGGAAATTTTCACATAAATCATAGCAAAGGGAATATTTCATCCGACGAGACCAAGCCTTTTCCCATTGATCTAAAGGAATGGATTGTTTTAAATCAATAGCCCACTTAATCATGTTATTTTTAACAGTTTCGTCTTCCTGGTCCAATTTCAATTGGAGGTCATAATACTGGGAGATTTTAGGTGGTTTTTCTCCTTTCAGAATCATTTCAAATTCCTTTAGAGAGGGTCCAATACCCTTGGTGTTTTTATCCTTTATAAATTTTTCTTTGAGTTGTCTATACAAAAACCATCCACATGCAAGCCCTTCATTTAACATTTCTTCCCTCGGCTTAAATTCAGCCTTCCCTGTTTATTTGTCTACTTTGATAAGCTCCTTGTACGTCACCCATCTATCTGTATCAAGTCTCTCCCATCTAAAGTAAGCTTCATTCATAGAAGCCCATAGTGGGATGTTCTTGCATAAGATGTTTTTGTACTTAGTCCAGACACGTAATAAAGCTCTCCGTATAAAATGATTATTAAAGTCTTTATTTACCTTGCTTTTATCATGGAATAGGTATGTGTGGAAGCCGAACCTTAACCCGGTTGCTTCTAAAGTGAGCAAATCTTTATTTTTCAAAACAAACCAACCAACCAATTTTTGAAATCACATTCATTTTAATAGCAGCAATTCTGCCTAGCCAAGATAAGTTTAATTTATTCCATTTTTCCAAATCAACTTTAATCTCTTTCCAGATCTTATCATAATTGTTCTTTAAAAGATTGGAATTCTTGGCGGTTAACCATATCCCTAAATATTTTATCTTTTCTTCTTTTTTAAACCCAGAAATTTTAAAAATAGTTTCTTCCTCCTTTTTGGGGATATTTAATAACAACATCACTGTATTAACTTTATTAATTCGATTGCCTGCAACTTCACCATAATTTTTAAGAATAGACATTAATATCTCCATGCATTCCCTTGGACTAGATAATGTTAAAACAACATCATCGGCGTGGGCCTCAGCTTAAAATTTTGATTTTTAATTTCTCATCCTCTTATTGCTTTTTCCGTTCTTTGTAATATTCATTCACAAATCCATCGGTCTGGCGATTTAGATGTTTTGGCACTTTTTATCGCATCTTCTAATTCTTTACGAGTAATAGGTTCATCTAAAGTTATCTTTTGGTTGTGGGTCAATTTTGTAATGTTAACTTTTTCTAAACAAATTTGAATTTCGGAAGTCTGAGATCGGGTTTCTTTATATATGTGGTGGAAATGTCTAAACAATATTTTTTGAATTTGTTTTTGTGGTGTAGTTACCCTAGATCCATCTTTAATTCTGGAAATAATTCTTTTGGCGCTTTCACGTCTTAAGACATATGCCAGTAACTTCCCTGGTTTATTGGCCACTTGAAAATATCTCTGTTTAATATATTTAATTTTTTCTCAATTTGCTCTATTGTCAAAGAAGAAATTTATCTTTCAATATACTTAACATTATTTTCAATTTCTGTGCTTCCCAGATTTTTTATTAAATCTTTTTCTAATCTACTAAGTTCTTTATATAATGATATTTCCTTTCCTTTTCTTTTTTTTATTCCAAATTGTAGCTTTTTGAATTAGATAGCCTCTGATAATGGCTTTAGAGGTATCCCAAACTATGTGAGGAGGGCATTCTCTATTCGCATTTTCTGCAAAATAGTTTTCAATCTGTTTCTTGACTTCCTCTCATGTTTTTGATCATTCAATATACTTAAATTCAGTCTCCAATTACATGATTTCTGACCAGAACTTAATTCCATTACAACCGGATTATGATCGGACCAAACCTTTGGGAGAGTTTTTAAATTAATAATTTTTGGAACCAAATGTTCTAGATATCCAGCTAGAAAACTTTAATGTTTTGACTCTCTGGCCATCTGGACCGAGTTGTTTTTGTTTTCCTAGATGTTGTTCTCATGTGGAAAATTTCAGACACACATCTTACATTTCACCTTTGACTGTATATCTCATCCATATTCTAATAGTGTGTATATGTGTGTGTACATGTGTGTGTCTCTCTGTGTATATATATGTGTGGTTATATATGGGCATGTGCCTATGCGTGTGTCTGTGTGTATGTATGGGTGTGTTTATACGTGTGTTTGTGCGTGTGTATGTATATATATAAATTTACAGTGCAGCCTCCTCCTCTGCCTCTTCCTCCGCCTCTTCCTCTGCCCTCCTCCTCCCCGCCCTCCACCTCTTCCTCTTCCTCTGCCCTCCTCCTCATCCACCCTCCACCTCTTCCTCTGCCTCTGCCCTCCTCCTTCTCTGCCCTCCTCCTCCTCCGCCTCTTCCTCCTCCACATAAGAAGAGTGGGAAGGAAGCGGGCAAGGGAGGATAGAGAGCCAGAGCCAAGGGAGGAGGACAGCGGTTGGTTCGGAGCGGGGTGTCTTCTATTATTATTATTAAAAGTCTGTTTATGGGAGTGATTTTAGCTTTAATTTCTGTCCAGGAGGAATTCCAAAGTGTCCTCTATTTTTTTTAAATTAAATTTTATTGATAAAAAAAACACACATTACATACATCAAATAAAACAATCATACAATATAGCTTGTTTCTTGTCTTCTTTACATCGATATCTTGTTCATATCCTCTTTGAGAAGGGAATATTCTTTCCACAATTACCAAATATCATACATTAGTAGGCTCTCTATATCAGGGGTAGGCAACCTAAGGCCCGGGGGCCGGATGTGGCCTTTGAACCAGCCCCAGGCCGGTACTGCCGCCGCCGCCCCCCCCACCGCCGCCGCCCCCCCATGATGATATTGATTATTGTTGTTATTACTTGTTCTTGGGGTTTTCTTGGCAAAATCTCCACAGGGGGCTTGCCATGGCTTTTCTGGGGCTGAGAGTGTGCATGCATATTTTTATTTATTTATTTATGGTGCTTCGTCCCCCCAATTGTCTGAGGGACAGCAACTCAGCCCCCGGCTCAAAAAGGTTGCCTACCCCTGCTCTATATAATTACAGAAGTTTATACTTTGGCATACAATAATTATTACTGTTGGTAATATCATTCATCTCCCTTTTATTTCCCTTCTCCCATCTTCTTTCATCTTCCTACCCTTCCATCCTTATCCTTCTAACTCATTCGCTTCCCACCTTCCCCATCCAGCTACCTTCCATCACTTCCACTTTCTTCCACACCTTCCTCTCTCTATCACTTCCACACACCCTCTATCACATACTTAGCCTTCTACTCCTCCATTCTTCTTTCTTTCCATTTCTTCTTTCAACACATCTTTCATACGTACTTCTTACTTGCAGCAGATAGATTACTGGAGTTTGTTTTGTTCTTCTTTTCTATGTTCTCCAATATTAATATTCTCTAATTAATTACTTAATTACTTTGTCATTTATTGAATTTATCCTTATATCCTTTTATTCATTTTCCCTTCTTATCTCTTTTTTCTTATTTGTACTATTTGTGATAAAAGTAAAAGATGTCTAGATCTTAGTTTCATTTATTTATCATTTTCTCGTAACGATTCTCCATGACTTCCTATACCATATCATTATACTACTGATAACCTACTACCGCTAGATTGCCCCAATGTTTATCAAGATATTCTAAGATTGGTGCCCATTCTGAATTATTTTCTTCCACCATATTACCTCTTATATATTGCATTAACCGATATATTTCTATTACATCATAAAATTTCAGCAACCATTCCTTCATGCTAGGAATAGTTTTCGCTTTCCATTTTTGAACTAAAGTAATCTTAGCACTGGTGATTAAATAAAATAAAAATTTTCCCATTTTTTTGTCTAAATTATTGTCCCACATATTATGTAGGAATATTTCTGGGCGAGCTTTTATTTTGATATTATTTATATCGTTAATTATTTCTATTACTTTAGTCCAATATTTTCTTACTATTTCACATGTCCATGGACAATGATATAAAGATCTCTGTTCTTTCTCAAATTTCCAACAAAGGTTATTTTTTGTTTTATAAATTTTTGAAATTTTTTTCAGGGGTTAAATACCAATGAAAATATATTTTATAAAAATTTTCCTTCAGTTTCTGAGATGCGGTATATTTCATTCTTTTAATCCACACTGTTTCCCATTTATCTAATTCGATAGGATATCCTATATTTTGAGCCCATTTAACCATATTTGGTTTTATTATTTCTTCTAAATACCACTTCAGAAGTGTTTTATAAAATGGCCCAATCCATTTGTTATTGTTTCCTAGCCAAATTTTATCAAATTCATTTGTTTTTAAAGCAATATCTTAAATTTTTAAATCTTTTTAAAACTGTTCTTTAATTTGACCATATCCAAACCAGTCTAGTTTAAATCCTTCCTTAACCAATTCATCTTGTGTTTTGATTATATATTTCCCTGAGTTATCTTTTTTAAATAAATTCATATATGTAATCCAATTAGTTCCTGATCTAGTTTCTTTTCTCTGAATTGCTTCTTGAGGTGAAAACCATCCTGACAGTTTTGGCATTGCCCTCGCTTTATATTTGTCCCATACTTTAAGTATTGCTCTTCTTAAACAATGATTATTAAATTCTTTGTTTGCTTTAACCTTCCCATAGCCTAGATAGGCGTGCCAACCAAAACAAGTTCCATCTCCCTCTAATTCCAATAATTTTTCAGAATTTAATGTCACCCATTCCCTTAACCATGTAAGGCAACAAGCCTCAAAATATAATTTTAAATTGGGTACACTCAGTCCTCCCCTTTCTTTTTCATCTTGCATAATTTTGAGTCTTATTCGCGATCTTTTCTTTTGTCATATGAAATTACTAATGTCCCTGTGTCAGATTCTAAATTTTTTTTTCTTTGACTATTATTGGGATCATTTGGAATTAAAACATCATTTTTGGTATTAGTAGCATTTTTACAGTTGCAATTCTGCCCAATAAAGACAAATTTTTCCTATTCCACCTATCCAATTCGTTTCTTATCTCATTCCACACTTTTTTATAGTTATCATCAAATAAATTTAATGTTTTTTTTGACAATATTATTCCCAAATATTTAATTTTTTCTGAATATTCATCCCCGCCTTTATGCTTGTTTTTTTTTTGTTTGTTTAGACAAACCTTTAGTGAGAATTGCTGATTTATCTTTGTTTAATTTGCAACCTGTTATTTCTCCAAATTCCTCCAAGGTTTCCATTAAATATTTTGTACTTTTAGTGGGATTATCTAGGAAGACTACCAAATCTTCAGCAAATGCACGTATTTTGTAGCTAAATTTCCTTATTTTTAGTTCTTTTATTTCTTCCTTTTCTTTGATTTCTTTTATTAATCTTTCTATTACTACTAAAAATAAAAGTGGAGAAAGGGGGCATCCATGTCTTGTGCCTCTATTAATCTCGATAACTTCTGATGTTTCACCATTAATAAGAACTTTCGCAGATTGTTTCTCGTATATCTTTTTTATCCATCCTATGAATTTGGGGCCTAATTCCATTTTTAATAAAATTTGGATTAATTTTTGCCAATTAACAGTATCAAATGCTTTTTCCAAATCCAAAAATAGCATTCCTAGTTTCTTTTCGTTATGTCTCTCATAATACTCCAATATATCAATTACTGTCCTAAGATTATCACGCATTTGTCTATTAGGTAAAAATCCTTTTTGGTCTTCGTCAATCCAGTTTTCTAAATATTTTTTAAACCTATTAGCCAATATGCTTGCAAATATTTTATAGTCAATATTTAATAAAGAAATTGGTCTATAATTCTTAACATCAGTAGCCTTTTTTCCTTCCTTTGGGATCATCACAATGGTTGCCTCTTGCCATGTAAGTGGCATATCTTCTTCCAATATCGAATTCATAACCTTTTGTAAAGGGATACTTAGTTCCTCCGCATAAGTTTTGTAAAAGAAAGTGGTGAACCCATCGGGGCCCGGTGCCTTCCCATCCTTCAAATTTTTGATAGCCTCCAATATTTCCATTTTAGAGATGGGTTTGTTTAAATCCTCATATTGGTTTTGAGTTGGAGGATGGAAATCTTGTTTATCTAAATACTCTTTAATTTTGTCCACCTCAACCTCTCTTAATTGATAAAGATTTGAAAAAAAAGTTTGAAAAGTTTATTTTATTTCTTTTTGTCCTGTTAATCTTCTCTCCTCATGAACTATTTCAGTAATTATTTTATTTCCTCTCTTTCTCCTTAGTGTTTCAGCCAATAGTTTCCCTGATTTATTAGCAAATTCGAATTCTTTTTGTTTATTTAATTTCAATTTTTTTTCTATTTCTATAGTATTTTTCCTTAATTCTTGTTTTTGTAATATTTTTATTTCTTCTAATATGCTCTAATCTTCTGGATGCTTATTTAGTTCTTTTTCTTTTTGCATCAATAAATTTTAGATGGTATGGTCCTTCTCTCACTCTCTCTCTCTTTTTTTTTTGATAAAATACTTGTTGATTAATTAAGCTTCCTCTTAACGTTGCTTTCGCAGCATCCCATATCACATTTATCTTTGTTTCATCTATCGTATTCTCCTTAAAAAAAAGCTTTATCTTGTTTCTTATTTTATTATTTACTTCTTTCCTTTGAATCAAGGCATCATTTAATTTCCATTTAAATTGTTTACATCAATTTGAAAGTGATAATATAATAGCATTATGGTCCGATATACTTCTAGACAAAATTTGAATTGACTTAATTTTATTTCTCATTTTAGGGATCCATATCATATCTATTCTGGACAGTGATTTGTATCTATTTGAATAAAAAGTGTATCCATCTTGTGTTCCGTGTGTATGACGCCAAGCATCTAAGAGTGCATATTCATTAGTCATTTTAAAAAATGTTGTAGGAAGTTTACCTTGCATAGTTTTTTTTTATTATAGTCTGCTCTTCTATCTCTAACGGGGTCTACCACCCCATTGAAATCGCCAATTAACATTACATTATCAATTTCTAAGTCGCTAATTTCTTTATAGATCTTTTGAAAAAAGAGACCTTTGTTTGTTTGTGGTCCATAGATTCCTATTATTAACAGGTTTAGCCCTTCCCATTTTATTCATACCCCAATGTAGTGACCTGCAGGATCATTTATTAATTTTTCTGCTTGTGTTAGTTTGTTTAAATATATTACCACTCCTTTTTTCTTTTTCTTACTTGAAGAGATAAATACATTTCCCAATTTATTATTTCTCAACAGTCTTTTTTCGGTTTTTATTATATGCATTTCCTGTAAACATATTAAATTGAATCTTCCTTTCTCTAAAAAATGAAAAACTCTTTTTCTCTTAGAGGCCACATTCAAGCCCTTTATATTAAGTGAAATTATTTTCATATTTATCAGTTCTTATATTCTGTTTGAATAAAAAAAGGCAACAAAGAAAAAAATCAGTTCTAACTTAGACAATTTGGTAAAAGGACAGATCAAACTATCCAATGTTTGCAGCTGCACCGGCTTCTTCTTCGTCTAAATTGCCACCTTTTCTTCCCATTGTTGGTTCTTCTTTACTGTCTTCCTCATCTCTTGAGAGGTTTCCTTCTTCATCATCTGTTAGGTTCGTTTTTGATCCATTTCGGGATGTTTTCCCATCACTACCTGTTGGACTCTTTTCTTTTCTCTTCGCTTGCTTTTCGATTTCCACTCTGTGTTCTTTCCAAAAGTTTATATCTTCTTTGGTTCCATGTTAGGGTTACTCCTTCTATCTCCTCCCATCTAAACGGGATTCTGTATACTTTGAGCTGTTCCATCAGGAATTGATAATCTTTTCTTTTTTTTTCAGTATCTGGCTCAGGACATCTTTAAAAATCTGAATTTCCATGCCATGTATTACAAATCTGGTTTTGAAATTTTTCTGTAGAAATTCGTCTTTTGTTTGTTTTCTCAACCAATATGTAACAATATCCCTTGGTAGACCTCTATTCTTAGCAATTCTTGAGTTAATTCTATAAATTCTATCGATTTCATTTTGAGTCTGCGTTATTGACTTATCAAGATACCTTGCTAAGTAGGGTACTAGATATTCATAGAGATTCTCGTTAGGTTGCTCTGGCAGTCCTCTCAATTTTACACACTTCTCTCTCAATTTTATTTCCAATTTTAGTGTTGTCTCATGATCCTCTTGTTGAGATCTGGTTAGTTCTTCCATTTTTTTCTCAACCTGTTTTGTTCTATTTTTTCCATTTTTGTTGTTATTTTCCCTATATCTTTGTTAGTTTTGTCTAATTCGTGTTTAATTAATTTAGCTTTGTTCTTCAATTCATTCTTAGTCTCATCTTTAGATTCTCTGATTTCTCTTCTTGTCTCTTCCCGCGATTCTCTAATCTCATTCTTCAATTCTAGATGTAGTCTTTTCATTTCTTCGATCAGACAAATCTTGTCCTTTTGCAGCCATCTCTATAGATGGTCTTCTCTGGTTTAATTGCGATGGCTGTTGCGTTGGAGTTTGTCCTTTTCCCTCCTTGTCTGCATTTCACTCCTTAGTTACCTCTTATTATTAAACAAAAAAAAGAAACTATTACTATTACAATTATTATTATTTTTGTTATTGGTTTAATTTAAATATATTTTTGTCTTCCCTTAATCCAAATAGTTCTTGTAATTTAGAAAAGTTCTACTTTTTTTCCCCTACTTAAAATCTATAAGTGAAGTCTTACTCAGAGATCTTTAGCTATAAATAAATATACCAGTTCTAATTTATTAATTATTTAGGTCATTCAGTGATTCAATTTCAAATTGTTCGATATATATATATATATATATATATATATATATTCCCCTAAATCCCCTTTTTAAAATTTACTTATTACCCCCTTCTTCCTTCCTAATTCTTAAACACCAAGGAGAGATAAGATCAAATCACAGCCAAATATATACTAGACAAAATATAACCAATCACACACACCATTTAAATTAAGCCATTCTTTGACTCCCCAATTGGTCTCTGTTCTTTTGACAGAGGAACCTACCCAAATCTTTAGAATCATCTCCTCCTTCTCCTCTTTTATCCCCCATTCATCCCCTTTTTCTTCCCCTTTTAAATTTCTCAATAGTACAGATACTGAGGAATGGCTGGGGGTTGTGTGTCTCTACGTGTGTTGTGTGACTTCAAGTCCTTGCTGACTTAATGGCAAACCTAAGGAGAACCTGTCATGGAGTTTTCTTGACAAAGTTTGTTCAGAGGAGGGATGCCATTGCCTTCCCCCTGAGGCTGAGAGAGTGTGACTTGGCCAAAGTGGGTTTGCATAGCCAAGCAGGGATTCGAGGCCAGCTCTCCAGACTCCAGACTCAGACAAGTGCTTCACTCATGCCACCCCTGGCCTTGTTTCTTTCATTTAAGGTAGCATTTTTAATTGTTGATGATGATAATGATGATGATGATAATTATTTTTTTTCCCTTGGGGTTTTCTTGTCATATTTTTCATTATTAATTGTTGTTGTGTTGATACTGATTTGGTGCTGTTTTCTTGGTTTCTTGGCAAACTTTCTTCAGAGAGTAGAATCATAGAATCATAGAGTTGAAAGAGACCACAAGGGCCATCCAGTCCAACCCCCTGCCATGCAGGAACTCCCAATCAAAGCATCCCTGACAGATGGCCATCCAGCCTCTGCTTAAAGACCTCCAGGGAAGGAGACTCCACTACTCTCCGGGGGAGTGTGTTCCACTGTCGAACCGCCCTTACTGTCAGGAAGTTCCTCCTAATGTTGAGGTGGAATCTCTTTTCTTGCAGCTTGCATCCATTGTTTCGGGTCCTAGTCTCTGGAGCAGCAGAAAACAAGCTTGTTCCCTCCTCAATATGACATCCCTTCAAATATTTAAACACGGCTATCATATCACCTCTCAGCCTTCTCTTCTCCAGGCTAAACATCCCCAGCTCCCTAAGTCGTTCCTCATAGGGCTTGGTTTCCAGACCCTTCACCATTTTAGTTGCCCTCCTTTGGACACGCTCCAGTTTCTCCACATCCTTTTTGAATTGTGGTGCCCAGAACTGGACACAGTATTCCAGGTGAGGCCGGACCCAAGCAGAATAGAATGGCACTATGACTTCTCTTGATCTAGACACTATACTTCTACTGATGCAGCCTAAAATTGCATTGGTCTTTTTAGCTGCTGCATCACACTGTTGACTCATGTTCAACCTGTGGCCCACCTGGATTCCTAGATCCCTTTCACACGTAGTCTCATTCAGCCAGGTGTCCCCCATCGTATATCTGTACTTTTCGTTTTTCCGCCCTAAGTGCAGTACCTTACATTTCTCTGTGTTGAATTTCATTTTGTTAGCTTTGGCCCAACTTTCTAGTATGTTCAAGTCATTTTGAATTTTGATCCTGTCCTCTGGGGTATTAGCTACTCCTCCTAATTTGGTGTCGTCTGCAAATTTGATAACTATGCCCCCAATACCGTCATCCAAGTCATTAATAAAGATATTGAATAGCACTGGGCCCAGGACAGAGCCCTGTGGCACCCCACTGGTCACTTCTTTCCAAGTTGAAAAGGAGCCATTGTTGAGCACCCTTTGGGTTCGACCAGTCAACCAATTACAAATCCATGTAACAGTTACTTTGTCTAGCCCACATTTTACCAACTTGCTTGCAAGAATGTCATGGGGAACCTTGTCAGAGGCCTTACTGAAATCAAGATATACTATATCCACAGCATTCCCTTCGTCTACCAAGCTGGTAATTTTATCAAAAAAAGAGATCAGATTTGTCTGGCATGACCTGTTTCTCTGAAACCCATGTTGACTTTTTGTGATTACAAAATTATCTTCCAGATGTTCACAGACTCTCTGTTTAATGATCTGCTCCAGAATTTTTCCTGGTATCGATGTCAGACTAACTAGACGATAATTGTTGGGATCCTCTTTTTTTCCTTTTTTGAAGATGGGGACAACATTTGCCCTCCTCCAGTCTGCTGGGACCTCTCCTGTTTTCCAGGAATTCTCAAAGATTATTGCCAATGGTTCCGATATTACATTTGCCAGTTCTTTTAATACCCTTGGATGTAATTCATCTGGTCCTGGAGACTTATATTCATTTAGATTAGCCAGATGTTTCTGTACTGTCTCTTTACTTATTCTGTGCTGAAATTCTCCTATTCTGTCCTCTGCTCCATTATCCTCAAGTTGAGCACCCTTTGCTTTTTCTGAGAAGACTGAAGCAAAGAAGGTGTTGAGTAATTCTGCCTTTTCTCTGTCTCCTGTTAACCTTTTGCCATCTTCTCCACACAGAGTTCCTTACCATTTCCTTCTTTTTCCTTTTGCTGCTGACATACCCCCAAAAGCCCTTTTTAATGTTCTTAACCTCTCTAGCAAGCCTGATTTCATTCTGCGCTTTAGCTTTTCTGACTTTACCCCTACACGTGCTAGCTATTTGTTTGAATTCCTCTTTGGTGATTTCCCCATTTTTCCATTTCTTATACATGTTCCGTTTAAAAGATAGTTCAGTTGCAAGTTCCTTAGTCATCCATCCTGGTTTCTTGAGACACCTCCCATTTTTCCTCCTCATTGGCACGGTTTGAAATTGTGCCTTCAGTATCTCCCTTTTGAGAAACTCCCATCCGTCTTGAACTCCCTTCTCTTTTAGTATTCTTGTCCATGGGATCACCCCCAGTATTTCTCTAAGTTTAGTAAAATCAGCTTTCCTAAAGTCTAGAATGCTTGTCTGACTATGCCTGGCTTCTCCTTTCCACTGTATAATAAACTCCAGGAGGACATGATCACTCCCGCCTAAGGATCCAACCACTTGCACCTCATTAACTAGGTCTTTTGTGTTTGCCATAGCCTTCCTCTGAGGCTGAGAGAATGTGACTTGGCCAAAGTGGGTATTTAAATATTGTATATGTTCCCATTTTATTTTTGTTTTTACTTCAAAACATGATGTGTGCGGTGTACGTAAGAATTATTATTATTTTTATTATTTAAATTACTTACTTACTTACTTACTTCGGCCTTCCAATAATCTGAGGGACAGCGACCGGCCCCCTGTCTCAAAACGCTTGCCTACCCCTGCTGTAGGGCAATTCAAGTTATCTAAGGCTTCAGACTTTGTTAAGGAAACAAAAATATTTAAATATTAAAAATATCAGAGCTAAGCCTGTTGAGATCTAACTTTAAAACAGCAGAGTAGCAGAAACGTGTCCTTGTCTAACTATGCTTCTGTATTAAGCTGTCCTGAAGACAGGGAAGAGGAGGGGCAGCTGCATGCTCAGCGCCCCTTCCTCCTCCTGAGGTTGCCCTCAGAGCCACTGGCTCTCCATACGGCCGGCGCTCCGGGGGCAACCTCCCACCGCAGCGTCCACACGTGCTGCGGCGGATAAGTCAGCAAAAGTGCGCCTCACGCTTTTGAGGCGCACTTTCCCCGACTTGTGAAAGGAGCGCTATTTTAGCGCTCCTTTCAGGGGCGGCGAAAGTGTGCCGCTGGATCAGTGCGTGGGGATGCCTCGATCCAGCGGCGCGCCTTCCCATGGCGGCCCAGAACCACCAGTCTGCTTCCCCCCCTAAGAAACCCTTTCCATTTTGGTGTCAATTGTACTGAACAAAAGCACCCATAGAAGAGAAACCTTTTGTGTATATTTCGGCTGTGAAAAGCGCTTCAGTGATGGCAAAATACTGACTAAACCAGAAGCCTGTCTGGGCAGTTTCACAGCCAGATGAATAGATTGGATAGTTTCAGAACCAGATGAATAAATTGGTTTGAAACTTGGTTATGATGGAGGTCTGAGCTTGTTTGATGCTGAATTTGAGGTTTAAAATGGTTTGTGTGTGGGAAGATAATACTTGAGATTTGACTTCCGACAGTTTGGCATATATTGTTTGTTGTTATCTTCTTGTATGCATTGTTGGCATTAAGGTTTCTCTGTTTGCAGTGGATTCGTTTCCCCCCCCCCCAAGGCAAACATGCAGCACGTGATTTGCCCTCATGGTTAAGGTCATCTTGAACCCTGGATCTATTTTCTGATGTCTGACGTGACTAGCAAATTTAACTAGCAATCTCTTTTTTCTTTCCTCTAAGTCTTTAATAAAGATGTTGAACAGAACTGGGGCCAGGAAAGAACCCTCCCTTCGTCATGGTGAGGAACCATTGGGGATCACGGGTTGGATTCAGTCCATCTAGCAGTTAGATCATCTTAGCAGTAATATTGCCCTTCCACAGTTTTGCCAGTTGCCTGCAAGAATGTCATGGGGGACCCTGTCAAAGCCTCATTCAATTCAAGATACACTATATCCTCAGCAGGCCACTCATATACCAGGTTTGTAACTCTGTCCAATTGAGAGAGAGAGAGAAGGCTTGTTTTTTCTGGCGCTTAGTAATTGCAGGATTGTTATCTATCTGCTTGAAAGGCCAACTGTTCCAGAACCTTTCCTTGTTTGACATTCAAGCTGATGGGTTGATAGTTTGCTGGGTCCTCTTTTCCCTGCTTTTGAGGATGGAGATGGTATTAGACTGTCTTCAGTCTGCATGGATCTCATCTTTTGTGCAGAATTGTCAAAGATTATGGACACAATCTCTGAGATTGCATCTGCAAGTTCTTTAGTCTCCTTAGATGCAGTTCTTCTGGCTTCATAGATCTGAATTCATTTTAAGTCGCTTACATTTCCCCCTGCCACCAATTTGCCTCTGTCAAGCTCTGGTTCTCTCACTGCCTTATTGATTCTCTCTTTACCCATTTGTGTCCTATTTTCCTTTGGAGAGAAAGCCCTGGTGAAGGAGGTGTTGTGCAGTTCTGCTTTCTCTCTGCCATCACTTCCATGCCCTCTCTGTCTCGCTCTTATCCAGAAGCCCTTCATGTTCCCGGAGGAGTCCCAGGGAGGAGGATGGGTGGACCTCAAGCTCCCTTCCTCTTGCTGCAGGTATCGGGGGTCCCTCGGTCACCAGGAAGGGATGCAATCCCAACAGAGAGGCTTAAGGTCCCTGAGTGTCCTGGGTCGGGAGCAACACAGCACCCTTTAAGCCCCCTCCAATGCTTCCCCCTTCTTTGCTTTCCTTTATCACCTGGGAGCCTGTTGGGAAGAATTTGCATGACACTTTCCAGATTTCACACACTCCTCCACCTCAACTTGGATGCTGTGTTTAATAGAGGCCCAAGAGAAGCAATCTTGGTCCCTGCTTGTTCCGTGTTTCAGTTTGTGCAGCCTGTGGATGTAGACTATTGGTGCTCTGGAACTATGCCTTCCTGGTTTACAACAGCAGCCAGAGGGGGGTGGAAAAGGGGGATTTTGAAGCCTCACACCAGCAGGGCCATCTTCCATCCTGTCTAAAAGAAGCTTTGGGGAGGACTCCCTGAACCCAACTACACTAGATAATTCCTGGCCAATCTCCTACATCTCTCTTTTGGGCAAGGTTTGGGAGAAGGTGGTGATCCCCCAGGCCCAGGGGTTCCCGGCCACGTCTCTGGGATGGGATTTGGAGGCACTGTTTTACAATGGATCCAGTCGTCCTAGGAGGGGCACCCTGAGACGATGGTGCTGGGGGATTCGCACTGTTGGCCTGTCGCGTGCCTCCCGAATTCACTTTTGTCCCTATGTTGTTTAGCATCTGAATGAAACTGCTGGGAGAGCTTTGGAGTTCAGTATGCTCATGACACCCAACTCTGTCTCTCCTTTCCATCTGAGAGAAATAAAAATGTTGCTTGCTCATTCTAATTTCACAGCTTGGCATAGGTTTTGAGGGTAGAGGATAGTTATTGAGCCTTGAATCTTTGGCTGTAAACGTCCCTTCTGGCTGGCATGCAGGAACTCCACAAGCCACAAAGCCAAGCCCAGTGGGATGGAGGAGCAGATGCCTCTCTCATGCACCCTAAGGTGGCAAAAAGCACTGCTTTGGAGGCTGGAGGACTCTCCTTCCTTCCTTCCTTGGAGATTTCTAAGCAGAGGCTCTTTGGAGGACTGTTCTTCACACTCGAGTAAAGCCGTGGAAAAAGAAGGCCACAGGTGCAGATCCAGCACAAGTTCAGACGGAGAAGTGGCCTCCAATGGACTCTGAAAGGACACAAGAATAGTGGACTGACCTCTTTATTAATGCCAGACGCAGTTCCACCCAGACGGACTATTCATAGGGTTTCCTTCACCTCCAGAAGATCCAAGAAGACCTAAATGTGAGTTAGTAAATCTAGGGGTGAAATTTTTGGGAGGAAGGGATTTTCCAGGCTTTGTTTATACTTGTGTGTATCTCAAATGAGAGCCGTATCAAGATTTGAGGACTCTGAGATTCAACTAATGGAAATGGGGTGTGTGTTAACCTTTGTACAATTGTTGTTGTTTTCTTCTTTTGTATATTTTTTTTATGTTTGTAAACTTTATTATTAAAAAAACAGGATTTACAATAGATGACACTGTTACATTCTTTCGATCTTGCATTAATTCATATTAAATTCCATCATCTTATCTTCTAAATGTAACTTCTAAGTTAAAAAAATACTTCCTTACGTTTGTTATTTAGTTAATCATTGTTTCTTTTTGTCTCTACAAAACTGATTACCATATCTTTTATAAATTGCATTAGTTAAATTCCTTCTATATGTGCATTTCTGATGCCCAAACTAATAACTACAATATTCATTAAACAGTTTTCTTAATTTCATATATATACAATGTATATATTTATATCATTCTTACTGCTAACATTAATGTTGATATCCGATCCTTTGGACTTAATAGCATCAACATATTCTCATGAAATACAAGAAGAAGAAAAAAGAATACACTCTTTTTAACCAAAAATAAATATGTGGTTTCTTTACTGCTCCATTCTTCTACATTTTGTATCTTATAAGCTTTTTTTAAAAATTTACCACATTTCTCTCTCTCTTATTTCCCTCCTTTCCCTTTCTTTTGCCTTTATTATAATATATATGTCTATATGTGCATTTTTTCCCCTCTCCTTTTATTCTTCTCATTTTTGTAAATATGCTTGTATCCAATTCTCTATCTCTTCCCATTCCTCTTTGTGTTTTTTGTTGGGAATATCCCTTAATGAGTCAGTTAGTTTATCCATCTGGATGTAGTCTAATAGTCTCCAGCACCATTCTGCTATGTCACGTACTTTATTTAATTTCTAAAGGGTGGCATATGTAATTCTGGCCGCTGTTGTCATATAAAATTTTTTTTACTGAATTTTTTTTCTAAATTAGCATCTGTTATACCTAATAAAAAGAGTTTGGGATCTAATTCGAATCTACTTTTTAACATCTCTTGCATAGTTTTGTGAATCCCATTCCAAAATTTTTTAGCCAATGGACATAACCACCACATATGGAAGAATGTTCCTTTATATTTCTGACATTTCCAACATTTTTCATTTTTATCCTTTTTCATCTTGGCTAATTTGATCGGAGTTAAGTACCATCTGTATAGAAGCTTATATGCATTTTCCCGGAGGTTATAGGATAGTGTGTGTTTTATCTTCATTTTCCACAGTTGTTCCCATTCTTCATAGTAGATGTTCTTACCTAAATCTTGGGCCCAACGGGTCATATATTCTTTTACCTGTTCTTTTTCTGTTTCCCATCGTAATAATATCTTATACAATTTAGATATTACCCCTTGGGGTCTCTTCCAGCTCTTAGATCCTATGTATTCCTGCATGGCAGAATGGGGTTGGACTGGATGGCCCCTTGGGGTCTCTTCCAGCTCTTAGATCCTATGTCAGGGATAGGCAACCTTTTTGAGCCAGGGGCCGGGTTGCTGTCCCTCAGACAATTGGGGGGCCAAAGCACCATAAATAAATAAATAAATAAATAAATAAATAAATATAAAAATTAAAAATAAAAAAAATTTAAAAAAATATGCATGCACACTCTCTCAGCTCCAGAAAAGCCATGGCAAAACCCCTGTGGAGATTTTGCCAAGAAAACCCCAAGAACAAGTAATAACAACAATAATCAATATCATCATGGCGGGGGGGCGGCGGCAGGGGGCGGTGGCAGGACTGGCCTGGGGCCGGTCCAAAGGCCTTGGGGGCCCACATCCGGCCCCCAGGCCTTAGGTTGCCTACCCCTGTCCTATGTATTCCTGCATGGCAAAATGGGGTTGGACTGGATGGCCCCTTCAGGTCTCTTCCAGGTCTAGGATCCTATGTATTCCTGCATGGCAGAATGGGGTTGGACTGGATGGCCCCTTGCGGTCTCTTCCAGCTCTAGGATCCTATGTATTCCTGCATGGCAAAATGGGGTTGGAGTGGATGGCCCCTTATCATCTCTTCCAGCTCTTGGATCCTATGTATTCCTGCATGGCAAAATGGGTTTGTAGTGGATGGCCCCATGAGGTCTGTTCCAGCTCTAGGATCCTATGTCTTCCTGCATGGCAAAATGGGGTTGGAATGGATGGCCTCATGAGGTCTCTTCCAACTCTAGGATCCTATGTATTCCTGCATGGCAGAATGGGGTTGGAGTGGATGGCCCCTTGTCGTCTCTTCCAGCTCTTGAATCCTATGTATTCCTGCATGGCAAAATGGGGTTGGAGTGGATGGCCCCATGAGGTCTCTTCCAGCTCTAGGATCCTATGTATTCCTGCATGATAGAATGGGGTTGGACTGGATGGCCCCTTGGGGTCTCTTCCAGTTCTAGGATCCTATGTATTCCTGCATGGCAGAATGATGACAATCTGTGCCTCCTAATAGGATTCTATGAATTCCCAGGGCTGAGTGGGGAACCGAACCCTAGTCTTCCAATGCCCCGGTCCAAGCACTGAAACTACTACACCAGGCTGGATCCCCAGAGACTCACACTTTGATGAAAAGGTGGGTGACAGATTGAGAGCAACATGCCGGTCACTGAGATTATCTCTTTGGGTACAAGTATTTATGACTTCCAAAGTCCTGATAAATGGGATTCGCAGATGGGGAAATTAATCTCTGTCTCTGCCCTCTTTCAGGCTCTTTCTGTACTTTTTCAGAAGAATGACAGAAATTCTCACCATCCCGGGCATCTCAGTTTGCATTCATGCTTCTCAAAAGCTTTTCTTTGCCTGAAGGGAATCCTACATTTTGCCTCGTATGGGACACTGTGTTCATCCCAAGAAACATAATTCAGAGGCAGCCGTCTATAGACTGACGTTGATGAGGATTTACACAGCGCTCAGACCTCCTCCTGAGCCTCAATGAGAGGGAGCCCAAAGCCTTGGACTGAAGCCAGGGACAAGGCCAGGCAAGAAGGAGGAGGAGGAGGAGGAGAAAGAGGAAAAGAAGGAGGACGAGGAGGAGAAAGAGGAAAAGGAGGAGGAGGAGGAGGAGGAGAAGAAGGAGAAAGAGGAGAAGGAGGAGGAGGAAAAGGAGAAGGAGATGGAGGAGGAGAAGATGGAGGAGAAGGAGAAAGAGGAGGAGGAGAAGAAAGGAAAGGAGACGGAGACGGAGGAGGACAAGAAGGAGAAAGAGGAGGATGAGGAGAAAGGAGAAAGAGGAGGAGGAGAAAGAGAAGGAGAAGGAGAAGAAGGGGAAGGAGATGGAGGAGGAGGAGAAGGAGGAGAAGGAGGAGGAGAAGAAGGGGAAGGAGATGGAGGAGGAGGAGGAGGAGGAGGAGGAGGAGGAGGAGGAGGAGGAGAAGGAGAGGGAAGAGGAGAGGGAGAAGGAGGAGGAGGAGGAGAAGAAGGAGAAGGAGATGGAGGAGAAAGAGAAGAAGGAGAAGAAGGAGGAGGAGAAGGAGGAGGAGATGGAGGAGGAGGAGAAGGAGGAAGAGATGGAGTAGGAGGAGGAGATGGAGATGGAGGAGGAGAAGGAGAAGAAGAAGGAGGAGGAGAAGAAGGAGAATGAGAAGGAGAAGGAGAAGGAGGAAGAGGAGGAGGAGGAAGAGGAGGAGGAAAGGTGCTCACTCTCTGCAGCCAAAAGAGAATAAAAGCCTCATTGGAAGCTCTGCAAGTGGTTCAGGACAGGCAAGAAGCAAAAGGAAAAGGGGGCAAGAACAGGGAGAGAATCCCAAATGCCTCTGTCCATTTTTAGAATGATCCATGGAAAGAAATGGGCAAAAACAATGCAGGAGATCTCTTCCACAGGATCCGGGAAATTAAAGGGAGACTTGAAGAATGGGGATGCTATATTACCAAAAGAGGAACACACTGTGTGATTGGGAGCAAATAAAAATTAAATGAATGGAGAACGAATGTTATAGGAATGCCCTTAAAGACACGATGGGAGTGCCAACACATCTGATAGTCCTGACGAGGAATCTGAACTCAGGGCAAGAGGCTCCTCTCAGAAGAGAAGAAGGAGAAACAGAATGGTTCCCAGTTGGCAAAGGGGTCAGAGAAGGCTGCATCCTTTCACCAGATCTGTTCAACTTGTATGCAGAACATATTATAAGAAAAGCAGGCTTGGACACAGAAGAAGGAGGAGTGAAAATAGGAGGAAGGAATGTCAACAATCTGAGAGATGGAGATGATACCATAATACTCACAGACCTTGAACACCTCCTAAGGAAGATCCAAGAAGAAAGTGCCAAGGCAAGCTTAAATCTGAACATAAAGAAAACAGAAATAAGGACTACCGAGGAGGACCTTCACAAGTTCAATCTAGACAATGAAGAAATAGAAATAGTCAAAGAGTTCCCATACCTGGGATCAAACATGGATAGAAATGGGGACTGCACTCAGGAAATCAGAAGAAGATTAAGAATGGGGAGGATGGCTATGAAAGAACTAGAAAAGATCCTAAAATGCAAAGAAATGTCAGAATTATACAAGTCACTGTATCCCCTATTACCAGCTGGACAGTATGGATGTGAGAGCTGGACAGTTAAGAAAGGTGATAGGAAGAAATGTGGGGCTGGAGAAGATGCTGAGGAGAATCCCATGGACAGCCAAAAGGACAAACAAACAAATGGGTCCTAGAACAGATCCAGTCGGAAACCTCCCTGGAAGAAGAAGCCAAGAGGACAAGACTTAGACTGCCGTACTTTGGAGACATCATGAGAAGGAAGGACTCTTTGGAAAAGACAATAATGCTGGGGAAGGTGGAGGGAAGGAGGGAGGCCCAGGACAGATGGATGGACTCCGTTATTCAGGAAGCCATGGGTATTTATTTATCAAGGGATTGCAGGAATTAAGCAGAGCAGGGGAGGACAAGAGGGTCTTCTTCTTATCCATTGGGTCACTGCCATGGGTCAAGACCGACCTGAAGACAGTTAACAACAACAGAATGTTACAGGATTTGAAGAAGTAATGCATTTGAACCATCTAAAGGAGCTGGAAGGACGCCTGATTCCTTCAAGGAAGAGCCATCTGAAAATGTCCCCACAGTTTTAGAAAGCAACATGGGAAAGGCCCTCAAAGCATTTGAGAGAAATAAAGCACCAACTGCAGGAGACATCTCAATAGAGCTGCTGCAGAAGACAGAGACTGAATGCATTCCAATTGAAATAAAACCCTTGAACAAATATGGAAAATGGACTGGAAACAATCAAGACACATTCCTGTCCTGGGGAA
This sequence comes from Phrynosoma blainvillii, assembly GCA_026167975.1. Lineage (NCBI taxonomy): Eukaryota > Metazoa > Chordata > Lepidosauria > Squamata > Phrynosomatidae > Phrynosoma > Phrynosoma blainvillii. The sequence goes on along the minus strand of JANUYF010000002.1, from coordinate 2,869,879 downwards.
AAGGGGTCCCAGTGACTGTATAATCCATCTCTATTGCACTCATCTTCCATGAAAGCAAAGGGCTGCTCAAGATATAACATGGAAGTGAGAAACGCCAGCTGGACTCAGAAAAAGGAAGAAGCACTAGAAATCCTACTGCAAACATACTTTTGATAATGGAATGTTCCAAAGAATTTCAGAAGAAAATCAGGCTGTGCTTTATCAAAGCTCTGGGAAAGTAAGCATCGCTCTTAAAGAAGGACAAGGGGCCATAGTCAGGACAATATGGAGAAGAAAGAGGAAGGGTTCCCCGCAGGCAAAGGGCTCAGGCAAGGCCCCGTTTTATCACTCGATCTGTTAAGCTTGCGTGCTGAACATAGCCTGCCCTACACGAAGCTGGATTGCACTCAGGGAGAGCAGGAATGGAAACCGGAGGAAGGGACTTGGCAGTCCTTCCAAGATAGATGCAGATGACTACAGTCCAAAGAGAGGTGTATATATATATATATATATATATATATATATATATGCAGGTGACACCGCACCACAAGTGGAAGGCATCCCAGGCGTGGAAGCAGTGTTGTCGCTGCGGTTGGTGGCACCCAGAACGGAGGATGCCCAGAAAGGTCTGCGGAGGGTGATGGTGGCAGCGGACGGACTGCCAATGGGAAAGCCAATGCGGTTCTAGGAATATAGCAGCCTCTAGAATATTGCCATTGAGGGGAGTAATAGTGTCCCTCAATCTGTTTCGGGGTTTGGGGCACCACAATTCAAGTAGGATGTTGTCTTGCTGGAGTGCGTCCAGATAGAGGGGAGATGGCCCTCGTGGCCTCTTCTGTCCTTCCATGAGGAGGGCGACCAAAGTGGAGAAAGGCCTGGAAACCACAAAGCCCAATGAGGAGGGACTTAGGGATGTCCAGCCTGGAAAAGAGAAGGCTGGGAGGAGACAGGAGGAGGATGGCCCTCTTTCCGTGTTTGGAGGGATGTCATGCCATGCTGAGGAGACAGGGAGCTTGCTTTCTGCTGCTTCAGAGACCAGGGCTGCAGAAATAATCCAGGCTGACGCCACTTAAACTGCCATGGAATTCTGGGATTTGTAGTTTGCCTTGACACCAGATCTCTCTAACAGAGATGGCAAAATGTCTCACAAAACTGTAATGCCAGACTATTGGACCCTGGCCTTTCAAGTGGTGTGAAACTGGATTATTTCTGCAGTCGGATGCACCCTAGGACACGAAGGAATGGATGCAAACCCCACAAAAAGAGGGAGAGCCCACTGCCCTCCATGGAGGCAGCAGCGTCTTCCACTGCCAAAGAGCTCTTATCCTTAGAGAAGTTCTTCCTCATTTTGAAGTGGAATCTCTTTTCCTGGAGGCTGTGCTCTAGAAAAATTTTGCCTGCATCTGCATCTGCCTCTTCCTTTCCCTTCCCTTCCCTTCCCTTCCCTTCCCTTCCCTGTTCTTGTCTGGGCCAGTTCTGCTAGGTCTGGCTGGGAGACCCTCTTTGGGCCCTGGGAGACCCTCGGACAGGCCAGCCGGGAAGGGAAAGGAAAGGAAGGGTCCCCCATCCCCGGACCCCTTTCCCTGGGGACTTCCCAGGGAGACCAGACATCCTCCTCCTCTTCATTGCCAAGGAGGACGAGGCACTGCCAAATGGCGGGCAGCCAAGGAAAGTAATGGGGGCATGGCCAAAGAAAAGGGCCAAAACACCCAGAAAAAGAGAAATCCATCATGCTCCCAATGGAGGGCATTCTGCACATTCCTTCTGGTCAGAAGACAGAAACATGTAGGACATATCTGGAAACAGGAGGAGGTGCCAGGAGGTGCTTTATGCCAAGGGCAGCTCCTCTCAGGCCAGGCCAGAGGCAGTCAGGGACTGGGCAGCTGGCATGCCCCCCCCCACAGAATGGCACTGGCTCCAGAGGGCAGAAGCGGGGAGGTGAGCATCCTGGTGGGGAAAGGGGCACTGGAAGACCCCCACTGGGCCTGGGGAGGCCTCCAGCCCTATCCCATCACACCAAGGGTAGGGCTGGCTGGTGGCCAGGAGGGGAGAGGGGCCAAGCCGAGACCCTCCTGCTCACTTCCCCCCCCATAAAGCCCCCCATCCTCCCCTGCCCCCCAGGACACTTCTCTGCCACCTGGAGAGGGACACCTGGGCCCAGGGCTGGAGGGCCCTCCATGTTTCCTATGACCAGAACCTGCCCTGGGCAAGAGGGACCTTGGAGGAAAGAGTCCCCCTCTTCCTCCTCCTGCGTGATGGAGAAAAGGGTCTGGCAGCCCAAAAGAGTCCTCTCCTGCCCAGCAGTCCCCCCGCTAAGCCTCACCCACTGGGACCACTCTCTAGGGCTTTTTGCCAAGTCCTTGGCTCAGGCAGCAGAGGGAGGGGGATGGCACTGCCCCCCTCCAGTCTGCTCAGTGCCTGTAGCTGCCTCCTCTTGTACCTGCAGAGACAGGTGAGGAAGAACAAGGCCTTCCCTGTTGCAAGAAAATCCAGGAGTCGGCCAGAGTTTGGGGGTCTCTGCCTGGAAGAGCTGCTCCTGCTGCTGGTGCAAGTGCCCACCTGGGCCAGCGCTGGACCCCTGCCCTGCCCTGCCCTTCTTGCTTTGGGCCTGGCCTTGGGGGGCTATTAGGTGGTGCCCCTCATGTCCAGGGCCATTGTCCAGCAGGGTGTGTGAGCAGGAATGGGCAAGTGGCTTCCCCCCAGTTGGCACAAGGGGGTAGGAGGCAAGCTGGTGATCTCTTGTATAATCCACACACATCCCTCTCCTGCTGGGCAGGAACAGATGCTTCTGGCAAGATTTGGTGGAGAACAGCCATCTGGAGAGCTCAGCGGCTGAGCGGCTGAGAGGTGGGACTGCAATGCTCTGGACCCATTGGGAATGGCCTGCAGCATGAGCCGTGGGTCTCTGGGCCACCTCACCCCCAAGACCCACAGCATCTGCCCTCTCCTGCCCCCCTGCCACACACCTGCAGAACCCACCTGAGGCATCCCTGCTCCCAGCACCTGGCCTGAGGTGCCCCCGTGGCCTCCGCAGGGGCACTGAGGTCAGTCGAGAAGGAGGCCTTTCACTAAGTCCAGGAGACCACTCACTTCCATGAGAATGTGGGACACCTGAGTCAGATTCAGAAGCTGCTGCTCAAAGGACAGAAGTCTCAGGTGATGCTGCCAGGTAGGATGCCAGTTGAAGTCTCAGGTGATGCTGCCAGGTAGGATGCCAGGTGGGGTGCCAGCAGTTGAATTGGGCAGAGGCGGGATGAGCAACCCCTCCCCAAATGCTTCCCTCCTTGGGGATGGGGTGGCCACCTCTACCCCCACAAGTATGGCATCCCTCTGCCGGACCCTGTGGGACACGCTTGGCATGCAGCCAGCCTGAGGCCAGGGGCTAACCTTGGGTCTGCCCCATTCTCACTGGGCAGGGCGGCGGTACCTCCAGGAGGAAGGAAGGTCTGTCTGTCTGTCCGAGGGTGGTGCTCGCCAAGGGGGAGACCCTGCAGCCCAGAAGATTCTTCCTCCTCTTCTCTGAGGCCTTGCTGATGACCAAGCCTTGCCAGCCTCTTCAGCCCTGGAATGCCCACAATGTCTCCCAGTGACAGCAGTGGTCAGTGGAGAAGGTCCTTGCTCACCCACTGAACTGACTCCTTGGGGTCAGTTTCTTCCCCTGCCCCTTGATAAGGGATCTCTGGACATTGTGGCAGGGAAGGGGCAGGCACCAGGGTGAGACGGTCAGGCAGCAGAGGGGAGGACTGAGTGGGGCACACAGGAGGCCATCCATGCCACAGGCGCCTGTCCTGACAAGTGGCCTTTCTGCTAGCCAGGCCAGACTCTCTGCCTTCCTGGCACCAAGAGAAGCAAGGTCTTTGGAATAAAGAGGCATGAATGAAGGCTACATGTGTCATTCCTGTCTGCCCCTTCCTTGACCCACAGAGCAGCCCCCCATCCTCTCCATCCGCGTTCTCCCGATGCAGCTCTCCTTCACACGCAAGGAGTTTCTGCTGATGTCCCCTGGCCAGGAGGACTGGGGCAAATGGCACCAGAGTTGGAAGGCTGCAGGCAGGCAGGCAGGCAACAACCTCCCCGCACCCGCCACCCTCTCCCTGCCGAGTTGCCCCTTCCTTCCTTCCTTCCTTCCTTCCTTCCTTCCTTCCTTCCTTCCTCAGGGCACTCGGGGGGTGGGCATGGGGTCAGCTCCATCTCATTCTTCACAACAACCTCATGAAGGAGACTGGGCTGAGGAACCGTGACTGGGCCAAGGTCGCCCTGAGGTAGCATGGCCATGCATGAGTGTGCCTCTGGGCCCTGTGCCATGGCTGGGAGATAACCACTGCTCCACGCTGCCAGGGGAACACGCTCGCAAGTGCAGAGGCGGTGGGGTGGTCTGCTCTGGTGGCATCCTCCTGGGGGCTCTTTTGACTCTTCAGGGCTCCTGCTACTTCCCCCGGTGGGTTTACATCATCATCATCATCATCATCATCATCATCTATTTATTTATTTCATAGAATCACACTTGGAAGAGACCCCAAGGTCCATCCAGTGTAACCCCCTTCTGCCATGCAGGGGCTCTCAATCAAAGCACCCCCAAAACCTCCAAAGGACACTCCACTCCACAGCAGCCTTGACCATTGCCAAACAGTTCTTACTGTCACAAAGTTCCTCCTAATATTTAGATGGAATCTCTTTCCCTGTAGCTTGCATCCATTGAGGCTCCATTGTGTCCTCTTCTCTGGAACAGCAGAAAACAAGCTTGCTCAATCTCCAATATGACATCCCTCAAAATATTTAAAGAGAGCTATTATATCAGAAAGAATAGAGGACATGCTTATCAGATTTGCAGAGGACATTAAATTAGGAGGAGTAGCTAATACAGTGGGCCCTTGGATTCGCTGGAGTTTGGTTCCAGGATCCTCCTGTGGTTACCAAAACCCATGGATGCTCAAATCCCATTAAATACAATGGCATAGTAAAACGGAGTCCCTTACCGAAAATGGCCAAATCAAGGTTTGCTTTTTGGAATTTATATATTTCTAAAACATTTTCAAGCTGTGGATGCTTGAATCCATGGATAAAAAAATCTCTGGATATGGCAGGCTAACTGTATCCTAGAAGAGAGATCAAAACTGTATCCTAGAAGAGAGACCTGGCTTGTTTTACTGAGACCTGGCTGGGGGATGCCAGCTCTGCAATATGGGCGCAGGCTCTCCCGGCTGGGTACTCAGTTTGTGAGCAGGTGAGAGAAAGTGGGCGGGGGGGCAGCATAGCCTTGGTCCACAAAAACACCTTGACCTTGATCAGAAAGCCTATCCGGAAAACAGCCCACATCGAGTGTATGTACCTCAGCCTAAAGACCAGGGATAGTTTGGGGATTCTGTTGGTATACCGGCCACCCCGTTGCTTAACAGACTCCCTGACCGAGCTGACTGCCCTGGTTTCCGAGTTGCTGTTGGAGTTGCCCAGACTTTTAGTCTTGGGCAACTTCAACATCCCACTCGAAACCAGCTTACACGATTTATCAGGCGCAGCTCGGGAGTTCATGGATTCCATGACAAACATGGGCCTATCCCAATTGGTCAATGGGCCCACGCATTGTGCTGGTCATACCCTTGATGCGGTCTTCAGTACGGAGCAGGAACATCCGTGGGCGGAGGTTACAAAAACCTGATCAAGGTGGAACTAAAGGCTACGGTTCGCCCTCCCGGGGGTGGTGGGCCTATTTGATTGGTCCGCCCTCGAAGGCTAATGGATCCAACTGGTTTCCAGAAAGCCTTAGAGGGTCTAATGGTGAGTAATGCCAGTGATTCTGCCGAAGCTTTGGTTAATACATGGAACATCGATCTTACCAAGGCTATCGACACGATCGCCCCCAAGCGTCCTTTCCAGCCCGCTTCGAATCGTAAACCATGGTATACAGAAGATCTTAGGAGGATGAAGCGGGTTGGACAACGACTAGAGTGCGAATGGCGAAAGACTCGTCTCTTATCCGACAGAACTCGCCTTAGGAAGCACCTTGACTCCTATAGGGAGGCTTTACATGCAGCGCAGAAATCTTTCTGCTCTGCATGTATTGCGTCTGCAGAGTCTCGCCCGGCAGAGCTGTTTAGGGTGGTGGGGGACTTGACGCAGATATCTTCTGCGCCGAACCCTCTACTTAACCCGACGACAGCCTGCTGTGAAGCATTTAACATCTACTTTGCAGATAAAATCTCTCGGATAAGAGCCGACTTGGACACCAATGTTTTGGCAGGATCTATGGATGAGGCGTCCAGTAACTCCGTTGATGGCACTTTACTGGATCAATTCCAATTTGTGAGTACCGAGGACGTGGACAAGTTGCTTGGAAGGATGAGGAAGACAACTTGCCCTCTCGATCCTTGTCCATCATGGCTGGTCGTCCAGGGTGGGAGCGCGCTGAGGGTGTTTCTTCGAGACACAATCAACGCGTCCCTCAGGGAAGACAGTTTACCATCGTGTTTAAAAGAGGCGGCAGTTAGGCCACTCTTAAAAAAGCCTTCCCTGGATCCCCTGGACAGAAACAACTATAGACCAGTTTCCTTGCTACCATTTTTAAGCAAGGTGATCGAGAGAGCAGTTGCCTCCCAGCTTCAGGCTATCTTGGATGAAACCGATTATCTTGATCCATTTCAAACTGGCTTCAGGACAGGATTTGGGGTTGAGACTGCCTTGGTTGCTCTGACCGATGACCTCCGCTTGAGCATCGACAGGGGGAGTGTGACCCTGCTGGTGCTCTTGGACCTCTCAGCGGCCTTTGACACCATTGATCATGCCATTCTCTTGGATCGGCTGAGGGAGTTAGGAATCGGAGGCACCGCTTTGCGGTGGTTCCGTTCCTTCCTCTCGGGCAGATCCCAGAGAGTGAGGCTCGGGGACAGTTGCTCTTCTAAAATAGAGCTTAATTGTGGCGTCCCTCAGGGCGCCATCCTGTCTCCGACGTTATTTAACATTTATATGAAACCGCTGGGAGAGATCATTCGGAGGCATGGAGGACGGTGTCTTCAGTACGCTGACGACACCCAGATTTACTTCTCCATGACCAAATCATCGTCTCAGACTGCTGATGGCACCTCTCCTCTCAATGACTGCCTTGGAGCGGTAATGGATTGGATGAGGAAAAATAAATAAATTGAAATTGAATCCAGACAAAACGGAGGTGCTCACGGTTGCCGGTCCGAAGCCAGGCCCGGGATTACAGCCCCCTGTCCTGGATGGGGTCACACTCTCCTCCAAGGACTGTGTGCGCAGTCTGGGGGTACTCCTTGACTCGTCGCTTCACATGACCAACCAAGTGAATGCGACAGTCAGGAGTGCCTGTTATCAGCTTCGGCTGATACGCCAGCTGCGCCCATTCCTGGATAAGAAAGACCTGGAAACTGTTGTGCACGCGCTGGTAACCTCACGTCTGGATTACTGCAATGCACTCTACATGGGGCTACCCTTGTGCTTAACTCGGAAACTTCAACTGGTGCAAAATATGGCAGCCAGATTAATCACCGGAACATCCAGGAGGGAGCATATAACACCAGTGCTTAAATCCCTCCACTGGCTGCCAATTAGTTTCCGGGCACAGTACAAGGTGTTGGTTTTGACCTTTAAAGCCCTACATGGCTTGGGTCCAGCTTATCTCAGGGACCGCCTCTCCCCATATGAGCCCCCCCATGCCCTTCGGTCAGCGGGAAAGAACCTACTATATCAACCAACGTCGAGGTCTGTATACACCTCGCAGAGGGCATTCTCTGCCATCGCCCCTAAATTATGGAATAGCCTGTCGGATGAGATCCGTCTTATCACATCAGTTACTGCCTTTAAGAAAGCAGTTAAGACGGATCTCTTCCGGCAGGCCTTCCCGGAATAACCCCCCTCAGAGGACGAACACTGACTGCTCCTCCCCTTATAGCTCTTGCTGGTTGCTGCTGTTCCATTTGTTAGTATTTTATTGTTATTAGTTTGTTTTAAAATATTTAAATTTAATTCTGTTTTAAGGGGTGTGGGAGGGATGTGGGAGGAGGGATTGGGACATTGGATTGTTTTAACTGTACTATTTTAACTATTGTAAGCCGCCCCGATTGCGATGCAGAGGGGCGGGTTAGAAATAAAACTTATTATTATTATTATTATTAAAATTCGAAATGACTTTAATACATTAGAAACCTGAGCCAAAACAAAATGAAGTTCAACAGGGAGAAATGTAAGGGATAGCACTTAGGGCAGAAAAATGAAATGTAATAGGATAGGGAAACCTGGCTTAACAAGATTTATGCACACGATTGGGATCTAGGAGTCCTAGTAGAGCACAAGGTGAACATGGACCAACTGTGTGATGCGGCAGCTAAAAAGACTAATGCGATTTAAGGCTGCATCACTAGTATCTACATCAATGGATGCAATAGTGCCACTGTATTCTGCTTTGGCCAGGCTTCCCCACCTGGAATAATCCTGTGTCCAGTTCTGGGCCCCACAATTCAAAAAGGATGATGGAAAACTGGAGAGTGTCCAGAGGAGATTGACTAAAATGGTGAAGGGTCTGGAAACCATCAAGGCCTATGAGAAGAGGCTTAGGGAGCCGAGTATGGAGAAGAGATGGTTAAGAGGTGACATGACAGCCATTAAGTATTTGCAGAGATGTCCTATTTAGGACGGAGCACAGAATAGGACATGGAGCAATGGATTCAAACTACAGGAAGAGAGATTCCACCCAAACATTAGGAGGAACCTCCTGAGATAAGAGCTGTTTGACAGTGGGTCACATTGGGCCAGGTTTCCTCCAGAGGCATCCATCCATTGCTTCCCACCAACAGCACAGTCCCAGGGCTGCCAGTGGGCACCAGTGCCACCTTCTGTGCTACTGCAAGCCAGGCCATGGCCGTGACCAAACATGCCAAGGTCCACCGAGTGGGACTCAAGTCCCGATCCCAGCGCTGTCAGGCAGGGCAAGGGGTAACGGATGATAAAGCCCCAAAGAGAGAAGCACCGACCCCTTTCCCGTCTTCCTGGGGACTTAGCATCCCTGATGAAGCAAGCCCTGCAGGGGAACCCAGGGACTCTGCTCTGGGGAGACGCGGCATCCCCCCTGTCACGAGTCCAAATCCAGGCTGCCGCCCCTTCTCTTTTTTTCTCTTTCTGGCACTGGAATGATAAGGCCACACACAGGTAGTGCAGACAGCATTGCTGTCCCACCAAAGAGGGGAAAGAAAGGAGGCCCAGGCGGCCTTGGCACTCCTCCTTTCTGAGAATGGCACCTGCTTCTGCGTCTCCCTGGACATGCACACAGCCTGGGTGAAACCTTGTCCGTAATCTCTCTTTATTGGTACAAATGCGCATTGCGGGGTCTCTGCCCACCCCAGGAAGGAAGGAAGGAAGGAAGGAAGGAAACAGGCCCCCTGGGCCCCTTGGCAAACAACCTCCACAAACATCCCTTGGCCATCAAGGCTGCCTCTTTCTTTCATAGAGGGGTGAGGGGGAGCCCTCCAAGGACCCATTCTGCCCTAAGAGTTCCTGGCGGGACCTGCACCCTCCGGAGCAGCAGGAGGCAGGAAAGCCGCAGAACCTTCTCCAGTTCAGAAATGCACAGCCAGGAGTTGCCAGTACCATGTGTCCCCCCCTCCTTTGCTTCAGGGGAGGGGGTGCAAGTCCTTTCCCTCCCCCCAAAATGTCCCAGTCCTGGTCCCTCCCTGGGATCCAGCAATGCTCCTGAAGGCACAGCAGCTGCATCACACAACCGTCTGGGATCAGGATCCCGGCTGGGGGGTCATCCCACTCTGCAGACCTGTGGAAGGAAATGGGGAAGAGCGCAGCGGTCAGGGAGCCAGGAGCCCGAGTGTGGGGAGGAAGGCCAGCCACCCACCCAGAGGGAGAAGCCCCATCCTCTCAAGGCTTTCCTGTCTGCTGCTGCCCCCCCCCCCCCACTTTGCAGCCCCAGGTGGTGGACAAGAGCAAGGGAAGTAGCTGGTCCTAGTGGCCCCTTCCAGCCAAGGGTTGGGGGACTCTTGCCATCCATACTTACACAGAAGGAAGTGGTGCAAGTTCTGCTTGGAGCCCCCCGAGAGGATCTAGGCCCAGATCACTGTGGCTGCCATCAACAGGTAAGCAGGGAGGAGGCTGTCCAGGTACAGCGGGTTCCAGAATGTCTGTGGGAGGGAAGAGGAGGGGGAGAGGCACAAAAGGCCACCAAGACTCACCCTTCCTCTAACAGCCAGCCAGCCAGCCAGCCAGCTTCTCTCTCTCTGTCTCTCTTTTTTCAAGCCCCCTTGCACCCCTTCCGCTCCCCTCCAGGTTCTTTTCTGGGGGCAGTCTTGGCCATCCCTTCATCCCCAGATGGTCCCAGTGGGCCCAGTTTACAGGGGAGGACAGGGAGAGGTACTGATGCTCCCATTCCTCTGCACTCCCCCTCACACACTGGGAGGCAGGCAGACAGGCCATTGAGAGCAGGCGCCTGCATGGCGGTGTGGACCACCTAACCACGAGAACCCCAAAAAGGAGCACCCTCCTCCTACCCACTCCACTGTTACTCCAAAGAGAAGAGAAGGAAGAGGACAGATCCCTTTGGCCACTGGGGGAAGAGAAGGCTAAAGCAGAGGGAAAGGTCTTCAGGGCCAGATCCAGCTCCTCAGTGCCCACCTCATGGCCTTCCCCATTTGCTGGACGAAAGACTCCAGCCTGGTTGAAGGTAGGCTCCAAGGTCCTTGGAAACAGAGGGGACCGTGAACAGTGGCCCCTGCCTTCAGTCCACCCCAGTCGGGGCTGTGGAGATCTCACTGCTGCCCCCTGGCGGCAAGTGGGGAGAGAGGCCTTTTGTTAGAATCCTAGCAGTCTTCTATCAGATATCTAGTTTAGTGTGGGGATAATGGGAGGTTGGGATAGAGGAGGCAGTAGTCCAGGTGTCTTATGTGTTGACCTTGAGTGCTGGGCTCTGCTAGCTGAGAATGTTTTGAGAAAGAAGGGAGGGGTGAAAGTGCGGGCTTTTGCACATTCTTTTACTGGGTGCTGGGAGGGGGAATTTTCAGTCTCAGCTAAAACGTCTGATGGATATGTCTGACCTGTGGATCTACCAATAAAGTTCTGTTAATTCTTCAATCAAGCTGACTGGTTGGTTGTCTAAAGATGCTGCTGTCTGTTGCATGACAGTTAGCTGAGACTCCTACCAAGTTTTACCTTATTTTTTTTGTTTTGTTCCTGCTCCCGGAGAAACGGTGATGGACGGGAGTGACATGGGAGAGGAAGTGTCTTCCAAGGAGAGTCAGACCCCTGGAGAGGGGGGAGAACCCCGGTCGGCGGACAAAGGAACCGGAGCGGTACCAAAGGCCGGGGGGCAACAGTTGCCACAGACCCCACTGGTGTCTGGACAGTGGTTTGGTGCTCCGCTGGCCCTAGTGTGCACGAAAGAACGCCGGCGAGCGGTGAGGTGGTCAGATTGGAACACCGGGTTCACGCAACCACTGCAGCTGTCCTCAGGAGAGGAGAGCGACCTGGAGACACAGGTACAGCAGTTGAAAACTGAGGTGGAGGGGATGCGAGGTACTATGACCACCATCCTAGAGGTCCTCCAACAGATCGCGGGGGATGGAGCAGGGGGTGCAAGAGCAGGCGTAGCCCTAGCCCCAGTCCCGGGTGGGCAACCCCCGCAAGTGGGAGCAGGGGGAGAAGGAGTCTTGCCCCCAGGGCCCCCACCAGCAGCCCTTCCACAACCAAGAGCCCCAGATGCCCAGGCTAAGAAGATGGGGTCAAGTTTGACTGGGACCCCCAAACTTTGCCCTACTTCCTGTCGCAAGTGTCGGATCATATGGAAGAGTCGGGGCCAATTTTCCCTTCAGAAGTTGCTAAAGTAAAGTGTGTGGCGAGGCATCTGCGGGGGGAGGCGGGCCGCTGGTTGGTGCAGCTCTATGATCGCCGAGCGCCGGAGCTGGGAGACCTAGACGAATTTATGAGGGCCCTTAGAACCAGATTTGAAGATCCTTTCCAAGCCACTACTGCTCTGGCCAAGCTTAAGGCTTTAAAGCAAGGCTCTATGACCGTGGCTGCATATGCTGCAGAATTCAGAAGGCTGGTGGCCCAAGTGCCTGATTGCACAGAAGGGATGAACATTCAATATTTTAAAGATGGGCTGCATCCCGAGATAGCTAAATGGGTGCTCATGATGGGCAAACCCCCCACGGCCATGGAATGGATTAGATTGGCGGGAAAAGTAGAAGCCATCCTACATGAAGTTAAAATGTTAGATCAAAGACAGGCCCAAGAGACAAAACTGAAGGGGGGCCGAACCCAAGCCCAGAAGGGGAAACCCCAAGCTGGCTCTGCAGAGACCGAGCGAGAGAGACGTCGCCAGTTAGGCTTGTGTTTAAAGTGTGGCCAAAAGGGACACTTAATTGCTGCTTGCCCGGAGATGACCCAGGAGGGACAGACCAGCTCCCCTCAGGCCCCCTTGAGCAGAGGTCCCAAGAAGGAAAAAAGTCAGCAGAGGAAGAAATCTTCCACTGAACGCAGCCTAAATGTGGCAGAACCCAGAGAAATGGAGGTCTGGACAGACTCAGACAGCTCTGCATCTACAGGAGAGGAGCCTTTAAACTTCAAGAGCCTGCCTTAGAAAGCGGCGAAAGGCGGGCTGTGAGAGCAGAGAGCCGCGGAAGGATGGTGAGTGGGGGCATCCCCCTGTTGTCAATATCAGTGACCCTGGTGGTGGGATCCAAGAAAAAGGCTATGCAATTAATTGCAGCCATTGACTGTGGGTGCACAAGGTGCCTGATAAACCCAGCGGTGGTAGACAGCTTAGACATAGCCACCCACCCTTTGTGAGAGCCCATCCCTTTTGTTCAGATGGATGGATCTCTGATGGGGGGACGTGCTGCAGAAAAAAACCCCGCCCCAGTGTGGCTGGGGATAGCAGACCATTGGGAACAGCTCCAGTTGGTGGTGGGAAATACCTATAATTACCATCTTATGTTGGGCATAGACTGGCTACACCATCACAACCCTGACTTGCGGTGGATGGAGAGACAGTTAATCTTTAATGATCCGGATTGTACAAACCACCGCCTTGCCCAGCAGATGGCGCTCCCTCCTCTCCTCCCCACGGTACCGCTTCCCGGGCAAATTGTGAAAGATGCAGCTGCCCACTCGGAAGGGCTGCCCAAGGACAGAGACATTGCCCAAGGTGGGGAGGGGTCACCAGTTATCCCTCCGGTTTACCAAGATTTAAAAGGGGTTTTTGAAGAAAAGGAATGTGATGTGTTGCCTCCACACAGAGAAACTGACTGTGCTATTGAAATATTGCCTGGGGCGCCCCTTCCCAAACCAAAACTGTATTCAATGACCCCGAAAGAGCTGGCCACCTTAAAAGACTACATAGAAAAAAACCTGGCTCGGGGATTTATTAGACCATCCACTTCTACTTTTGCTGCCCCAGTATTTTTTAGGGGAAAAAAAGATGGTTCTTTGCGACTGGTGGTGGACTATCGCAATTTAAATGGGATTTGTAGCACCAATAAATACCCTCTGCCCCTAATGAAAGACATGTTGGGAAGACTGGGCACGGGTAAGGTGTTTACAAAATTGGACTTAAGAGATGCTTATCACCGGGTGAGAATTAAAGAAGGAGATGAATATAAGACAGCTTTTAATTGCCCTCTGGGGGCATTTGAATATCTTGTTCTCCCTTTTGGACTGTCGGGGGCCCCCTGAATTTTTATGAGGCACATCAACGAAGTGTTACACGACTTGCTTTTTGAAGGGGTCTTGGTATATTTAGATGATCTACTCATCTACTCTAAAGACTTAGACAGCCATATCAAGTTGGTGAGAGAAGTGCTCAAGAGACTGTGGGAAAATCAACTGTATGTAAAGTTGTCCAAATGTCATTTCCACACAGAGAGGTTGGACTTTTTGGGTTATCGGGTATCCAACCAGGGCATAGAAATGGACCCCGCTAAAGTGCAAACAGTGTTGGACTGGGCACCACCTAAAAGCCGAAAAGATGTACAAAAATTCCTGGGTTTTGCGAATTTTTATAGAGAATTCATCCCTGACTTTGCTAAGATTGCTTTGCCCATTACAGACTTGCTCAAAACCAAAGAAAAGCCCAAAAGTGGGGAGGGGGCAACATCCAAGCCCCCCAAGCCCTCCACCCCAATTCACTGGTCTGAAAAGTGCCAAAGGGCTTTTGACCAATTAAAACTATTGTTTAGTTCAGAACCTATTTTGATTCACCCAGACCCAGGCAAACCTTTTGTGGTGCAAGTAGATGCTAGTGATTTTGCTATGGGAGCGGTCCTATTACAAAAGGATGAGAAGGACCACCTTAGGCCTTGTGCTTATCTGTCTAGGAAATTCCAGGGACCCCAACTTTCCTGGCCTTGCTGGGAACGGGAAGCTTATGCAGTCAAACACGCCCTAGAAAGCTGGAGACAATTTCTTGAGGGAGCCTCACACCCTTTTGAGGTATGGACTGATCACAGAAACTTAGAGGCTTTACAGACCCCTCACAAACTCAGCCCCAAGCAAAGAAGGTGGGCTAAGGACTTTTATAAATATAATTTCAAATTAAAGTTTTTCCCAGGTCGCCAAAACATTTTGGCAGATGCATTGTCCAGGTTGCCACAGCATGGGGGGAAGGAGGCAGTTCCCCTTGAGACCATTTTTCCCCGGGAACAGTTGGGACTGGCGGTGATTACACGCAGCAAGGCCAAAACTTTGGCGCAGCCCCCTCTACAGGCTGACTCATCACCTCCATTAGATGACATGTTACTCAAAATCCAGCAGGGGGCAGAAACTGATGAATGGCTACAACAGCATAAGGATCAATTGTCTAAAAATGCACAGAACTTATGGGTGTGGAAGTCAAAAATCTATGTCCCTGTTTCACTAAGGAAAGACATTCTTCAGTTACACCACAACTCTAAGGCAGCAGGACATTGGGGCTACTTAAAAACCTGGCACAAGATACGCAGCACTTATTGGTGGGATGGGGTTCGTGCAGACGTAGAAGCCTATGTAAAAAGCTGCCCAGTTTGTGCTAGGGCCAAACCGATAGTGGGCAAGCCTAGAGGACTGCTTCACCCTTTGCCCACGCCTGAGGGGCCTTGGAAACACATTGCTATGGACTTCATAACTGATCTGCCTCCTAGCAAGGGCCGGGACACTATTTGGGTGGTGGTAGATTTGTTTTTTAAACAAGCACATTATGTGGCCTGCAAAGGGATGCCTTCGGCCCCCAAATTAGCTGATTTGTTCATAGCACACATATATAGATTACATGGACTCCCAGACCGAATAATCTCCGATAGAGGAAGTACGTTCACTTCTAAATTTTGGAAGGTGCTACAAGACAAATTGGGGGTCCAATTGGCGCTCAGCACAGCTTTTAATCCGGAGAGTGACGTCCAGAGCGAAAAGACGAACCAGGCCCTCCAGAGATACCTGCATTCTTATACCAACTACCTACAAGATGACTGGTTCGATCTGCTTCCACATGCTGAAGTTGCCTTTAATAGTGCTGTTCACAGCAGTACTGGTTGCTCCCCCTTTTCCATTAACTATGGTTTTGAACCAAAGCTACTCCCTACTTTGCCAGTGGACGAAGCTGATCCGGTTCCTGTGGTCCAGTGGGCTGACAAAGTCAGGGGAGCTTGGCCTACCATTACAAAGGCATTGCAAGAGGCCAAAAAACAGTATAAAAAACATGCTGACAAAAAGCGGGCTGAGGGTTGGGACATTAAGCCTGGTGATATGGTTTATCGTTCCACAAAAAATTTGAGATCTAAGTTTCCTTCCAAAAAGCTAAGACCAAAGTTTGTGGGTCCTTTTCCAGTCAAAAGACTAGTCAATGATGTCACTGCTGAATTGGTTCTCCCTAAAACTTATCATCATCTTCACCCAATTTTTCATTTCAGCTTGCTGAAACCTGATCCTGCCACGGGCCCTTGGAAAACCATTGAGTCACCACCCCTTCCTTTGATGGTGGATGGACATCAACACTTTGAAGTTTCAAAGATTTTGGACTCTCGACTTCATCGGGGCAAACTTCAATATTTGATTTGTTGGAAACATTTTCCCATTGACCATTCTGAGTGGGTGTCTGCTGCTCATGTTAACGCGCCTGACTTGGTGGCACGGTTTCATGAACGCTATCCAGACAAACCCTCTAAGTTTCCAGTTCTTTGATGCTTTCTTTTCTAGGTTGTTGAGGGGGGGGTTGTTTTTAGGGGGGCAGCCTGTTAGAATCCTAGCAGTCTTCTATCAGATATCGAGTTTAGTGTGGGGATATATAGTTTAGTGTTAACTGATCCCTGACCAGGACTGCTTCTGGGGCAAGAAGTGCCAAGCTTACTTTGGGGCGCAGCCGGCAGGTAAGCGTTCCTGCATCTGCACCATTTTGGATCCCCTTCTGTGCAGCCAGATGATGATTCTATAAAAACCTGCTGGGTGACCCTGGGGCAAGTCACACTCTCTCAACCTCAGTGGAAGGCTGTGGCACAAACCCCTTCTGAAGAAACCTTGCAAAGACAAACCCATGATACATTCACCTTAGGGTCGCCATAAGTCAGAAAGGCTCACAGCATTCCTCCCCGAGTCACACTCTCTTAGCCTCAGGAAGAAACCTTGTCAAGAAATCCCTACAACAGGCCAGAAGCCAGAAGCGACAACAATGACAGCACAAAAGGTCCTGTTCCTGTCAACCTCCTTTTTGAGTTGCGGGGCCCAGAACTGGACCAGGATTATTCCAGGTGAGGAGGCCTGACCAAAGCAGAACAGAGGGGCACTATGACTTCCCTTGATCTAGAAGGCACTATTCTTCTATTGATGCAGCCTAGAACTAGTTTAGCAGAACACCTTTGAAATAGTTAAAGGATTCCCATCTCTAGGGTCAACCATTGACCAGAATGGAGGCTGCAGTCAAGAAAGAAGAAGAAGACAGCTAGGAATGGGAAGGGTAGCTATGAAAGAAATGGAAAAGATCGTGAAGAGCAAAGGCATACGACTGAGCGCTAAAGTCAGAATCGTCCAGGCCACTGTATTCCCATCATCCCCATGTACGGATGCAAGAGCTGGACAGGGAAGGAAGCAGACAGAAAGAAAACCAATTGCTTTGAGAGAATGTGGTGCTGGAGAAGAAGAGTCCTTAGGATCCCATGGACAGCCAAGAAGACAAAGAAATGGGATTTGAACAGATCAGACCAGGGCTCTCTTTGGAAGCAGAGATGGTCAAGACTATCTTTCTTTGGCCACAGAAGGAGAAGAAAAACCACTCATGTCACCAAAGGAAGAGACGGCCACAGAGCAGATGGACAGATTCAATCCGGGTGGGGTTTATTATGGGGAAGGCTCCTTGGAGGTTCTGGGCAAGGCTGCAGAGGAAGAAGAAGGAGAAGAGAGGGACCCTTCCTTCTTGGAGATCTGTCATCCACAGAGTCGCCAGGACTCAGAGGAGAGGGAAATGTAGTTCTAGGCTGCATCAGCAAAGGTATAATGTCTAGATAGTTGACATTACAGCATTCCCCCCCTTACCTTTGAGGGCTTCTATACACAACAATGTATAATGAAGGGCTTACACCAGGCAACCTTTTTTCCCCTTTAAGGGCCAAGGGACTTCAGCTCCCAGAAGACTCAGCCATGTTGGCCAATAGTCAAGTTGAGAATATTGTACTTTGGCCACAGAATGAGAAGAAAAAACACATCATGTCATGTCTCTCTCTCTCTCTCTCTGTCTGCCCCCCCCCGAAGGGCCTTGGGGGGGTGTCCCTCCTTCTCCTTCTCCTTGGCTTTGGCCTTTAGGTTCTTCCCAGGAGAAACAGCCTCCCTTTCCTTCTCCTCCTCTTCCTCCTTTAACCTGAATTCCTTCAAGGGGCTCCCAGGCTCTTTCTGAACGTTCCCAGAAACAAAACAAAAAAGGGGGGGTCTTTTGGGGGCCCTGTCTCTCTCTGCTGGCCCTCCTCCACAGGGTTGTTGGGGAGGAAAAGGTCTGTGTGTGTATGGGGGGGCATGCCTAATTCGGATCCTCTCTCTCTCTCTGCCCCCCCCCGAAGGGTCTTGGGGGGGGTCCCTCCTTCTCCTCCTCCTTCTCCTTCTCCTTCTTCCCTTGACTTTGGCTTCCTAGGCTCTTCTCAGGAGAAACAGCCCCCTCCCTCCCTCCTCCTCCTCCTCCTCCTCCTCCCCAAAACCTCCCCCAAACCCAGCCCCCTCCTTTTCCAAAAGCACGAAGGGGGGGGCTCCTCAGGAGGAAGGAAGGAAGGAAGGAGGGCAGCTTCTGCTGGAGGGAGAGAGAGCCCTGTCTGCGTCGCCTCTCTCTGGAATGGAGGGCCTCCTCTGCCTTTGGATGAACCTCCCCCTCCTCCTGAGGGGACCGGGAGGGAGTGCGCATGCTCAGAGGAAGGCCAAGGGGAACTCCTCCTCCTTCCCTGGCAGGCTTTGAGGGCAGCGGCTTCACGGATTGAGACTGGGCATGCGCAGAACCTCCGCCCTGCCCCTCTCTTGAGCCTGCGCAGTGGTCTCCAGGCCTCTCTTGGTCTGCTTCCTCCTCCTCCTTCGCTCCTTTCCTGGCAGGAAGTGAGGGCAGCGGCTTCAGGGGCTGAGACTGGGCATGTGCAGATCCTCCGCTTCCCCTTTCCTGAGCCTGCGCAGTGGTCTCCAGGCCTGTAGCGTTGGCTAGGCCTCTGTGTTCTGGCGGCCTTTGAGGGGATCCTTGAAGAGAGAAGGCAGAAGGGAAGGCGGCGCTGGGGCTCCAAGGCGGGCCTCTCTTCGTCCTTTGAGGAGACTTCGAAGAGCCCAAGATGGAGGGCGAGGTGAGGAGGAGGAGGAGGAGGACTCAGGAGGGCCCAAGAGAGGCCTCTCCTTATATATATAGTAATGTAATATATATTGTGTTTGTGGGAGCCTCTCTGTTCTTATGGGAGGGAATAGAGGAAGGAGTCTGTGTGTCTCTCATTCAAAACAATGGAATTTATCCTATTTTTTGGATATTTGGAATATAAATGTCAATGTCTCTCTCTCTCTTATTTAAAACAATGGCAGAGCCAGATGGCACCCCTTCTTACTATTTTTGTATTTTTATTTACACCTTTATTTCCCATAGATTACAATTTATATGATTTCTAATACATGACATTCATTTAAGACGTATCCTCTTTTCTTTTTTTGTAATATTTTCTTCAATAGTCTTTTTATCCTTGTCTTCTTGTTTGCAATTCTTTCTCTTCCAGCTCTCAACCTTCTCTCTTCCCCTTCTCTCTTCTTCCTCTCTTTTCTTCTTCTTCTTGTTTTTACATATTACACAATCTAATGATCTAATGACCACCATATTTTATATACTTAAGGGTCAACCCCTGAGCAAGAGAGAGAGAGAAGGAAAACCAAGAATAGAAAGAAGAGCAGGGAGTTGAAAAAGCCGAAACCAGGCTGGCCTTCCCCTTCTTGATCCTCTTAATCCTTCTCTTTATTCTTCCTTGCCTTTCTTTTTCCCTTCCTAACTTCTCCATTCCTTCTCCTCCTTCTAGATCCTTCTCTGCATCCCTTCTTACTAGCTCTTTCTATCCCTTACACTCTCTTCTTCCTCACCTCTTCCTCCTAGGCCTTATTCGACTTCCACTGACCTTCTCACTTTCCTCTTATTGCCTTCTTCACATGCTTTGTCCTTCTTTTTGTTACCTTTCCTTTCCTTCCCCTTTTAGATCCTTTCAAAGTGTTCAAATTCATCCTCTTTCCCCCCCCATTTTTTACTTCCCCCATTCCCTCTCCCCTCTCATATTCCTTCCCCTCCTCTTCCTCCTCCTCCTGTTTATCTTCCATGCCTTGCTTTGCCTTCCCTTCCCTTCTATTCTTTTCTCTCCTCTTCTCTTCCCCTTTCCCTCCCTTTTCCTATTTAACTCTGAGTTTGACTGGGTGGCCCTTGTGGTCTCTTCCAACTCTATGATTCTTCTTATTATGATTCTTATTTATATCCCACCCCTCTGCAGCGCAATTGGGGCGGCTTGCAACAGTTAAAAACACCAATACACCATACATATACATATCAATTCCCTAACCCATCCTCCGGCACAAAAAGGTTGCCTACCCCTGCTTTATCTTTTTGTCCAAGCTTTCTCCTATTGTTCCACATTTATAGGGTATTCAACATCTTGAGCCCATCTTTTCATTTGGTGTTTAACTATTTCAACGTCCGTTTCTAATGATAACAGTAACTTACAAAATTTTCTTATTCTATGGGTTCCTTCTGATTTGGTTATTCTTTCCAATTCCGGGTCTGCATCTTGAATTATATTTTGTTTTTTATCTAAACCAAATCTTTCCTTTATTTTAACCCTTCTTCTTTTAATTGCTCTAATGTTTTCAAAAAAAATTCTTTACTCTCTAGAAGATCTTCGTATGTTACCCATTTCTGATTATGTAATTTGGTTCTTTTGAAAAAGGCTTCATTTATCGAGGCCCACATGGGTACCCCTTTACATAGTTTTGGTTTTAACTTTAACCAAATCTGTAATTACTGTATTGTTCGCCATATAAGACGCTCTGGCATATAAAACGCACCCAATTTTAAAGGAGGAAAATCTAGAAAAAAAAGATTCTTAACCAAATACTGTAGTAAAATATTTTATATCAACTGTATAAAGTTAACAGCAGTTTAAGAACAATTTTAAGATGTAAATGTAAGTTTAAGCCAGCAGCAGGGCCAGGTGTTGCACAAATTCCCTGCCCAACTTTCTTGCAAGTCTCCTGTCGCCTTATGGCAACTCCATGAATTTCTTAGGGTTTTCTTAGGCAAGGAAGACTCGAGAAGTGGTTTTGCCAGTTCCTTCCTCTGAAATACAGCCTGCAGCACCTGGGATTCCTTGGCGGTCTCTCATCCAAGGACTATCCAGGGCTGACCCTGCTTAGCTTCCAAGATCAGATGGACTCTGGTACCTTTGGAGTTTTAGGCCATTGGCTTATGGTGACCTCATGAATTTAGTAGGGTTTTCTTAGGCAAGGAATCCTCAGAACTGTTTGTGCCTGTTCCTTCCTCTGAAATAGAGCCTCCAGCACCTAGTATTCATTGGTGGTCTCCCCTCCAATGACTAACCAGGTCTGACCTTGCTTAGCTTTCAGGATCAGATTGGATCTGGTGCCTTTAGGCCGATTTGGGCACTACTTGCAGAACCATGGAATATCAGAAGGGCAGAGTTGGAAGGGGCTCTCCTGTGGTCATCCAGTCCACCCCTCATCAATGCAGGGATGTAGCACTAAAACATCCCTGGCAAAAAAGACATCCTAGAATCCTATAGTAAGAAGGGATTCTCCAAGGGTCATTTAATCTAAGCCTATAACTGAAGTACCCTGTGCAGAACAGCATGCTAGAACTCCTGTACAGCTGGAAGCCCTGGAGATCATCCAGTCAACCACTGAACAGTGGAAGACACTGCCTTGGAGGGTGGGGGAGTCTCCTTTGGAGGTTTCTAAACAGAGGCTGGATGGCCATTTGCCCCTGGAAGGGCTTGGATTGTGTCTTCCTGCATGGCAGAAGAGGGTTGGACTGGACCCTTGGGGGTGAATCTTATGTATTCCTTCATGGAGTAAGAGGGTTAGACTGGATGGCCATTAGAGGTCCATTCCAACTCTAGGATCCTATGTATTCTTGCATGACAGAAGAAGGGGATTGGACGAGATGGCCCTTGGGGGTCTCTTCCAACTTTAGGATCCTATGTCTTCCTGCATGGCAGAAGGGGGTTAGACTGGATGGCCCTTGGAAATCCCTTCTAAATCTAAGCTCCTGTGTCTTCCTGCATTGCGGAAGAAGAGGGTTAGACTGGATGACCCTTACAGATCCCTTCCAACTCTAGCATCCTATGTCTTCCTGCATGGCAGAAGAGGTCTAGACTGGATGGCCTTTAGAGGTCCCTTCCAACTCTAGGATCCTATGCCTGTCTTCCTGCATGGCGGAATCACAGAATCCTAGAGTTGGAAGAGACCACAAGGGCCATCCAGTCCAACCCCCTGCCATGCAGGAACTCCCAATCAAAGCAGGAAGAAGAGGACTAGACTAGATGACCCTTGGGTGCTAGGATTCTGGGCATGGCAGGAGTCAGTCAGTAACTGGCTGGTAGATAGCCCTTGCCATAAATGCTGCTTTAAAAATTATTTCCATCTCCGAGCTATGAGATGGTTGGGGGAAAATGAAAAAGTGTTGGGGGAAAGGACTGCCAATATACTGGGTGATGCATTCTGGGGTATGTACAATTTGCGGCCAAGTAAGTGAACCTGGCCATGTCACACACTCTCAGCCTCAGAGGATGGTAATGGCTACCCCCATTTGAAGAAACATGCCAGGAAAACCCCATGATAAGGTTAAAAGTCACCATTTTGACCATTAAAACGTCCTCCATTTTGAGCATGGCTAAGAAGCATGGATTTACATTTATATTAGTGTTTTTAGCTTTCTCTACCTTTTTTTCTTATATGTCCTACATTTTTGTAGTGACTTGTCCTCCTTTGCATTGAAGACATTTGGTCACCCTGTCTGAGTATCAGAATATGACTCTAGAAACCAGAGTTCAAATCCTGGCTCAGCCATGGAATCCCCCTGGGTGACCTTGGGCAAGTCACACTCTCTCAGACTCAGGAGATGGCAATGGCAAACTCCCCTCTGAAGAAACCTTGCCAAGCAAACACTGTGAGCCTTAGGTTTGCTGTAAGTCGGAAATGACTCAAAGGCATACAACAACAACAACAATCTTAGATGTCACACTCTCTCAGCCCCAGAGGGTGGCAAAGGCAAACCCTGTCTGAAAAAACACATAGGAAAGAAATGATAGGTTCATGATAGGTTTGCCTAAGTGTCATCATCAGTTGGAAACGACTTGAAGATGCACAACAACAAAAACAGTATTGAAAGTCACACTCTCTCAGCAAAGGCAAATCCTGTCTGAACAAACCTTGCGAAGGAAACCCCAGGATAACTTTATCTTTGAGTTGCCAAAAGTCAGGAAGGACTTGAAGGCATACAACAACAGTCTTGAAAGTCACACTCTCTCAGCCTCAGGAACCAGCAATGGAAAACCCTTTCTGAACAAACCTTGTGAAGGAAACCCCAGGATAGGTTCATGTTTGAGTTGCCAAAAGTCAGAAACAACTTGAAGGCACACAACAGCAGTCTTGAAAGTCACACTCTCTCAGCCTCAGAGTAAAGCAATGGCAAACCCTTTTTGGACAGGAGGAAAGGTGGGAGGAGGGGGGGAAAGGCAGGGGGATTTGAAGGCACACAAGAACAACAAAAAAGTCTGCAATTGTTTCATAGGTAGTACATGGGAATAGGAGTCAGTGTGGTGTAGTGGTTTGAGTGTTGGACTACCACTCTGGAGACCTGGGTTTGATTCCCCACTCTGCCATGAAACCCACTGGGTGAACTTAGACAAGTCACACACTTTCAGCCTCAGGGGAAGGCAATGACAAACCGCCTCTGAGCGGATCTTGCCAAGAAAACCCTATGATCACCATAAGTCAGGAACAATTTGAAGGCGCACAACATACACATATAACCTCCAAGTTAAGGATCTTGGGTCTTCTTTAGATAAATCTTCAAGGGTACTCTCTCTCATTGTGCAGAATTATCTGTTAAAGAACCTATGCCCAAGCAACACATTAACTTTGGCTGCATCTGCATTGCAGAGATTTATTAAAGCAGTTTCATACCACTTTAACTGCCCTGGCTCAAGGCTATGGAATTCTGGAATATACAGTTTTGTGAGATACTTAGACTTTTCTATCAGAGAGCTCTGGTACCACAAAGAAAACTGCAGATCCTAGAAGTCCATAGGACGGAGCCATGGCAGTTAGAGCAGTGTCAAACTGCATTATTTCTTCAGTGCAGACTCAGGCTGCATCCATACAACAGAACTGGCTTCCTTCGCTTTCTCCCTTCATCCTCATCCCCCTCTTTCTGTCCTTGGCCCCTTTTTCCTTCTCTCTTCATTTGCAGACCCCTTTTTCTTCCTTGGACCCTTTCTCCCTTTGTTTTCAGACACCTCTTTTTTCCTTGGCCCCTTTCTCCCTTCGTTTTCTTTCTTGCTTGGACCCTTCCTCCTCCATTTTCAGACCCCTTTTCCTTGGACTATTCCTCTCTTCTCCCTTCGTTTTTGACCCCCTTTCCTTGGACTATTCCTCCCTCCATTTTCTGACCCCTTTTCCTTGGACTATTCCTCTCTTCTCCTTCCGTTTTCAGACCTCTCTTTCTTCCTTGGACTCTTTCTCCCTTTTATCTCCGTTTTCAGACTCCTCTTTCTGTCCCTGGATTCCTTCTCCTTCTCTCCCCACTCCCCGTTCTCATCCTCCTCCTTCTCTACCCAGCGTATATTCACCTTATAAGACGCACCAACTTCCCTACCCCCGTTTTGGGGAAGAAAAAGTGCGTCTTATATGGCGAAAAATGCGGTGTGTGTGTGTGTGTGTGTGTGTGTGTATAAGGAGACAGTTTTTAAAGCAGAGTCTGATTGGCCAACTTTGGGGAAGGCTTGGAAGGTGTCTTCCTGCATGGCAAAAGAAGAAGAAGGGGGTTAGACTAGATGGTCCTTAGGAGTCCCTTCCAACTCTAGGATTCTGTGGTTCTATGAAGATGTTGTTGCCTCCATGGAGGCAATGGAATCTCTTTTTGGGGAAATGGAGAGGGCCAGATCATGGCATCCATCTATTCATCCATTCAGCATATGTTCTGCCTTTCTCTTTCCGGGGAACCCAAGGTGGCTTACAAAATTCAAAATAGCAATTCAGTTTTAAAAGTGTACAGTGCAAAGGTAAAGACAATGCAGTGTGAATTCTGTTTAAAACACACAGCTAAAAGCAGGTTAAAATTAGGAGGACAAAAATAGATTAAACACATTCAGTGTTGGCTATGGAGCAAAACAACAAATTCCCAAACTCAAAAAACAGCAATACGCTTTTGGGGCTTACTTAAAAGCCCAAAATGCATTTTCCATCCCTTTGGGGTGTCTCTCTCACCCCCTTTCTCTCCTTCATCCTTCCTTCTCATCCCTTCTTGCTTTTCTCTAATGGTACTTTAACCCTTGAAGGGGGGGCAGAAAGTCATCTCTCTCCACGGCCCCATCCTTCCCTGCTTGCCCACCTTTTCCACTTCCACTCCTCTCATGTTATGGGGAGCCTGCCCCCTCCTTTCCACTCACAACAACCCTGCAGGGGAGGTCACACTGAGACCAGCCCCCTCCTCCACTAGCCCCTAGCTCCTTCCTTCCTATGGCCTGAACCAAGAATCCAAAGGAGCATCCTTTGAGGTCTCTCTTCTTCCTCTCCCTTCAGTGCTTCCTCTTTACTCTCCCTCCTTCCTTCTCAATGACCCTCCATTCCCAGCTTTTCCAGTAACCTTTAAAGGTTTTCCACACCAGCCCTATTTGGGGGGGAAGAGCTTTGCAGCCATTTATTGGGGCTGGGGTCTTCCTTCTTTCCTTCTCCCTATGGCCTGAATCATCACCCCCAGAGGAGCATCCTTTTGTGGTCCTTCTTCTCTCTCCTGCCCCCTCAGTGCTCTCTCCTTCCTTCCTTCCTTCCTTCCTTCCTTCCTTCCTTCCTTCCTTTGCCCCTTTTCCTTTAACCCTTGAAGGCTCTCCACACTAGGTCTGATCGGAGAGGGGAAGCTTTGCAGCCATTCTTGGTGGTGGTCTTCCTAACTTCCTTGCTCCCTTGGCCTGATTCAAGACCCCCAGCAGGAGCTCTTTCTCCCTCGAAAGACATCCTCTGAAGTCCCTCTTCTCTTTCCTCCCCCCAACACTCCCCTTCCCCCTGACCATGCTCAGTGATCACCAGGGCGACTGCTGCTGCTTCCCCTTGAGGGATAATAATAATACTGATGATAATAATAACAATAATAATATAGCAACATTTATTTATAAAACCTTTCCACCAAGGGGTGGTACATCAGAACATATACAATAAAAAGCAAATGATTAAACACCACACTATAAAATACCAAAATAATACAGCAACATGCTAAAAACAGAAACACAGCATCCTCCTCAGTGGCCATCTTAGGCATATTCAGCAACCTTGTCTGACAAGTCTAAGATAAAAGTCTTCAATCCTTTTTGAAAACAGATGAGATCCTCCTCCAGCCGGAGGTGCAAAGGAAGGCTTTTCCACAAATGCGGAGCCAGATCCTGAAAGACTCCAAAGCCTTGACAGAGCCATAGGTGTTGGTGGAACTGCCAATAATCCTTTCTCTGCAGATCTTAAATTTCAGGATGGTATCCTGCAGAGACAAACCAAAGACACATGTGCCCTTTCTGGCATGCAAAACCATCTCTGAGGGCACGCAGAGAGACAGGAGGACAGGGATAAAAGAGGAACAGGCACGCTCCTGTTTCTTCTCTTCCCCCACCCTCCCGTGCCTTTACTCTCTCTGGGGAAGTCCCGACCCCCAGAAGTCCTTATAATACAGGCTTACTGTATATTCCGGCATATAAGATGACTTTTAAACCCCAGAAAATCTTCCCAAAAGTCGGGGGCCGTCTTATACGCCGGGAAGATAAAGATCCTGCTTCCCTGGTGGCCATTTTGTCTCCCTCCTCAGTGCGACGGCCATTTTGTCTCCCTCCCCCTCCCTCTCAACTCACCAGGCTGGGCACACCCTCAGGAAGATCAGGGAGAAGCAGGAGGCGGAGGCAGTGCTGGCTTGGCCTCGGAGAAGAAGAGGAGGAGGAAGCAGGTCGAGGTGAGGTGTTTCTCCCTTCCTCCCTCACTGAGCTGCCCTCCTTTGGCCTGCCTCTGCAGAGAAGGCCCTGTAAAACCCACAGGGTGGCCTTGGGCAAGTCACACTCTCTCAGCCTCAGGAGAAGGCCTCAGTTTCCTTCCCTCCCTTCTTCCCCCCCTTCCTTCCTTCCCCCCCTTCATTCTTTCCTCTGTTCCTCCCTCCTTTTCTCTCAGAAAAAGCCCCTCATGGGAGAAGGAGGAGGAGGAGGAGGAGGTGAAGAGGGACAGGGAAGCCCCCTTGCAGGGCAGCAAGGTTTGTTCAGAAAGCATTTGTCATTTGTTTCCCCAAAGGCTGAGAGAGAGTGACTTCCAAAAATGCTGTTGTGGTGATGGCTGTTGTGTACCTTCCAGTCGTTTCTAACTTCTGGCAACTCAACGGCAAACCTATCCTGGGTTTCCTTGGCAAGGTTTGTTCAGAAAGCGTTTGCCATTGCTTTCCCCAGAAGCTGAGAGAGTGTGACTTCCAAAAACGCTATTGTTGTGGTGGCTGTTGTGTGCCTTCCAGTTTCTGGCAACTCAAAGGCAAACCTATCCTGGGTTTCCTTGGCAAGGTTTGTTCAGAAAGTGTTTGCCATTGCTTTCCCCAAGGCTGAGAGAGTGTGACCTCCAAGAATGTTATTGTTTTTGTTATTGTTCCTGACCTATGGTGACCATGAGGTTTTCTCGGAAAGATTTGCTCAGAGGAGGTTTGCCATTGCCTTCCCCTGAGGCTGAGAGTGTGTGACTTGTCCAAGTTCACCCAGTGGGTTTCATGGCAGAGTGGGGAATCAAACTCAGGGCTCCAGAGTGGTAGTCCAACACTCAAACCACTACACCATGCTGGCTTGTATTCCCATGTGTTACCTATGAAACAATTGCAGACTTTTTTGTTGTTCTTGTGGGTCTTCAAGTCCTTTCGGACTTATGGCGACCCTAAGGCCATCTTATCATGGGGTTTTCTTAGCATGTTTCTTCAAATGGGGGTTGCTATTACCATCCTCAGAGGCTGAGAGTGTGTGACATGCCCAGGGCCACTTCCTTTGCTACAGATTGTACAAACCCCAGAATGCATCATCTAGTATATTGGCAGTCCTTCCCCTCAACACTTTTTCATTTCCCTCCAACCATCTCATAGCTGGGAGATGGAAATAATTTTTAAAGCAGCATTTAAATCTGGACTATTTTTTAAAAAAGTAAGGTCCAAAACACACTGCAGAAATAAATGCTAGGGAACATGGGAGCTGTAGTTTGTTGCGTTTATAAGTGACAGCTTTCCTGCTAAGTACCTGCATGCCATAAGCATTTGAATTAAAATTACCAGATTGAAATCAAATCTCATGGTGTGTGTTGGAAGAAGGGTTGTCTTATACAGCGAGTATATCCCAAACTCTATATTTTGACTGGAAAAGTTGGGGGTGGTCTTATACGCCCAGTTGTCTTATATGCCGGAAAATACGGTATTTTGATACATGGTCATCATTGGCTTTATGGCAACCAAAGAAAAAAAATAACATTCTTATAACATTTCTATAGTACTTAACCTCAAATAAACTAATTAGAAACAGTACATCATGTCCACATATTCCATGTCAGTCATATAAATACTCAACAAACAACCATAACAATTTATCTCACAGCTATATTATAACACTCTTATCCAGGGGTAGGCAACCTTTCCCCTTTAAGGGCCGAGGGACTTCAGCTCCCAGAAGTCTCAGCCATGTTGGCCAATAGCTCCTGGGATTCTGGGAGCTGAAGTCCCTCGGCCCTTAAAGGGGAAAGGTTGCCTAGCCTTGATCTTATCTATAAATCTTAATTATCTATAAATCATTATTTGGAACAAAACAGTCCCGACCAGGCCAGCTGCCCCAGAGCTCTAATAATAATAATAATAATAATAATAATTTATATCCCGCCCCTCTGCATAGCAATCAGGGTGGCTTCCAATATAAAAATACAATACAGTAAGATCAGCCCCAAGCCCCAGCCCTCCCACCCCTTCAAAAGTTCTTAGACAACACCAAGTTTAATACAGTTTAAAAATAAGGCAGGTGCCAACAAATTACAAATTATGGATTACAATAACTGCAGCAGCAGCGGGTCTAGTAGCGGCTGGGATGGGGGGAAGAAGAGGTACAAAGGACAGGTTCTGTGACTGGGAAGACTAATCAGGAAAAGCCTTCTAAGGCCCAAACATATCCAGCATCCATCTTAAACCACAACTCAGCCTTTGGCTGCAGCTTCCTTCAATACATTCACAGTTTAACATAACTTTAATAAATCTCAACATAGCCCAGGATTTGGGAATCCTAAATCATAGAATCCTAGAGTTGGAAGAGACCCCAAGGGCCATCCAGTCCAACCCCCTTCTGCCATGCAGGAATTCCCAATCAAAGCACCCCCATTTACAGATGACTATCCAGCCTCTGTTAAAATACAGCCTCCAAAGGAGGAGACTCCACTAAAATCCCCATTGAGGGAGGAGTGTCTTCCACTGTTGATGAGCTCTTACTGTCAGGAAGTTCCTCCTAATGTTGAGCTGGAATCTCTTTTCCTGGAGCTTGCATCCGTTGTTCTGGGTTCTAGTCTCTGGAGCAGCAGAAAACAGGTTTGCTCCATCCTCAATATGACATCCCTTCAAATATTTAAACAGGGCTATCATATCACTTTTTTAAAAACTTTCTTTTTTTATAAAATTCAAATCACAATATTATAATTTTATAAATTTATACCTCCTATCTGTCTCCTGTGTACTTCACTTTTATTCACACACATTTTTCCTCAGTGTGATTGTTACTCGCTACTATTCATTTATCTATTCCGTATTCACAGGATTTATTGTTCCTTTCAGCAGTTTATCTATATATTTAGATAATCCCTCTAATTTACATTTTCTTACTTTTTGGTACTTGTATCATAACTTCACCTGCTATTGCAAAATTCATTTATTGGGAACCATTCTATCTCTCTAGTCTCTGCATCTCTGATTCAACCAGGCTGTTAAAATGTCCATTTCCTTCATTTCTGCCAATTTCATTAGCATTCATTGATTGCCGGTAGCTCCTTTTGTTTCCATTTCTGTGCCACTAAAATCCTTTTCAGGTATTATCGTGTAAAGTAGAACCCACCAATGTTTTCTCTCTATTTGCGACGGGATTTTGTTAAGCATATTCAATAGATAGATCTCTGGTCTCAATTCATGATTCACTTTCAAGATCTTTACAATTGTAATGTGAATCTTCTTCCAATAAGCCTTCAGTTTCAGACAACTCCGCCACATATGAAACCAGGATCCACCTTTCTCTTTACACTTCCAGGACTCACTAGAGTTTGTTTTGTAAATCTTATCGACTTTACTAGGTGATAGGTATCATCTGTATTCCATTTTAAAGTAGTTCTCTTTTAGATCTTGAGACTTTGTAAATTTCTTTGTCTTGATTCTAGCATAGTTCCAACTTTCTGTGCCAATCACTCTATCACAACTTTATCATGGTGTCAGATACCAAGTCATCTTCTTTTTCTCTTTCCCTTAATAGATTGTATATTTTTGATGTTCTTTCCTTTGGTTCCATTAATACTTTATCAATATCTGAGTCGTTTCCCCCAAATTCTTCGTTTTTAAAATCGATTTTGAACCTTTCATTAAGTTGTAAATAAGGAAACCAACGCGTTTCTGGATCCATATCTTTCTATTCACTTATTGTCTTCATTTCATATTTATTCAGCAATGTTTTCTTTAATACAACTTTATATGTTAGACATTTTTAATTTCTCTCCACTGCCCAAAGAACGCTTCTTGGGGCGATATCCACATGGGTATTTTTCTATACACTTTCTTTTTGAATCTTTCCCATATTTTAAGCAATGCTTTTTTTTTTTATTATGTGGTGGCCAAATTCCTTATGAATTGATGCTTTATCATACCATAGGTATATGTGCCATCCAAATTGGTTATTGAACCTCTCCAGATTCAGTAATTTAACATTGTCTAATGTAGTCCATTCAGTGATCCAGTTTAATGTGTTTGCTTGATAGTATAATTTTAAATCCTGTATACCCCCTCCTCCATCTTCCTTCTTTCTAACCATTGTTTTCTAGTTAATCCTTGTTTTTTTGTTACTCCAAACAAATTTCCTCACTTCCTTTTCCCACTCTTCTATAATTTTTAAGTTTGTCACAAGTGGTATACTTTGAAATAGAAAGTTAATTTTGGGCAAAATTATCATTTTTATTGCCTCTACTTTCCCTAATAGAGACAGTTTTAATTTGTCCCATTTTAATAAGTCCTTTTTAATTTCTTTCTATAAAAGTTTGTATTTGTTATTAAAGAGGTCAATATTTTTCTTTGTTAATCATATCCCCAGATATTTAATTTGATCACTGATTTTACAGTTTGTGCAGTTTTCTATCTGTTGTTCCCCTATTGTGTCCTCTGCTCCATTTTCTTCAGGTTGAACACCCTTTTCCTTTTGTGAGAAGACTGAGACAAAGAAGGTGTTAAGTAGTTCTGCTTTTTCTCTATCCGTTAGAATTTCTCTATCCGTTAGAATTTCTTTTTCTCTATCCGTTAGAATTTCTCCATCTTCTCTGTGCAGTGACCCTACCATTTTCTTCTTCTTTCTTTTGCTACAGACATACCCCAAAAAGCCCTTTATTGCTTCCTCAGTCTCATCCACCAGAAATGCTGCATTTAATAATATCTGATCTCCCCAATAATAGGAAAGTTTTGTTTATCCAGATAATTCTTTATTATTTCCAAACTGGTTTCCTGTTCTCCATATAATTGTGTGAAGAATTCTTTAAAAGTCTTTTCTATTTCTTCCTGCCTGCTCCTTAACTTCCCTCCATCTTCAATGCCTTTTATTAGCCTCTTTTTTTTCTCTTCTAAGTCTACTGGCAAGCCATTTCCCTATTTTATGGGCATTTTCAAACTGTCTTTGTTTTATATATTTCATTTTCCTTTCCACCTCATTTATAAGTGCTTTATTAAGCTACAATTTCAACCACTTAAAAATTTTATTCTTTCTATCATTTGTGGGATCTAAATTAAGCTCAGTTTCAGTATTTAAAATGTCTCTTTCTATTTTCTCAAGACCTCTCTTATCTTTGTTTTTTACTTGTGATCCTTTCTGTATCAGCGCACCTCTCATATATGCTTTACTTGCATCCCACACTGTTTTCATTGCTACGCCATCCATTATGTTATCCACAAAAAAATATGAGTTTTAATTTCATTTGTTCTAGGAAGGCTTTATCATTTAGTAGTGATTCATTTAATCTCCAATGAAAGTACTTTTTTCCAGTTTCCAAAGTGAGAAGGATAAGATTGTGGCCTGAATCAACTTTTGGTAAAATCTCCATCTTCTTAACTTTGGGTATTAAGGAATTTGAAACTAAGAACATGTCGAATTCTAGATGTAGATTTATGAGTTTTTGAAAAGAAAGTAAAACCATTTTCAACAGGATAACGTCTTCCCCAAATGTCTCTCATGTTCAGTTCTCGTGTTAGTTCCAAAAAGGTTGACGGTAATTTACCTTGATTCTTCTTGATTATTTTCCTAGATGCTCTTATCTTTTTTCAGTTTCACAGCCCCATTCCAATCTCCAAAAGCAATAATGTTTTCATATTCAAGTGTGTTAATTACTTCATGAATTTTCTTGTAAAAGAACTGTCTATTTGTTGGGGCATATAGATCTAATAAAAGATACCTGATGCCACTGAATTCAACTTCTACAAAAATATAGTCACTGGCTTCATCTCTACAAATTTCCTTTGCAGCAAAATTATTTCGAATGTATAAGATCACACCTCCCTTTTGTTTGGGGCCTAGCACCATAAAAGGCTAGCCTAGTTTCCGATATTGTAAATATTTAGCATCTTTTTATACTTTGAATTTATTCCTTTGACATTCCACAATCCTATCTTCAGTGCCATATTGATTGTTTAATTAATTTTAGTTAAATTTCTTCTGTTTGCTCCCCTTCATCTCCAGAAGCTTCTAATATTTCTTTCTCACTTTCTAAAATCTGACTCTCTTGGTCCAAATCCAATTGTGCTCTGTCTTCTTCATCTTTGTCTGTTTCTTCTGTCTTCTTACTCTCTGCTCTTGTTTTCATTCTACCAATCTCTTGTCCTTCTTTCTCTCTTTTTCTGTTCTTAATTTCTTCATGAAATCTTTAGCTTTTTGCACTGAATTTATCCTAAAACGCTTCTGATTGTAAAAGAAACTCCTCCTTTAGCTTTTTGCACTAAATTTATCCTAAAATGCCTCTGATTGTAAAAGAAAGAAACTCCTATTCTTTCCCAAGAATAGCTTATTTTCCTTCTGATCAGTTCCGTTTTCTTAGCACTTCTATTGGTATGTCTTTATAAATTCTCACTGTCGATCCTTCAATTATCAAATAATAATAATAACAACAACAACAACAACAAAACAACAACAACAACATTTTATTTATATCCCGCCTTACGCCAGGTGGTTTACAATCTATCCAGGTGGTTTACAATCTAAAATACAACCCTATACAATACAAATATCATAAACATATCACCCCCCCTAAAAATATATTAAATCAATGATACATTAAAATTAGCTTAAATCTTCTTGATAACTTTTTTTGTAATATTTGTTCTCGCAATTTAGCTCTTGTGAATGTTATCACTACATCTCATGAGGGTCTCTTTTCCCTTGCTATCATCAAATTCACCCAAAATATCTTGTCAATTTCAATCTCCATCTCTTCCAACAATTTTTCCAGATATATTGCTAGTGCTGAGATAATTCTTTTTGGAAGTTCCTCTTTTAACGCTTCCAGCACTCCTCTTACCTTAAGACAACTTTCTCTGTACCTGATTTCTTATATTCTGTGATTGTCTCTTTTCTGAATGTCTTGTAATTCTTTAGTCACTCTTTGTAATTCTTCTGTCTTCTCCTTTATCTCATAGAATCATAGAATCATAGAGTTGGAAGAGACCACAAGGGCCATCCAGTCCAAGCCCCCTGCCATGCAGGAACTCCCAATCAAAGCATCCCTGACAGATGGCCATCCAGCCTCTGCTTAAAGACCTCCAAGGAAGGAGACTCCACTACTCTCCGAGGGGGAAATGTGTTCCACTGTCGAACCGCCCTTACTGTCAGGAAGTTCCTCCTAATGTTGAGGTGGAATCTCTTTTCCTGGAGCCTGAATCCATTGTTTCGGGTCCTAGTCTCTGGAGCAGCAGAAAACAAGCTTGTTCCCTCCTCAATATGACATCCCTTCAAATATTTAAACACGGCTATCATATCACCTCTCAGCCTTCTCTTCTCCAGGCTAAATATCCCCAGCTCCCTAGGTTGTTCCTCATAGGGCTTGGTTTCCAGACCCTTCACCATTTTAGTTGCCCTCCTTTGGACACGCTCCAGTTTCTCCACATCCTTTTTGAATTGTGGTGCCCAGAACTGGACACAGTATTACAGGTGAGGCCTGACCAAAGCAGAATAGAGTGGCACTATGACTTCTCTTGATCTAGACACTATACTTCTACTGATGCAGCCTAAAATTGCATTGGCCTTTTTAGCTGCTGCATCGCACTGTTGACTCATGTTCAACTTGTGGTCCACCTGGATTCCTAGATCCTTTTCACATGTAGTCTCATCCAGCCAGGTGTCCCCCATCATATATCTGTTCTTTTCGTTTTTCCCCCCTAAGTGCAGTACCTTACATTTCTCCGTGTTGAATTTCATTTTGTTAGCTTTGGCCCAACTTTCTAGTCTGTTCAAGTCATTTTGAATTTTGATCCTGTCCTCTGGGGTATTAGCTACTCCTCCTAATTTGGTGTCGTCTGCAAATTTGATAACTATGCCCCCAATACCGTCATCCAAGTCATTAATAAAGAGATTGAATAGCACTGGGCCCAGGACAGAGCCCTGTGGCACCCCACTGGTCACTTCTTTCCAAGTTGAAAAGGAGCCATTGTTGAGCACCCTTTGGGTTCGACCAGTCAACCAATTACAAATCCATGTAACAGTTACTTTGTCTAGCCCACATTTTACCAACTTGCTTGCAAGAATGTCATGGGGAACCTTGTCAAAGGCCTTACTGAAATCAAGATATACTATATCCACAGCATTCCCTTCATCTACCAAGCTGGTAATTTTATAAAAAAAAAAGAGATCAGATTTGTCTGGCATGACCTGTTTCTCTGAAACCCATGTTGACTTTTTGTGATTATGAAATTACCTTCCAGATGTTCACAGACTCTCTGTTTAACGATCTGCTCCAGAATCTTTCCTGGTATTGATGTCAGAATAACTGGACGATTGTTAGGATATGGATGGGATATACAGTCAAATGTGAAATGTACAGATGTGTGTGTGTCTGTAATTTTCCACTTGAGAACAGTTTTTGGTCAAAGCCCAAACAATATTTAGAAAAACAAAGTAAATCAACACCAGGTGGTTGTTGAGGCATAAACAATGTACTTTCCCAGTGGTAGAACTAATGGAACCAGACTTTGTTATGGATAACAAAGAGATATCATTATACATAAACATCGTTAGCTTGGGAAAGATAGTCATGTGGTGGATGATGGACAAAAAGAGGCTGGGTTAACATACATCATACAGACATTATCCAATTAAAATAAGGTTAACACCTAGAAGGTGGAGTATGGGAAGGGCCTAGAAAATCCTTTGTCTAAGATTGTTTATTGTTCAAGATGTGAGCACGTGTGTGGCTGGGAAGCAGTGGTTTTAACTGCAACAAGTTGGATCCTAATGCTTTTGGATTGTTAAAGATGTAATCTTGTATGGCTGAACTGGACAAGTTCATCACAATGGATTTTACTTAGTTATTTTATTTTTACTTTTTATATGCATTAATAAACTATGCTTTTGGACTTTATAATGTGTCTTCTTGACTGAGGAAGACAGGATGCTGGAGAAGAGAAGCTGAGCCAGTTGTTGGTAAGAGTTACAAAGTGGCTGTGAATCACAGCAGCCAGCTTGTCCTGCAGACTCTGCTGGGAGGACAAAGGGCATCACTACAACACTCATCATCCACACACCAACAAGGATAATTGTTGGGATCCTCTTTTTCCCCCTTTTTGAAGATGGGGGACAACATTTGCCCTCCTCCAGTCCGCTGTGACCTCTCCTGTTTTCCAGGAATTCTCAAAGATTATTGCCAATGGTTCCGATATTACATTTGCTAGTTCTTTTAATACCCTTGGATGTGATTCATCTGGTCCTGGAGACTTATATTCATTTAGAGTAACCAGATGTTTCTGTACTATCTCTTTACTTATTCTGTGCTGAAATTCTCCTGTTCTGTCCTCTGCTCCATTATACTTAGGTTGAGCACCCTTTGCCTTTTCTGAGAAGACTGAAGCAAAGAAGGTGTTGAGTAATTCGGCTTTTTCTCTGTCCCCTATTAACTTTTTGTCATCTTCTCCACACAGTGGCCCTACCATTTCCTTCTTTTTCCTTTTGCTGCTGACATACCCCCAAAAGCCCTTTTTATTGTTCTTAACCTCTCTAGCAAGCCTGATTTCATTCTGTGCTTTAGCTTTTCTGACTTTACCCCTACACGTGCTAGCTATTTGTTTGAATTCCTCTTGGTGATTTCCCCATTTTTACATTTCTTATGCATGTTCCGTTTAAAACATAGTTCAGTTGCAAGTTCTTTAGTCATCCATCCTGGTTTCTTGAGACACCTCCCATTTTTCCTCCTCATTGGCACGGTTTGAAATTGTGCCTTCAGTATCTCCCTTTTGAGAAACTCCCATCCTTCTTGAACTCCCTTCTCTTTTAGTATTTCTGTCCATTGGATCACCCCCAGTATTTCTCTAAGTTTAGTAAAATCAGCTTTCCTAAAGTCTAGAATGTGTGTCTGACTATGCCTGGCTTCTCCTTTCCACTGTATAATAAACTCCAGGACGACATGATCACCCCCACCTAAGGATCCAACCACTTGCACCCCATTAACCAGGTCTTCCCTGTTAGTTAGGAACAGATCCAAAATAGCTGACTCCCTCGTTGCCTCTTCCACCTTTTGAACAATGAAATTATCTTCGAGGCATGTGAGGAATTTGCTAGACCTTGAGGATTTTGCCAAGTTTGACTTCCAGCAAATATCCGGATAGTTGAAGTCACCCATCACTACTATATTTCTCCTTTCTGAGTGTGTGGTCATCTGTTCTAGAAAGGCTTCATCCAATTCTTCTGCTTTGGGGGTCTGTAGTAGACTCCCACACTAACATCCCTGTTATTTCCCTCCCCTTTAATTTTTATCCAGATGCTCTCCACTTGGCTTCCAGGATTGATGTCCTGGATTTCTTCACTGGTGTAAATATCCCTGACATATAATGCTATTCCTCCTCCTTTCCTGTTTGTCCTGTTTCTCTTGAAAAGCTTATACCCCTTTATTTCTACATTCCAGTCATGAGACTCATCCCACCATGTTTCAGTGATGCCTATTATATCATATTTGCTTTGTTGTGCTAGGAGTTCAAGTTTATCTTGCTTATTTCCCATGCTCTGTGCATTAGTGTAAAGACATCTAAGACCATATGTCTCCTTTACTTGCTGCCTATGCACGTTTTTTTGCCTCCCACTGTTGGGTCCCTCTACTGTTTGCCTTGTTTCCTCTATGACAGTTTGACTATTTTCTCCAGTCCTTTTGTCTTCCAGGACGTTGTCTCCCTTCCCCACACAGTTCAGTTTAAAGCCCTCCTGATCAAA
Source organism: Phrynosoma blainvillii (assembly GCA_026167975.1). NCBI lineage: Eukaryota > Metazoa > Chordata > Lepidosauria > Squamata > Phrynosomatidae > Phrynosoma > Phrynosoma blainvillii. The sequence goes on along the minus strand of JANUYF010000002.1, from coordinate 2,832,479 downwards.
TTCTTGAGACCGTTGGCAAAAACATTTCTTCCAACTGGTGTGAGATGCAACCCATCCCTTGCCAGGAGTCCGCCCTCATGGAACCGCAGCCCATGATCCAAGAATCCAAATCGTTCTCGACGACACCATCTGTGGAGCCAATTGTTGACATCTGCTATCTTCCTCTCTCTTCCTGGACCATGCCCTTGAACTGGCAGAAGAGACGAGATGACAATCTGTGCCTCCATTTCTTTCATCTTCTTTCCTAGAGCCTCGTAATCCCTTTTGATATTCTGAAGGCTGTGTCTTGCTGTGTCATTCGTTCCCACATGGACCAAAAGGAAGGGGTATTGGTCAGTAGGGCTGACCAGTCTTGTCAGCCTCTCTGTCACATCTCGGATCTTTGCCCCAGGGAGACAACACACCTCCCAAGACATCTTGTCAGGCCCACAAATCACTGCTTCTGTCCCCCTCAGCAAGGAGTCCCCCACCACGATCACACGCCTCCTCCAAGGCTTAGCAGCAACTGTTCCCTGTGGTGGAACTCCCAGGGTCCCCCGCTCTGTCTCTGAAATCTGTCCATGCTGCTCTTCCTCATCCTCCTTGCTAAGAGTAAGAGCTTGAAATCGATTCTGTAGCCGCAAGCTCCCAGAACGATCCCTGGTCTCCTTACTTCTGCGTGTGACCTTCCTCCAGCTTTCTACCTCCTGTGTGTGTGATGTGACCTTCTCTTCCCCAACGACTTCCTCTGTGTGTTCCCCGTCCAAGACCGTTTGTTCTGTTCTGTCAAGGAAAGCCTCTTGCTCCCTAATATGTTGAAGTGTAGCTACCCGCGCCTCCAGCTGCTGTACTTTGTCCTCCAAGAGGGCTACCAATTTGCACTTGGAGCATGTGTAGTTCCCCACATCTGTAGGTAAGAATACAAACATCCCACAGGTATTGCAGGTGACGGCAGCAGTTCCTTCAGTGTCCATACTAAGTCTTAATTAGTACCTGAAAGAGGACTATGGCTTTCCTCCTCAAAGAAAATCCCTTGCTAACACCAGTGTTTAAGTCTGCCGATGAACGGAACTTTTCTACAATTAGTACTGGTTATAAAATTCTCTTTCACCTTTCTGTTAGAAACTAGCCTGGAGAGCCTCCTCCTCCTCCTCCTTCCCCTGTCCTGGCCGAAACTGACCTGAAACTGGCCTCTGGCAGCAGTTGTATAGCGCTAACTGCCTAGCCCACCCCCTATTGACTTGCAAATGTGACTCAACAAAGCCCCACCCGCTGAGTAACAGTCACACTCTCCCCAAGAGTTTTTAAAAAGAATTTAAAAACTTACCCTCTCAAGATGGCTGCCTGGAAACTGCTTCCTTCCTCTTTCCTAGCAGGAACTGGCCTGGAAAGCCTCCTTTTCTGTCTCCTTTCCTGGCAGAAACTGCCTAGAAAGCCTCTTTCTCTTTCTCCTTTCTGTTAGAAACTGGCCTGGAGAGCCTCCTCCTCCTTCCCCTATCCTGGCCGAAACTGACCTGTTCCCGGAGGAGTCCCAGGGAGGATGGGTGGACATCAAGCTCCCTTCCTCTTGCTGCAGGTGTCGGGGGTCCCTCTGTTGCCAGGAAGGGATGCAATCACAACAGAGAGGCTTAAGGTCCCTGAGTGTCCTGGGTTGGGAGCAACACAGCACTCTTTAAGCCCCCTCCAATGCTTCCCCCTTCTTTGCTCTCCTTTATCACCTGGGAGCCTGTTGTGAAGAATTTGCATGACACTTTCCAGATTTCACACACTCCTCCACCTCAACTTGGATGCTGTGTATAATAGAGGCCCAAGAGATGCAATCTTGGTCCCTGCTTGTTCCGTGTTTCAGTTTGTGCAGCCTGTGGATGTGGACTAATGGTGCTCTGGAACTATGCCTTCCTGGTTTACAAAAGCAGCCAGAGGGGGACCGGCTGGGTGGAAAGGGGGATTTTGAAACCTCACACCAGCAGGGCCATCGTCCATCCTGTCTAAAAGAAGCTTTGGGGAGGACTTTGCTGAAAAAAAGACTCCCTGAACCCAACTACACTAGATAATTCCTGGCCAATCTCCTACATCTCTCTTTTGGGCAAGGTTTGGGAGAAGGTGGTGATCCCCCAGGCCCAGGGGTTCCCGGCCACGTCTCTGGGATGGGATTTGGAGGCACTGTTTTACAATGGATCCAGTCCTCCTAGGAGGGCCACCCTCAGACGATGGTGCTGGGGGATTCGCACTGTTGGCCTGTCGCGTGCCTCCCGAATTCACTTTTGTCCCTATGTTGTTTAGCATCTGAATGAAACTGCTGGGAGAGTTTTGGAGTTCAGTATGCTCATGACACCCAACTTTGTCTCTCCTTTCCATCTGAGAGAAATAAAAATGTTGCTTGCTCATTCTAATTTCACAGCTTGGCATAGGTTTTTAGGGTAGAGGATAGTTATTGAGCCTTGAATCTTTGCCTGTAGACATCCCTTCTGGCTGGCATGCAGGAACTCCACAAGCCACAAAGCCAAGCCCAGTGGGATGGAGGAGCAGATGCCTCTCTCATGCACCCTAAGGAGGCTAAAAGCACTGCTTTGGAGGCTGGAGGACTCTCCTTCCTTCCTTCCTTCCTTCCTTGGAGATTTCTAAGCAGAGGCTCTTTGGAGGACTTTTCTTCACACTCGAGCGAAGCCATGGAAAAAGAAGGCCACAGGTGCAGATCCAGCACAAGCTCAGATGGAGAAGTGTCCTCCAATGGACTCTGAAAGGACACAAGAGTAGTGGACTGACCTCTTTATTTTTTTTTTTATTTTTTTTTTTTTAGATTTTTATTCAGCATTTTAAAAATAGTTACAGACTTACAAAAAAGAAAAGTAAGAACAACAAAAAAGAAAAGTAAGAACAACAAAAAAGAAAAGTAAGAACAGTGGACTGACCTCTTTATTAATGCCAGACGCAGTTCCACCCAGACGGACTATTCATAGGGTTTCCTTCACCTCCAGAAGATCCAAGACCTAAATGTTAGTAAATCTAGGGGTGCAATTTTTGGGAGGAAGGGATTTTCCAGGCTTTGTTTATATTGCGTGTATCTCAAATGAGAGCTGTATCCAGATTTGAGGACTCTGAGTTTCAACTAATGAAAATGGGGTGTTAACCTTTGTACAATTGTTGTTGTTTTCTTCGTTTGTATAATTGTAATACAGTCACCCAAATTAAGTCCTTGGTTTTGCATATTCACAGAGGGGCAGCCTCCATTTAAATCAATGGGGCATGCCTATGGGGCTTGAATATTTGCAACTCTCTGTTTTTGCAGGGGGGGGGGGGGTCCAGAATGGATCTCCTACAAAAATGGTGGGCCAACTGTATTTTTGGAAAGCTGTGGGAGTAGACTGTTTAGTCTTTATTTTATAGGACATCCGAAAGACACAAATACAGATGTCCGAAGGCTCTCCAATTCCAGCATATAGCTGGACTGTGGGGTAGTTTTAAGTTTCCTAAGGCTTTAGCCTTTGATAAGGAAATAAAAATATTTAAAAATGTCAAAGCTAAGCCTCTTAGTGTCTGGCTTTAAATTAGCAGAGTGGCAGAAACATGGCTTTCTCTAACTATGCTTCCTTAAGAACTGAGACTGACTCCAAAAACAACAAACACCTAGCTTGCAGTTTAAAACATACATTTGATAATGGCTTTAATCTATATTTACATAGGAGCTCTATCCTAATCTAGCTAGTGAATAGTTTGGGTAGAAAAGAAATATATATCTCACCCTCTTTCCAAAGAAGATGAAAACACGACAGCTCAGTTGAAAATCTTTGAGATAATGTCTGTCAGTCCCTAAGGGGAATTGACCAAAGTCCCACAGTTAGTTTGAACGAGAGAGGGAAGAATTTGCATGCAGGAAATCCCTATCTATCCAAGGAGGGGGAAAGCAAACGCAAAGGTCTTGCAACATGGACAGAATTGTGGCAAGGGATAGGACATTTGGGATCATTTTCTGTTGAAACCTTGGAAGAATTTGTAGCAGGGTGGGCAGGAGTATCTTTAGAACAAGCAAGATAGAGTTAGTTTGTGGAGCACAAATCCCAGTTATCAACAATGGCTGGCCAAAATCCTTGTGGAAATGGGCAGATATTTCTGATACTCTTGCTAATGATGATTTGGAGAGAAGCTCGACCTGTACTCCATCCAAAGGAATCAACAGATATCAAAGGAAATACCTTAATTGAATTGGTGGAAAGAGTGGCGTCAGTCTATAGCCACTATATATTTGCAGCGCTGAGGTGGCTAATAAGAGCGATGGAGAAAGGTATTCCAAATATAGTGCTACCGTCTTCAATACCTGCCAATTGTAATGGCTCGAAATGGCCTTTTGCCTTTTGCCTCCAGGAGCCTTTGCTAGAGAAAGACCTCGGCTAAAATGCTGACAATGTAGAGACTCAGGGCCTTCCTGCCTTTGTGTTCAGAGACCTTGCAGAGCTTCCTTGCTTCAATCGATAGCAATGTTTCTGTTGTTATAAGTTAGAGAAAGAGGGAAGGTATGAACAGACAGATAATGGATAAGTAACCATTTGTGATGTCAAAGCCTTGTTTACGCCTGTGTATAAAAGAAAGGGTTCTGCCTTCATTCGGGAGGCTTGACTCTTTGGGAGAGGACTCCATCAAGCCTCACAGCGGCCATTTTTAATAAAGCCTGTTCTTTTTCATCCTACCTGGGTCCCAAGTCTCTCTTTCTTCAGGTAATCTGCTACAGCCCTTTATAAATAAAGAATAATAATAATTGCTGGGTGTGTGAAAAACCAGGCAAGTTTGAAATGTGGCCGTGGATAGATTGGATAGTCAGCAAGAAAAGTCAGGCTCACAATGGGTCAGGTTTTACGGAAGAACCTGTCCTGAGCTCTGGGTGTGAGTCTTGCCTGCTGCTGCTCTTGGGGAAAACAAAAGAAGTTTAGGATGATCCATCCTCTTCCTCATGGATAATGGAGCAGAGGACAGAATAGGAGAATTTCAGCACAGAATAAGTAAAGAGATAGTACAGAAATATCTCATTAATCTAAATGAATTTAAGACCAGATGAATTACATCCAAGGGTATTAAAAGAACTAGCAAACGTAATATCAGAACCATTGGCAATAATCTTTGAGAACAGGAGAAGTTCCCACGGACTGGAGGAGGGCAAATGTTGTTCCCATCTTCAAAAAGGGGAAAAAGAGGATCCCAACAATTTTCGTCCAATTAGTCTGACATCAATACCGGGAAAGATTCTGGAGCAGATCATTAAACAGAGAGTCTGTGAACATCTGGAAGGTAATTTCATAATCACAAAAAGTCAACATGGGTTTCAGAGAAACAGGTCATGCCAGACAAATCTGATCTCTTTTTTTTGATAAAATTACCAGCTTGGTAGATGAAGGGAATGCTGTAGATATAGTATATCTTGATTTCAGTAAGGCCTTTGACAATCAAAGCATCCCCAACAGATGGCCATCCAGCTCCAGCATGGCATGGGGGTTGGACTGGATGGCCCTTGTGGTCTCTTCCAACTCTATGATTCTATGATTCCCTGGTTTATTTGAATACTGAAAATTGTAATGTCTTACTGCCTTTATTTTCTAGATCAGTGACTAATTCCAGTGATATTTGTTTTTTAAGTATTTGTATTTCCCTAGCTGTCTCTTTATTTGATGGATCCTTTGACAATAAAAACTCTTTATCTTTTAGTATAAGTTTCAATGTTTGTATTCTCTGTTCCCTATTTTTCTTTATTATAGCATTTTGCTGTATAAAAAACCCTCTAATCACGGCCTTCCCTGCATCCCAAACTGTAGCTGTGTTTGTTCCTTTATCCAGATTGTGTGGATTATCTAAAAAAATTAGATAGAAATGTTTTTGCGTTTTTAATCATCTCTTGATCCTTCAATAATTCTTCATTTAATCTCCATTTTAGGGGGCCTTTATATTCTTTTTAATATTAACATCAGCAGATTTGGTCTGAGGTAATCCTAGGTAACAATTCCATTTATTTTGCCTCTTTTACTAGTGATTTAGATATTAAAATCAAGCTAAACCTGGCAAGAGATTTATGTCCTTCAGAATAAAATGTAGAAGATCTAGATTGATCATATAAATGTCTCCATGTACCCATTAATACCAGATATGGGGGGCGCGGCAGCAGCGGCGGCGGAGGCAGCGCCAGGAAGGGCATGTGGGCCCTGAAGCGCCTGTTTTTGCTCCCTTTTTGCTCCCTTCTCCACCTGGGAGCACTGGCGGCGCTGGGGGCGTGGCCCCGCGGCAGGACAGGCATAAAGCCTGCCAGAAGATCAGCCCGCGGGAGCGCAGCAGCAGCGGCGGCGGAGGCAGCGCCAGGAAGGGCGTGTGGGCCCTGAAGCGCCCGTTTTTGCTCCCTTTTTGCTCCCTTCTCCACCTGGGAGCACCGGCGGCGCTGGGGGCGTGGCCCCGCGGCAGGACAGGCATAAAGCCTGCTGGAAGATCAGCCCGCGGGGGCGCGGCAGCAGCGACGGCGGAGGCAGCGCCACGAAGGGCGTGTGGGCCCTGAAGCGCCTGTTTTTGCTCCCTTTTTGCTCCCTTCTCCACCTGGGAAAACCGGTGGCGCTGGGGGCATGGCCCCGTGGCAGGACAGGACAGAGATATTAAGCCGCAGATACCACTAACAGAGACAGAGGCCATACCAAGCTATACCAATGTAGTTATACTGGATCAGCTCCAATCTGTGAGTACCGAGGACGTGGGCAAGCTGCTTGGTAAGGTGAGGAAGACGACTTGTCCTCTCGACCCTTGCCCATCATGGCTGGCCGTCCAGGGGGGGATGCATTGGTGAGATTCCTCACGGATATCATCAATGCATCCTTCAGGGAAGGACATGTTCCATCATGTCTGAAGGAAGCGGCAGTTAGGCCGCTTCTGAAAAAGCCTTCCCTGGACCCCCTGGATATGAAGAACTACAGGCCTGTTTCATTGTTGCCATTCTTGAGCAAGGTGATCGAGAGGGCGGTCGCTCTTCAGCTCCAGGCAGTCTTGGATGAAACCGATTATCTAGACCCATTTCAAACAGGCTTTGAGGTTGAGACTGCCATGGTTGCCTTGACCAACGATCTGCGTCTGGGCATCGACAGGGGTAGTGTGACCCTGTTGGTGCTCTTAGACCTCTCAGTGGCTTTTGACACAATAGATCACGGCATCCTCTTGGACCGCCTGAGGGGGTTAGGTATCGGAGGCACTGCTTTGCAGTGGTTCCGGTCCTTCCTCTCGGGTCGGTCCCAGAGGGTGCTGCTCGGGGACTGTAGCTCCAGTAAGAGGGAGCTCACTTGTGGGGTCCCTCAGGGAGCTATTCTGTCCCCGATGTTGTTTAACATCTATATGAAGCCGCTGGGTGAGATTATACGGAGTTATGGTGCTGGGTGTTATCAGTATGCTGATGACACCCAAATCTATTTCTCCGTGTCTCGTTCGTCGGTCTCGAATTCCAATGGCACCTCTCCTCTCAATGAATGTCTTGGGGTGGTAATGGGCTGGATGAGGAAAAACAGATTGAAACTGAATCCAGACAAGACGGAGGTGCTCACGGTAGCGGCCCCGAAACCAGGAATTGGGTTAAAACCTCCAGTCCTGGATGGGGTCATGCTCTCCTCCAGTGACTGTGTTCGCAGCTTGGGGGTGCTCCTTGACTCGTCGCTCCTGATGACTAATCAGGTAAATGCGACGGTCAGGAGCGCCTGTTATCAGCTTCGGCTGATACGCCAGCTGCGCCCTTTTCTGGAAGTAAGGGACCTCGAAACTGTGGTGCACGCGTTGGTAACCTCACGCCTTGACTTCTGTAATGCACTCTACATGGGGCTACCCCTGTGCCTGGTTCGGAAATTACAGCTGGTACAAAACATGGCAGTCAGACTTATTTCGGGAACATCTTGGAGGGATCACATTACTCCAGTCTTGAGGTCCCTCCACTGGCTGCCTATCAGCTTCCGGGCCAGGTACAAGGTGTTGGTTATTACCTTTTAAGCCCTAAATGGCTTGGGCCCAAGCTATCTCAGGGACCGCCTACTCCCATACAATCCTCCCCGCGCTCTTCAGTCCTCCAGGAGGAATTTGCTGCAGCCTCAGAAATCGAGGCTTGCGGCTACCTCCCAGAGGGCTTTTTCAGCTGTCGCCCCTAGGCTCTGGAACGACCTGCCGGAAGAGATCCGTCTATTAACATCCTTGGAGAGCTTTAAAAAGGCTATTAAGATGGATCTCTTCCGGCAGGCCTTTCCGGACTAGTTAGCCCACCCCGGACATAAGCAGTTGTGCTAATGACGCTCCTACGTGGCCCCATCGTTAGATGGAGGGGGGTCATTTAGTCAGGCCTACTTATTCTATGTGGATTTTAATTTTAAATTTGCTGATTTTAACAAATTGTTGATTTAATACTGTTTTAAGGGGGGGTGGGGGGGTTCTTCTGTATTATATGTTTTATGTGGATTATGATTTTAAATCTGTAAGCTGCCCTGATTGGATATCCATTGGGCGGGGTACAAATAAATATTATTATTATTATTATTATTATTATTATTATTATTATTATTATTATTTTCAATCATATTAAAATATGAACTTGTTAGTTTGCACTGGTTTTCTTTAATTTTTTTGTTTGATACTCTGTCTACTTTAGGTTTAATTACTCCATTAAAATCACCTAAGATTATTATGTCCTCATATATATATATATATATATATATATATATATATATTGAACTTCTATATAGAATTTACTCTTATTCACTAGAGGGGCATAGATATCAATTATCAAAATTCATTTTGTTTGCCAGATAATCTCCATCCCCCAACATATGTCCCTTATATATACCCCTCCTTTTTTCCTTTTCTCATGAAAATTATTTTCCTAATTTTTGGTTTATAATCAGTCTGCTATCTTTAGTTTTTATATGTAATTCTTGAATGCAAATTATTTCACATTTTGCTTTTTCCAATAAATGAAACTTTTTTTACATTTCTGTGGGGAATTCATCCCTTTCACATTCCATGAGATAATCTTAATTTTATCTAAAGTTTTGCAAGTCAATTGAAAAGAAAAAGAGAATTATCTCTATATGTATCTTTAATCCTAAACAGAAATAAAAAAAACACAACAAAGGAACAATAGTGTGAAAATCCCCTCGTTCTTATGTCTTCTACTAAAGAAAACAAAAACAAAAAAGCAACACAATTAAAGAACAATAATATGTAATCAATCTCTTATTCTTGCCCTTCTTTTGGTTCTTCTTCTTCTGCCTAAAATTGGTATCAAAATTTTATGCAGGTTTTCATTGTTATGTTCCTGTATTTCTCATAGTTTAATGCAGTTTTGTCTATGTTTGATCTTTATTTTAATCAATGCCTTATGATCCTCATTCTTTTCTTTTATTGTCTCTTCTAATTTATTTTCTATCTGCTTTACATCTGATTCAAGTTCCTCGGCTTTTCAGTTATTTTCCTCATGACCTTAGTTATTTTTTTCTAAAGATTCTATTTATGTCATTTCATTTTTATCTCTTGTTTAATCTGTTTCATGTCTGCTTTTAATTGCATGTTATCTTTTTTTCCATTTCATCCCAGATCCTCTTTGTCTCCTCCAGCATAATCTCATTTTGTTCAGATATTCTCACTGTGGTTCTAGCGAAGGTCGTCTTTATGTTATGGTTGCTATCTGTGATATTGCTTTCTTTGTTGTCACCATCTTTTGTTCTTCCTTCCTTCACTAGTTATCTTCGTAGTCCATTAGTATTTATAGAGTCTGTCAGTTGTCTTTTTAGACGCTATATCCCTCCTGACCACCAGATGTCTCTTTTTTCTCACTTATCTCTTTCCTTCTGCCTTCTCAGTCCTAGTCAAAACATCTGCAATGTAACATTACACAACCCCACACAATACACCAGGGGTAGGCAACCTTTCCCCTTTAAGGGCCGAGGGACTTCAGCTCCCAGAATCCCAGGAGCTATTGGCCAACATGGGACTATTGGCCAACATGGTTGAGGCTTCTGGGAGCTGAAGTCCCTCAGCCCTTAAAGGGGAAAGGTTGCCTACCCCTGCAATACACAGTTCTTAGCTCTTAATCAGCATTGTCAAGGTCAGATTCTTCTAGTTCACTGTTAACTTAAACTAAATTTATGTTACATTCAGGTTTCAATATTTTTATTACTTGTCTCTTCTCTTGACTCATAAACTTATTATTTTAAATAAATACTTATTAGTATTTACTCCAATAAATCAATTAGTCCACTATATCAAATATTCTATATGTACTTACACTGCACAATATCTTATACTATCAATTTGTTTCCTTACTTATCAGTATTAAACAAGCAAACAATGAAGTATTCAAACATTCAATTAGTTGAATTAAATAGTGGTCAAACAATCAATAGCAGTCCATCCATCATTAATTTTAAATAGTCTTTCCTTTGATTATGTTAAGCAATGTAGCTGGATAGCCTGAGCTTTTAACTTAGGGCCTGAACAGACTATCAGAAATAATCCATCTTGAGACCACTTTAACTGCCCTGGCTCAATCTAGTTTTGATCCACCTTTAACTGTCCTGGCTCAATGCTAGGGGATCATGGTAGCTAGAGGTAGTTTTTCTGAGAAATTGAGCCTTCTCTGTCAGAGAACTATGGTGGCACAATAAACTACAGTTCCCATGATTCCCTAGATCAGAGGTAGGCAACCTTTCCCCTTTAAGGGCTGAGGGACTTCAGCTCCCAGAATCCCAGGAGTTATTGGCCAACATGGGATTATTGGCCAACATGGCTGAGGCTTCTGGGAGCTGAATTCCCTTGGCCCTTAAAGGGAAAAGGTTGCCTACCTCTGATCTAGGGAATCATGGGAACTGTAGTTTATTGTGCCACCATAGTTCTCTGACAGAGAAGGCTCAATTTCTCAAAAAAACTACCCCTAGCTACCGTGATCCCCTAGCATTGAGCCAGGACAGTTAAAGGTGGATTATTTCTGGCAGTCTGTTCAGGCCCATAGTCCTTTTAACTTAAGTCTTGAAGTTTATCTATATTGTTTCCTGGTCAGGGTTGGACTAAGAGTCACTGTCCGCCCCACTATGGGTGGGGGACCTATTAGAATGGTCCACCCTCTGAGGCTAATGAAGCCAATTGGGCTCCAGAAAGCCTTAGAGGGTTCCTTGACTGGTAATGCCAGTGATTCTGTCGAAGTCCTGGTTAACACCTGGAACATTGATCTCACCAGGGCTATCGACACGATCACTCCCAAGCGTCCTTTCCAACCTGCTCCAAATCAGCAACCTTGGTATACGGAGGAGTTTAGAAAGATGAAGCCGGTTGGACAATGACTGGAGTGTGCCTGGCAAAAATCTCGACTCTTGTTTGACAGGACTAGGCATAGGAAGTTTCTTTGCTCCTATAAAGAGGCAATAAGTGCAGCGCGGAGTGCTTTCTCCTCTGCACATATTACGTCTGCAGAGTCACATCTGGCAGAACTGTTTAAGGTGGAGAACCCACTACTTAAAATGTGCAGAACCCACTACTTAACCTGACAACGGCCTGCTGTGACACATTTAACAACTTCTTTGCAGATAAAATCTCTCAGATAAGAGACAACTTAGACGCCATTGTTGTAAAAGAATCAATTGATGAGATGTCTGGCAACTCCGATGAAATTATACTGGCTCAGTTTCAATCTGTGAGTACCAATGATGTGGACAAGCTCCTTGGTAGAGTGAGGAAAAGAATCTGCCCTCTTGAGTCTTGCCCTTTGTGGCTGGCCATCCGGGGGGAAGATGCCTTGAGGATGTTCCTTAGAGACATCATCAATGCATCCCTTAGACAAGGTCACGTTCCATCTTGTTTGAAGGAAGCGCTTCTGAAAAAGTTCCCTGGACCCCTTGGATCTGAAAAATTATAGGCCTGTATCACATCTGCCATTCTTGAGCAAGATGATTGAATGGGCTTTCAACTCCAAGTGATCTTGGATGAAACCAATTTTTAGATCCATTTCCAACTGGCTTCAGAAAGGGATGTGGGTGGAGATTGCCATGGTTGCTCTAGCTGATGACCTTTGCCTAGACATTGACAGGGGAAGTGTGACCCAGTTGGTGCTTCTGGGCCTCTCAGCAGCTTTTGATACGATAGATCATAACACCCTCTTGGAACACCTGGGAGAGTTAGGAATCGGAGGTGCTGCATTGCGGTGGTTCTGTTCCTTCCTCTCAGGCAGATTCCAGAGGGTGATGCTTGGTGACAGTTAGTCCTCAAAAACAGCTTAATTGTGGCACCCCTCAGGGTGCCATCCTATCCCCAATGCTGTTCAATATTTACATGAAGCCGCTGGGGGAATTATCTGTAGACATGGGGCTGGGTGTTATCAGTATGCGGATGACACCCAAATATATTTCTCCATGCCTAGGTCAGCAGCCATGACAGCAGATGGCAATTCTCCCCTCAATCAAATCTGAGGCAGTAATGGAATGGATGAGGAAAAACAAACTCAAGCTGAATCTAGACAAAACGGAGGTACTCATAGTACGGTCCTGCAAACCAGGTATTGGGTTGCAATCTCCAGTCCTGGATGGGGTCACACTTTCCTTAAGGACTATGTTCGCAGTCTGGGGGTGCTCCTAGACCCGTCGCTTCACATGATAGATCAGGTGAATGCGACAGTCAGGAGGAGTGCCTGTTATCAGCTTTGGCTGATATACCAGCTGTGCCTTTTCCTGGAAATAAGGGACCTAGAAACTGTTGTGCATACACTGGTAACCTCGCAACTCAATATCTGCAATGCACTCTACATGAGCCTATCCTTATACCTAGTCCAGAAACTACAACTAGTACAAAATATGGCAGCTAGGTTGATGATTAGTAAATCTAGGAGTGATCATATTACACCTATTTTGAAATCCCTCCACTGGCTGCCTATTGGTTTCCGAGCTCAGTATAACGTGTTGGTGATTACCTTTAAAGCCCTACATGGTCCAGGGATCGCCTCCTTCCATACAATCCACCCCGCACCCTTAGGTTTTCCAGGAGGAATTTGCTGCAACCTGTAAAAAACATATTAATGGTAACCTCCCAGAGGATGTTTTCCGTGGCCACCCCCAGACTATGGAACACCTTGCTGGAAGAGATCCATCAATTAACCAGCTTAGACAGCTTTTAAAAAGCCGTCAAGATGGATCTCTTCCAGCAGGCCTTCCTCCAAGAGATCAATCTGACCTACTTTGTGCTGTCTCCACTTTATGCATCCACTGTGTCACCAGAAAACCCACTATTTTAATATTATGTTGTTATTTTAGTTTTTGTATTTAGTTTTTAGTATAGTTTATTTTTTTGTATTTAATTTTTTAAAGGGGGTTAATTATAATTACTATTATTGTTGTTGTCGTTTTAATAATGTGTTATTTAAATCTAATTTTATTCTATGTAAGTCTCCTTGATTGTCATGGCAGAAAGACAGGATACAAAATAAAGTTGCTATTTATTATTATTATTATTATTATTATATCATAGTTGCTTACAGATTTTATTATTGCTTATTATATTATTGTTTGCTTCTATTATTGCTTTTAATTCATTATATTTTGTAAAGATTAGTTCATTATACAAGTTTCCTTACTACTCCATATATCAAAAGAAGTTTTTTGATTAGTCTGTGAAAGCAAAGGCATCTATTTAAATCAATGTCCTTAGTAAATTAACAAATAAGATTCTTTCTTTCTTTTTTAATGAAGGATTGCGCACAGAGGGGCGGGGTATTAAATAAAAATTATTATTATTATTATTCTCTATTCCGTGTTTCCTCTCACTTTCTTACTCTCTGTTCCAAAATAACTCAGATTGTCAGGTTTTTTGAATGTCTTTTAAATCTGTCAAATTTATTTGTTTAGCTAATTAGTCTCCATTCACAGCAGCAAAGTTATCTGAAGAAAGATTTAGCACAGGAAAAATGCAATATTCCTTGTTAAAATAGTCCCATAACTTTTATGAATGAAAAAAAAATGGATGTGGCACTTTTTGCCACTTGCCTCAACTGGGAAAGCAGCGGCTACCACAAGCGTGGCTTGCCCACACTTTCTCTTCTCTCCCCTGGCTAGCCAGGTTCTTGTCTGCGTTCGCCATCGCCGTCTCGTGTTCTTTGTTAGTTCTTACCGAGCACACTTGGAGAGTCTCAGGGAAGCTCAGAGGGGGTACCCTCTGAAACTCTTTTATTGGGGAGGTATTTGTAGCCACTTGTTAATCTCCCAAGTGGATCTGTTCCCCGTGGCAAGCTGTCACCCTCCGAGATCATTTTAGAGGGTGACCATCGCATCCACCATTACCACTGGAAGTCCCCTGCTTTTCAGTCATTTCTAAGCCTGTCATGGACTCTTTTTGGGAAAATTTCAGAGTACGTTTGCCATTGTCTTTTTCTGAGGCTGAGAATACGTTACTTTCCCAAGGTCACCCAGTGGGGTTCATGGTTGAGTTGAGAGTGCAGCTTGAACCCTCAAACCAATGTGACACACTGGCTTGGGTCTTGGATTAAAGGCAGTATTGATTTCCGTTTCTTTTAACTTGGCTCTAAGAAATCGCAAGCATTTCAAAAGTGTCCCCCTTTTATAAGGCATCTATTGCAAGAGCTCTCTGGGACAAAATGAAAGAACCCAGGCAATTTCAGAATTATTGCAAAGATTTAATAAGGAGTATTAATTAGCCTGGAGAAAAACTGAGCTCCTTTCCTCCAGAGCTACTAAGAGATGGCAAAAAAGCCTGGAATTTTAGCATCCAATCCAAGAAAAAGGAGGGAAGGTATCTCTTGTGGGAGCAGACCACAGAAAGTAAGTGTTATTGGAGTCAATGGGATTTACCCAAGTCACCCAAATATTCAGCCACTGATTTAGAGGGTATACTCTGGTTGAAGTGGACTAATCTCCTAGATCCTTCCCTGCCTGTCCCCTTTTAACTCATAACAGCCAAGACTCCACCTGGTTTCCCTTATGATGGGGGAATTGCATGCACGAGCCCTACACCACCCCCTACCTGCCCTATTCACAATGCTCTAGCTTTACCTTCTTCATCTGCCACCTCATCCCCTTCCAGAATCAGTGAAGAGGAGCAGTATTTCTAATAGGGACTGCATGAATCAGGACCAGTCCTTCCCAGCCATGACACCAACTAGAGGGCACTTCCTGACATGTTATCAGTTGTGGTGTCTCCCTCCCTCCTCCATCATCTCCCCAAAGGTTGCACCCATTCACTTCGTTGCCCCTTTTGTAGGCAGCAGAAGTGTGAAGGGAGGGGTCGTCTTCCCCATTAACATCCCTGCCTCTCTAGGAAGCTGACTATCCACCTGTTTCACCCTTTGAGGACTAACAGGAGGGAGGGGACATCTTTGTCTCTCCTTATCCCACCTTTGTTTCACCTGCAAACCTTTAATCTGTCCCCCTTTGCACCTTTAAACAGGATCCCAGGAAAAGACCTTGGGACAGCAGTGAAGGGAAACGTGGAAACCACCCCTTTCTCTCCCCATCATCCCCACGTGCTTTGCCTAAAATGCAACCTGATGAGCAATTTTGTGAAATTCACGACGATTCCTCCCTCCATTGTAAACATTACCCTTGGCCCCAATACACTTTTAGAAAGTTTTAAGATGTTCAACAAGGAGAAGAGATGATTGAGAGACCTTCAGAACTGACATTTAGGGCCCTGCTGGGTTTAAATAGCTTCTGCCCTGTATGGGTCCTCTGATGTAAGTTTAGACATCCACTTTGACTGAAGCTCTTTCCACATTGTATCAATTTATATGACTTCTGCCTCATGTGGGTCCTTTGATGCGAGTTTAGATTTCCACTGTGACTGAAGCTCTTTCCACATTCCATGCATTTATATGGCTTCTCCCCTGTGTGGGTCCTTTGATGTAGATTAAAACTTCCACTGTGAGTGAAGCTCTTTCCACATTCCATGCATTTATATGGCTTCTCCCCTGTGTGGATCCTTTGATGTGAGTTAAGACTTGCACTCTGACTGAAGCTCTGCCCACATTCCATGCATTTATATGGTTTCTCTCCTGTGTGGGTCCTTTGATGTGAGTTTAGAGCTCCACTCTGACTGAAGGTCTTTCCACATTCTATGCATTTATAGGGCTTTTCCCCTGTGTGGGTCCTTTTATGTGAGTTAAGAGTTGCATTCTCACTGAAGCTCTGCCCACATTCCATGCATTTATATGGCTTCTCTCTTGTGTGGGTCCTTTGATGTGAGTTTAGGTTTCCACTCTGACTGAAGCTCTGTCCGCATTCTATGCATTTATAGGGCTTCTCCCCTGTGTGGGTCCTTTGATGTGAGTTTAGACTTCCACTGTGAATAAAGCTCTGCTCACATTTCATGCATTGATAGGGCTTCTCCCCCGTGTGAGTCCTTTGATGTACGTTTAGACTATTGCTTTGACTGAAGCTCTTTCCACATTCCACACATTTATATGGCTTCTCCCCAGTATGGGTTCTTTGATGTGAATTTAGATGTTCACTCCGACTAAAGCTCCTTCCACATTCTATGCATTTATAGGGCTTCTTCCCTGTATGGGTCCTTTGATGTAAGTTTAGATTTCCACTCTGACTGAAGCTCTTTCCACATTCTATGCATTTATAGGGCTTCTCCCCTGTATGGATCCTTTGATGTGAGTTTAGATGTTCACTCTGACTGAAGCTCTTTCCACATTCTATGCATTTATAGGGCTTCTCCCCTGTGTGGGTCCTTTGATGTGAGTTTAGATTTCTACTCTGACTGAAGCTCTTTCCACATTCTGTGCATTTATAGGGCTTCTCCCCCGTGTGAGTCTTTTGGTGTGAGTTAAGACTTGCACTCTGACTGAAGCTCTTTCCACATTCTATACATTTATATGGCTTCTCCCCAGTGTGGGTCCTTTGATGTGAGTTTAGATTTCCACTCTGACTGAAGCTCTGTCCACATTCCATGCATTTATAGGGTTTCTCCCCTGTGTGGGTCCTTAGATGTGAGTTTAGAGTTCCCCTCTTACTGAAGCTCTTTCCACATTCCATACATTTATATGGCTTCTCCCACATTTGAGTCCTTTGATGTATGTTTGGACTATTGCTTTGACTGAAGTTCTTTCCATATTCCACACATTTATATGGCTTCTTCCCTGTATGGGTCCTTTGATGCGAATTTAGATTTCCACTCCAACTGAAGCTCTTTCCACTCTCTATGTTTTCATAGAGCTTCTCCCCCATGTGGATCCTTTGATGTGAGTTTAGATTTCCACTGTGACTGAAACTCTTTCCAGATTGCATACATTCATATGGCTTCTCCCCTGTCTCAGTCCTTTGATAGGAATGCAGATGTCCACTATTTGAGTTCTGTAATGGGGGGGGGGGGGGTTGGGTAAGCAGGAGATAAATAAATATAATAATGATGATGTAAACCACTCAGAGCCTTTGTGGCTAAAGAACAGGTTAATAATAATAATAATAATAATAATAATAATAATTGTTTGTAATTGCCGTTTACAGCAATTAAAATTCCATACAATATACAGTTCACTCCAAAAAAAAATGCCCAAACCCACCCACCCCTTAAAAAATATTAAATTAAAACATTGTAAAATAAACTCAATTCAATCAACAAAGCAAACAATGACAGACAAGCAGTGACTGCAGCCTAAGTGGGAGAGGAAAAGATGAGGAAACTCCTGAGACTGGGAAATCTAGTCAGGAAAGGCCTGCTGGAAGAGATCCATCTTGACAGCCTTATAAAAGCTGCTTAAGGTTGTAATCTGATGGATCTCATCCGGCAGGCCGTTCCATAGTCTGGGATCAATTGCCGTGGAGGCCCTCTGGGAGGTTGCAGACAGCCTTGTTTTTATCAGCTGCAGTAAATTCCTCCCAGAGGACCAGAGTGCGTGGGGAGGATTGTATGGGAGCAGGTGCTCCCGAAAATAGCTTTTTAGAAAATGATTCTATGATCATTTTCTAGAATCATTTTCTATGATTCTATGACAGGGGAAGGCAACCTTTTTGAGCCGAGGGCCGGCTTGCTGTCCCTCAGACAATGGGGGGGGGGGGGCAAAGTAAAAAAATATGCATGTACACTCTCTCAGCCCCAGAAAAGCCATGGCAAAACCCCTGTGGAGATTTTGCCAAGAAAACCCCAAGAACAAGTAATAACAACAATACTCAAAATCATCATGGGGGCAGCACTGGTGGGGGGGGGCGCGGCAGTGGTGGGGGGGTGGCAGGACCAGCCTGGGGCCAGTCCAAATGCCTTGGGGGGCCGCATTCAGCCCCCCGGGCCTTGGGTTGCCTACCCCCTGTTCTATGATATTTGCTGGAAGTCAAACTCAGCCAATACTCCAAGTTCTAGCAAATTCCTCACTTTCTTCGAACACAATTTCTTTGTCCAAAAGGTGGAAGAGGCAACAAGGGGATCAGCTATTTTAGATCTGATCCTAACCAACAGGGATGACCTGGTCAGTGCGGTACAAGTGGGGGGATCCTTAGGTGGGAGTGATATCAGGGTAGTTGAAATCACCCATCACTACTACATCTCTCCTTTCTTAGTGTGTGGTCATCTGTTCTAGAAAGGCATCATCCAATTCCTCAGTCTGACTTGGGGGTCTGTAGTAGACTCCTATTTTAACATCCCTGTTGTTTCCTTCCCCTTTAATTTTTATCCGGATGCTCTGCACCTGATTTCCTGGATTTAAGTCCTGGATCTCTTCACAGATGTAAACATCACTGACATATAATGCTATTCCTCTTCCTTTTACTGTTTGGCCTATTTCTATTAAAAGGTTATATCTCTCTATTCCTACATTCCAATCATGAGACTCATCCCACCAGGTTTCAGTGATGCCTATTGTATAATATTTGCTTTGTTGTGCTAGGAGTTCAAGTTCATCTTGTTTATTTCCCATGCTCTGTTCATTAGTGTAGAGACATCTAAGAGCATGTGTCCTTCCCACTTGCTGCCTGTGTGAGGTTTTTTCCTTCCACTGTTGTGCCCTTGTATCATTTGCCTTGTTCCCTCTATAACACTATAACACTATTACCTCCAGCCCATGATGTACTCCTGTCTTCCAAGATACTGTCTCCCTCATCAACATCACTCAGTTTAAAGCCCTTCTGATTCAATGTTTGAGACTAAGTTTTTAAATTCTTTTTTTTAAAAAAACTCTTGGGGAGAGTGTGACTGTGACTCAGCGGGTGGGATTTTGTTGAGTGGCATTTGCAAGTCAATAGGGGGTGGGCTAGGCAGTTAGTTCTATACAACTGCTGCCAGAGGTCAGTTTCAGGTCAGTTTCGGCCAGGACAGGGGAAGGAGGAGGAGGAGGCTCTCCAGGCCAGTTTCTAAAAGAGAGGAGAAAGAGGCTTTCTAGGTATTTTCTGCCAGGAAAGGAGAAAGAAAAGAAAGCTTTCCAGGCCAGTTCCTGCTAGGAAAGGGGAAGGAAGCAGTTTCCAGGCAGCCATCTTGAAAGGGTAAGTTTTTAAATTCTTTTTTAAAAAAAACTCTTGGGGAGAGTGTGACTGTTACTCAGCGGGTGGGGCTTTGTTGAGTCACATTTGCAAGTCAATAGGGGGTGGGCTAGGCAGTTAGCTCTATACAACTGCTGCCAGAGCCGCACGCCTAACGGTGTTAGCAAGGGATTTTCTTTGAGGAGGAAAGCCGTAGTCCTTTTTCAGGTACTAATTAAGATTTAGTATGGACACTGAAGGAACAGCAGCCATCACCTGCAATACCTGTGGGATGTTTGTATTCTTACCTTCAGATGTGGGGAACTACACATGCTCCAAGTGCAAGTTGGTAGCCCTCTTGGAGGACAAAGTACAGCAGCTGGAGGCGCGGGTAGCTACACTTCAACATATTAGGGAGCAAGAGGCTTTCCTTGACAGAACAGAACAAACGGTCTTGGACGGGGAACACACAGAGGAAGTCGTTGGGGAAGAGAAGGTCACATCACACACACAGGAGGTAGAAAGCTGGAGGAAGGTCACACGCAGAAGTAAGGAGACCAGGGATCGTTCTGGGAGCTTGCGGCTACAGAATCGATTTCAAGCTCTTACTCTTAGCAAGGAGGATGAGGAAGAGCAGCATGGACAGATTTCAGAGACAGAGCGGGGGACCCTGGGAGTTCCACCACAGGGAACAGTTGCTGCTAAGCCTTGGAGGAGGCGTGTGATCGTGGTGGGGGACTCCTTGCTGAGGGGGACAGAAGCAGTGATTTGTGGGCCTGACAAGATGTCTTGGGAGGTGTGTTGTCTCCCTGGGGCAAAGATCCGAGATGTGACAGAGAGGCTGACAAGACTGGTCAGCCCTACTGACCAATACCCCTTCCTTTTGGTCCATGTGGGAACGAATGACACAGCAAGACACAGCCTTCAGAATATCAAAAGGGATTACGAGGCTCTAGGTAAGAAGCTGAAAGAAATGGAGGCACAGATTGTCATCTCGTCTCTTCTGCCAGTTCAAGGGCATGGTCCAGGAAGAGAGAGGAAGATAGCAGATGTCAACAATTGGCTCCGCAGATGGTGTCGTCGAGAACGATTTGGATTCTTGGATCATGGGCTGCGGTTCCATGAGGACGGACTCCTGGCAAGGGATGGGCTGCATCTAACACCAGTTGGAAGAAATGTTTTTGCCAACGGTCTCAAGAATTTGATCAGGAGGGCTTTAAACTGAACTGTGTGGGGAAGGGAGACAACGTCCTGGAAGACAAAAGGACTGGAGAAAATAGTCAAACTGTCATAGAGGAAACAAGGCAAACAGTACAGGGACCCAACAGTGGGAGGCAAAAAAACATGCACAGGCAGCAAGTAAAGGGGACACATGGTCTTAGATGTCTTTACACTAATGCACAGAGCATGGGAAATAAGCAAGATGAACTTGAACTCCTAGAACAAGAAAGCAAATATGATATAATAGACATCACTGAAACCTGGTGGGATGAGTCTCATGACTGGAATGTAGAAATAAAGGGGTATAAGCTTTTCAAGAGAAACAGGACAAACAGGAAAGGAGGAGGAATAGCATTATATGTCAGGGATATTTACACCAGTGAAGAAATCCAGGACATCAATCCTGGAAGCCAAGTGGAGAGCATCTGGATAAAAATTAAAGGGGAAGGAAACAACAGGGATATTAGTGCGGGAGTCTACTACAGACTCCCAACTCAAGCAGAAGAATTGGATGAAGCCTTTCTAGAACAGATGACCACACACTCAGAAAGGAGAAATATAGTAGTGATGGGTGACTTCAACTATCCGGATATTTGCTGGAAGTCAAATTCGGCAAAATCCTCAAGGTCTAGCAAATTCCTCACTTGCCTCGAAGACAATTTCATTGTTCAAAAGGTGGAAGAGGCAACGAGGGAGTCAGCTATTTTGGATCTGATCCTAATTAACAGGAAAGACCTAGTTAATGGGGTGCAAGTGGTTGGATCCTTAGGCGGGAGTGATCATGTCCTCCTGGAGTTTATTATACAGTGGAAAGGAGAAGCCAGGCATAGTCAGACACGCATTCTAGACTTTAGGAAAGCTGATTTTACTAAACTTAGAGAAATACTGGGGGTGATCCCATGGACAGGAATACTAAAAGAGAAGGGAGTTCAAGAAGGATGGGAGTTTCTCAAAAGGGAGATACTGAAGGCACAATTTCAAACCGTGCCAACGATGAGGAAAAATGGGAGGTATCTCAAGAAACCAGGATGGATGACTAAGGAACTTGCAACTGAACTATGTTTTAAACAGAACATGTATAAGAAATGGAAAAATGGGGAAATCACCAAAGAGGAATTCAAACAAATAGCTAGCACGTGTAGGGGTAAAGTCAGAAAAGCTAAAGTGCAGAATGAAATCAGGCTTGCTAGAGAGGTTAAGAACAATAAAAAGGGCTTTTGGGGGTATGTCAGCAGCCAAAGGAAAAAGAAGGAAATGGTAGGGCCACTGTGTGGAGAAGATGGCAAAAAGTTAACAGGGGACAGAGAAAAAGCAGAACTACTCAACACCTTCTTTGCTTCAGTCTTCTCAGAAAAGGCAAAGGGTGCTCAACCTAAGTATAATGGAGCAGAGGACAGAATAGGAGAATTTCAGCACAGAATAAGTAAAGAGATAGTACAGAAACATCTGGTTACTCTAAATGAATATAAGTCTCCAGGACCAGATGAATTACATCCAAGGGTATTAAAAGAACTGGCAAATGTAATATCGGAACCATTGTCAATAATCTTTGAGAATTCCTGGAAAACAGGAGAGGTCCCAGCGGACTGGAGGAGGTCAAATGTTGTCCCCATCTTCAAAAAGGGGAAAAAAGAGGATCCCAACAATTATCGTCCAGTTAGTCTGACATCAATACCAGGAAAGATTCTGGAGCAGATCATTAAACAGAGAGTCTGTGAACATCTGGAAGGTAATTTCATAATCACAAAAAGTCAACATGGGTTTCAGAGAAACAGGTCATGCCAGACAAATCTGATCTCTTTTTTTGATAAAATTACCAGCTTGGTAGATGAAGGGAATGCTGTGGATATAGTATATCTTGATTTCAGTAAGGCCTTTGACAAGGTTCCCCATGACATTCTTGCAAGCAAATTGGTAAAATGTGGGCTAGACAAAGTAACTGTTACATGGATTTGTAATGTCAAGGAAAAAGCAACATGGGACATACAGTAATAGAAATAAAATATGTATGTGAATGTCAAAGTGACTAAGCAGGAGCAATCATGAAGGTACACAGGTGAAAAAGTTAATATAATTAAGAAGCCTTGAGAGCCAAGGACAAAGTTATAGAAGGTATATTGAGAACACCTGTGATAGATTGCAAACACCTGAGACTCATTAAGTGGTCAAGGTAAAATGATGAAACACTTGGGTTGGTCTTAGGTATGGGCTGATCTATGTGGACCAATCAAGATGTATGTACATGTCAAGGAAAAAGCAACATGGGACATACAGTAATAGAAATAAAATACGTATGTGAATGTCAAAGTGACTAAGCAGGAGCAATCAGGGCGATACACAGGTGAAAAAGATAATATAGTTAAGAAGCCTTGAGAGCCAAGGACAAAGTTATAGAAGGTATATTGAAAACACCTGTGATAGATTGCAAACACCTGAGACTCATTAAGTGGTCAAGGTAGAATGATGAAACACTTGGGTTGGTCTTAGGTATGGGATGATCTATGTAGACCAATCAAGATGTATGTACACACCCACTGGGTGGAAACTGTCTGGTGGGTGGTGTCTAACAATGGCTATAAATGCAATGGTTGCTAATGTACATTGTGGAGTAGCTGAGAGATATTGTTGGAGTAGAGATTGTGATTTGTAGGGCATATAGTATTTATTTATATATAGTAG
Source organism: Phrynosoma blainvillii (assembly GCA_026167975.1). NCBI lineage: Eukaryota > Metazoa > Chordata > Lepidosauria > Squamata > Phrynosomatidae > Phrynosoma > Phrynosoma blainvillii. Next base: position 2,809,164 of record JANUYF010000002.1, on the reverse strand, counting down.
AATAAAGTAGATCTTTTATATAAGACTACTGAGTTGTCTGGTGTCTTGAGGGAAGATACAAGAGCCAGCTGAATCCTGGAGAAGTTTGGAGACATCTCAAGAAGAAGAGTGAGAAGGCTTGGAGAGTTTGTCAGGGTCTTCAGCCTATTCTCTGAAACTCTGCTGCTTGGGAAAGAAGCATCAACCACTGATCAAAGCTGCATAACAAGGTGGTGAGTTAGAGCCAGAGGTGAAGAGCTACAACTCCCATCATCCCTGACATGTAATTGGTTGACTGATCGAACCCAAAGGGTGCTCAACAATGGCTCCTTTTCAACCTGGAAAGATGTGACCAGTGGGGTGCCACAGGGCTCTGTCCTGGGACCAGTGCTATTCAATATCTTTATTAATGACTTGGATGACGTTATTGGGGGCATAGTTATCAAATTTGCAGACGACACCAAATTAGGAGGAGTAGCTAATAGCCCAGAGGATAGGATCAAAATTCAAAATGACTTGAACAGACTAGAAAGTTGGGCCAAAGCTAACAAAATGAAATTCAACACGGAGAAATGTAAGGTACTGCACTTAGGGCGGAAAAACGAAAAGTACAGATATACGATGGGGGACACCTGGCTGAATGAGACTACGTGTGAAAGGGATCTAGGAATCCAGGTGGACCACAAGTTGAACATGAGTCAACAGTGCGATGCAGCAGCTAAAAAGGCCAATGCAATTTTAGGCTGCATCAGTAGAAGTATAGCGTCTAGATCAAGAGAAGTAATCGTGCCACTCTATTCTGCTTTGGTCAGGCCTCACCTGGAATACTGTGTCCAGTTCTGGGCACCACAATTCAAAAAAGATGTGGAGAAACTGGAGCGTGTCCAAAGGAGGGCAACTGAAATGGTGAAGGGTCTGGAAAGCAAGCCCTATGAGGAACGACTTAGGGAGCTGGGGATGTTTAGCCTGGAGAAGAGAAGGCTGAGAGGTGATATGATAGCCGTGTTTAAATATTTGAAGGGATGTCATATCGAGTAGGGAACAAGCTTGTTTGCTGCTGCTCCAGAGACTAGGACCCGAAACAATGGATGCAAGCTGCAAGAAAAGAGATTCCACCTCAACATTAGGAGGAACTTCCTAACAGTAAGGGCGGTTCGACAGTGGAACACACTCTCTCGGAGAGTAGTGGAGTCTCCTTCCTTGGAGGTCTTTAAGCAGAGGCTGGATGGCCATCTGTCAGGGATACTTTGATTGGGAGTTCCTGCATAGCAGGGGGTTGGACTGGATGGCCCTTGTGGTCTCTTCCAACTCTATGATTCTATGATTCTATGATTCTATGACTACTGGCAAAAACGCTTCTGCCAATTGGTGTGAGATGCAGCCTATCTCTTGCTAGAAGTCCACCTTCATGGAACTGCAGCCCACAATCCAAGGATCCAAATCATTCTTGGCAACACCATCTACAAAGCCAGTTATTCACATTTTCTATTTTCCTCTCCCTTCTTGGACCATGCCCTTCAACTGGGAAAAGAGATAACAACCTGTGCATCTAGCTTTTTCATCTTCCTACCCAAAGCCTCATAATCCCTTCTGATATTCTGAAGACTATGCCTTGCAGTATCATTGGTTAACACATGGGCCAAGAGGAAGGGGTAACAGTCAGCAGACTTCACAAGTCTTGTCAGCCTCGCTGTCACATCATGGATTTTTGCCCCAGGAAGACAACACACCTCCCGGGACATCTTGTCAGAGCCACAAATCACTGCTTCTGTACTCCTCAACAAGGAGTCCCCAACCACCAGCACATGCTTCCTCCCGAGACTTAGCAGTGGCTGTTCCCTGCGGTGGTACTCTTAGGTTGCCCTGCACTATCCCCAAGGACTGTCCCTGCTGCTCTTCCTCTTCATCCTTCAAATCGATTCTGTAGCTGCAAGCTCCCACAATGATCCATGGTTTCCCTACTTCTGTGTGTGATGTTCCTCCAGCTGTCTACTTCCTGTGTGCATGAAGTGACCTCCTCCTCAACAACTTCCTCTGTGTGGTTCCCGTCCAAGACCGTTCCGCTGTGTCCAGGAACATCTATTGCTCTCTAATATGCTGAATTGTAGCTATCTGGGAATCCAGATGCTGTGCTTTCTTTTCCAGGAGGGCTACCAACTTGCACTTGGTGCAGGTGAAGCTCCCCACATCTCTTGGCAAGAAGACAAACATCCCACAAGTATTGCAGGTGACTGCAGCAACTCCCTCAGTGTCCTTATTGAGAAATCTTAAGTAAGCACTGAAACAGGACTTCGGGATTCTCCCTCAAAAGGTCCCCTGGTAAAGACCCACATAAAGGGCCCCTGTTCTCTTGGCCTTTTCACCAAGTTCTGTCAGCGAGCTCAATCAACTGGGTTTCTAACTCTACAGAGAGCTCCCAGATGCTACGTTATTCTGGAAGCAAATCTCTGTCTCTCTCCCTCTGAGCAAAAAACATCAAAGCTAAGCCTCAAGGGTTAAAATACCAGTGGGGTAAAGCAAGATGGGAAAGGGGGAAGGGATGAGAAGGAGAGATAAAGGAGATAAGGAGGGTGAGAGGGAAACCCAAAGGGATGGAAAATCCAACACTGAATGTGTTTAATCTATTTTTGTCCCTCTATTTTAAAACGGCTTTTACTCATGTGTTTTAAACAGAATTTGCATTGAATTGTCCTTATCTTTGTAGTGTACACTTGTGTCGCGGGGCCGCAAGGAACTCCTCCCACTCCATGCTTCTTGGAGGTATCCATTTCGACGAAAGAAAGGGCAGACTACTTAAGATGTATGCTCGGTACCTTTTAATCAACTCAGAAGCTCCTTCACCAAACAGTGACTCTCCTTCTGCCAGTGTTCCCCTCTCCCCCGTGAGCTCCAGTCCTTCTCGCTTCTCTTTCTCTTTCCCTTCCACCGTCCGCCTCACCGAGCCTTCTTCCGCATTTTTCCCTCCCCCCGAACGCCTCCTCCTTTTCCCTTTTATCCCTGGGCCCCTCCCTCCTGGGCCTTGCTTCCCCTTTCTTCTTTTCCAGGTGTCGTTAGATCTTGTAATTCCCCTCTCTGGCTCCCTGCTTTTTCCCTCATTAACCCTTGCTTTCCGGAACAATCCTCTTCCATGGGCCAGCCTTCCTTCACTTTATCACATAACCCCCCCGACAAGAGGGTTGTTCCGGCTCCGCAAGCCCACGGGCCCTGTCGAGAAAAAAAATCAGCATTAGTATGATGTCTCCCCGCCCGGTGTTGGACCGTAAAGGCATAGGGCTGCAGAGCTAAATACCACCGCGTCAGCCGAGGATTAGCATCCTTCATGGTATGCAGCCACTGTAAAGGGGCATGGTCCGTGACCAAAGTAAACCAAGCTCCCCACAAATAATAACGTAGAGCCAAAACAGCCCATTTCACTGCCAGAGCCTCCCGCTCAATGGCTGCATACTTTCTTTCTCCCGGCTTCAGCTTCCGACTCAAATAAAGAACAGGGTGTTCTCCATCCTCCCACTGTTGAGCCAGAACGGCCCCAATCCCTCTCTCAGACGCATCCGTTTGGAGAATGAACGGTTTATCAAAATCCGGAGCTCGTAAGACCGGCTGACTACACAACAGCCGTTTCAAGGTGTTAAAGGCCTCCTCCTCCCGGACCCCCCACCATTGTCTCTTATTCCGAGATTTTCGTGTTAAATCCGTCAAGGGTCCTGCTATACTGGCAAAATGAGGGATAAACTTCCTATAATATCCGGCTAACCCCAAAAATTGCCTCACCTGTTTCTTATTCATAGGCCGTGGCCACTTACTAACCCGGTTGACCTTATCTTCCATGGGCCTTAACTGTCCCCTTCCTACCCAGTATCCCAAATATTTCACTTCTTGCCGCGCCACCGCGCACTTTGCGGGGTTAGCCGTCAAGCCTGCCTCCCTTAATCTCTGCAGCACTTGTCGGAGGTGTTGAATGTGTTCTGACCAAGAGTTGCTAAAGATAATTATATCGTCAATGTACGATGCTGCGCAATGTTCTAGAGGGGCCAGGACCCGATCCATTAGCCTTTGGAAAGTTGCTGCTGCTCCATGAAGGCCAAAGGGCATTCGTACAAAATGAAATAGACCCTTAGGCGTTGCAAAGGCCGTCTTTTCCCTGTCCCCTTCCGGTAATGGAATCTGCCAGTAACCTTTTGTTAAGTCTAAAGAGGACAAGAACTTAGCCTTTCCCAACTTTTCCAGCAATTGTGTAGTCCCTGGCATGGGATAAGCATCAAACCGAGACACCTCATTGAGCCTCCGAAAGTCTATACAAAACCTAATTGACCCATCAGGCTTCGGAACCAGTACCGGTTGACTTCGCCAGGGACTATTAGAGGGTTCTATGACCCCCAGAGCTAACATCTTATCCACTTCATCATTAATCCTTTTCTGTAATCTCCACGGCCAAGGTCTCGCTGGAACCCTCACCACCACCCCGGGCTTTGTAACTATTCTATGGCAAGTCATGGACGTGAAGCCCGGGTCCCTAGAGAAGACATCTGCAAAGTCCCGTCTCACCTGATGGATATGCCTAAGCTGTTCCTCCGAAAGATTAGAGCAGATAGGTAGATCATCAGGACCCTCTTCGTGCCCAGCCTGTGGGCCTAACTCTTCTTCTCCCTCGTCCCCCGTTCCTACTTGAGCCAAAAAGGCCTCTCGCTCTTTCCATTCCTTAAGGAGATTAACATGAAAAACCTGTAACCGAGGACGGGCCCCCAGCACCTCCACCTCATAGTCCACAGGGCCCACCTGCCTTTTGACCTCCCAGGGGCCTTGCCACTGAGCAAACAACTTTGCTTTCTCCGAGGGCAATAACACTAACACTTTTTGTCCCACCTGCAAGGACCTAGGCCTGACACGGCGGTCATAGGCATCCTTCTGTCTTCTTTGGGCCTCCTCCAGATTCTGTCTCGCTATCTGCCCAATCTTTTCCAACTGATCCCTCATCCATAGCACTCTTCCTAACACCGTAGGCCCCTCACTAACCTCCTCTTCCCACCCTTCTTTAACCAAGTCCAGCACTCCTCGAGGACGCCTTCCGTACAACAGCTCAAAAGGTGAGAACCCCAAGGACGTTTGTGGGACCTCACGATACGCAAACAAGAGAGGTCCTATCAACAAATGCCATTGTGATCCCTGTTCCACTACAAACTTTCTAAGCATGGCCTTTAGGGTCCCATTAAATCGTTCCACCAACCCATTGGCCTGTGGGTGATAAACGGAGGTCCTTAGGGGTTTGACTTTGAGAATAGACCACATCTTTTGCAGGACTCTACTCATGAAAGAGGTGCCCTGATCTGTAATAATCTCTCGTGGAAACCCCACCCTCGCGAAAATTGCCAACAACTCCTGAGCCACTCTACCTGCTTGCATGGATCTTAAAGGGACTGCCTCTGGGTACCGGGTGGTGTAATCCACCATCACCAGAATAAACCGATGGCCTGCTGCAGACTTCCCCAGAGGCCCTACAAAATCAATGCCCACCCTTGTAAAGGGTTCGTCTATGATGGGCATAGGAATCAAAGGCCCGGCGGGAGCTCCCCTTCTTTGGGTCATCTGACAACGGGGACAAGAGGCACACCAGTCTTTCACCTCTTTCCACACCCCCGGCCAATAAAACCTCTGCAAAATGCGACTGGTAGTTTTATCCACACCCAGGTGTCCCGCCAGAGGAATGTCATGAGCTAAGGAAAACACCGCAGGACGTAGTGGTTGGGGCACCAATATTTGCCAGTGTGCCGCCTCTCCTTCCTTCATCTGTTGAACCCTATACAGTAAATTATTTTTAAAAACAAAGTAAGGTCCCTTCTTTCCCCTTTCCTCCTCTGGAACCGCTTGCTTAAGCGCTTCCTGTAAGGTCGCATCATTTTGCTGCCAAAAGGCCACTTGCTCTCTATTAACCCTGGCGATATCTACCCCTTCCACCCTGACCTCTGCCGCGGCGTAACCCTCCTCCTCCTGGATTAATTCCCGCCATTTGGGCCAATCCCGCCCTAGGAGCATTTCTCTTCCCATTGAGGGTACCACCCCCACCCTCATCTTTCGTTCCATCTTTCCAACTCTCACCTTCACCCTGGTGGTAAAATAGGTTTTCACCTCCCCATGGATACATTTCACCGCCACCTGGGGACCCTCCGCCTTTCCTGATACTCTCCTTACCAAGGTATGGCTACAGCCCGAGTCAACTAGGGCTTGAACTCTCTGTCCATTGACCCAGGCCGTGACCACCCGAGCATCTCTACCTAACACGTCCCTACTTACCTGGGCCGCATCCCAGGCGTCTCCCCATGCACACTCCATGAGAGGACAGTCCTTCTTCATGTGGCCCTCCATCCCGCAGGTGAAGCAGTTGATTGGACACCGGGGACCTTCCTGGGCACCCAACAGCAACGGTCTTCGGGCAGGGTTAGTTGGTTTGCCTCCCTCTGCTCCTCCTTTCAAACCTTGGCTCGCGGTCCCCTCGGCTCCAAATCCGTCTCCCAGCGACATTCCCCGCCATTCTGGTGGTCTTCCCCTGGCAACTCTAGTTCCCCGCGATACCTTTGGTTCCACTGGTCCCTGAGGGTTCCCTAATTCGGCCTCCTCAGCCCCTGCAAAGGCCTCCATCAAAGCCACAGCCTCTTCCAACTTGGAGGGTTTGTGGCACCGCACCCAACTGCGGGCTGTCATTGGTAAGGCATTAATAAATTGCTCAACCATCACCATTTCAGCCACCTCTAGCGCCGATCGCACCGCCGGCTTCAGCCATCTCAAACCGCTGGCTCTAACCTTTTGCCCCAGGGCACGCGGATGCATACCCAGAGTCCACTTTAACTCGCGTAGTCGGCGTCTATAAGTCTCCTCCGAGATGTTGAGAGTAGTCAAAATGGCCTCTTTAACTTTCTCATAAGAAGAGGCTTCCTCGGGGGCTAAGGTATCCACTAATCTCGGGCAGGCCCCGTAAGACACGGGGTTACTATAAGAGCCCATTGTTCCTTAGGCCACTTGGCGGCTATGGCCACCCTCTCGAAAGCGTGTAAAAATGCCTCCGGATCATCATTAGGACCCATCTTGACCAATCTTATTGGGGCTGGGGCCCCTACCAGCGACTCCAAGGTAGGCTTTCCCCCCCCCTTGGGAGCTTCAGCGCCTCAGCCATCTGCGTTACCAACTGCTGTTGTGTCACCTGTTGTGCTGCAAACATTTGCTCCATCAACTGCACCTGGTGAGCGTTCACACTCCGCAACAACTTTTCCTGTTGGTCAGCCAACCATGCAAACCAAGACTCACTGGGTCCTGTAGCCCCGCCATGTACCTGAGATCCCACTTCTGACACCAATGTCGCGGGGCCGCAAGGAACTCCTCCCACTCCATGCTTCTTGGAGGTATCCATTTCGACGAAAGAAAGGGCAGACTACTTAAGATGTATGCTCGGTACCTTTTAATCAACTCAGAAGCTCCTTCACCAAACAGTGACTCTCCTTCTGCCAGTGTTCCCCTCTCCCCCGTGAGCTCCAGTCCTTCTCGCTTCTCTTTCTCTTTCCCTTCCACCGTCCGCCTCACCGAGCCTTCTTCCGCATTTTTCCCTCCCCCCGAACGCCTCCTCCTTTTCCCTTTTATCCCTGGGCCCCTCCCTCCTGGGCCTTGCTTCCCCTTTCTTCTTTTCCAGGTGTCGTTAGATCTTGTAATTCCCCTCTCTGGCTCCCTGCTTTTTCCCTCATTAACCCTTGCTTTCCGGAACAATCCTCTTCCATGGGCCAGCCTTCCTTCACTTTATCACAACTTGTAAAACCTAATTTCTATTTTGAATTTTGTAAGCCACCTTGGGTCCCCTGGCAGGAGAAAGGTGGGCCATACACTGAATGGATGAATGGATGCCATCTGTAAGTAAGTAAGTAAACTTTATTTTTATACCCCGTCTTTTGCCCTTTAGGCAATCAAGGCGGCTTACAAACCATTGCTTATAATTTTAAAGGAGGGGTAATTTGTTTTATTGTGTTTTAATGTCTGTTGTATGCTTATACAACACACATAATAACCAGGAAATGATCCGTCCATGACAAAGCAGAGGTTTTAATAACCTCTGCCCACGGATATTCCTGTTCCGTACTAAAGATTGCATCGAGGATATGACCGGCATAATATTGGGGCCCGACAACCAGTTGGGATAGGACCATGCTTGTCATGGTTTCCATGAACTCCCAAGCTGCGCCAGTTAGATTAGACAAACGTTGAGTGGGATGTTGAAGTCACCCAGAACCAAAACTCTGGGAGACTCTAACAGCAGCTCAGAGACCAGCTGCGTCAGCTCGGTCAGGGAGTCTGTTAAGCAACAGGGTGGCCAGTATACCAACAGAATCCCCAAACTATCCCTGGTTCGCAGGCTAAGGTACATACACTCGATGCAAGCTGTTTTCCGGACAGGCTTCCTGGTCAAGGTCAGATTGGTTTTATGAACGAAGGCCATGCCTCCCTCCTGTTCACTTTCCCTTATCTGCTCGCTGACTGAGGACTCAGCTGGGAGGGTCTGCGCCCATGTCACGTCACTGGCGTCTCCCAGCCAGGTCTCAGTGAAGCATGCCAGGTAGGCCACCTCATCCAATATGAGGTCATGGATGATATGCGTTTTATTCGTGACCGACCTGGCATTGCAAAGGAGCAGAGTAAGGGGCTGTGGAATGGAAGGTACGCTCTCCACATTATCCTGGGCAACAGAATGAATTGAAGGAGGGATAGATATTAAGCATCAATCCCCTCTTTTATAACATTTCTTCACCCTGTTACCGCCATACCTTCCCTTCCCCCACACAACATCAATCCCCGCTCATATAAACATACACTCTCGTAAACATAATACACACACACACACAATAGACACAGAGATTAAAAACATTCAAAAATAGTAAGGGGTGCCATCTGTCTGTGCCATTGTTTTAAATGAGAGACACACATTGACATATATATTCCAAATATCCAAAAAGTAGGATAAATTCCATTGTTTTAAATGAGAGACACGCAAAGTCCTTCCTCTATTACCTCCCATAAGGACACAGAGGCACACATATACAATATATTCTCTTACTATACACAGAAAGAGAGAGAGAGAGATCTCTATTGAACCCTCCTGAATCCTCCTCACGTTGGGCTCCATTCTGCCTCTTCAAAGTCTCTTAAAATGAAAGAAGGAGAAAGAGGAGTCCCTGCGCCGCCTTCTCTTTTCCCTTCTGCCTTTTCCCTACCCTTCTCTCCTGAAGGATCCCCTCAAAGGCCACTGGAGGAGGAGGAGGAGGAGGAGGAGGAGGAGGAAGAAGAAGAAGAGGCCTAGCTAGCACTACAGGCTTAGAGACCACTGCACAGGGTGGGGAGGGGGTGGGGCAGGGGATCTGCGTATGCCCAGTCTCAGCCCCTGAAGCCGCTGCACTCACTTCCTGCCAGGAAAGGAGGGGAGGAGGAAGAAGAGGAGGGGAGGAGGAAGAGGAGAAGGAGGAGTTTTCCCTTGGCCTGCCTCTGAGCATGCACACTCCCTCCCGCTCCCCTCAGCAGGAGGTTTATCCAAAGGCTGAGAAGGCCCTCCAGTCCAGACACAGGCGACACAAACAAGGCTCTCCCCTCCAGCAACTCCTTCCTTCCTTATTTGGGGGGAGATTGAGACTGACTAGGTCCCGCTTTGGCCTTCCAGGAGGCGGGGGGGGGGGCTGATTCCTCTGGGAAGAGCCTAAAATGCCGAAGCCAAGGGGAGGGGGAAGGACTCCCAGGCTCTTTCTGAATATTCCCACAAAAAAAGGGGGGGGAATCTTTTGGGGGCCATGGCTCTCTCTGCTGGTCCTCCTCTGCAGGGTTGTTGTGTTGGCAATGCCTAATTCGGATTCTGTGGGCCTCTCAGGTTCCCAGGGGGGTGTCTCCCTCCCCAGAAGGGTCATTGGGGGGAGGGTGCCTCCTCCTCCCCCCTCTCCTCGGCTTTGGCCTTTTAGGCTCTTCCCAGGAGAAACAGCCCCTTCCTCCTCCTCCAAGCTTCATCCCAGTGATGAAGAGGGTGCCCCTTGTTTTCCTGGAAGGCCAATGTGGGGCCTAGCCCTGATGGCGCAGTGGTTAAATGCCTTTACTGCAGCCACTCACTCATAGACCACAAGGTTGCAAGTTCAATACCAGCCAGGGCTGAGGCTCAACTCAGGCCTGCATCCTTCCGAGGTCGCTAAAATGAGTACCCAGCTTGTTGGGAGGCAATCAGCTCACAGCTGTAAACCACTTAGACATCCCATGTGTGATATGAAGCGGTATATAAATGAAGCTGCTTTTAGTCAGTCCCAACCCCGCCCCCCCAAAAAAGCTCAGCAAGGGGAATGGGGTGAGGCAGGAGGATTTCTTTAATTGATGATTTAAATGCATAAATTAGAGATGTGTGCTATTATGTGTAGTAAATAATGGTCAAGCAGCCATGCAGAGGATTCTGGGAGAGTTTAAAAGTTGAGGCCTCTCTGAGAAGGAAAAGAATGCCAGAGGGTTGTTTAGATACAGTGTGACCTCCTGTCTGGTAACCGAATGCATTAAAGACCTTCATTAGGAGCCAGTGTGGGCTAGAGAGCCATAGTAAATCATTGGCAGCTACTCTGCTTGTGCAAAGGGGCCTTCCGCCTGGTACACACCAGTTCATAGAATCATAGAATTATAGAGTTGGAAGAGACCACAAGGGCCATCCAGTCCAACCCCCTGCCATGCAGGAACTCCCAATCAAAGAATCCCCAACAGATGGCCATCCAGCCTCTGCTTAAAGACCTCCAAGGAAGGAGACTCCACCAAAATCTCCATTGAGGGAGTGTGTTCCACTTTCAAACAGCCCTTACTGTCAGGAAGTTCCTCCTAATGTTGAGCTGGAATCTCTTTTCCTGGAGCTTGCATCCATTGCTCCATTGGGTCCTATTCTCTGGAGCAGCCGAAAACAAGCTTGTTCCCTCCTCAATATGACATCCCTTCAAATATTTAAAGAGGGCTATCCCCTCTTAACCATCTCTTCTCCAGGCTAAACATACCAGTTCCCTAAGTTGTTCCTCATAGGGATTCTTGGTTTCCAGACCCTTTACTATTTTAGTTGCCCTCCTTTGGACACGCTCCAGTTTCTCCACATCCTTTTTGAATTATGGTGCCCAGAACTGGACACAGGATTATTGCAGGTGAGGCCTGACCAAAGCAGAATACAGTGGCACTATAACTTCTCTTGATCTAGACACTATACTTCTACTGATGCAGCCTAAAACTGCATTGGCCTTTTTAGCTGCTGCATCACACTGTTGACTCATGTTCAACTTGTGGTCTACCTGGACTCCTAGATCCCTTTCACACAGTTCATTTACTGATAAGAGATTTAGGTATGTGGTTGGCATGGCAACATGGTATCTTAAGCATATTATAATGTATTCTGAAATCTGTATTCTCATTGCTCAGGATTCTATATGTTTAAAAAGGAGTCCCCTGATGGTACATCAGCCCTGGTAGCGCAGTGGTTAAATACCTGTACTGCAGCCACTCACTCATAGAACACAAGGTTGCGAGTTCAATACCAGCCAGGGCTCAGGCTAGACTCAGGCCTGCATCCTTCCGAGGTCCCTAAAATGAGTACCCAGCTGTTGGGGGGCAAGGAGCTTACAGTTGTAAACTGCTTAGACACCCCATAGTGCGGTATGAAGCGGTATATAAAGCTGCTTTGCTTTGCTTTGCTTTGCTAAAGTTTAGAGCAGCGGTTCTCAACCTGTGGGTCACGACCCCGGCGGGGGTCGAACGACCAAAACACAGGGGTCGCCTAAAGCCATCGGAAGACTGGTGTTATATATCCAATTGTTCACTGTAAAATCGTGAGGTCAAATGTTGTAGTTGAAGCCTCTGTCGCAGCTTGACCAGCAAGAGCTTAAAATGATAGTAAAATGGGATCACTTTAAATGGGACTCAGCTCAAAAATTAAGTTTGGAGGTTAAAAACAAAAGCAAAAGAGAAACTAAAGCGTCCTCCAGCCCTCTTATAGAGCCCATTTTTTTTCCCTGTTTGGGAATTTTTTAAAAATTGAATTTTAAACCTAGGATTACCAGCGAAATTTAGTAGCGGTCCCTTCCCTCCTTTGTTTCGTCTTTCTTTGAATATATTTAAGCAAATCCATTCCCAGATAGAAAGACAAATAACTAGATGTTTTAATTACTTTTTAAAAAGTCATTTATTCTGACTTAAGTGTGTTTTGAAAAATAAAAAAGAACCCGCCTTTGCCGCTGTGTATCTCTGACCAAGGCCTTCTGCTCCTTTCTTTCCCACTTCGAAAACCTCAGGCGTTGTGTAGGGAGCTTCAAGCTCTATGCCTCTTGAGCTCCTCTGAAATTCGGAGAGATTGTGGCGGCTTAATAGCAAACCTCAAGAAATGAAGTTCAGGGCTTGGGTCCCATCCCACATCTCTGGAATAAGGCCAATAGTCTCTTTTTCTTGGAAAAGGAGTTGGTGATGGTGATGGGGAGGGAGGGAGGGAGGGAGAGAAATGGAGAGTGAAGAAAGGAGGGAAAGGAAAAAGAGGGGGAAGAGGAAAACCTGAAGCACCAACGACCTTACTCTGTGTTTGCAAATGAACATGACTCTCAGATAAAGTCCAAATCCTTGAAAATGCTTTCACCTTCCAAAAGAAAGACCCACTCTCCCTCCAAAAAAATAAATAAAAGGACTTGGAAAGCGAGGCGAAACTGCAGCTTCGCCCCCAAGTCCGCCACCGCCGCCGCTGCTTCGTGGCCGTCGGTGCACCCTCAGCCCTCGGCACCCATGCCAGGCATTTACCACCCCTACATGCCCCAGCCCCACTTGGTCAGCCCGGGAGGGGAGAGCAGAGGAGGAGGAGGAGGAGGAGGCAGGTACGTGCGCTCCTGGATTGAGCCCTTCGCTCCCTTCCCCACCAGCCCCGGAGTAGCAGCAGCAGCAGGAGGAGGAGGAAGCACCAATGCTGACCTCTCGGTGGCCACCCTGACCCCCTCCGGCTCCTCCAGCCCCCCCACTACGGGACCGTCAAGCCTGAGAGCGGGGCCCCCACCTCCTCTGCTTCGGTGGGCCCTTCTTCCTCGTCCGCTCCCAGTCTCTCTTCCTCTGCTGCATCTCCTTCCAAAAGGACTGAGTGCGTCCCATCTCGGGAGCCGCCTCCTCCTCTTCTTCCTCCTCCTCCGCTGGGGATCTCTGGGCCTGGAGAATACCCCTGTTGCCCTTTCCTAGCAGTGTCCAGGGAGAAGGCGGCAGGGGTCTCCAGCAACTGACAGGGGTCTCCAGCAACGGTGCCCACCTGGTCCCCAGTGCCTCCTCCACCTCTGGCAACAACAACAGCAGCAGCAGCAGCAGCACTGGCCACCTGGCCCAAGCAGGCTCCTCTGGCTGCAGCTGCAATCCCAGCCCCAGCGAGACCTGAAGGAGGAAAAGCAGCAGCAGCAACTTGACCCAAATAAGTTTGGAAAAAAGAAAGGAAGGGAAAAAAAAAGGGGGGGGGAAGCCCAACCAAATCCAAGAGGAAGAGGGAGAGAAAGAGAAAGAGAAAAGGAATTGTGGCACCTGCTCTGATTTATTGCCCCAAACCTGTAAGGCTCCAGTGTGCAAAACTGATAGTTTTACTAACCTATAAAAACCTATAAAACCTATAAAACGTCTTAAACCCATGCTATGCCATGGTGAAATGTTATTTATTGGAATTAGTAATAAACAGTTTGGGGATTTTGCTAGTCTACCGACCACCTGTTGTCTAGCAGACTCCCTGACCGAGCTGACGCAGCTGGTCTCTGAGCTGCTGTTGGAGACCCCCAGACTTTTAGTTTTGGGGGACTTCAACATTCCGCTCGAGACCAGTTTAACAGGTGCGGCTTGGGAGTTCATGGAGACCATGACAAACATGGGCCTATCCCAATTGGTCAATGGGCCCACACATTGTGCAGGTCATACACTCGATGCGGTCTTCTGTACCGAACAGGCATATCCGTGGGCGGAGGTGGTAAGCACCTCCGCATTGTCATGGACAGATCATTTCCTGGTCAAGACAGAACTCAGGGCTAATTTCTGCTCCTCTGGGGGTGGTGGACCCATTCGAATGGTCCGCCCTCGAAGGCTGATGGAGCCAATTGGATTCCAGAAAGCCTTAGAGGGTTTAATGGTTGGGAATGCCGGGGATCCTGTCGATGCTCTGGTCAACACCTGGAACACCGATCTCACCAGGGCTGTCGACATGATCGCTCCCAAGCGCCCTTGCCATCCCGCTTCTAATCGGAGGCCTTGGTATACACCAGAGCTGAGGAGGATGAAGCGGTTTGGACAACGGCTAGAGCGCAGGTGGCGGAAGACTCGTCTCTTATCTGACAGAACTCGCCATAGGAACCTTCTTCGTTCCTATTGGGAGGCAATACGTGCAGCGAAGAGAGCTTTCTCCTCTGCACGTATTGCGTCTGCAGAGTCCCGTCCGGCAGAGCTGTTTAGGGTGGTGAGGGAGATGACGCAGGTGCCCCCTGCGCCAAATCCCTTGCTTAACCCGACGACGGCCTGCTGTGACGCATTTAACAACTTCTTTGCAGACAAAATCTCTCAAATAAGAGCCGACTTAGATGCCACCATTGAAACAGAGTCGATAGGCGAGGCGTCCAGTGACTCCGCCGATGTAGTTCTACTGGATCAGTGGCAATCTGTGAGTACCGAGGACGTGGACAAGCTGCTTGGTAAGGTGAGGAAGACAACTTGCCTTCTCGACCCTTGCCCATCATGGCTGGCCGTCCAGGGGGGGATGCATTGATGAGATTCCTCACGGATATCGTCAATGCATCCTTCAGGGAAGGACATGTTCCATCTTGTTTAAAGGAAGCGGCAGTTAGGCCACTTCTAAAAAAGCCTTCCCTGGACCCCCTGGATATGAAGAACTATAGGCCTGTTTTGAGCAAGGTGATCGAGAGGGCGGTTGCTCTTCAGCTCCAGGCAGTCTTGGATGAAGCCGATTATCTAGACCCATTTCAAACCGGCTTTAGGACAGGCTTTGGGGTTGAGACTGCCATGGTTGCCTTGACCGATGATCTGCGTCTGAGCATCGACAGGGGTAGTGTGACCCTGTTGGTGCTCTTAGACCTCTCAGCGGCTTTCGATACTATAGATCACGGCATCCTCTTGGACCGCCTGAGGGGGTTAGGTATCGGGGGCACTGCTTTGCAGTGGTTCCGGTCCTTCCTCTTGGGCCGGTCCCAGAGGGTGCTGCTCGGGGACTGTAGCTCCAGTAAGAGGAGCCTCACTTGTGGGGTTCCTCAGGGGGCTATTCTGTCCCCGATGTTATTTAACATCTATATGAAGCCGCTGGGTGAGATAATACGGAGTTATGGTGCTGGGTGTTATCAGTACGCTGATGACACCCAAATCTATTTCTCCGTGTCTCGTTCGTCGGCCTCGAATTCCAATGGCATCTCTTCTCTCAATGAGTGTCTTCAAGCGGTAATGGGCTGGATGAGGAAAAACAGATTGAAACTGAATCCAGACAAGACGGAGGTGCTCACGGTAGCGGCCCCGAAACCAAGAATTGGGTTGCAACCTCCAGTCCTGGATGGGGTCACACTCTCCTCCAGTGACTGTGTTCGCAGTCTGGGGGTACTCCTTGACTCGTCGCTCCTGATGACAAATCAGGTAAATGCGACGGTCAGGAGTGCCTGCTATCAGCTTCGGCTGATACGCCAGCTGCACCCTTTTTTGGAAGTAAGGGATCTCGAAACTGTTGTGCACGCACTGGTAACCTCACGCCTGGACTTCTGTAATGCGCTCTACTTGGGGCTACCCTTGTGCTTGGTTCGGAAGCTTCAGCTGGTACAAAATATGGCAGCCAGGCTTGTTTCTGGTACATCTAGGAGGGACCACATTACTCCGGTTAGGTCCCTCCACTGGCTGCCTATCAGCTTCCGGGCCCAGTACAAGGTGTTGGTTATTACCTTTAAAGCCCTAAATGGCTTGGGTCCAAGCTATCTCAGGGACCGCCTCCTCCCGTACAATCCTCCCCGCGCTCTCCGGTCCTCTGGGAGGAACTTACTGCAGCCTTTAAAATCTAGGCTTGCAGTGACCTCCCAGAGGGCGTTCTCTGCTGTCGCCCCCAAACTCTGGAACGGCCTGCCGGATGAGATCCGTCAGTTGACATCATTAGACAGCTTTAAAAAAGCTGGCAAGACGGATCTCTTCCGGCAGGCCTTTCCAGATTAGCCATCCCGGCCCAGGTTCCCTGATCCCCTCATTCCTCCCGTGGCCCCATCTTTAGTGATGGTTGAGGATCTCCAGAGGGACATCAGGGTTTTTAGGTGGTTTTAATTATGGTTTTATGTTTTCATATTGTGCTTTTAATTTGTTATATTGTTTAATACTTTCTTAAGGGGGGGAGGGATTATAATCTTGTCATATTTTATTGTTGTCAACCGCCCGGATTGGTTCGCCACAGGGCGGTATACAAATAAATATTATTATTATTATTATTATTATTAATTTCTCAACATATAATTAAATATTGTTTTTGTGATTAATCACTATGCTTAAATTATGTTTGATTTGTAGCAATGAGAATACATAATGCATATCAGGTATTTACATTCCGAATCATAACTGTAGCAAAATTACAGTTTTGAAATAGCCACCAAATTTTATTTTATTTTATTTTAGTTTAGTTTAGTTTTGGGGTCACCACAACATGAGGAACTGTATTGCGGGGTCACGGCATTAGAAAGGTTGAGAACCACTGGTTTAGAGCATCCAATAGAATGTCAGCTTTGATTTTCTTTGTCTGTCAGTGCATAAAACTACAGCCATCTTAGCTTGTCTTTCGCCCAATGATCTGAATGCTAATTACGTTGAGACTTGCTGGCAATAAATCTGTGTTTTTTAAACTACTTTTGTGGTCCCCTATTCTGCTTCAAGCTCTACTAAAGAACCATGGATGCTAAGAGTTAATTTGCAATAGTTTGTTCGTCCACTACAAGAGGAACAGGACTTCAAAGCAAGGCATTGTTTGTGTCTCTAGAGGGAGGGCCCCCTCTGCATTTGGATAAAGCCCCTCCTCTTTTTTGGCTCTGACTCTTTTGCCCTCCCTCTCCCCCATCAAAAGAGAGTCTGCCATTACCCCTAGAGTGATTTGGTCACGTAGACCATAGAAGCCATCTGGTCACGTAGACTTTAGCTTTAATTTGCAGTTCAAACACTTCAATTTTAGGAGTTGCAAAACAAAGACATTCATACCTAGGAGACAGGGAAGCCAAGGAAATTTACAACCCGTAGGGGTTCTGGCTGCAAGATAGATAAGACCCTACCTCCTGCTGGAAACTGATCTCCTTCAAGGAAATCTTCAGACGTTTGTTTAGCCCTTTGATATACAGCAGTCAATCTTTGCCTAAGGCTATTTTGAGCCTATATATAGTCTACTAAACTCTAGCTAAGGTGTGTCTGGTAAGAATTCCTGGTGACACTGCATCACTTAGAATTCTGATTCACCTCCGACTCGCTCTGTGTCCCCTCCATTCTCCCGGTCGAGTCCAACTGTCATTCATCCCTCTGGAGAACTCTGGACAGGTAATTATCACCATTAGAAAGCCTCTTGTCTATCCCACACTAACTTGCTAGATTCCTGAGGTCTTGTGTGAATGTGTGAGTGCATGTATGTCTTTGTATGCTTGTCACGGTCAGTCAAGAACAGGTCTCGGAGGATGAGGAGGAGGATGGGGCTCCTCCAGAGCAAGAGGTAATGGAGGCTACACCAGGGGCTAATCCTGCTCCAGTGCAGGAGGTAATTGAGGCTACACCAGGTATTAGTCCTGCTCTTTCAGAGCCCAGCCCTGATCTCCCAGCCCCAGAGGAGGAGGCTCAGCCAGGTCCTAGTACTGATGGGAGTCCCCTAGTGGTACAACAGCTTAGTGGTGACTCTGGGGAGGAATCAGGCTTGGAGGTTCCCTCCTTCAGGCAGCGCAGGGCTGAAAGTGCTGGCAGAGCAGATCCCAGGGAATTGCTGTGAGGCAATTAGCTAACCAACCTCATCTGGTATGGGGGAAGGCGTCCCCTATTTAGGAAACAGAGATGCCAACTCAATGCCAGAGTATATTCTGTCCTGGATTGCGGCCAGCACACACAAACCTACGCTGATAAGGATGGCTCAACAAGGTAATTAGCTATGCAGCTGGAAAGAGTCCACAAACCTTGCAGGGAGTGAGTGAAAGAGCAAACCGAAAATCAAAGCTGAAATCAGGAATACCGGAGTTACGATAGTCAGTCCAGTCCAGGGTCAGGTCAGCCAGTGGGTAGCAATAGTCCAGTCTGTTCCAAAGTCAAGAGTCAAGGCAACAAGGAGTCGAGATGCAGGGAGCCAGTGCAGGCAGCAATCACACCAAAGGCTCATGCAATAATCATGTCTCTCCATCAAATACTTAAACAGGGCTATCAACCCCCCCCCCCTTAAATGTCTCTTCTCCAGGCTAAACATACCCAGTTCCCTAAGTCTCTCCTCATAGGGCTGTATGGTTTCCAGACCCTTCACCATTTTAGTCGCCCTTCTGTGGAGACGATCCAGTTTTTCAACATCCTTTTTGAATGGTGGTGCCCAGATGTCTCATCCATAGGGCTGCCATGAGTTCAGATCAACTCAAGGGCAATTAACAACAAAAACACAGAGACACTCATGCATGCACATACAGAGACACATGAATGCACACACATATGCACACACATGCGTACATATTTATGACAGAATCTATCTGGCAGGGAAAGCAGACCCTTCCACTTTCCTCCCCAATCTTTCTTTCCTCCACACCCCACACCATATATATATATATGTGTGTGTGTATGTGTGCCTATGCATGTGTGCATGTATATATGGGTATGTGTATAAGCATCTGTGTATACATGTGTGTCTATCTATCTATCATAGAATCATAGAGTTGGAAGTGGCCACAAGGGCCATCCAGTCCAACCCCCTGCCATGCAGGAACTCCCAATCAAAGCATCCCCGAAAGATGGCCACCCAGCCTCTGCTTTAAGATCTCTAAGGAAGGAGACTCCACCACAATCTCCATTGAGGGAGTGTGTTCCACTGTCAAACCGCCCTTACTGTCAGGAAGTTCCTCCTAATGTTGAGGTGGAATCTCTTTTCCTGGAGCTTGCATCCGTTGTTCTGATTCCTATTCTCTGGAGCGTCAGAAAACAAGCTTGTTCCCTCCTCGATATGACATCCCTTCAAATATTTAAACACGGCTATCATATCACCTCTTAACCTTCTCTTCTCCAGGCTAAACATCCCCAGCTCCCTAAGTCATTCCTCACAGGGCTTAGTTTCCAGACCCTTCACCATTTTAGTTACCCTCCTTTGGACACGCTCCAGTTTCTCCACATCCTTTTTGAATTGTGGTGCCCAGAACTGGACACAGGATTATTCCAGGTGGGGCCTGACCAAAGAAGAATAGAGTGGCACTTCTCTTGATCTAGACACTATACTTCTACTGATGCAGCCTAAAATTGCATTGGCCTTTTTAGCTGCTGCATTGCACTGTTGACTCATGTTCAACTTATGGTCCACCTGGATTCCTAGATCCCTTTCACACGTTGTCTCATTCAGCCAGGTGTCCCCCATCGTATATCTGTACTTTTCGTTTTTCCGCCCTAAGTGCAGTACCTTACATTTCTCCGTGTTGAATTTCATTTTGTTAGCTTTGGCCCAACTTTCTAGTCTGTTCAAGTCATTTTGAATTTTGATCCTGTCCTCTGGGGTATTAGCTACTCCTCCCAATTTGGTGTCATCTGCAAATTTGATAACTATGCCCCCAATACCGTCATCCAAGTCATTAATAAAGATATTGAATAGCACTGGTCCCAGGACAGAGCCCTGTGGCACCCCACTGGTCACTTCTTTCCAGGTTGAAAAGGAGCCATTGTTGAGCACCCTTTGGGTTTGGCCAGTCAACCAATTACAAATCCATGTAACAGTTACTTTGTCTAGCCCACATTTTACCAGCTTGTTTGCAAGAATGTCATGGGGAACCTTGTCAATGGCCTTACTGAAATCAAGATATACTATATCCACAGCATTCCCTTCATCTACCAAGCTGGTAATTTTATCAAAAAAAGAGATCAGATTTGTCTGGCATGACCTGTTTCTCTGAAACCCATGTTGACTTTTTGTGATAATAATAATAAGAATAATAATAATTTTTATTTATATCCCGCCCCCCTGCAGAGCAATCGGGGCGGCTTACAACATTACAATTTCCATTAAACAAAACATAAAATCCCAAATCCCACCCATCCTTAAGAAGTAAGGGTTCTTTTTATTCTAGTTATGAAATTACCTTCCAGATGTTCACAGACTCTCTCCGGGTATTGATGTCAGACTAACTGGACGATAATGGTTGGGATCCTCTTTTCCCCCCTTTTTAAAGATGGGGACAACATTTGTTCTCCTCCAGTCCGCTGGGACTTCTCCTGTTTTCCAGGAGTTCTCAAAGATTATTGCCAATGGTTCCGATATTATGTTTGCCAGTTCTTTTAATACCCTTGGATGTAATTCATCTGGTCCTGGAGACTTATATTCATTTAGATTAACCAGATATTTCTGTACTATCTCTTTACTTATTCTGTGCTGAAATTCTCCTATTCTGTCCTCTGCTCCATTATACTTAGGTTGAGCACCCTTTGCCTTTTCTGAGAAGACTAAAGCAAAGAAGGTGTTGAGTAATTCTGCCTTTTCTCTGTCCCATTAACTTTTTGCCATCTTCTCCACACAGTGGCCCTACCATTTCCTTCTTTTTCCTTTTGCTGCTGACATACCCAAAAAAGCCCTTTTTATTGTTCTTGACCTCTCTAGCAAGCCTCAGTTCATTCTGTGCTTTAGCTTTTCTGACTTTACCCATACACGTGCTAGCTATTTGTTTGAATTTCTCTTTGGTGATTTCCCCATTCTTCCATTTCTTATACATCTTACTATTTAATCCAATATTTTCTTACTATTTCACATGTCCATAAACAACGGTATAAAGCTCCCTGTTCTTTCTCACATTTCCAACAAAGGTTATTTTTTGTTTTATAAATTTTTGAAATTTTTTCAGGAATTAGATACCACCAAAAATATATTTTATAAAAAATTTCCTTCAGTTTCTGAGATGCAGTATATTTCAATCTTTTAGTCCATACTGTTTCCCATTTATCTAATTCAATAGGATACCCTATATTTTGGGCCCATTTAACCATATTTGGTTTTATTGTTTCTTCTTTTAAGTACCACTTCAACAGTAATTTATAAGATATCCAATTCCATTTTTTGTTGTTTCCTAGCCAAATTCTATCAAATTCGTTTGTTTTTAAATCAATATCATACATTTTAAAATCTTTTTTAAACTGTTCTTTAATTTGACCATATCCAAACCAATCTAGTTTAAATCCTTCCTTAACCAATTCATCTTGAGTTTTAATTATATATTTCCCTAAGCTATCTTTTTTTAATAAATGCATATATGTGATCCACTTTATTCCTGATCTAGTTTCTTTTCTCTGGATTGCCTCCTCCTCCTCAAGAAATGGAGGAGCTAAATTATGAAAACATAACGATAATGGGGGATTGGAATGGGGTGATTAACCCTATAGAAGATAGGAGCTCAGATAAAAAGATTAAGGGGAGTTGCAGACTGCCAGAAATAGTGCAAATTGAGTCCACTTTAAGGATTAGAGTTAGGGTTAGGGAATCATGGGAACTGTATTTTATTGTGGCACCAGAGCTCTCTGACAGAGAAGGCTCAATGTCTCAGGAAAAAAAAAACCAATTCCCATGATTCCCTAGCACTAACCCGAACCCTTAAAGTGGACTCAATTTGCACTATTTCTGGCAGTCTGCAACCCCCCTAAATTAAGTCAGGGAAAACTATCCCAGTTTCTTTTCGAAATGATTGACAGATTAAATTTGAAAGACGCTTGGAGAAATAAACATAAAGGGAAAAGAGATTTTACTTTCTTTTCAAATGTTCTCAGTTCATGGGCAAGACTTGATATGTTTTTAGTTTCTATACCAGAGATAGGCAACCTAAGGCCCGGGGGGCCGGATGCGGCCCCCTGAAGCCTTTGGACCAGCCCCAGGCCCTCCTGCCGCTGCCCGCCATGAAGATATTAATTGTTGTTATAACTTATTCTTGGGGTTTTCTTGGCAAAATCTCCACAGGGGTTTTGCCATGGCTTTTCTGGGGCTGAGAGAGTGTGCATGCATATTTTATATTATTTTTTTTAATTTTTATTTTTATTTATTTTTGGTGCTTCGGCCCCCCAATTGTCTGAGGGACAGCAACCCGGCCCCCAGCTCAAAAAGGTTGCCTACCCCTGTTCTATACAAATGATCAAAATAATAGATGAAATTGAAATACTTCCAAGAGAATATGGTCAGATCATAATCCGGGTTTAATGATACTTAGAAACAGTACAAAATCTTACAGATGGCAATTGAATGAAAACTTACTGCGAAATGAAAAGGTAGTGAAAGAAGGGAAAGAACAACTCAATTTTTTAAAAAAGAAAATATGGATAAAGAGGTACCTATGCATATAGTCTGGGACACAGCCAAAGCTTATATAAGAGGCTTCTTTATCCAAAAAAACAGTGAATTCAAGAGGAATAAGCAAGAGAAACTTTAAAAAATTAGAAGAAGAAATAAGTAAAAGGGAAGAATATCTGAAGAGGAACCCAAAGAATAAAGACAAACATAAAGAGATAAAAGGACTACAGAAGCAAATAGCAATAATTACAACAGAGGAAATAGAAAAAAACCCTAAAATACCAGTATTTTCCGGTGCACAAGATGACTGGGTGTATAAGACAACCCCCAACTTTTTCAGTTAAAATATAGAGTTTGGGATACACTCGCCATATAAGACGACCCCCTCTTCCAACGGGGGAAAATGAGAAAGTGTTGAGGGGAAGGACTTACCAATATACTAGGTGATGCATTCTGGGGTATGTACAATTTGCGGCCAAGTAGGTGACCCTGAGCATGTCACACACTCTTAGCCTCAGAGGATGGTAATGGCAACCTCCATTTGAAGAAACATGCCAAGAAAACCCCATGATTAGATGGCCTTAAGGTCGCCATAAGTCGGAAAGGACTTGAAGACACACAAGAACAACAAAAAAGTCTGCAATTGTTTCATAGGTAGTACATGGGATAAGGAGCCAGCATGGTGCAGTGGATTGAGTGTTGGACTTCCACTCTGGAGTCCTGGGTTTGATTCCTCAGTCTGCCATGAAACCCAATGGATGAACCTGGACAAGTCACACACTCTCAGCCTCAGAGGAAGGCAATGGCAAACCTCCTCTGAACCAGTCTTGCCAAGAAAACCCCAGGATAGGGGTTCACCTCTTATCCGCTGCTGCCTCCTCCTCCTGCCTCATGCCACACCATGCCACCCCTTCCTCCCCCATCTCCTCTTCTAACCTGACTTCCTCTCTTCCTCCTCCTCCTCCTCCTCCACCCAGTATATAAGACGACCCCCAACTTTGGAGAAAATTTTCCTGGATGAAAAAGTAGTCTTATACACCAGAAAATACTTCTCCTTGCCTTTAGCTATTATTTTTTGCATATATAATCAGTCAATGGTTTCCATATTTCTTCATTGCTCTCCAAATACTGCCCTCTCAGTATATTAGTATATTTATCCATCTCCATTAAACTAATCAATTTATGTAACCAATCCTCTCTTTTTATGTAAAATAAAATTTTATTAGTTAAAACAGCATAAAAGACAAAACAGACAAACAAACATATAAAACTAAACAGTTACAAACATTTTGCAATTAAAACAACTGTGTGACTTCTTACATCCAATCCCCGATTCATGATTTTACTATCTTTAAATCTTCTCTCCAGATTGTGGTATATGTGTCTTATTTCCTAAGCTCAATAAATAATATTATTATATAAAGAAATATACAAAAGGGAAAAATATACAAAAGGAAAAAATACATAAAAAATTTGTATAGACATATAATTGTTATCCATCTACAACTCATAAAGACGTCTTAACTAAGCATTCCCTCCATTAATTGGGGATGCCTAATCAAACTAGCAAAATTAAAGTTCTCTCTAGCATATTGTTTTCATTAATTTTCCAATCCTAATGTCCAGTGTTGGCCTCAAGTTTGTTTTACATATGCAATAAAAGGTTTCTATGTTTTCTCAAATTGTTCTATTGTTTTTTTCTGAATCGCCCGAGTGAGTTATCACATTCCATCAAATCATAAACTTTCCTTCTCCAGTCCTTTGTTTCTGGTACAGAATAATTTTGCAATTTGCGGGCATATATGATTCTTGCCACACTAGTTAAATAAAATATAAGTGGGCCATAATCTCGCTCAATACAGTCTTCTTGATTAATACTTAATAAATATCTCACCAGATCCTTTTTATATTGAACTTTAATATTTTTCTATTGTCTTATGTATTTTGTCCCCAAATCCTTTTGCCATCACACAGTCCCACCACATATGGTAGTATGTGCCAAGCTCCTTTTCACATTTCCAACATTTATCTTTTTCACTTTTATATCTTTTAGCCAATTTAAAAGGAGTAAGATGCTATCTCTAGAACACTTTGTAGAAGTTCTCTTTCATATTATAATTTAATGTATAATTTATGCAGGGGTAGGCAACCTAAGGCCTGGCGGGCCAGATGCGGCCCCCCAGGCTTTGCACCGGCCCCAGGCCAGTCCTGCCACTACCACCGCCACCGCCCCCTGCCATGATGATATTGATTATTGTTGTTTTTACTTGTTCTTGAGGTTTTCTTGGTAAAATCTCCACAGGAGTTTTGCCATGGCTTTTCTGGGGCTGAGAGAGTGTGCATGCATATTTTTTTAATTTTAATTTATTTATTTATTTATTTATTTATGGTGCTTCGGCCCCCCAATTGTCTGAGGGACAACAACCTGGTCCCAGATCAAAAAGGTTGCCTACTCCTGCTTTATTCTTTTTGTCCAAATTTTCTCTTATTGTTCCACATTTATAGGGTGTTCAACATCTTGAGCCCATCTTTTCATTTGGTGCTTAACTATTTCATCCTCCGTTTCTAATGATAACAGTAACTTATAAAATTTTCTTATTTTATGGTTTCCTTCTGATTTGATTATTCTTTCCAATTCTGGGTCTGCATCTTGAATTATATATTGTTTTTTATCTAAACCAAATCTTTCCTTTATTTGATAATAGGTCAACCAGGTGCATTTTAACCCTCCTTCTTTTAATTGCTCTAATGTTTTCCAAAAATTTTCTTTACTCTCTAGAAGGTCTTCGTATGTTACCCATTTCTGATTATGCAATTTGGTTCTTTTGAAAAAGGCTTCATTTATCGAGGCCCACATGGTGACCCCTTTACATAGTTTTGGTTTTAACTTTAACCAAATCTGTAAGAGGGATTTTCTTATGTAATGATCATAAAATCCTTTATCTACTTTTATTTTTCCATAAAACAAATAACCATGCCATCCATATCTAATTCCCATACCTTCTAAGTCTAATGATCTTTCATTTTCCAGTTTTATCCAGTCTCTTATCCAGTCCATTGTGCAAGCTTGATAGTAGAATTTTAAGTTAGGCAATGCTAGTTCTCCCCTGTTTACCTCATCTTGTAGTATTTTGAATTTAACTCTTGGCTTTTTCCCTGACCATAGGAACTTCGACACGTCGCTATGGCATGTTTTAAAAGGTTTTTCATTTCTAATTATTGGAAGATTTTGAAATACCGTATGTCTTAAGAAGATATTAAGACAGGACACAAACAGGGAATGGACGTTTTACTGCTTGTTAAAATTTCAACAGTAAATTCTAGGTAATGAATAAGCAAAGTCTTAATAGAGTTAAAAGAGGAGAAAGGTTTACTTTTATAATATGAGATATATTATGATTTGGTGAGGGTTCAGAAAGTCTTTCATGGAAGAATGAAAAAAAAGAAATGAAATATTGGAATGTATATAAGAATGTTAAGAATATAGGTACGAAAGTATATATGTGAAGGTAGGTTTATGTGTTTATATGGTTTGGTATATGCGGTTGATACACGCATATAGGCTTATGCGTTTGTATGAAGGTAGTTGAATGCGTATAAGGTATGTAATGTAACCTTACATTTGGATGTATGTTTTGATTTTAAATTATATAAAGTTTATTAAAAATGACTTTTGTTGACACTTTTTAATACTAAGGAAAGGTATAGAATCATAGAATCATGGAGCATGGTGCCATCAGTATGCTAATGACATTCAGATATACTTCTCCATGACCCAGTCGTCAGCTCTGATTTCAGATGGCGTCTCTCCTCTCAATGATTGTCTTAAGGCAGTAATGGACTAGATAAGGAAAAACAAATTGTAACTGAATCCAGACAAAACAGAGGTACTAACTGTTACGGGCCCGAAACCAGGTCTGGGAATACAAGTTCCCATCCTGGATGGAGTCAGACTCTCCTCCAAGGACTGTGTTCGCAGTCTGGGGGTACTCCTAGATTCATCGCTTCACATGACAAATCAGGTCAATGCTACAGTCAGGAGTGTTTGTTATCAGCTTAGCTGATACGCCAGTTGCGCCCTTTCCTGGAAAGTAGGGATCTTGAGACTGTGGTACATGCGCTGGTAACCTGTCATCTGGATTTCTGTAATGCACTCTACATAGGGCTACCTGTGTGCTTCACCTGGAAACTTCAATTAGTTCAGAATATGGCAGCCAGGCTGGTCACTGGTGTTTCCAGAAGAGAGCATATAACACCTGTGCTAAAAACTGTGCCTATTAGTTTCCAGGCAGAGTACAAGATGTTGGTGATGACCTTTCAAGCCCTACATGGCTTGGGTCCAACTTATCTTCGAGACCGCCTCCTCCCATATGATCCTCCCTATGCACTTTGGTCCTTTGGGAGGAACCTGTTAGAGCCTATGAGAACTAGGCTATCGGTGACTTCCCAGAGGGCCTTCTCTGCCTCCGCCCCCAGATTATGGAATGGCCTGCCAGGCGAGATCCATCTTATTGAGATTGGGAGTTCCTGCATAGCAGGAACTGGATGGCCCTTGTGGTCTCTTCCAACTCTAGGATTCTATGATTATTACCACCCTTGACAGCTTTAAGAAAGCTGTCAAGATGGATCTTTTCTGGCAGGCCTTCCCTGAATAATTATCCTGGCCCTAGACTTTGGATAATTTGTTCACTTCAGCTGTTGCTGCTTATTTTATGCTTATTTTACGCTGCTGTTTTAATTGTTTTATGTTCCTTTTTTATTGTTATTATTTATTCTATTTTATGTTTTCATCTTAACTAGTTTAATATCATTTTAAGGGGAGGGTGGGTTAGGGAATTGATACGTATTGGTGTTTTTAACTGTTGTAAGCCGCCCCAATTGCGCTGCAGAGGGGTGGGATATTAATAATTATTTATTATTATTCTTATTATCAGAATCATAGAGTTGGAAGAGACCACAAGGGCCACCCAGTCCAACTCAGAGTTAAATAGGAAAAGGGAGGGAAAGAGGAAGAGAAAAGGAGAGAAAAGAATAGAAGGGAAGGGAAGGCAAAGCAAGGCATGGAAGATAAATAGGAGGAGGAGGAAGAGGAGGGGAAGGAATATGAGAGGGGAGAGGGAATGGGGGAAGGAAAAAATGGGGGAAAAGAAGATGAATTTGAACACTTTGAAAGGATCTAAAAGGGGAAGGAAAGGAAAGGTAACAAAAAGAAGGACAAAGCATGTGAAGAAGGTAATAAGAGGAAAGTGAGAAGGTCGGTGGAAGTCGAATAAGGCCTAGGAGGAAGAGGTGAGGAAGAAGATAGTGTAAGGGATAGAAAGAGCTAGTAAGAAGGAATGCAGACAAGGATCTAGAAGGAGGATAAGGAATGGAGAAGTTAGGAAGGGGAAAAAGAAAGGCAAGGAAGAATAAAGAGAAGGATTGAGAGGATCAAGAAGGGGAAGGCCAGCCTGGTTTCGGCTTTTTCAACTCCCTGCTCTTTTTTCTATTCTTTCTTTTCCTTCTCTCTCTCTCGCTCAGGGGTTGACCTTTACGTATATAAAATATGGTGGTAATTAGATAATTCGATTGTTTAATATGTAGAAACAAGAAGAAGAAAAGAGAGGAAGAAGAGAGAAGGGGAAGAGAGAAGGTTGAGAGCTGGAAGAAAAAAGAATTGCAAACAAGAAGACAAGGATAAAAAGACTATTGAAGAAAATATTACAAAAAAAGAAAAGAAATATTACAAAGTGAGAGGGAAAAAATCATAAAATTCCCTTGGAAAATAGTTAATTCTGGGTTCATATAGATGACCACAAAAGACCCCATTTTCTATGCTAGGGGATGGGTTACTGGGAAAAGCTTCTAGCTAGGTTGGACCAGTGAATGGAGCTAAGGTGACCTATGACCTGATGTAAGTTATAAAGCTGAATGAAAAATATACATTAAACATATGTTAAGAAATTAGAAATTCACTTAGCTTATAAAAGCTTGTATTTAAGTTTGCTTTTAGAAGATTGCAAGAACAGGTCACACATTCCTAAACTGTGAGGGTCTGCACATGTATCATTTTGCAAGGTCATGGAGCTAGCCTGTGCAAAGTAAGCCCTTTGTCTGTTAAGTTTCAAGGTTCTGCAACTGTCTGCTTCACTAATTAAGAGAAATATTTGTTTTCGCCATGAGTGAAAGGGGCCCCAAAAAGGGGGGGGGCTCTCATAATGCACATGTATATTATGTGATAAATGTTTGTAAACATTTATTTCAAGACTGCAAGACTGCAAAACAGCTTAATAGAATTGAATAATAGAGTTTAGCCTGCAAAGTTGTAAAATTTAATGTTTTTACAAAAGTTTAAAAGGAGATGAGCTGGAGAGGTGCAACTGGAGCTATGTATCTATGACAACCAAGATAAGGAGGAGACAAGAATGTCTAGTGACCTTGCCAAGGCTGCAAGCTCATATTCTCCAGTTAGAGCAATTTCTGTTTTTTTTAAAGTTTCATTTCCAAGTTGATTATTTCTTTGAAATCAGATGGCCACAAGGAGTTTTTCTGCGCATGTCTTCTATGGTCAAAATATTTCTATAAAAGTTTGAGAGAACAAAGAACGGTGGGCAGTTCTGTTTTTACTTTTGAAAGTAAGCTGCCCCCCAGCTGGAATAAAACTGAGTTTTTTGCTTTGAAGCCAAGAGAGCTGAGTTTTCAATTATTTCACTAACCTACACTCTAAAACCCATATATGAACAGGAGATAAATTCCCTAACATATTTTGGAGGCTCGTGTCCGGGATGGGATTTGAGTGATGAGGTTAGGATTTAATTGAAAACAGATGTTTGGTTTCCTTGACGACCCACGATTGCAGGGATCGACAAAACTGGCATGCAACGAGATGGGCCCATAAATAAAGACTGTTGGTGTTGTTTTTGCCGGTTCCAGTGACTGTTGGAAGTCACTGTCAGACACAGATGGCCAAAGCAACCTCAGAGGGGATCCGGACATCCGGCAGGAATAAGGCAAGTATGGTGAATTAAAGAAACAAAGGGAGGGGGGTGGTAGAACATCTTGTGTGAATGATGAATGCATGGCTGTCCGGTTCCCTGGTCTTACCCTGAGTTTCGGGTGAGAAGGGCGACAACGAGTGAATCCACAGGTCAACCTGCTCTTCCATAGGTTGGCTTGATCCCTGTCTACCCTTTGTTTGTCTGGACAGGAAATTGTGGGAGGAAATACAGCTGTTAAAGACGGACTAGTGAGGGTGCCCCAAGAACTAGATCTGCAATAGGTACAGGACAATCCAAGGGTTTGACCCCTTTAGATTGTATGGCAGGAGATAGTGGGAAATAATTCAACTATCTAAAGACAGACTAGTGAGGGTGTCCCCAAGAACTAGATCTGCAATGGGTTCAGGACAGTCTAAGGATTTGACTCCTTTAGATTGTATGTTACACAACTGGAAGGAATATAAGATATATATCTGCAGGTAGTAAGAAAGCAGGAAAGTTAAGGATTTTTTGTGAAATTAAGTGGCCAGGAATGAGGTGGCCAGCTATAGGTTCTTAGACAGAACATGAAGAGGAACAGGGGAGCCCTGGCAAAGGGACAAGTGGACAGGCTTTGCCAGATCCTCCAAAAGAACAGTATAAAGATAAACTGAGGACAGGATCACAAAAAAGATGAAGGAACCTCAGTAGGAATTTATCCACTCCGTTTGGTGGATCAAGTGGTCCCAGATGACCAAGGGGAATATAAAATTGAAGGAATATATCAGCATATTCCCTTCACCAGTAATCATTTGCTAATTTGGAAAGCATCTAGACCCCCATGGATGGAAGACCCGACAGGAATGGCTAATTTAGTGGAAGGCATAATGGGAACACACAATCCCAATTGGGTGGATTGTCAACAACTTTTGAACATTCTGCTGACAGCAGAAGAGGAAACCTTGGTGTTAACTAATGCTAGAGAAGCTGCCAAGGAATATGAGAAGGTTGGAGAAAATAAATCAGGACTAATACCATATCAGGAAGAAGTTTGTCCCTAAACTAAATCTCCCTGGGATCCTAACACATCAGCTGGATGGGACATATTAAAATACTATCAGGAATTGTTGATAAAAGGCATGAAAAAGGACCCCCAAAACAAGTCAATTTAAAGAAAATCCATGATTTGACCCAAGATAAAAATAAAACACTAAGATCCTTTATGGATGAGACTGGGGAGGAAGTCTCAGGCACACAAGCCCTTAAAAATACTTTTATCAGTCAGTGTGCCCCTGACATCAGAAAGAAGAAACAAAAGGAACCAGGCATAGGACACATGTCCTTAGAAAGATTGTTGGAAATAGCTGCCAAAGTTTATGCAGCCAGAGAAGATGAAGAAGGGAAGTTTAAGAGACACACCCAGATGCTGGCTACGGCCATGGGTGTAGGACCTGAGAGAGGATGAGGAAGAAGAGAAGGAAGAGGTAGAGGAAGATGAGGCAGAGGAAGTTTAACAAAGGATCAGTGTGCCAGATGCAAGCAAACTGGCCACTGAAAGAATGAGTGTCCTGATGGACCAGGACAAGGAGAAGGCAGAGGACAAGGAAATAGAAGAGGAAAGAGGGAAAAAGAAGAGGTCAAAGACTAAGTTGAAAAGGTCTGAGAGGAGAAGGTCCGAGAGGAAAAGGAATAGGAAGAAAAGGAGGAGGTTGTGGCTGGATGCCTACAGCTGCAACAGAGGTGTTGAGAAAAGATGGAGAAGGAGTAATGGCAATAGAGACTTACAATAATAATAATAATATCAAGATTAAAATAAACTGGCTCTGGAAATGCAAGGAAAGAAAAATGTTTTTGAAGCTAGTCACAGGGAGCCAATGGTCTGTATAAATTTTGAAGACCAGTCTGTGGACTTTTTGGATGCTGTAGTTATTTTAAGAACAGTGGGAAAGAAAGACTGCACTTATCAAAGTTTCAGTGTATTCCAGAAAAAGTTTAACAAGTGCTGCAGTGTGTAATAATAATAATAATAACAATAATAATAATATTCACTACCTTTGATAGAGTCCACCCTTCCTCATAAGGGAGGATGAAGCAAGGAGGAGTGAATAACAAAAATAAATAAATAAAGCAGAGCTGGCTTCAACTGCTGTTATCAGAGAAAAAGAATTTGCAAGCCAGAAGGAGAAGGAGGGGCAACAGTGCCCAGAGAAAAAGAAAGGAGAGCTTTGGAACTCATGAAAGCATCTTGGTGGACAACCCTAATGTAAAGATATCAATATATACCACCCTAAATCCAGCAACTTTGTTACCAGTAGAAGAGGGAACTTTGATGCAACATGACTGTTTGCAAGTGATGGATGAGGTATATTCAAGCAGACCAGATTTGAAAGATCAGCCCCTCACCAAACCTGAGATTACTTTGTTCACAGATGGGAGTAACATTGTACACAATGGGCAGAGAAAAGCAGGATATGCAGTGGTAAATGATCAGGATGAAATCATAGAAGCCCAATCACTCCCCCCAGGAACTTCAGCACAGAAGGCTGAACTGATTGCCTTAACACAAGCACTGAAGATAGCAAAAGGGAAAAAGGCAAACATATATACAGACTCAAAATATGCCTTTTTGACTATCCAAGCTCATGGAGCAATATATAAAGAAAGAGGCCTTTTAACATCAGCAGGATCAACAGTAAAACATGCTAAGGAGATTACAGCCCTACTTGAAGCTGTATGGGAACCCAAACAATTGTCAGTGATGCATTGTAAGGGACATCAACATGGGAATGATCCAGTTGTGAGAGGAAATAGGAAGGCTGATGAGGCTGCTAGGCAAGCAGCCCTGGACTCTGAGGAACAGACTGTTTGTCCATTACAATTAGCAGATTACATCCCATCGACAGTGAAGTACACGAAAGAGGAAGAGCAATGGGCAATAGAGGAAGGAGCAGAAAAGAGAAGAGGAGTTTTAGTGTTTCCAGACAAAAGGATATACATACCTTCAGTTTTGGGATGGCATTTAGTACAGGAGTTACACAGACAAACACATTTAGGAAACACTGCAATGTCAGACATGCTGAAAAGACAAATTTACATGGAAGGTTTAGAAGCAATTACCAGGAAGGTAGCCTTGAGATGTGAAACTTGTGCAAAGAACAATCCAAGAGTAGGACCCCTACAACCCCCAGGAATACAACTAATGGGCCATTCCCCATGGGAATCCATTGTTGTAGACTTCACAGACATGCCCACATGCTAGTGTCAGTATGTACTTTTTCAGGATGGATGGATGTATGGCCAGTTACAAATGAAAAAGCAGAACAAGTGATAAAAGAGAGACATAGTCCCTAAGTATGGTATCCCTAGACTCATGGGATTGGCAGTGAAACATCCTTTGTACAAACTTTGTCAAAAACTTTGGGAATTATTTGGAAATTACATTGTGTTTATCATCCCCAAACTTCTGGAAAGGTTGGAAGAATGAATAGAACCTTAAAGGGCATTATATCTAAGATGTGTTATGAAACTGGATTAGACTGGACTGTGATATTGTCAATGGCATTGTTAAAAATCAGATGCACCCCTACAAAATTGTTGGGCTTGTCACCTTATGAATTAATATATTAATATATGATAGACTACCTTTGGGTTTTGAACACATGCTTGGGGATCCAACACAACTGGGGAGGGTAGATTTGATAAAAACTATTCAATTGTTGGGATTCACTGTTAGTGAGTTACATAAATATGTGGGTATGATACAGTCTTTTGCCCTTGTTACTGCTGTACATGATTTTTCCCCAGGTGATACTGTGTGGCTGAAAGACTGGAGCCCCTATGAGATCTTTTTGACCATGCCCACTGTCGTCAAGCTAGCAAGACTAAAAATTAGATCCACTACACCAGAGTCAAGAGAGACTATACCAAGTGACCCATGATGACTCTGATCTTCTAAAGACAAAGATTTCCAAGAAGCAAGCTGCAAGAGGAAAGGAGGGCAGCATCTCAACGTGAGCCCCCTCCTTGAGGTCAGGTGGCCAAGCACCCGCCTCGAAGTCTAGGAGCCTGGTCACCAGAGGACCATGGCGAAAGACCAGAAGGGAACCACCTCAGAAATGAGGAAGTTAAATAAGAACACACAAACCATAAATAGAGATTGTTGTGAGATAGAAATCCCTGATAAACCATTTGCCCCACCACCACCTATTTGTCCTCCTAGTAGTCACATGACTAAGTTGACATGTACTCATTTGGTTATCATATTCTTGATAGGAGTGATTGTTATGATGTTTATATTTCCTGAAGGGTGTCATAGTGAATGGGAACATAATCAGTTCCACCAACTGACAGAAAACATTGCAAAAAAGGTAAATGTTATAGATTGTTGGGTATATAAGCCTGATCCATCTTCTCATTTACAAGGATGGCCAGTCATTCCTAGAGAGTCTTTAAACATGACAGGATAGAATCAGAGTGTTGTACAACCTTGTTTTGAAAAAGATCACCCAAACAGGGATGTTAAGACCTTGGTGTCTAAAATGATCCAGCAAATGGTTAAAAGAAAAACAAATCTGGACAAATTGGGACGGATGTATGCCAATTACATTCTATAATAGAAGTTGTTAAATAAACCTATACAACAGATACAGGAGGATGGTGAGATTTGTGACATCATTTAACCCAAAATGATGGTGGGTAAGATCAATATTTAAAATTGGTATGCTAATAATAATAATAGGGATGTTGATATGTTTAATTATGCCTTGTATAATGCCTATATGCGCACTTCATGCTTTAACAAAACCATGAAGCAAATGATTGATAGAAAAACAAATCAAAAAGTAATGACTCTCCAGAAATAATGACACCTTTGAAAATGGAGATGAAAAATAAAAAGTTCAGAAGGCTTTATAACTTACAAGAAAAAAAGTGAGGAATGAGAGGGAAAAAAGCATAAAATTCCCTTGGAAAATAGTTAATTCTGGATTCATATAGATGACCACAAAAGACCCCATTTTCTATGCTAAGGGATGGGTTACTGGGAAAAGCTTCTAGCTAGGTTGGACCAGTGAATGGAGCTAAGGTGACCTATGACCTGATGTAAGTTATAAAGCTGAATGAAAAATATACATTAAACATATGTTAAGAAATTAGAAATTCACTTAGCTTATAAAAGCTTGTATTTAAGTTTGCTTTTAGAAGATTGCAAGAACAGGTCACACATTCCTAAACTGTGAGGGTCTGCACATGTATCATTTTGCAAGGTCATGGAGCTAGCCTGTGCAAAGTAAGCCCTTTGTCTGTTAAGTTTCAAGGTTCTGCAACTGTCTGCTTCACTAATTAAGAGAAATCTTTGTTTTCGCCATGAGTGAAAGGGGCCCCAAAAAGGGGGGGGGGCTCTCATAATGCACATGTATATTATGTGATAAATGTTTGTAAACATTTATTTCAAGACTGCAAGACTGCAAAACAGCTTAATAGAATTGAATAATAGAGTTTAGCCTGCAAAGTTGTAAAATTTAATGTTTTTACAAAAGTTTAAAAGGAGATGAGCTGGAGAGGTGCAACTGGAGCTATGTATCTATGACAACCAAGATAAGGAGGAGACAAGAATGTCTAGTGACCTTGCCAAGGCTGCAAGCTCATATTCTCCAGTTAGAGCAATTTCTGTTTTTTTTAAAGTTTCATTTCCAAGTTGATTATTTCTTTGAAATCAGATGGCCACAAGGAGTTTTTCTGCGCATGTCTTCTATGGTCAAAATATTTCTATAAAAGTTTGAGAGAACAAAGAACGGTGGGCAGTTCTGTTTTTACTTTTGAAAGTAAGCTGCCCCCCAGCTGGAATAAAACTGAGTTTTTTGCTTTGAAGCCAAGAGAGCTGAGTTTTCAATTATTTCACTAACCTACACTCTAAAACCCATATATGAACAGGAGATAAATTCCCTAACAAAAGAAAAAAGAAAAGAAATATTACAAAAAAAGAAAAGAAAAGAAAATATTACAAAAAAAGAAAAGAAACGTCTTAAATGAATGTCATGTGTTAGAAATCATATAAATTGTAATCTATGGAAAATAAAGGTGTAAATAAAAATACAAAAATAGTAAGAAGGGGTGCCATCTGGCTCTGCCATTGTTTTAAATGAGAGAGATTGACATTTATATTCCAAACATTCAAAAAGTAGGATAAATTCCATTGTTTTGAATGAGAGACACACAGACTCCTTCCTCTGTTCCCTCCCATAAGAACAGAGAGGCATCCACAGACACAATATATTCCATTACTATACATATATATATATATATATATATATCTCCAGAAAGAGAGGCCTCTCTTGGGCCCTCCTGAGCCCTCCTCCTCACCTCGCCCTCCATCTTGGGCTCTTCGAAGTCTCCTCAAAGGACGAAGAGAGGCCCGCCTTGGAGCCCCAGCGCCGCCTTCCCTTCTGCCTTCTCTCTTCAAGGATCCCCTCAAAGGCCGCCAGAACACAGAGGCCTAGCCAACACTAAAGGCCTAGAGACCACTGCGCAGGCTCAGGAAAGGGGAGGGGGCGGAGGATCTGCGCATGCCCAGTCTCAGCCCCTGAAGCCGCTGCCCTCACTTCCTGCCAGGAAAGGAGCGAAGGAGGAGGAAGAATAAGGGAGAGGCCTGGAGACCACTGCGCAGGCTCAAGAGAGGGGCAGGGCGGAGGTTCTGCGCATGCCCAGTCTCAATCCCTGAAGCCGCTGCCCTCAGTGCCTGCCAGAAAAGGACGGGAGGCTGTTCCCCTTAGCCTGCCTCTGAGCATGCGCACTCCCTCCCGGTCCTCTCAGGAGGAGGTATATCCAAAGGCAGAGGAGGCCCTCCATTCCAGAGAGAGGCGACGCAGACAAGGCTTTCTCTCCCTCCAGCAGAAGCTGCCCTCCTTCCTTCCTTCCTTCCTTCCTTCCTCCTGAGGAGCCCCCTCCCTCCATGCTTTTGGAAAAGGAGGGGGCTGGGTTTGGAGGAGGTTTAGGGGAGGAGGAGGAGGAGGAGGGAGGGGGGCTGTTTCTCCTGAGAAGAGCCTAGAAAGCCAAAGAGAAGAAGGAGAAGGAAGAGAAGGAGAAGGAGGAGGAGGAGGGACCCCCCCAAGACCCTTCAGGGGCGGGCAGAGAGAGAGAGAGAGAGAGGATCCGAATTAGGCATGCCCCCCCCCATACACACACACAACAACCCTGTGGAGGAGGGCCAGCAGAGACAGCCATGGCCCCCAAAAGCCCCCCCTTTTGTTTGTTTGTTTCTGGGAACGTTCAGAAAGAGCCTGGGAGCCCCTTGAAGGAATTCAGGTTAAAGGAAGAGGAGGAGAAGGAAGGGGAGGCTGTTTCTCCTGGGAAGAGCCTAAAGGCCAAAGCCAAGGAGAAGGAAAAGGAGAAGGAGAAGGAGGGACACCCCCCAAGGCCCTTCGGGGGGGGCAGAGAGAGAGAGAGACCCCCCTGGGAGGCCCACAGGATCCGAATTAGACACACACACACATCCCAAATACACCCACGGAGATTGTTGTGATGGCTGCCCTCCCTCCTTGAGTCTCCTCTGAGTCCTGGCAACTCTGTGGATGAGAGATCTATCTCCAAGAAGGAAGAGTCCTCTCTTCTTCTTCTTCCTCTGCAGCCTTGCACAGAGCATGTGCTGCCGCTGGGGGTGGTTGGTGTGGGGGGCTTTGCTCAGCTGCCAAGGCCTCAAGGAGAGGGTTGCCCAGAGCCTCCAAGCCTTTCCACAGAAAATGAATCACATCGAATGTATCTACCTGACCCTGAAGACTAGGGACAGTCTGTGGATTCTGTTGGTTTACTGTCCACCCCGTTGCTTAACAGCCTCCCTGGCTTCTAGTTCTTCTTCTAGTTCTTCTAGTTCTGGGGGACCTCAACATTCCCTTCGAGTCTGTCTCAATAGATCTTAAGGGTGCAGCTCGGGAGTTCATGACTTCCATGACAGCCATGGGCCTGCTGTCCCAGTTAGTCTCAGGTCCAACACGTTGATGGTAATACACTTGATGTGGTCTTTAGTACGGATCAGGAACATCCGTGGACTGAGGTAATCCAGACTTCCGCCTTGTAATGGACAAATCATTTTCTGGTCAAGGTGGGACTGAAGGCTACTACCCATATTCCTCTCAGGGGTGGAAGACCCATTAAAATGGTCTGCCCTCGAAGGATGATGGAAATGAAAAGGTTCCAGGAAGCCTTGGAGGGTTTTATGATTGGGAATGACGGCGATTCTGTTGAAACCTTGGTTAATACTTGGAATAACAACCTTACCAGGGCTATAAGCATCATTGCTCCCAAGCGTCCTTTTCAACCCGCTTCAAATAAAAAACCTTGGTACATGGAAGATCTTCTCCAAATGAAGCGGGCTGTACAACAACTAGAGTGCTGCTGGTGGAAACATCAACATTTATCTGACAAGAAACATCATAGGATCATGTTGGATTCCTATCGAGTGGCAATAGATGCAGCAAAGAATTCTTTCTATGCTACATGTATTGCATCTGCAAAGTCTCGTCCAGCAGAATTGTTCAGGGTGGTTAAAGAATTAATTAACTCAGTTACTTCCCACCCTGAACCCGTTATTGGAACCAACTAAACCCTGCTGTGATGCTTTCAATTACTTTTTTGTAGCTAAAATCTCAGATAAGGGCTGATCTGGATGCGGGCATTATAACAGAACCAATAAGAGAGATGTCCAGAGACTGTGTGAACTATGTTACACTGGATCATTTCAAGTTTGTTAATACCAATGAAGTGGATAAGCTTCTTGGAAGTGTAAGGAGGACAATATGCCCTCTTGATCCTTGCCCTTCATGGCTGACAGTCCAGGGAGGAGATACAGTAAAAACATTACTGCAACTCATCATTAATGCATCCCTCAGGGAAGGGAAATTTCCATCTAATTTGAAACTAGCGGTGGTTAAACTGCTCTTGAAAAAAACCCTCCCTTGATCCCCTGGTCAAAAATAATTATAGGCCAGTCTCCCTTCTACCATTCTTTGGTAAGGTGATCGAGAGGGCAGTTGTCCTCCAACTCCAAGTTGTCTTGGAAGAAGCTAATTATCTGGACCCATTTCAAATCGGCTTCAGGGCGGGATATGGAGTTGAGACTGCCATGGTCGCCTTAGTCGATGATCTCCATCTGGGCATAGACAGGGGAAGTGTGGCCCTGTTGGTGCTCTTGGACATCTCAGCGGCATTTGATACCATAGACCAGGGGTAGGCAACCTTTCCCCTTTAAGGGCCGAGGAACTTCAGCTCCCAGAAGCCTCAGCCATGTTGGCCAATAGTCCCATGTTGGCCAATAGCTCCTGGAATTCTGGGAGCTGAAGTCCCTCAGCCCTTAAAGGGGAAAGTTTGCCTACCCCTGCCATAGACCACGGTATCCTTCTGAAACGCCTGAGGGAGTTAGGTATTGGGGGCACTGCTCTTCAATGGTTCCGGACCTACCTCTCGGGCAGATTCCAGATGGTGATGCTGGGGGATAGCGACTCTTTGAAAAGAGAGCTGACATCTGGCATCCCTCAGGGCGCCATTTTATCCCCCATGCTGTTTAACATTTACATAAAGTCTCTGAGAGAGATCATCTGGAGACATGGGGCGCGATGTTATCAGTTCTCTATGTATCCATCTGCTACAGTGACTAAGGATGGTATTACTCCTCTTGATGCCTGTCGAATCAGTAATGGGCTGGATGACGGAAAACAAAAACTGAATCCAGAGAAAACAGAGGTACTCGCAATAGGTACCCCAAGTCCGGGAAAGGAGCTTTGCCATCCAGTCCTGGACGGAGTCACACTTCCCCTAAAGGACAAAGTACGCAGTTTGGGAGTACTCCTGGATTCATCTTTACAGTTGTCATCTCAAGTGGATGCGATGGCCAGGAGTGCTTGGTATCAACTTTGGTTGATCCGCCAACTGCAATCCCTACCTGGACCGAAAGGACCTTGAAGCAGTAGTACTTGCCCCGGCAATCTATCGTTTGGATTTCTGTAATGCGCTCTACATGGGGCTACCTCTGTACCACGTTTGGAAGCTCCAATTGGTTCAAAATGCAGCAGCCAGATTGGTCACAAGAACATCTAGGTCGGACCATATAACACCTGTATTAAAATCTCTTCACTGGCTGCCAATTAGCTTCTGGGCACAGTACAAAGCCTTGGTTAGAACACCATAAAACTAGACTTACCACGACTTCCCAAAAATCATTCACAGTCGCAGCTTCCAGGTTGTGGAACAGCCTGCCGGAGGAGATGCGACTTACTACTACTCTAGAAGCCTTCAAGAAGGCACTTAAGGTGGATCTCTTCTGGTGGGCCTATCCATCTGATCTTCCAGATTTTTAGATTCTGACTATGATCGGCTATTTTATTATATTATATTATATTATATTATATTATATTATATTGTATTGTAATCTCTTAATCTATTATTATTGTTCTGATTTTTATTACTTTATTGTTTATATTGGGGGATGAGGGAATGTTTTAATTTTGTCTGTTTTAAATGCTATAACCCGCTTCAATTGTTGTGCAGAGGGGCGGTCTATAAATAAAAATTATTATTATTATTATTATTATTATTATTATTATTATTATTTTATACATTGTACTCGTTTTATTGTGTAATCCCGCCTTGATCCGTAGGGAGATATAAATAAAATTTATTATTATTACCTCCAGATTGAATCTGTCCATCTGCTCTGTGGCCTTCTCTACCTTTGGTGACATGAGTGTTTTTTCTTCTCATTTTGTGGCCAAAGAAAGATAGTCTTGACCATCTCTGCTTCCAAGGAGAGAGAGCCCTGGTCTGATCTGTTCAAGAACCCATTTCTTTGTCTTCTTGGCTGTTCATGGGATCCCAAGGATTCTTCTTCTCCAGCGCCACATTCTCTCAAAGGAGTTGCTTTACTTTCTGTCTGCTTCATTCCCTGTCCAGCTCTGGCATCTGTACATGGGGATGATGGGGAATACAGTGGCCTGGACGATTCTGACTTTAGTGCTCAGTCGTATGTCTTTGCTCTTCAGGATCTTTTCCATTTCTTTCATAGCTGCCCTTCCCATTCCTAGCTGTCTTCTTCTTCTTTCTTGACTGCAGCCTCCATTCTGGTCAATGGTTGATCCTAGAGATGGGAATTCTTTAACTATTTCAAATGTATTCTGCTTTGCTCAGGCTTCTCCTGGAATAAACCTGGGTCCCGGCTAATGCGATTCTAGGCTGCCCATGACTGGGCCAGGGTCGCCCAGGGGGAGCATGGCCATGCATGAGTGTGCCTCTGGGCCCTGTGCCATGTCTGGGAGATAACCACTGCTCCACGCTGCCAGGGGAACACGCTCGCAAGCGCAGATGCGGTGGGGTGGTCTGCTCTGGTGGCATCCTCCTGGGGGCTCTTTTGCCTCTTCAGGGCTGCTTATTTTTCCCCTGATGGGCTTTAATAATAATAAGAAGAATATGTATTTCATAGAATCATAGAGTTGGAAGAGACCCCAAGGGGCAGCCAGTCCAGCCCCCTTCTGCCATGCAGGAGCTCTCCATCAAAGCACTCCCAACAGATGGCCATCCAGCCTCTGCTTAAAGACCTCCAAGGAAGGAGACTCCAAGGCAACGTCTTTCACTGTAGAACAGCTCTTACAATCAGGAGTTTCTTCCTAATGTTTAAGTGGAGTCTCTTTTCCTGAAGTTTGAATCCATGGCTCCAGTCCTGGTGTCTGGAGCAACAGAAAACAAGCTTGCCCCATCCCCAATATTACATCCCTTCCAGTATTTAAACATGGCTGTCATATCAGAAAGAATAGAGGACATGCTTATCAGATTTGCAGAGGACACTAAATTAGGAGGAGTAGCTAATACAGTGGGCCCTTGGATTCGCTGGAGTTTGGTTCCAGGATCCTCCTGTGGTTACCAAAACCCATGGATGCTCAAATCCCATTAAATACAATGGCATAGTAAAATGGAGTCCCTTACAGAAAATGGCCAAGGTTTGCTTTTTGGAATTTATATATTTTTAAAATATTTTCAAGCTGCGGATGCTTGAATGCGTGGATAAAAAAAAATCTCTGGATGTAGCAGGCTGACTGTATCCCAGAAGAGAGGATCAAAATTCAAAATAACAGATCAGAAAGCTGGGCCAAAACTAACAAAATGAACTTCAACAGGGAGAAATGTAAGATACTACACTTAGGGCAGAAAAATGAAATGCACAGCTATAGGAAGAGGGACACCTGGCTTAACAAAGCAACATGTGAAAGTGATCTAAGAAGTTCAACATTTATATGTCTGCTATAATTGTATAGGATTGTATTTTAATTGTAAGCCGCCTTGATAGTCTCTGCTAAAGGCAGGATATAAATAAATTATTGTTGTTGTTGTTGTTGTTACATGGGTCAACAGTGTGATGCAGCAGCTAAAAAGGCTAATGTAATGTAGTTCTAGGCTGCATCAATAGAATCATAGAATCATAGAAGTATAGTGTCTAGATCAGGGGTCGGCAACCTACGGCCCGCGGGCCGTTTCCGGCCCAGGTCGGCGGACTTACCAGCCCAGGCGGAACCCTGCCACCGTCACCGCCGCCGCCGCCCGGCCGTGCGCAACGCGACCGCCATTTTGGACCCCAAAATGGCGGCCATAATGTGTTTGTGCATGTGCAGGATTACTGCGCATGCGCAAACGCGTTTGCGACCGCCATTTTGGGGTTCAAAATGGCGGTCGCGGCGCCGGGAGTGCGCGTGGAGCCCTGAGGAGGCCCATCCCTGCCGAGGGAATACTCCCAGGGGGGGGCCCTCAGTGGCGACGGGCTTCCAGGAGGCCCGTAGCCACTGAGGATCACCCTTGGGAGGCCTCCCTCGGTGGCTACTGGCTTCCAGGAGGCCCGTCGCCACCGAGGATCCCCCTTGGGAGGCCTCCCTCGGTGGCTACGGGCCTCCTGGAAGCCCGTCGCCACTGAGGATCCCCCTTGGGAGGCCTCCCTCGGTGGCTACGGGCTTCCAGGAGGCCCGTAGCCACCGAGGGAAGCCTCCTCGGGGCGACCCTCGGTGGCGACGGGCTTCCAGGAGGCCCGTCGCCACCGAGGATCCCCCTTGGGAGGCCTCCCTCGGTGGCTATGGGCCTCCTGGAAGCCCGTCACCACCGAGGATCCCCCTTGGGAGGCCTCCCTCGGTGGCTACGGGCTTCCAGGAGGCCCGAAGCCACCGAGGGAAGCCTCCTCGGGGCGACCCTCGGTGGCGACGGGCTTCCAGGAGGCCCGTAGCCACTGAGGATCCCCCTTGGGAGGCCTCCCTCGGTGGCTACGGGCCTCCTGGAAGCCCGTCGCCACCGAGGATCCCCCTTGGGAGGCCTCCCTCGGTGGCTACGGGCTTCCAGGAGGCCCGTAGCCATCGAGGGAATCCGGCCCCCACACCATTTCCCCCCCCTCCCCCGGCCCCCCAGCAACAAAGGCCGCGGGGTGTGTGGGGGGGTCGCGCACGGCGGTGGAGGGTGCGCGTGCGCGCACGCGCGCTGCCATCCCCCTCCACCTTGGCCCAGCTGAGACCTGGGCTACGGGAGACCGGCCCAGGTCTCAAAAAGGTTGCCTGTCCCTGGTCTAGATCAAGGGAAGTCATAGTGCCCTTCTGTTCTGCTTTGGTCAGGCCTCCTCACCTGGAATAATCCTGGTCCAGTTCTGGGCCCCACAACTCAAAAAGGAGGTTGACAGGAACAGGACCTTGTGCTGACATTGTTGTCGCTTCTGGCTTCTGGCCTGTTGTAGGGATTTCTTGACAAGGTTTCTTCCTGAGGCTAAGAGAGTGTGACTCGGGGAGGAATGCTGTGAGCCTTCAAGTTGTTTCTGACTTATGGCGACCCTAAGGTGAATGTATCATGGGTTTGTCTTTGCAAGGTTTCTTCAGATTCTATGAGTGTGTTCCACTGTCGAACAGTCCTTACTCTCAGAAAGTTCCTCCTAATGTTAAGGTGGAATTTGTTTTCCTGGAGCTTGCATCCATTGAGGCTCCATTGTATCCTATTGTCTGGAGCAGCAGAAAACAAGCTTGCTTCCTCCTCAATATGAAGACATCCCTTCAAATAATTAAACAGGGCTATCATATCCCCTCTCAACCTTCTCTTCTCCAGGCTAAACATCCCCAGCTCCCTAAGTCTCTCCTCATAGGGCTTCATGGTTTCCAGACCTTTCCTCATTTTCATCAGATCATAGAGTTGGAAGAGACCCCAAGGGTCATCCAACCCAACCCTCTTCTGCCATGCAGGAACTCTCAATCAAAGTCCTTCCTTTGACAGATGGTCATCCAGCTTCTGTTGAAAGACCTCCAAAGAAGGAGACTCCACCACACTCCATTAAGGCAGCAGCGTCTTCCATTGTCGAACAGCTCTTACTGTCAGGAAGTACTGACCCCAAATTGAAGCAAAAGGAGGCTGCGTCTCTGGCCAAATGGGGCACTCGGGGCCTACTTCCCTCTCCCCCCCAGGCCCTGATGGTCGCATGAGCCCCTCTGAGGGCACCCCTTCCAAGAACTCCCCAGACCCCCCATGGCTGCACAGAAGGGGGTCCAAAATGGTGCAAATGCAGGAACGCTTACCTTCCGGCTGCGCCCAAAAGTAAGCTTGGCACTTCTTGCCCCAGGAGCAGTCCTGGTCAGGGATCATTTAAACGAAACAAGATATTGAATTTTGGGGGGGGGGGGGGACTGGAGATGTCTCATCCATAGTGTCACTGCCATGGGTTGAGACTGACCCAAAGACATTTAACAACAACAACAACAAAGCCGTGCACTTGGGGGTTTTGTCCCCTGATGGAGGAGAGTAGGGCTTACAGGAGATTCAGTAATGATTTTGATGGAGGAGGAATAAAGAGATTGATTTTATCCCCTGGCGCATGACGTGTGGCACTCTCTGCCCCAAGGAAGGTGCATTGTTGGCCACCATTGGAGAGCTGTAAGGGAGGCTCCATAAATGCTGGGGATTCAGGGCACAAGGGAAGCGGCATGAGGCTGCTGCGCTGCCTTGCTGGCCTTTGTGGCTCCACAGCTTCTCCTAGCTTTTTCCTTTCCCTCCATGGGATGAGGGCTCTTCTGCCCAGGGAACTCTTCCCCCCCCCCCTTGCTCTATTGGGCCCTTTCCTCTCTCTGTCTCTCTTCCAGCGCCTCTCGCACCCAGGGCCAGAGCTCAAGGACCAGCCTTGCAGGCAGACCTTGGCATGTGGTTGGTGTGG
The DNA here is from genome assembly GCA_026167975.1 of Phrynosoma blainvillii. Classification (NCBI taxonomy): domain Eukaryota; kingdom Metazoa; phylum Chordata; class Lepidosauria; order Squamata; family Phrynosomatidae; genus Phrynosoma; species Phrynosoma blainvillii. Next base: position 2,764,508 of record JANUYF010000002.1, on the reverse strand, counting down.
GGGGCTTTGCTCAGCTGCCAAGGCCTCAAGGAGAGGGGGCTCTGGCCCTTGAGTCTGGGGGTTGGTGGATGGGGACATTGAAGGATGCCAACCTCTGTTTTGCCTCTTCCCTCTGCTGCCCAGGAAGGCGATGGAAGGACTCCTGGCTCTGAGTGATGATCTCCATCCAGCCGATGGCCTATGGTGAGGATCTGGAGGGGGGAGGCTTATTTTCTTGGGGGGGGGTCTCCTGCAGGGCCAGGCGCAGAGAGCTGCCTCCACCTCTTCCAAGAGTCATGTGGGGTCTGTAAACCCAGCGACCCTCTGGGCTTGGGGAGTCGGCAGCTGGGAGCAGGTGGCTGTGGCAGCAGCACTTGCCCCTCTCAGGGGGCTTCCGGGAGGGAGGGAGGGAGGGAGGGAGGGGGTCTCTTTCTGCCCTTCCCATTCCCATAGTCCAGGCCAGAAGGGGGAACCGAGGGTCTCCTTGGGCTAAGCCAACATTCACGCAAAGTGATCCAGGCAGGAAGGAGCAAACTCTCAAGGGTGGCCGCCTTCAGATATTCAGAGGAAGGCATGAAGCAGGAGAAGAATGGGAGAAGCCCACAGGAGAGGAGGGTTTGTGGGCACGGATGGTTTACGATGGCCAGAGGCTCGGCTAGGGCACAGGCTGGCAAATGGTCGCTTGTGACCCAATAAACGTTTTGCCCCCTCCCCACCTCCCAAAATGCCTCTAGGAGTTGCCACTCTTCTGCATCCCCTTACTCAGTCCTGGAGAATTTTTTTAAATTTTTTAATTGATTTCCAGCAATTCAAAAATAAAATAAAAATAAAAAAGACATAATTTGTCAGCAACATCAACGAGTGTAATACTCCATCTTTAAATATATACCTTTGACACTCAATAATATAACAACTACTTTTACTTCCTAATTTCTTCTAGTTCCGAATAATATTCTAATTATGCTTATCTGTATTTTCTATATTTTCTTGTTATTTGATACTATAAATGGTATGTTATCACATTTGTCTTTAACCAACTACTGTAATGTAAATTCATTCAATACATATAAACCATTAATTTCTTATCTATTTATCATCTATTTGTCTATTCTAAGGCAATACCCTTAAAGCAGCCCTTTTCTTCTCTTAAAAATCTAATCAAAGTCTTTTTCAAAGTCCTCCAATGGTTTATTTTTTTAATCAGATTAGTTGATTTATCCATTTCTATGTAGTCATATAGTTTTAAAAACCAGGCATTGCTTTTCCAAAGGGATGAGAAGATTCTTTTTACAGCCAGGAAGTGAGATCCAGACAGTTCCTGTATTGAGAAAAGGCCCTATGATGGGGGGGGGGGGGCAGTTGAGGGGAAGGGGGGCAGTTGGTGAGGGTAGTGTGGCCTCCATGCCCCCCACAGTTGCCCACCCCTGGTCCAGAGTGAAGGCCCCCATCTGCTGCTGTGGCCAGGCAGGAGGTACCCCTGTGGGGCCAGCCAGTGGGCCTTCTGGACAGTGCCCCTCTCCGACCCTCACTTGCTAGTGCCAGGCATTCAGGGCTGCTCTGATGGGAGGTGAAAGGAGGGACCCCAAGATGGAGGTAGAACTCCCTGCTTTGGCTCCAGCAATCCCTGGGTTCAAGCCACAGGAGCTACTCAGTAGGACTGGCAACACCCCTCCCCAGGAGAATTCCTGGAGCTCCATGACCTCCCACTCTCGTTGGGGGCAGCCAGTGGACCCCCCCCTGGTCTGAGCAGAAAGCAACTTGCTGCATTCCTTCCTAAATGGTCCCCTTATTTGGATCCACCAGGACTGGGGTCTTAACACAACACTCAGGAAGGGCCCTGGTTCTCTAGGAAAGGGGTGCTTTGCACGCCAGATGTGCCTATCTGACTTGCCAGGCACTCCAAGGGGATGGTTTGAGGGAGGCCCCAGAGAACAGGGAGTATTTGGCAATGCTGGAAGGGGCGCTCAGAGCTGCGCTTTCTGTCCTCACAGTGGCTGGACTGGGCTTCGGTCTCATGAGCGGTGCCTTCTCCATGGCCAACCTGCTGGCAGACTCCTTGGGCCCTGGCACAGTGGGCATCCATGGGGACTGGCAGCTCTACTTTCTGACTTCAGGTGAGGCTGCCCCCTCCCTCCCTCCACTTTCTGCCCCCTTGCCTGCCTCCCCCCTTCCAATTTCCTCCCCTAACAGTGGTGTGTCTCCTGACAGCCTTCATGACGCTGGTCCTAATCCTGCTGCACACCTTCTGGGGGGGTCATCTTCTTTCACGGCTGTGAGACCCGGCGCTGGTGGGAGGTGGCAGCTGTTGTGCTGAGCCACCTCATTGTCTCCGGCCTGGTGAGTCCCTGCAGGCATTGCCCCATGGGAAGGGGCTAGATGGAGGAGAGGTCCCCAGTCCTCCTCCTCCTCTTCCTCCTCCTCCCAGGACCCAGCAGTGGGTCAGTGAAAGTCCACCCAGACAGGAGACCCACCCACCCCACTGGTCAGGGCCCCAGGACAGGACAGGACAGGGAGCAGGCATGGGGAAATCATTTTGTTCCTATTTGACCCTTTGAATGCCTCTTTGTCCAGCTGACTGACTGACTGACTGACTGACTGACTGACTGACTGCTGCCCCAGCCCTTGCTTCTTCCCACCCACCCCTGACTGGGGCAAATGGAAAGGCCTCTCTCCCCACTTGCTGCCAGGGGGCAGCAGTGAGATCTCCACAGCCCCGACTGGGATGGACTGGAGGCAGGGGCCACTGTTCACGGTCCCCTCTGTTTCCAAGGACCTTGGAGCCTACCTTCAACCAGGCTGGAGTCTTTCGTCCAGCAAATGGGGAAGGCCATGAGGTGGGCACTGAGGAGCTGGATCCGGCCCTGAAGACCTTTCCCTCTGCTTTAGCCTTCTCTTCTTCCCCCAGTGGCCAAAGGGATCTGTCCTCTTCCTTCTCTTCTCTTTGGAGTAACAGTGGATTGGGTAGGAGGAGGGTGCTCCTTTTTGGGGTTCTCGTGCTTAGGTGGTCCACACCGCCATGCAGGCGCCTGCTCTCAATGGCCTGCCTGCCTGCCTCCCAGTGTGTGAGGGGGAGTGCAGAGGAATGGGAGCATCAGTACCTCTCCCTGTCCTCCCCTGTAAACTAGGCCCACTGGGACCCTCTGGGGATGAAGGGATGGCCAAGACTGCCCCAGACAAGAACCGGGAGGGGAGCAGAAGGGGTGCAAAGGGGCTTGAAAAAAAAAAAGAGAGAGAGAGAGAGGCTGGCTGGCTGGCTGTTAGAGGAAGGGTGAGTCTTGGTGGCCTTTTGTCCCTCTACCCTCCTCTTCCCTCTCGCAGACATTTTTGAACCCGCTGTACCTGGGCAGCCTCCTCCCTGCTTACCTGTTGATGGCAGCCACAGCGATCTGGGCCTACCTCCTCTCGGGGGGCTCCAAGCAGAACTTGCGCCACTTCCTTCTGTGTCAGTATGGATGGCAAGAGTCCCCCAACCCTTGGTTGGAAGGGGCCACTAGGACCAGCTACTTCCCTTGTTCTTGTCCACCTCCTGGGGCTGCAAAGTGGGGGGGGGGGGAGCGGACAGGAAAGCCTTGAGAGGATGGGGCTTCTCCCTCTGGGGGGGTGGCTGGCCTTCCTCCCCACACTCGGGCTCCTGGCTTCCTGACCGCTGCGCTCTTCCCCATTTCCTTCCACAGGTCTGCGGAGTGGGACGACCCCCCAGCCGGGATCCTGATCCCAGACGGTTGCGTGATGCAGCTGCTGTGCCTTCAGGAGCATTGCTGGATCCCAGGGAGGGACCAGGACTGGGACATTTTGGGGGGAGGGAAAGGACTTGCACCCCCTCCCCTGAACCAAAGGAGGGGGGGACACATGGTGCTGGCAACTCCTGGCTGTGCATTTCTGAACTGGAGAAGGTTCTGGGGCTTTCCTGCCTCCTGCTGCTCCGGAACAAAGCAGAGGGTGCGGGTCCCGCCAGGAACTCTTGGGGCAGAATGGGTCCTTGGAGGGCTCCCCCTCACCCCTCTATGAAAGAAAGAGGCAGCCTTGATGGCCAAGGGATGTTTGTGGAGGTTGTTTGCCAAGGGGCCCAGGGGGCCTCTTTCCTTCCTTCCTTCCTTCCTTCCTTCCTTCCTTCCTTCCTTCCTTCCTTCCTGGGGTGGGCAGAGACCCCGCAATGCGCATTTGTACCAATAAAGAGAGATTACGGACAAGGTTTCACCCAGGCTGTGTGCATGTCCAGGGAGACGCAGAAGCAGGTGCTATTTTCAGAAAGGAGGAGGGCCAAGGCCGCCTGGGCCTCATCTCTTTCCGCTCTTTGGTGGGACAGCAATGCTGTCTGCACTACCTGTGTGTGGTCTTATCATTCCAGTGCCAGAAAGAGAAGAAAAGAGAAGAGAAGGGGTGGCAGCCTGGATTTGGACTCGTGACAGGGGGGATGCCGTGTCTCCCCAGAGCAGAGTCCCTGGGTTCCCCTGCAGGGCTTGCTTCATCAGGGATGCTAAGTCCCCAGGAAGACAGTAAAGGGGTGCTTCTCTCTTTGGGGCTTTATCATCCGTTACCCCTTGCCCTGCCTGACAGCGCTGGGATCGGGACTTGAATCCCACTCGGTGGACCTTGGCATGTTTGGTCACGGCCATGGCCTGGCTTGCAGTAGCACAGAAGGTGGCACTGGTGCCCACTGGCAGCCCTGGGACTGTGCTGTTGGTGGGAAGCAAGGGATGGATGCCTCTGGAGGAAAGCTGGCCCAGGAGGAGGCATTCCTGAAGGCCTTTGGCTAGTGGCAAGGGCTCCCTCCCCTTCCCTCTCCCACCACATCCCTAGGGAAAATGGATGCCCTCCCTTCAGCCGATTGGGTGTGGAGGGGGACACAGGCGGTGGACGAACGCACGGGTCCAAAGGAGGGCAACCAAAATGGCGAAATGTCTGGAAACACCAAGCCCTATGAAGAGTGGATTATGGAGCGGGGGGGGGGGTATGTTTTGTCTGGGGAAGAAAAGATTAAGAGATCATAGAGTTGGAAGAGACCACAAGAGCCATCTAGTGCAACCGCCCAGCCATGCAGGAACTCTTCATCAAAGCACACCCTGTGACAGATGGCCATCCAGCCTCTGTTTAAAGACCTCCAAAGAAGGAGGCTCCACCACAATTTCCGAGGGAGGAATGTGACCCACTGTCAAACAGCTCTTACTCTCAGGAGGTTCCTCCTAATGTTTGTCTGGAATCTCTCTTCCTGTAGTTTGAATCCATTGCTCCGTGTCCTATTCTCTGCTCCGTCCTAAATAGGACATCTCTGCAAATACTTAATGGCTGTCATGTCACCTCTTAACCATCCCTTCTCCATACTCGGCTCCCTAAGCCTCTTCTCATAGGCCTTGATGGTTTCCAGACCCTTCACCATTTTAGTCAATCTCCTCTGGACACTCTCCAGTTTTTCAACCTCCTTTTTGAATTGTGGGGCCCAGAACCGGACACAGGGTTATTTCAGGTGAGGAAGCCTGGCCAAAGCAGAATACAGTGGCACTATTGCATCCATTGATCTAGATACTAGTGATGCAGCCTTAAATCGCATTAGTCTTTTTAGCTGCCGCATCACACAGTTGGCCCATGTTCAACTTGTGCTCTACTAGGACTCCTAGATCCCAATCGTGTGCATAACTCTTGTTAAGCCAGGTTTCCCTATCCTATTACATTTCATTTTTCTGCCCTAAGTGCTACACCTTACATTTCTCCCTGTTGAACTTCATTTTGTTTTGGCCCAGGTTTCTAATCTATTAAAGTCATTTTGAATTTTGATCCTCTCCTCTAGGATACAGTAGCCTGCCATATCCAGGGATTTTTTTATCCACGGATTCAAGCATCCACAGCTTGAAAATGTTTTAGAAATATATAAATTCCAAAAAGCAAACCTTGATTTGGCCATTTTCTGTAAGGGACTCCATTTTACTATCTCATCGTATTTAATGGGATTTGAGCATCCATGGGTTTTGGTAACCACAGGAGGATCCTGGAACCAAACTCCAGGGAATGCCAAGGGCCCACTGTATTAGCTACTCCTCCTAATTTAGTGTCCTCTGCAAATCTGATAAGCATGTCCTCTATTCTTTCTGATATGATAGCTCTCTTTAAATAGTGGAAGGGATGTCATATTGGAGATGGAGCAAGCTTGTTTTCTTTTGCTCCAGAGAATAGGAGACAATGGAGCCTCAATGGATGAGGAAAAGAGATTCCATCTAAATATTAGGAGGAACTTTGTGACAGTAAGAACTGTTTGGCAATGGTCAAGGCTGCTGTGGAGTGGAGTGTCCTTTGGAGGTTTTGGGGGTGCTTTGATTGAGAGCTCCTGCATGGCAGAAGGGGGTTGCACTGGACAGACCTTGGGGTCTCTTCCAAGTGTGAGTCTATGAAATAAATAAAGAGATGATGAGGATGATGATGATGATGATGATGTAAACCCACCGGGGGAAGTAGCAGGAGCCCTGAAGAGTCAAAAGAGCCCCCAGGAGGATGCCACCAGAGCAGAGCAGACCACCCCACTGCCTCTGTGCTTGCGAGCGTGTTCCCCTAGCAGCGTGGAGCAGCGGTTATCTCCCAGCCATGGCACAGGGCCCAGAGGCACACTCATGCATGGCCATGCTCCCCCTGGGCAACCTTGGCCCAGTCATGGTTCCTCAGCCCAGTCTCCTTCATGAGGTTGTTGTGAAGAATGAGATGGGAGCTGACCCCATGCCCACCCCCTGAGTGCCCTGAGGAAGGAAGGAAGGAAGGAAGGAAGGAAGGAAGGAAGGAAGGAAGGGGCAACTCGACAGGGAGAGGGTGGCGGGTGTGGGGAGCTTGTTGCCTGCCTGCCTGCCTGCAGCCTTCCAACTCTGGTGCCATCTGCCCCAGTCCTCCTGGCCAGGGGACATCAGCAGAAACTCCTTGCGTGGGAAGGAGAGCTGCATCGGGAGAACGCGGACGGAGAGGATGGGGGGCTGCTCTGTGGGTCAAGGAAGGGGCAGACAGGAATGACACAAGTAGCCTTCATTCATGCATCTTTATTCCAAAGACCTTGCTTCTCTTGGAGCCAGGAAGGCAGAGAGTCTGGCTTGGATAGCAGAAAGGCCACTTGTCAGGACATGCGCCTGTGGCATGGATGGCCTCCTGTGTGCCCCGCTCAGTCCTCCTCTCTGCTGCCTGACCGTCTCACCCTGGCGCCTGCCCCTTCCCTGCCACAATGTCCAGAGACCCCTTATCGAGGGGCAGGGGGAGAGACTGGCCCCAAGGAGCCACCCCCCCTGCCCCGTGGTTCAGGGGGTGAGCAAGGACCTTCTCCACTGACCACTGCTGGCACTGGGAGACATTGTGGGCATTCCAGGGCTGAAGAGGCTGGCAAGGCTTGGTCATCAGCAAGGCCTCAGAGAAGAGGAGGAAGAATGTTCTGGGCTGCAGGCTCTCCCCCTTGGCGGGCACCACCCTCGGACAGACAGACAGACCTTCCTTCCTCCTGGAGGTACCGCCGCCCTGCCCAGTGAGAATGGGGCAGACCCAAGGTTAGCCCCTGGCCTCAGGCTGGCTGCATGCCAAGCGTGTCCCACGGGGTCCGGCAGAGCGATGCCATACTTGTGGGGGGTAGAGGTGGCCACCCCATCCCCAAGGAGGGAAGCATTTGGGGAGGGGTTGCTCATCCCGCCTCTGCCCAATTCAACTGCTGGCACCCCACCTGGCATCCTACTTGGCAGCATCACCTGAGACTTCAACTGGTATCCTACCTGGCAGCATCACCCGAGACTTCTGTCCTTTGAGCAGCAGCTTCCGAATCTGACTCAGGTGTCCCTCATTCTCATGGAAGTGAGTGGTCTCCTGGACTTAGAGAAAGGCCTCCTTCTCGACTGACCTCAGTGCCCCTGCGGAGGCCACGGGGGCACCTCAGGCCAGGTGCTGGGAGCAGGGATGCCTCGGGTGGGGCCTGCAGGTGTGTGGCAGGGGGGCAGGAGAGGGCAGACGCCGTGGGTCTTGGGGGTGAGGTGGCCCAGAGACCCACAGCTCATGCTGCAGGCCATTCCCAATGGGTCCAGAGCATTGCAGTCCCACCTCTCAGCCGCTCAGCCGCTGAGCTCTCCAGATGGCTGTTCTCCGCCAAATCTTGCCAAAAGCACCTGTTCCTGCCCAGCAGAAGAGGGGTGTGTGTGCATTATACAAGAGATCACCTGTTTGCCTCCTACCCCCTTGTGCCAACTGGGGAGGCCACTTTCCCATTCCTGCCCACACACCCTGCTGGACAATGGCCCTGGACATGAGGGGCACCACCTAATAGCCCTCCAAGGCCAGGCCCAAAGCAAGAAGGGCAGGGCAGGGCAGGGGTCCAGCGCTGGCCCAGGTGGGCACTTGCACCAGCAGCAGGAGCAGCTCTTCCAGGCAGAGACCCCCAAACTCTGGCCGACTCCTGGATTTTCTTGCAACAGGGAAGTCCTTGTTCTTCCTCACCTGTCTCTGCAGGTACAAGAGGAGGCAGCTACAGGCACTGAGCAGACTGGAGGGGGGCAGTGCCATCCCCCTCCCTCTGCTGCCTGAGCCAAGGACTTGGCAAAAAGCCCTAGAGAGTGGTCCCAGTGGGTGAGGCTTAGCGGGGGGACTGCTGGGCAGGAGAGGACTCTTTTGGGCTGCCAGACCCTTCCCTCCATCACGCAGGAGGAGGAAGAGGGGGACTCTTTCCTCCAAGGTCCCTCTTGCCCAGGGCAGGTTCTGGTCATAGGAAACATGGAGGGCCCTCCAGCCCTGGGCCCAGGTGCCCCTCTCCAGGTGGCAGAGCAGTGTCCTGGGGGGCAGGGGAGGATGGGGGGCTTTATGGGGGGGGAAGGGAGCAGGAGGGTCTCGGCTTGGCCCCTCTCCCCTCCTGGCCACCAGCCAGCCCTACTTTTGGTGTGATGGGATAGGGCTGGAGGCTTCCCCAGGCCCAGTGGGGGTCTTCCAGTGCCCCTTTCCCCACCAGGATGCTCACCCCCCCCGCTTCTGCCCTCTGGAGCCAGTGCCATTCGGGGGGGGGGCATACCAGCTGCCCAGTCCCTGACTGCCTCTGGCCTGGCCTGAGAGGGGCTGCCCTTGGCATAAAGCACCTCCTGGCACATCCTCCTGTTTCCCGATATGTCCTACATGTTTCTGTCTTCTGACCAGAAGGAATGTGCAGAATGCCCTCCATTGGGAGCATGATGGATTTCTCTATTTCTGGGTGTTTTGGCCCTTTTCTTTGGCCATTCCCCCATTACTTTCCTTGGCTGCCCGCCATTTGGCAGTGCCTCGTCCTCCTTGGCAATGAAGAGGAGGAGGATGTCTGGTCTCCCTGGGAAGTCCCCAGGGAAAGGGGTCCGGGGATGGGGGGCCCTTCCTTTCCTTTCCCTTCCCGGCTGGCCTGTCCGAGGGTCTCCCAGGGCCCAAAGAGGGTCTCCCAGCCAGACCTAGCAGAACTGGCCCAGACAAGAACAGGGAAGGGAAGGGAAAGGAAGATGCAGATGCAGATGCAGGCAAAATTCTTCTAGAGCACAGCCTCCAGGAAAAGAGATTCCACTTCAAAAGGAGGAAGAACTTCTCTAAGGATAAGAGCTGTTTGGCAGTGGAAGACGCTGCTGCCTCCATGGAGGGCAGTGGGCTCTCCCTCTTTTTGTGGGGTTTGCATCCATTCCTTCGTGTCCTAGGATGCATCCGACTGCAGAAATAATCTAGTTTCACACCACTTGAAAGGCCAGGGTCCAATAGTCTGGCATTATAGTTTTGTGAGACATTTTGCCATCTCTGTTAGAGAGCTCTGGTGCGAAGGCAAACTACAAGTCCCAGAATTCCATGGCAGTTTAAGTGGTGTCAGCCTGAATTATTTCTGCAGCACAGATGCAGCCCTGGTCTCTGAAGCAGCAGAAAGCAAGCTCCCTGTCTCCTCAGCATGGCATGACATCCCTCCAAACACGGAAAGAGGGCCATCCTCCTCCTGTCTCCTCCCAGCCTTCTCTTTTCCAGGCTGGACATCCCTAAGTCCCTCCTCATTGGGCTTTGTGGTTTCCAGGCCTTTCTCCACTTTGGTCGCCCTCCTCATGGAAGGACGGAAGAGGCTACGAGGGCCATCTCTCCTCTTTCTGGACGCACTCCAGCAAGACAACATCCTACTTGAATTGTGGTGCCCCAAACCCCGGAACAGATTGAGGGACACTATTACTCCCCTCAACGGCAATATTCTAGAGGCTGCTATATTCCTAGAACCGCATGGGCTTTCCCATTGGCAGTCAGTCCGCTGCCACCATCACCCTCCGCAGACCTTTCTGGGCATCCTCCGTTCCGGGTGCCACCAACCGCAGCGACAACACTGCTTCCACGCCTGGGATGCCTTCCGCTTGTGGTGCAGTGTCATCTGCATATATATATATATCTTTGGACTGTAGTCATCTGCATCTATCTTGGAAGGACTGCCAAGTCCCTTCCTCCGGTTTCCATTCCTGCTCTCCCCGAGTGCAATCCAGCTTTGTGTAGGGCAGGCTATGTTCAGCACGCAAGCTAAACAGATCGGGTGATAAATCGGGGCCTTGCCTGAGCCCTTTGCCTGCGGGGAACCCTTCCTCTTTCTTCTCCATATTCTGTCCTGACTATGGCCCCTTGTCCTTCTTTAAGAGCAATGCTTACTTTCCCAGAGCTTTGATAAAGCACAGCCTGATTTTCTTCTGACATTCTTTGGAACATTCCATTATCAAAAGTATGTTTGCAATAGGATTTCTAGTGCTTCTTCCTTTTTCTGAGTCCAGCTGGCGTTTCTCACTTCCATGTCATATCTTGAGCAGCCCTTTGCTTTCATGGAAGATGAGTGCAATAGAGATGGATTATACGGTCACTGGGGTCCCTTTTCTCCAGGACAGGAATGTGTCTTGATTGTTTCTAGTCCATTTTCCATATTTGTTCAAGGGTTTTATTTCAATTGGAATGCATTCAGTCTCTGTCTTCTGCAGCAGTTCTATTGAGATGTCTCCTGCAGTTGGTGCTTTATTTCTCTCAAGTGCTTTGAGGGCCTTTCCAATGTTGCTTTCTGAAACTGTGGGGGCATTTTTGGATGGCTCTTCCTTGGCGTCCTTCCAGCTCCTTTCGATGGTTCAAATGCATTACTTCTTCAAATCCTGTAACAGTCTGTTGTTGTTAACTGTCTTCGGGTCGGTCTTGACCCATGGCAGTGACCCTATGGATGAGAAGAAGACCCTCTTGTCCTCCCCTGCTCTGCTTAATTCCTGCAATCCCTTGATAAATAAATAACCATGGCTTCCTGAATAACGGAGTCCATCCATCTGTCCTGTGGCCTCCCTCCTTCCCTCCACCTTCCCCAGCATTATTGTCTTTTCCAAAGAGCCCTTCCTTCTCATGATGTCTCCAAAGTACGACAGTCTAAGTCTTGTCCTCTTGGCTTCTTCTTCCAGGGAGGTTTCCGACTGGATCTGTTCTAGGACCCACTTGTTTGTTTGTCCTTTTGGCTGTCCATGGGATCCTCCTCAGCATCTTCTTCAGCCCCACATTCTCTCAAATGAATCGATTTTCCTCCTATCTTCTTTCTTGACTATCCAGCTCTCACATCCATCCATGGGAATAATAGGGAATACAGTGGCTTGTATGGTCCTCACTTTCATGCTGAGTTGTATATCTTTGCATTTTAGGATCTTTTCTAGTTCTTTCATAGCCATCCTCCCCATTCTTAATCTTCTTCTGATTTCCTGAGTGCAGTCCCCATTTCTATCCATGTTTGATCCCAGGTATGGAAATGCTTTTACTATTCCTATTTCCTCATTGTCTAGTTTGGATGTGTGTAAGTTCTCTGTGGTCATTATTGTCATTTTCTTTATGTTCAGCATTAAGCCTACCTGTGCACTTTCTTCTTTGATCTTACTTAGTTCCAGGTCTGTGAGGTTTTCTGCGAGTATTATGGTGTCATCTGCATATCTTAGATCAGGAATAGGCAAACTTTTTGAGCTGATGGCCGGGTCACTGTCCCTCAGACTATTGGAGGGCCGAAATAAATAAATAAATAAATAAATAGGGCCTGACCAAAGCAGAATAGAGTGGCACTATGACTTCCCTCGATCTAGATACTATACTTCTATTGATGCAGCCTAGAATTGCATTGGCCTTTTTAGCTGCTGCATCGCACTGTTGACTCATGTTCAACTTGCGGTCTTCTAGGACTCCTAGATCTCTTTCACCCATAGTTTAATTGTCCCATAGCAATATCCTGTGGAGTCTTGGAATTTGTAGTTATTGAGGCTCCATGGGGGGGGGGGGTTGAGGATGGAAGAGCTCTGCTTTGCTTTTGGGGGGGGCTATGGGGGAGGCCTTGGCCAGAGAGAGGCCCCCAACAGTCCTCCAGGAGGAAGAGAGAGAGAGGCTCCTGGACTCAGGCAGGGAGAATTGGGGGGCGGTGGGTCTTTTTGGGGTCCCCCAGCAGCGCCCCCCCTCCAAGCGCCTCCCTCCCTCCCTCCCTCCCTGGTTCACACCTCCTTCCCTCCTTCTTTCTTTCTTTCTTTCTTTCTTTCCTTCTCTCCTTCTTCGGGGCTCCCTTCCTCCGGAGCAGAGAAGGCGGCCAGGGAGAGAGATGCCCCCCTTCCTCCTCCTCCGTTTTTGGGGGTCCCTCCGGCCCCAGCCTCCCGCCTCCTTCCCCTTCCTTTTCCCCTTCCCCTTCCTCTTCCTCTTCCTCTTCCTCGGAGGGGAGGCTTCGCAGGCGGCGACGGAGGGGAGCCCACAAGGGGGGTCTTTGGCCGGGGAGAGGCAGGCGGAGAGGGGGATGCCCTCCTTCCTTCCTTCCTTCCTTCCTTCCTTCCTTCCCTTTCTTTCTTTCTTTCTTTCCTTCCTTCCTTCCTTCCTTCCCTTTCCTTCCTTCCCTCTCTCCCTTCTTTCCTTTCTTTCTTCCTTCCTTCCCTCTGTCCCTTCTTCCCTTTCTTTCCTTCCTTACTTCCTTCCTTTCTTCCTTCCTTCCCTCTCTCCCTTATTCCTTTTCTTTCTTTCTTTCTTTCTTTCTTTCTTCCTTCCTTCCTTCCTTCCTTCCTTCCCTCTCATCCTTCTTCCCTTTCTTTCTTTCTTTCTTTCCTTCCTTCCTTCCTTCCTTCCTTCCTTCCTTCCTTCCTTCCTTCTTCCCTTTCTTTCTTTCTTTCTTTCCTTCCTTCCTTCCTTCCTTCCTTCCTTCCTTCCTTCCCTTTCCTTCCTTCCTTCCTTCCCTCTCTCCCTTCTTTCCTTTCTTTCTTCCTTCCTTCCCTCTGTCCCTTCTTCCCTTTCTTTCCTTCCTTACTTCCTTCCTTTCTTCCTTCCTTCCCTCTCTCCCTTATTCCTTTTCTTTCTTTCTTTCTTCCTTCCTTCCTTCCTTCCTTCCTTCCTTCCTTCCTTCCTTCCTTCCCTCTCATCCTTCTTCCCTTTCTTTCTTTCTTTCCTTCCTTCCTTCCTTCCTTCCTTCTTCCCTTTCTTTCTTTCTTTCCTTCCTTCCTTCCTTCGTTGTTAACTGCCCCGGAGTCGATCTGGAGCCATGGCAGTGACCCTCTGGATGGAGGGATGGAGAGATGGAGGGCTGAGAGCTGGTCTCCAAGAAGAAGAGCCTGTCTCCCCCTCGGCTGCGCTGCTTCCTTCCTGCAGCCCTCCATCCCTCCCTCCATCCTTCCTTCCATCCCCCAAGTGACCTCCTCCTCCTCCTCTTCCTTCGGGGCAGAGTCCCTTCTTCTCCATCTGGCAGCAGGTGGCCTCCTCCCTCGCTTCCTACTTCCCTCCACCTTCCCCAGCATGAGTTTCCCTCCCTTCCTCCCTCCCTCCCTTCCTTCCTGCCTTCCTTCCTTCCTTCCTTCCTTCCTTCCTTCCTTCCTTCACTTTCCTTCCTCCCTCCCTTCTCTTTCCTTCCTTCCTTCCTTCCTTCCTTCCTTCCTTCCTTCCTTCCTTCTCTTTCTTTCTTTCTTTCTTTCTTTCCTTCCTTCCTTCCTTCCATCCTTCCTTCCTTCCTTCCTTCTCTTTCTTTCCTTCCTTCCTTCCTTCCTTCTCTTTCTTTCCTTCCTTCCTTCCTTCCTTCCTTCCTTCCTTCCTTCTCTTTCTTTCCTTCTTTCCTTCCTTCTCTTTCCTTCCTTCCCTTCCCTTCCTTCCTTCCCTTCCCTTCCTTCCTTCCCTCCTTCCTTCCTTCCTTCCTTCCTTCCTTCCTTCCTTCCTTCCTTCCCAGGGCCCTTCTCTGGACCCTCCCTGAAGGCCGAGGGCTATGGCTGCCCCCCTTCTCTCCAGCCTCCCTCCTCTCTCCACTCAAGGACCCTCTCAAACCGGGGGGGGGGGGAGATAAAGGGGTCTTGGGGGGGTCCTTGAATGGGGGGGGCTGTTGCATGCCTCCCTCCTGGAGGACCAAGGAAGGCTGAGGATGCCAGGGTCACTCTGTGTGTGTGTGTGTGTGTGTGTTTGGGGGGTGTCTTTTCCTGGAATGGGGGGCTGGGGGGGGTCATCTCTCAAGACTTGGCTTCCCTTTCAAGTGAGGCTGGATGGCCCCCTGGCACAGAGCCCCCTTGGGTTGGGCCTTCTTCTTGCCTGGCCAAAGGGGGCTGGACTGGATGGCCTTTTCTTTCTTTCTTCCTTCCTTCCTTCCTTCCTTCCTTCCTTCCTTCCTTCCCTTTCTTTCTTTCTTTCTTCCTTCCTTCCTTCCTTTTCTCTGCCCTCCTGCCAGCCCCCAAAGCCCACCTGAGGCCCCAGAGAGAGAGAGGGACAAGGAAGGGGGAGGGGAGGGAGGGGGCAGAAAGGGGCCCCAGGACTGGTCAGTCTGGCCTTGGTCTGGAGGGAGAGGCCAGGGCCCTGTCGGTCTTTCCATCTCCGGCCCTTGGATGGGAAAGCCTGGCAGAGAAAGGGGGGGCAGATCCCTCCTTGGATTTTTTTTTGGAGGGGGGCTTCTTTCAGGGAACCAACCCAAAGGTGGGGGGAAAGTAGCCCCCTTTCTTTCTTTCTTTCTTCCTCCCTCGCTCCCTCCCTCCCTTCCTTCCCTTTCCTTCCTTCCTTCCTTCCTTCCTTCCTTCCTTCCCTTTCTTTCTTTCTTTCTTTCTTTCTTTCCTTCCTTCCTTCCTTCCTTCTTCCCTTTCTTTCTTTCTTTCTTTCCTTCCTTCCCTTTCTTTCCTTCCTTCCTTCCTTCCTTCTCTTCAGGCAACCAGGGCTGGGCTAAGACCTTTCCAGGCCCTGAGGAGCATTTCAAAGATTTCGGTGCCCCCAGAGATATCTAATGCAAAAGAATAAACCCTCAAAATTGTATGTTTCAAAATGAACCACAGCAAGATGGAGGATATATACAGTGGTGTCCATTGAGGTTTGGATTCCAGGACACCCCCTGCCCCCCCCCCCCATGGATCCCCAAATCCCTGGACGCTCCAGTCCCCCCAAACATCATGGCAGAGAGCGATGGGGCAAAGGGGGGGGCTGACTGTTTGCCCCTTTGCCCCCCCCTGCTCCATGGGGAAATCCCTCTCTTGCCCCCTTCCCTTCCCTTCCCTTCCTTTCTTTTAATGGGTTTCTTTTGCTTAATGGTTCCTAACCCACCTCTGCAGGGACCCCCCCCCCCCCGACTCTGTCCAGAAAGGGTCCCTTCTCCCTGGAATTGGTTCCCTGTCTTTTTTTTGGGGGGGGGGGTCCATCCCAGTCCGGCTCCCTGAGGCCTGAAGGCCAGGGCAATGGGGGGCAGAGGGCTGGGCAGGAGGACACCCCCCCCAAAAAAATGCCTAGCCTGAGCTGGAGCCTCAAGGGGGGTCCTGGGGGGGAAGACACTCCCCCAATCTCTTGTGGTGCCATGGGGGGGGCTGGGCCTTGGGGCCTGGAGTTACTTCTGGGGAGGGATAAAGAAAGGGGCATGGAGGTCTGATGGGGGAAATCCAGTAAGATCCAAAACCCACCGAAAAGGGATGCCTTTATGGGGCCACGCAACACGCACAAAATGCCCTTTTTTTCCTTTTTTTTTTTTTGCAAGCTTTCGAAGCTCCACAGGGCTCTTCATCAGGAAAGGGTTTGGCCACCTGGACTGAGTTGTTCTGTTCGGCCTAGAAGCATGTTCTCATCATGGAAAAATACAGACACACACATCTTTACATTTCACCATTGACTGTATATCCCATCAATACTCTGACAATCCCCTCCTGAAATGTATGGATGTGTGTATGTTGCACACTAACTATATGTTGTAAAACTAACTTAGCACGGTTGCTAGGTCTACATACTTATGATGACATACCAAGTAGACGAGACATCTGGTCATGTCTATCAATGGTCAATGCCTTTGTCAACATGTCTGCCAGATTCTGTTTTGATTCTATATACTGCAGACGCACAATTCCTTTCTGTACCAACTCTCTGACATTTTGGTATCTAACTCCAATGTACTTTGTTCTACACTTCAGATTTTCAGCTTCAGCCATGGCAATACAAGATTGAGAATCCTCATTTATCAAAACTGGCTCAACACACTCTTGATTCAAATCTTTCAACAACTGTCTAATCCAGTCAATCTCATTAACTAATTCTGACAATGCTCCGAATTCCACTTCTCCTGTACTTTGTGCTACATATCCCTGCTTTCTACTTCTCCAAACAATTGCGCTCTCTCCAAACTTAATCAACAAACCTGTCACTGACTTTCTATCATGTAGCTCAGAAACAAACGAACTGTCAACAAAACATTCAAGTCCAGCTCGACTGTTCTGTATCTTCAATTTTCTATTCATGCTACCTATCAGGTATCTCAACAAATGTTTCACTGCAGTCCAATCTTCCACTTTTGGACAATTTGCTTTTCTGCTAAGTACACCAACTGCAAAAGAAATATCTGGTCTAGAATTACAAGCAATAAACATCAAACTCCCAACAAAACTTCTATACAACTCTGGATTTTCAAACTCTCTAGTACCTTCATCATTTACATATCCAACTGACATAGGACTCTTCACTGTTTTTGCATCCTACAATCCACACTTCTCTATTAAACTTTCAATCTTTTATTGTTGGCTTAACAAACAACTACCATCTTTAGGCCATTGAACTTCAATTCCAAGATAAGATTTTAAAGGTCCAAGATCTTTCACAACAAATTTCTTTGACAATTCCTTCCTCACTGTCTGAATCTCTTGTTTTGACTTAGCTGTCACACACAAGTCATCAACATAAATCACTAAAGTCACATCTCCTTTTGTGTAAACACATGCGTCAGCAACACTGCGTTTGTAACCTAGCTTCACTAGCTCTTCATGAATGCAAAGATTCCAACTTCTAGCACTCTGTTTCAAACCATACAAAGCTTTTTTCAATTTGTACACCTTTCTGTCACTATCTTGTTGAAATCCCAAAGGTTGTTCCATGTACACAGTATCCTCAAGACAAGCATTCAAGTAAGCAGTCTCAAAATCAAAATGATGCACCAACTGGCTTTTCCTAGCTGCTAAAGTCAAAACCAATCTCAAACTTTCAGGCTTCGCTGTTGGAGAAAAAGTTTTATCAAATTTTCAAATTTCTGTTGTGCAAATCCTTTAGCTACCAACCTAGCCTTGTATCTCCGACTACCATCTGGCATCAACTTTCTTTTGTAAACCCATTTGCAACCTATCACCTTGTGATCTGTAGGTCTATCAACAATTTCAAACACATTTTTGTCTGTCAAAGACTTGAACTCCTGCTCCATAGCAGACTCCCATTTCAACCTTTCTTCATCAGAACAATTTTGCACCTCTTTGTAACTCTCAGGCTCATCAATGACAACTGTACAAGCCGTAGCTTCCTGCACTACAAAACGATCTGGATGTTTTCTGACTCTTTGGGTGCGTCTCAAAACAATGGTCCTTGTTTTTCCTTCCTCATCTTCAGTATCAGTACTTGTATGAGAATCCCTATCTCTGTGTCTCCTGGCTTCTGTTTTTCTAGGTGCCTGTGGATGTGTTTGTGTCATGTCTGATGCACTTGCTTCACTGTCTGAAGAAACTGACTCTTGCTTCACCAACCCTCCATTTCTGGTAGGTGTTCCTAACTGTCCCAACCTTAGAAAAACTTCTTTGTTGGAGTGCACATTTTCCCAACCTGAACGTTTCTCAAAATTTGCGCTCCTAGAAAACAAAATTTCCTTTCCTCCAAGGTGAAATCTATAACTTTTCCCTGAATAACCCACAAACATCAATCTTCTCCATTTGGGCTGATTTTTCTTTCTGAAAGCTGCTAAGGTATTTCAAATTGGGTGCTCTTTTGTAAAGCATGTGGTAAGGAGTATTCTTTACAGCAGAATTCCAAGTGCGGTTTGCCAAAAAGTTAGCTGTAAGAATCGCCTCCCCCCAGAGGTTCTCAGAAGCATTTGCATCTAACATCATGCAATCTTTTATTTGTTTCAAGATGGCTATTCTTCGCTCAGCAATCCCATCTTCCTGAGGACAATTTGGGTTAGTTGTGAAATGTCTAATCCCCTTTTTTCTTAACCAATTGTTCAAAGTGTGAGACAAGAATTCGCCTCCTCTGTCTGTGATCAAAGACCCCACTTTGAAATTAAATTCTCTTTCAATCATGTTCACCCATTCTTTAAATCTTTCCCCTGCTTCACCCTTTTCTTTCAAAAGTATCACATAGGAAAACCTGGTGAAACAATCCACAACCACCATTAAATATTTGCTTCCCCCTAGTGTTGAACTCATAGGACCAGCAACATCACAATGCACAGCCTCAAACGGACATTTGGCTATAAATTTGCTTCGTTTTGCCACAGGATAAGCCTTCAACTTAATCCTGCTACAAACTGAGCATTCTAGGTGGTTTGAACATGGTGACATTTTAAAATCAGGACAAATTTTCTCTAGCTTCAGAAGACTTTGAAAACCAACATGACCCAACACTCTATGAAAATAATGAATGCAATTTGAATGCAAAGGCTCATTTTGCACAAGTGCACATTCTGCCTTATCTAGCATATAGTACAATCTGTCTTTCTTAACAGCTTTAGCACAAATTTCCCCATCTTTGGAAATTAAGCATTCATCCCCCTCAAAACTCAATTTGTATCCATCTGTGGTCAAAGCAGACACACTAACTAAACAGTTTTGCAATTTAGGCACATATAAAACATTTTCAAAAGTTTTACCAAACCCTGGAATGCAAACAGTTCCCATCTCGTGGATTTCTCTTGCTGTTCCATCAGCTAGAGCAACTGAAGTGACTGTAGAGGGTTTCCTGTTTCTGAACAGTTCAATTCTATTTGCCATATGAGCACTGCACCCAGAATCTAAAAGCCAAAGGCTGAGTTTCTTAATTTGAGTCACACTGTCACAGCCTCTAGTCATAGCAACAGTTCCTTTGTTTTCTCCAGGTGGACGGGGCTGCTGTTGATTCCTCTTCTTGTTGTCGGCTGCAAGCTTCCAGCAGTCCTTTCTTAAATGTCCTGCTCTTTTGCAGTAGTAACAAATCTTTCCTCTGGAAACAGCTGCTTTCTCAGTTAGCATCTCCCTGGAAACTCCCTCTGCGGCATTTGGAAATTTTAAAGCTGTAGACGCCTGCTTGTGCTGCACAGCCTCAAACTTTCTGCATTGACTTTCCTCCATCACCCTGCTTGCCACCAATTCCATGGTGAGTTGTGCTGCAGGCACCCCTTGCAGACCATATAGGATATTGTCAAAATTTTCAGAAAGAGATCCCAAAAGGATAAAGCATTTTTGCTCTTGTGACAAGTACACACCCCGCATTTGAACTTGAGCAAACAACTCTCTCATCTGTTTTAAATGATGCTCAGGCGTTTGATTTTCTTTCATCTTACAAGCAAAGTTTTTTACACCACATCATTTTTGCCAATTCAGAGGCAGGTGTCTCTGTTTGCCAATTCAGAGGCCAGGTGTCTCTTTGGACACCTGGACTGAATTGTTGTGTTCAGCCTAGAAGCATGTTCTCATCATGGAAAAATACAGACACACACATCTTTACGTTTCATCATTGACTATTTATCCCATCAATACCCTGACATATATCCCTGTATTTCTACATTCCAGTCATGAGACTCATCCCACCAGGTTTCAGTGATGCCTATTATATCATATTTGCTTTGTTGTGCTAGGAGTTCAAGTTCATCTTGCTTATTTCCCAGGCTCTCCTTTACTTGCTGTCTGTGCATGTTTTTTTGCCTCCCACTGTTGGGTCTCTGTACTGTTTGCCTTGTTTCCTCTATGACAGTTTGACTATTTTTTCCAGTCCTTTTGTCTTCCAGGATGCTGTCTCCCTTCCCCACATAACTCAGTTTAAAGCCCTCCTGATCAAATTCTTCAGACTGTTGGAAAAAACATTTCTTCCAACTGGTGTGAGATGCAGCCCATCCCTTGCCAGGAGTCCGCCCTCATGGAACCGCAGCCCATGATCTAAGAATCCAAATCATTCTCAGTGACACCATCTGCGGAGCCAATTGTTAACATCTGCTATTTTCCTCTCTCTTCCTGGACCATGCCTTCAACTGGCAGAAGAGACGAGATAACAATTTGTGTCTCCATTTCTTTCAGCTTCTTACTTAGAGCCTCGTAATCCCTTCTGATGTTTTGAAGGCTGTGTCTTGCTGTGTCATTCGTTCCCACAGGGACCAAAAGGAAGGGGTATTGGTCAGTAGGCTTGACCAGTCTTGTCAGCCTCCCTGTCACATCTCGGATCTTTGCCCCAGGGAGACAGCACACCTTGAGAAAAATGAAATTTAAATTAAACATAAAAAGGATTATCAAAAGATACATAAAAAGAGTTAAGAACCCAATGATAGGCTTATATACTCACATGTAAGCTTATATACTCACATATTATTTACTTATATACTATATAGTCAATATATCTAATATAGTTTTCAGATAAAGTTTTTTTATATATCTCATGTATACTTTATAAAAATGTTTTGGGCTTTAGGTTTCTAATTATATAAAAAGCACATGGATACTGTCATTCAAAAACACCTGGCTTTGAGATTGGGCAAATGTGTCAAGGACAACTGGGCTGATTCATAGGAAGAAAGGCCCAGTTAGAAATAGGGAGGTAGGCTGAGTCCATAAGATAGATAAGTGGATAGATTTATAGTTTCAGCCTCATTAATTTCAAGGACAGCATTCCCTTCTAGAGGTAATTGAGAGGTCACTGAAATGAACACAAAGGCAGGAAGGCTCTGAGTCTCTACATTGTCAGCATTTTAGCCAAAGTCTTTCTCTAGCAAAGGCTCCTGGAGGCAAAAGGCAAAAGCCCATTTCGAGCCATTACAATTGGCAGGTATTGAAGACGGTAGCACTATATTTGGAATACCTTTCTCAATCGCTCTTATTAGCCACCTCAGCGCTGCAAATATATACTGGCTATATACTGAGGCCACTCTTTCCACCAATTCAATTCAGGTATTTCCTTTGCTATCTGTTAATTCCTTTGGATGGAGTACAGGTCGAGCTTCTCTCCAAATCATCATTAGCAAGAGTATCAGAAACATCTGCCCATTTCCACAAGGATTTTGGCCAGCCATTGTTAATAACCGGGATTTGTGCTCCACAAACTAACTCTATCTTGCTTGTTCTAAAGATACTCCTGCCCACCCTGCTACAAATTCTTCCCAGGTTTCAACAAAAAATGATCCCAAATGTCCTATCCCTTGCCACAATTCTGTCCATGTTGGAAGACCTTTGTGTTTGCTTTCCCCCTCCTTGGATAGATAGGGATTTCCTGCATGCAAACTCTTCCCTCTCTCATTCAAACTAACTGTGGGACTTCGGTCACTTCCCCTTAGGGACTGACAGACATTATCTCAAAGATTTTTAACTGAGCTGTCGTGTTTTCCTCTTCTTTGGAAAGAGGGTGAGATAAATATTTCTTTTCTACCCAAACTATTCACTAACTAGATTAGGATAGAGCTTCTATGTAAATATAGATTAAAGCCATTATTAAATGTTTGTTTTGTTAGGTTTAGATGGGACATAGAGTCAATGTTAAAAATGTTGAAATGTAAAGATGTGTGTCTGTATTTGTCCTTACTGAGAAAAGCTGTTTTTTCTAAGGCTAGATTCGCAATTATCAGCCCAGGTGTGCTTTAGCCCAAACAAACTACAGTTCTGTGAGAAAGGGATTTGTTTACATAAAGGATTTATAAACATGTAAAATGTTATGGGAATTGCAGTCACATGATTTAATATGGTAATTAAAGGTTGGGCTAGCACACGTCATGCATCATCAATCAATCAGTCTGAAAGGGCTACATCCAAAGGGGTGGAGGATTGGGGGCTGAAAGTTGTGATCTAGAAAAGCCTCTCACTTGTTCTTTAACCTTTGAGCTGTAATGGACTAATTAAAATATTTTCCTGATGCTGCAACTAACCAATTTTGAATCATGTAGCAGATAGGCTTTATTCCTGTTTAGCCTTCTGGCTAAAGTGAAGATGTTATTATTATTATTATTATTATTATTATTATTATTATTATTATTTGATATTTTTTTTGCTCATGCTGTTTTTACAATAAAAGAAGCTTGCTGAAGTTACTAGATTTTGGTGATTGGTTTATGGACTGTTTTACAACACATCCATCAACACAATTCAAGATGTTTTAAACTACAAGCTAGGTGTTTGTTGTTTTTGGAGTCAGTCTCAGTTCTTAAGGAAGCATAGTTAGAGAAAGCCATGTTTCTGCTACTCTGCTAATTTAAAGCCAGACACTAAGAGGCTTGGCTTTGACATTTTTAAATATGTTTATTTCCTTATCAAAGGCTAAAGCCTTAGGAAACTTAAACTACCCCACAGTCCAGCTATAAGCTGGAATTGGAGAGCCTTCGGACATCTGTATTTATGTCTTTCTGATGTCCTATAAAATAAAGACTAAACAGTCTACTCCCACAGCTTTCCAAAAATACAGAGTACAGTTGGCCCTCCATTTCTGTAGGAGATCCATTCTGGACCCACCCCCACCCCCACCCCGCAAAAACAGATATTTGCAAATGGATTGGGTATCCATTGGGCGGGGTAAAAATAAAATTTTATTATTATATTATTATTATTCAAGCCCCATAGGCACGCCCCATTGATTTAAATGGAGGCTGCCCCTCTGTGAATATGCAAAACCAAGGATTTGAAGTTTGTGATTACAATTACACAAAAGAAGAAAACAACAATTGTACAAAGGTTAACACACACCCCATTTCCATTAGTTGAATCTCAGAGTCCTCAAATCTGGATACGGCTCTCATTTGAGATACACACAAGTATAAACAAAGCTTGGAAAATCCCTTCCTCCCAAAAATTGCACCCCTAGATTTACTAACTCACATTTAGGTCTTCCTGGATCTTCTGGAGGTGAAGGAAACCCTATGAATAGTCCGTCTGGGTGGAATTGCGTCTGGCATTAATAAAGAGGTCAGTCCACTACTCTTGTGTCCTTTCAGAGTCCATTGGAGGCCACTTCTCCATCTGAGCTTGTGCTGGATCCGCGCCTGTGGCCTTCTTTTTCCATGGCTTCACTCAAGTGTGAAGAACAGTCCTCCAAAGAGCCTCTGCTTAGAAATCTCTAAGGAATGAAGGAAGGACGGAAGGAAGGAGAGTCCTCCAGCCTCCAAAGCAGTGCTTTTAGCCACCTTAGGGTGCATGAGAGAGGCATCTGCTCCTCCATCCCACTGGGCTTGGCTTTGTGGCTTGTGGAGTTCCTGCATGCCAGCCAGAAGGGACGTCTACAGCCAAAGATTCAAGGCTCAATAACTATCCTCTACCCTCAAAACCTATGCCAAGCTGTGAAATTAGAATGAGCAAGCAACATTTTTATTTCTCTCAGATGGAAAGGAGAGACAGAGTTGGGTGTAATGAGCATACTGAACTCCAAAGCTCTCCCAGCAGTTTCATTCAGATGCTAAACAACATAGGGACAAAACTGAATTTGGGAGGCACGCGACAGGCCAACAGTCCAAATCCCCCAGCACCATCGTCTCAGGGTGGCCCTCCTAGGACGACTGGATCCATTGTAAAACAGTGCCTCCAAATCCCATCCCAGAGACGTGGCCGGGAACCCCTGGGCCTGGGGGATCACCATCTTCTCCCAAACCTTGCCCAAAAGAGAGATGTAGGAGATTGGCCAGGAATTATCTAGTGTAGTTGGGTTCAGGGAGTCTTTTTTTCAGCAAAGTCCTCCCCAAAGCTTCTTTTAGACAGGATGGAAGATGGCCCTGCTGGTCTGAGGCTTCAAAATCCCCCTTTCCCACCCAGCCGGTCCCCCTCTGGCTGCTTTTGTAAACCAGGAAGGCATAGTTCCAGAGCACCAATGGTCCACATCCACAGGCTGCACAAACTGAAACACGGAACAAGCAGGGACCAAGATTGCCTCTGTTGGGCCTCTATTAAACACAGCATCCAAGTTGAGGTGGAGGAGTGTATGAAATCTGGAAAGTGCCATGCAAATTCTTCACAACAGGCTCCCAGGTGATAAAGGAAAGCAAAGAAGGGGGAAGCATTGGAGGGGGCTTAAAGAGTGCTGTGTTGCTCCTGACCCAGGACACTCAGGGACCTTCAGCCTCTCTGTTGGGATTGCATCTCTTCCTGGTGACAGAGGACCCCCGATACCTGCAGCAAGAGGAAGGGAGCTTGAGGTCCACCCATCCTCCTCCCTGGGACTCCTCCAGGAACATGAAGGACTTCTGGATAAGAGCGAGACAGAGAGGGCATGGAAGTGATGGCAGAGAGAAAGCAGAACTGCACAACACCTCCTTCACCAGGGCTTTCTCTCCAAAGGAAAATAGGACACAAATGGGTAAAGACAGAATCAATAAGGCAGTGAGAGAATCAGAGCTTGACAGAGGCAAATTGGTGGCAGGAGAAAAGTAAGGGACTTAAAAAGAATTCAGATCTATGAAGCCAGAAGAACTACATCTAAGGAGACTAAAGAACTTGCAGATGCAATCTCAGAGATTTTGTCCATAATCTTTGACAATTCTGCACAAAAGATGAAATCCATGCAGACTGAAGACAGTCTAATAACATCTCCATCCTCAAAAGCGGGACCCAGCAAACTATCAACCCATCAGCTTGAATGTCAAACAAGGAAAGGTTCTGGAACAGTTGGCCTTTCAAGCAGATAGATAACAATCCTACAATTACTAAGAGCCAGAAAAAACAAGCCTTCTCTCTCTCTCTCTCAATTGGACAGAATTACAAACCTGGTAGATAAGTGGCCTGCTGAGGATGTAGTGTATCTTGAATTGAATGAGGCTTTGACAGGGTCCCCCATGACATTCTTGCAGGCAACTGGCAAAACTGTGGAAGGGCAATACTACCGCTAAGATGATCTAACTGCTAGATGGACTGAATCCAAGCTGTGATCCCTAATGGTTCCTCACCATGAGGAAGGGAGGATTCTTTCCTGGTCCCAGTTCTATTCAACATGTTTATTAAAGATTTAGAGGAAAGAAAAAAGAGATTGCTAGTTAAATTTGCTAGTCACACCAGACATCAGAAAATAGATCCAGGGTTCAAGATGACCTTAACCATGAGGGCAAATCACATGCTGCATGTTTGCCTTGGGGAAAAAAATGAATCCACTGCAAACAGAGAAACCTTAATGCCAACAACAAATACAAGAAGATAACAACAAACAATATATGCCAAACTGTTGGAAGTCAAATCTCAAATGTTACCTTCCCACACACAAGCCATTTTAAACCTCAAATTCAGCATCAAACAAGCTCAGACCTCCATCATAACCAAGTTTCAAACCGATTTATTCATCTGGTTCTGAAACTGTCCAATCCAGGGGTAGGCAAACTTTTTGAGATGGGGGCCGGGTTGCTGTCCCTCAGACAATTGGGGGGCCAAAGCACTAAAAATAAATACATAAATAAAAATTTAAAAAAGTATGCATGCACACTCTCTCAGCCCCGAAAAGCCATGGAAAGCCCCCTGTCGAGATTTTGCCAAGAAAACCCCAAGAACAAGTAATAACAACAATAATCAATATCATCATGGCGGGGGGCGGCGGCAGTGGCGGCAAGACCGGCCTGGGGCCGGTCCAAAGGCCTGGAGGGCCACATCCGGCCACTGGGCCTTGGGTTGCTTACCCCTGGTCCAATCTATTCATCTGGCTGTGAAACTGCCCAGACAGGCTTATGGCTTAGTCAGTATTTTGCCATCACTGAAGTACTTTTCACAGCCGAAATATACACAAAAGGTTTCTCTTCTATGGGTCCTTTTGTTCAGTACAATTGACACCAAAATGGAAAGGGTTTCTAAGTCCCGTGCATTTATATAGCTTTCCACCTTTAGCAAATTTCATAAAAGAAAGAGCATTACTCCTATCATAGAATCATAGAGTTGGAAGAGCCCACAAGGGCCATCCAGTCCAACCCCCTTCTGCCATGCAGGAACTCCCAATCAAAGCATCCCCAACAGATGGCCATCCAGCCTCTGCTTAAAGACCTCCAAGGAATTAGACTCCACCAAATTCTCCATTGAGGGAACATTGTGTTCCACTGTCGAACAGCCCTTACTGTCAGGATGTTTCTCCTAATATTGAGGTGGAATCTCTTTTCTTGCAGCTTGCATTCATTGTTTCAGGTTCTAGTTTCTGGGGCGGCAGAAAACAAGCTTGTTCCCTCCTCAATGTGACATCCGTTCAAATATTTAAAGAGGGCTATCATATCCCCTCTTAACCATCTCTTTTCCAGACTAAACATACCAGTTCCCTAAGTCTTTCCTCATAGGGCTTCATGGTTTCCAGACCCTTCCCCATTTTAGTTGCCCTCCTCTGGACACGCTCCAGTTTTTCCACATCCTTTTTGAATTGTGGTGCCCAGAACTGGACACAGGATTATTCCAGGTGGGGCCTGACCAAAGCAGAAAACAGAGGCACTATTATTTCCCTTGATCTAGATACTAAACTTCTATTGATACTGCCTAAAATCACATTGATCTTTTTAGCTGCAGCACCACACTGTTGACTCATGTTCAACTTGTGGTCTACTAAGACTTCTAAATCCCTTTCACATGTATAACTCTCATTAAACCAGGGCCCCCCCATCTTATACCTATGTAATTCATTTTTTTGCTCTAAGTGCAGTACCCTACATTTCTCTGTGTTGAAATTTATTGTGTTAGTTTGGCCCAGCTTTCTTATCTATTAAGGTCATTTTGAATTAGCTATTCCTCCTAATTTAGTGTCATCTGCAAATTTGAGAAGCATGCCCCCTATTCCTTCATCCAAATCATTAATAAAGATGTTGAATAGCACTGTGCCCAGGACAGAACCACACTGGACACCCCACTGGTCACTTCTCTCCAGGATGATATGGCTTCTCCCCTGTGTGAGTCCTTTGATGTGTTTTTAGCCTTTCACTGCGACTGAATCTCTTTCCACATTCCATGCATTTATATGGCTTCTCCACAGTGTGAGTCCTTTGATGTTTGTTTAGGCTTCCACTCTGACTGAAGCTCCTTCCACATTCCATGCATTTATAGGGCTTCTCCCCCGTGTGGGTCCTTTGATGCCTGTTTAGATGTCCACTCTCACTGAAACTCTTTCCACATTCCATGCATTTATAGGGCTTCTCCCCCGTGTGGGTCCTTTGATGGGAGTTTAGATGTCCACTCCGACTGAAGCTCTTTCCACATTCCATGCATTTATATGGCTTCTCCCCTGTGTGGGTCCTTTGATGTTTGTTTAGTATTCCGCTGTGACTGAAGCTGTTTCCACATTCCATGAATTTATGTGGCTTTTCCCCCATGTGGGTCCTTTGATGTCTGTTTAGATGTCCACTCCGACTGAAGCTATTTCCACATTCCATGCATTTATAGGGCTTCTCCCCCGTGTGGGTCCTTTGATGTCTGTTTAGATGTCCATTCCGACTGAAGCTCTTTCCACATTCCATGCATTGATATGGCTTCTCCCCCGTGTGGGTCCTTTGATGGGAGTTTAGATGTCCACTCCGACTGAAGCTCTTTCCACATTCCATGCATTTATATGGCTTCACCCCCGTGTGGGTCCTCTGATGTTTGTTTAGGCTTCCACTATCACTGAAGCTCTTTCCACATTCCATGCATTTATAGGGCTTCTCCCCAGTGTGTGTCTTTTGATGTTTATTTAGGCTTCCACTCTCACTGAAGCTCTTTCCACATTCCATGCATTTATAGGGCTTCTCCCCAGTGTGTGTCCTTTGATGTGAGTTCAGAGGTCCACTGTGACTGAAGCTCTTTCCACATTCCATGCATTTATAGGGCTTCTCCCCAGTGTGAGTCCTTTGATGTTTGTTTAGGCTTCCACTATCGCTGAAGTTCTTTCCACATTCCATGCATTTATAAGGCTTCTCCCCTGTGTGGATCCTTTGATGTATGTTTAGGCTTCCACTATCACTGAAGCTCTTTCCACATTCCATGCATTTATGTGGTTTCTCCCCTGTGTGGGTCCTTTGATGTATGTTTAGATGTCCACTCTGAGTGAAGCTCTTTCCACATTCCATGCATTTATGTGGCTTCTCCCCTGTGTGGATCCTTTGATGTGAGTTTAGACTTCCACTCCAACTGAAGCTCTTTCCACATTCCATACATTTATAGGGCTTCTCCCCCGTGTGGGTCCTTTGATGTGAGTTTAGTATTCCGCTGTGACTGAAGCTCTTTCCACATTCCATGCATTTATAGGGCTTCTCCCCCGTGTGGGTCCTTTGATGTCTGTTTAAATGTCCACTCCAACTGAAGCTCTTTCCACATTCCATGCATTCATAGGGCTTCTCCACTGTGTGTGTTCTTTGAAGTATAATGCAGGCATCACTATCTCTGAAGCTCTTTCCAGATTCCATGTATTCATGTGCCTTCACCACTGTGTGGGTCCTTTGATGGGGATGCAGATGTCCACTAAGTGACTTCTGTAATTTGGGTGGGGGGAATAGGAAATAAATAAATATAACAACAATGATGTAAGCCACTCTGAGAGCTTTTGTGGTTAAGAGCATGGTAGAAATACCTTAAATAAATAAATAAATGATAATGTGGAAAAAGGAAGCCTAATCTAAATGTTGCCCAGGTGAACACTGTCCCTCCCTGATTCTGCCATATTAATTATTATTGCTTTTGCACTTCATGGTTCAAATTACAATTAAGACAATTAGAAAACAGTCACTTTAACCTGAGTCCGAGGCCAGGTGGCCTCTCTTCAATGTACACTGTACCAGCCTTGCTGTCCTGCTGCTCTAGGGTTGGAATTTCTAACTCTTGGAAGATTTCAGCATTCTCTCTTCACCTCCTCAGATAGATAGGGTTTTCCTGCATGCAAACTCTGCTCTCTCCCCTCCTCATTTAAACATCCCATCTGCTCCTACTCAATCACAGGGCAATAACTTTACAAATTGGTAAACTAACTATATGATTCAGGTCACTCCACCTTTTGGGAAGCTCCGTCACTTAAAAGATTTTTCACTTGCCATGTTGGGTCCTCCATCTTCCTCCTCTCTCAACTTTTTTCGGGAAATGGTAAGATAAAGATTTCCTCTTTACCTGAACTATGTATTCCTTAGCTAGATTAGGATATAGCCTCTATGTATAGGTAGATGAAAGCCATTAGTAAGCTTTTGTTTAAACCGCATGCTACTTCTGTTGTTTCTAAGTCAGTCTCAGTTCTTACAGAAGCATAGTTAGACAAGGACACGTTTCTGCTACTCTGCTGTTTTAAAGTTAGATCTCAACAGGCTTAGCTCTGATATTTTTGCTATTGAAATATTTTTGTTTCCTTAACAAAGTCTGAAGCCTTAGATAACTTGAATTGCCCTACAGCAGGGGTAGGCAAACGTTTTGAGCTGGGGCTGGGTCGCTGTCCCTCAGACTATTGGAAGGCCGAAGTAAGTAAGTAAGTAAATAATAATAATAATAATAATTCTTGCGTACACTGCACACATCATATTTTGAAGTAAAAAAACAAAATGGGAACATATACAATATTTAAAAACCCACTTTGGCCAAGTCACATTCTCTCAGCTTCAGAGGAAGGCTATGGCAAACCCTCTCTGAAGAAAGTTTGCCAAGAAAACCCCAAGAAAACAGCACCAAATCAGTATCAACACAACAACAATTAATAATGAAAAATTTGACAAGAAAACCACAAGGGGAAAAAAATCATTATCATCATCATCATTATCATCATCAACAATTACAAATGCTACCTTTAATGAAAGAAACAAGGGCAGGGGTGGCATGAGTGAAGCATGTGTCTGAGGCTGGAGTCTGGAGAGCTGGCCTCGAATCCCTGCTTGGCTATGCAAACCCACTTTGGCCAAGTCACACTCTCTCAGCCTCAGGGGGAAGGCAATGGCAACCCTCCTCTGAACAAATTTTGCCAAGAAAACTCCATGACAGGTTCTCCTTAGGTTTGCCATTAAGTCAGCAAGGACTTGAAGTCACACAACACACACAGAGACACACAACCCCCAGCCATTCCTCAGTATCTGTACTATTGAGGAATGTTAAAAGGGGAAGAAAAAGGGGATGAATGGGGGATAAAAGAGGAGAAGGAGGAGATGATTCTAAAGATTTGGGTAGATTTCTCTGTCAAAAGAACAGAGAGCAATTGAGGAGTCAAAGAATGGCCTCAAGGGCCTGGAAAGGGACCAGAACAGGATGCAAAGCAGGACAAGGTGCCACAAAACATAGGACATTAATAAAAAATGGAGGACATCCCAAAATAAAACCTGGAAACTACTCATATCAACATAAACTCACACTTCTCATTCTTCCTCAACATGGAGGACACTTTGGAATTCCTCCTGGGCAGAAAGTAAAACCCAGAAACACTCATATTAATGTGGCAGTGGTTTGGATCTACTGTGGCACCACCGCGCACGAAAGAGCAAAGGTGGGCTGTGAGACGGTCGGATTGGAACACAGGGTTCACACAACCTCTGCAGCTTCCATCTGGAGGGGAAGCCGACCTGGAAACACAGGTACAACAGTTGAGAACAGACATGGAGGGGGTGCAGGGGACCTTGGCCACGATCCTAGATGTCCTTCAACAACTTGCGGGGGACGGAGCAGGGGGTGCAGTGGCAGGACAGGCCCCGGCCCCAGCTGCGTTGCTCCAAGGAGCGGGAGCAGGGGAGGAAGATGCTTTGCCCCAGGGGGCCCCACCAGAAACCCCTCCGCATGATAGAGCGCAAGATGCTCAGGCCAAGAAAATGGGAGTTAAGTTTGATGGAGATCCCCAAACTTTGACCTACTTCCTTTCGCAATTGGCGGATCATATGGAAGAATAGGGAGCCACTTTCCCCACTGAGGTAGCCAAAGTAAAGTGTGTGGCGAGGCACCTGAGGGGAGAGGCGGCAAATTGGCTATTGCAACTCTACGATTGTCAAGCACCAGAGCTGGGGAGCATAACTGAATTCATGAGGGCCCTCAGAGCCAGATTTGAAGACCCCTTCAGGGCCACCACTGCCCTAGCAGAGCTCAAGGATCCAGGACAGTGGCTGAATACGCTATGGAATTCCAGAGATTAGTGGCCCAAGTGCCAGATTGCACGGAGGACATGAAGATCCAATATTTCAAGGAAGGCCTGCGTCCAGAGATAGCCAAATGGGCTCTCACTATGGGCAAGCCCCCCACAGCCATGGAATGGATTAGAGTGGCCGGAGAAGCAGAAGCTATTTTACATGAGGTTAAAATGCTAGACCAGGGGTAGGCAACCTGCGGCCCGGGGGCTGGATGCGGCCCCATGAGGCCTTTGAACCGGCCCAGGCCAGTCCTGCCCCCCCGCCATGATGATATTGATTATTGTTGTTATTACTTGTTCTTGGGGTTTTCTTGGCAAAATCTCCACAGGGGTTTTGCCATCATGGCTTTTCTGGGGCTGAGAGAGTGTGCATGCATATTTTTAAATTTTATTTTATTTTTATTATTTTTATTATTTTATTATTTTGCTTCGGCCCACCAATTGTCTGAGGGATAGCAACCTGGCCCCGAGCTCAAAAAGGTTGCCTACCCCTGTGCTAGACCAAAAGCAATCTAAAGATGTGAAAGTGAAGGGGAACCGAGCCCAAACCCCAAAACCCAAAGGGCAAACCAGTTCTGCTGAGAGTGAACGGGAGAGATGTAGACTGGGCTTGTGTTTGAAGTGCGGCAATAAAGGCCACCTAATTGTAGCCTGCCCTGACATCAACCAGGAGAGGAAGACCAGGCCCCCTCAGGCCCCCCCCCCGAACAAAGCCACAAAAAGAGAGAAAAGCAAGCCGGAGGGAAAAAAAAAACCCACCGAGTGCAGCCTAAAAGCAGCGGAAGAAAAAGAGATAGAGGTCTGGACAGACAGCGACAGCTCTGAAACCGAAGAGGGGCCTTTAAACTTCTTGAGCCTGCCTTAGAAAGCGGCGAAAGGTGGGCTGCTGAAATAGAGAGCCACGGACAGATGGTGAGTGGGGGTGTCCCCCTATTTTCAGTGTCAGTGACTCTGGTGGTGGGATCCAAGAAAAGGGCCATGCAATTAATTGCGGTCATTGACTGTGGGTGCACCAGGTGCTTGATTAACCCTGCGGTAATAGACTGTATGGACATTGCCACCCACCCTTTGCAGGAGCCCATTCCTTTTGTACAGATGGATGGATCCCTTATGGGGGGGCGAGCAGCAGAGAGGAAAACCGCCCCCGTGTGGCTGGGGATAGCAGATCACTGGGAACAACTCCAGCTGGTGGTGGGACACACTTACAATTATCACTTGATGTTGAGCATAGACTGGTTACACCACCACAATCCTACTTTGAGGTGGAGGGATGGACAATTGATTTTTGATGATCCGGGTTGCAGAGAGCACTGCCTAGACCGGAGGATTGTGCTCCCTCCTCTCCTCCCTACGGTGCCACTCCCAGGGCAAACCCCAAAAGAAGCAGCGGCTCATTTAGAAAGTGGACCAAGAGATGGGGGCATTGAGAGGGCTGGGGGGGGGGCGCAATCTTTCCCCCCGTGCTACCAAGACTTGAAAGGGGTTTTTGAAGAACAAGAATGTGATGTGCTGCCTCCACACAGGGAGACAGAATGTGCCATTGAAATATTGCCAGGAGCGCCACTGCCTAAACCTAAGCTGTACTCTATGACCCCAAAAGAACTGGCCACCTTGAAGGAATACATTGAGAAAAACTTGGCCCGGGGGTTTATCAGGCCATCCACTTCCACCTTTGCCACCCCGGTGTTTTTCAGAGAAAAGATGGTTCTCTTCATCTGGTTGTAGACTATCGCAATTTAAATGGGATTTGTAGCACTAATAAATACCCTTTGCCCTTGATGAAAGACATGTTGGGAAGGTTGGTCACAGGCAAGGTGTTCACAAAATTGGATTTGAGGGATGCTTACCACCGGGTTAGCATCAAGGAGGGGGATGAATACAAGACTGCTTTTAATTGCCCCTTGGGGGCATTTGAGTACCTCGTCCTCCCTTTTGGACTGTCTGGGCCCCCCGGGATTTTTATGAGACATATTAATGAAGTACTACATGACTTGCTCTTTGAGGGGGTCCTGGTATATCTGGATGATGTGCTCATCTACTCTAAAGACCTGGATAGCCACGTCAAGTTAGTAAGAGAGGTTCTCAAGAGACTGTGGGACAACCAACTATATGTTAAGCTATCAAAATGCCATTTCCACACAGAGAGACTGGACTTTTTGGGTTACAGAGTCTCTAACCAAGGCATAGAGGTGGACCCTGCCAAAGTACAAACGGTGTTAGATTGGGCGGCCCCTAGAAACTGCAAGGATGTTCAAAAGTTTCTAGGCTTTGCTAACTTTTACAGACAGTTCATTCCTGATTTTGCCAAGATTGCCTTGCCCATCACTGATCTGCTAAGGGCTAAACAAAAGTGGGGGGGAAGGGACACAAAAGGGGGGCAAGCTGCCCAAACCTTCCACCCCAATCCATTGGTCTGAGGAGTGCCAGCATGCCTTTGACCAATTGAAGTTATTGTTCAGCACTGAACCTGTCTTGCTTCACCCAGACCCTGATAAACCTTTTGTGGTGCAAGTGGATGCCAGTGACTTTGCTAGGAGGGCGGTCTTGCTACAAAGGGATAGTGAAGACAAGCTCAGGCCATGCGCTTACCTGTCTAGAAGGTTCCAGAACGCGGAGATGACCTGGCCTTGCTGGGAGATGGAAGCTTATGCAGTTAAACACGCCCTGGAAAGCTGGAGGCAGTTCCTAGAGGGGGCTCCGCACCCTTTCGAGGTGTGGACTGACCACAGAAATTTGGAGGCCTTACAAACTCCCCGTAAATTAACCCCCAAACAGAGGAGGTGGGCCAAAGACTTCTACAAATATAGGTTTAAACTAAAAAAATTTCCTGGCTGCCAAAACATATTGGCTGATGCACTGTCCAGGTTGCCACAACATGTGGGGAAGGAGACCATTCCTCTTGAAACTATCTTTTCCCCTGAACAGTTAGGATTGGCAGTGATCACTCGCAGCAAAGCCAGAGCTTTGTCTCAGCCCCCTCTACAGGCTAAGTCATCAACTCCATTAGATGACATTCTGCTCAGGATCCAGCAGATGGCAGAAACAGATGACTGGCTCCAGCATCATAAAGACTGGTTGTCTAAGAATGCTCAAGACATGTGGGTGTGGAAGTCAAAAATTTATGTTCCTGCTTCCATGAGGGATGATATCCTCAAGTTGTGCCATGATTCTAAAGCCGCTGGTCATTGGGGATATCTAAAGACTTGGCACAAAATACGCAACACCTATTGGTGGGATGGTGTGCGTGCAGACGTGGAGGCTTATGTCAAAAGCTGTCCTGTTTGTGCTAGAGCTAAGCCGATAGTGGGCAAGCCTGGAGGGTTGCTTCATCCTTTGCCCACTCCTGAAGTGCCTTGGAAACACATTGCCATGGACTTTAAAACCGATTTGCCACCTAGCAATGGCCGTGACACCATTTGGGTGATAGTAGACCTGTTTTCTAAACAAACCCATTATGTGGCTTGCAAAGGGATGCCCTCTGCTCCTAAGCTGGCAGATCTATTTATTTCCCATGTTTATAAAATATCATGGGCTGCCAGACAGAATTGTCTCAGATCAGGGAAGCACCTTCACCTCTAAATTCTGGAGGGTGTTACAAGAAAAATTGGGGGTCCAATTAGCCCTTAGCACAGCTTTTCACCCGGAAACGGATGGTCAGTGTGAAAAAACCAACATGGCGCTGGAGAGATACTTGCGCTCATATACAAATTACCTGCAAGACGATTGGTTTGATTTGCTCCCACATGCTGAGGTCGCTTTTAGCAGTGCTGTGCATCGAAGTACGGGACAATCTCCTTTTATGATTAACTATGGGTTTGAACCTAAGCTACTTCCTGCTTTGCCAGCCGATAAGACTGATCCCGTCCCGGTGACTCAGTGGACTGAAAAAATTAGGGGGCCTGGCCCATGATCACTAAGGCGTTGCAGGAGGCCAAACGCCAATACAAAAAGCATGCTGACAAAAAACGGGCCGTTGGTTGGGACATTAAGCCTGGAGACATGGTGTACCTTTCTACAAAAAATTTAAGGTCCCGGCTTCCTTCCAAAAAGTTGGGCCCCAAGTTCATTGGTCCGTTCCCGGTTAAGAGACTGGTCAATGATGTTACTGCTGAACTCCTTCTTCCCAAGTCCTATCGTCACCTTCATCCAGTTTTTCATTTCAGGTTGCTAAAACCAGATCGAGCCAGTGGTCGTTGGAAGACATCTGACCCACCACCTCTTCCTCTCATGGTTGATGGACAACAGCATTTCGAAGTTTCAAAGATTCTAGACTCTAGATTTCACAAGGGCAAACTTCAGTACCTTATACGCTGGAAACATTTCCCTATTGATCATGCTGAGTGGGTTTCTGTGGCTCATGTCAATTCGCCTGATTTGGTGGCACGTTTTCATGCACAGTACCCTGACAAGCCTTTTCTGCCTTCTGTAACTTGATTTGTTTCTGTCGTTCTGTTTTCACTGTTGGGGGGGTGTTCCTTTTCGAGGGGCCGACTGTTAGAATCCTGTTAGTGTTCTACCAGATATAGAGTTTAGCAGTTTAGTAGTTGGGGATGATGGGGAGTATATTTGTTATAACAAGAGTTTAGACTGTGAGATCTAGTATAGAGCAGGTGTCTTATCAGTGGCCTTGAGTGGCTGGCTCTTCGAGCTGGGAATGTAGTTTCTGTTTTGTGGGAAATGGGAGGGGCTTTGAGAGTGGGCTTTTGCGCTATTCTTTTCCTTTGTCTGTGGGGTGTGTGTGGTTAGTCTCAGCTAAGAAGCTGAGTAAGGCACATGTCTGACTTTTGGATCTATCAATAAAGTGCTGTTGATTTATCAATCAAACTGACTGATTGATTGTCCAAAGTGCTGGTGCCAGCTCTGACAGTGTGGCAGGACCGGCCACGGGCTGGTTACAAGGCCTCAACGGGCCGGGTTCGGCCCACGGGCTATAGTTTGCTGACCCCTGCCCTACAGTAACTCTGACCCATAATTATAACAATTATTTTGCAATATATGTGTAATTACCATACCTACTATTAGCTGTTAAAGGGTTACACACTTTTTTGTGAGACCCTGAATGTATGCATATGTACAGGTGTGTGTGTTTGTGTGTGTATATATCTACATCTTTTATCTCTCTCACCAAGACCCAGATACAGAAGAAAAAGCCAGGAAAGGGGGAAGCCAACAGGGAGTAGATACAGGTATCCGTGTTTATATATATACATACACACACACAAACACACACCCATACATACACACAGACACACACATAGGCACATGCCCATATATACCCCACATATATATATACACAGAGACACACACATGTACACACACATAAACACACAGACACTCATGCATACACAGCAGACACACACACACACACACACACACACACACACATATATATATATGAGAGAAGCTTTATGCCCTGGAAAGCACAGACTTCCTTCTCCTTCCGTCCCCATTCTTTCCTTCCTCCACACCTTGGACTCCATTCCCAGAGAGTCTCCTTGATGGATGGAAGGAAGGAAGGAAGGAAGGGGTTTTGACAAGAAGTATCAGTAGAAGTATAGTGTCTAGATCAAGAGAAGTGATAGTGCCACTCTATTCTGCTTTGGTCAGGCTTCACCTGGAATAATCCTGGTCCAGTTCTGGGCACCACAATTCAAAAAGGATGTTGAGAAACTGTCCAAAGGAGGGCAACTAAAATGGGGAAGGGTCTGGAAACCATGAATCCCTATGAGGAAGGACTTAGGGAGCTGGGGATGTTTAGCCTGGAGAAGAGAAGGCTGAGAGGTGATATGATAGCCGTGTTTAAATATTTGAAGGGCTGTCATATCGAGGAGGGAACAAGCTTGTTTTCTGCTGCTCCAGAGACTAGGACCAGAAACGATGGATGCAAGCTGCAAGAAAAGAGATTCCACCTCAACATTAGGAGGAACTTCCTGACAGTAAGGGCAGTTCGACAGTGGAACACACTCCCTCGGAGGGCAATGGAGTCTCCTTCCTTGGAAGTCTTTAAGCAGAGGCTGGATGGCCATCTGTCAGGGATGCTTTGATTGGGAGTTCCTGCATGGCAGGGGGTTGGACTGGATGGCCCTTGGGGTCTCTTCCAACTCTATGATTCTATGATTAGTCTTGCTTAGTCACACAGCAGCAAGACCATGGCTGCATGCCGAGCTCCATATGGAATGAACTATCGTCCGTTGGTTGAAAAGGCATTGGAGATGGAATCCATCAGACGAGTTACATCAAATGTTGTGGACTGATTGTACATCCTTTTACTTCCATGTAGACAAAACCCAACAATCTTATCTGCAGGAGAAGATTCAAGCTCAAGCTCATATGCCTCGCCAGTTATTTGGTACCTTTAACATTTGATTGAGTCCAGTGGTGTCAGGAATAAATCGGTGATATTTACCTGTCATATTTTTGCCATGTTTTGGGCTTCAAAAATCCTGGACTAAGTTTAGATTTATTTAGTTAAAGTTATGTTACACTGTGAATGTATTGATGGACACTGCAACTAAAGGCTGAGTTGTGGATTTAAGATGAATGCTGGATATGTTTGGCCTTAGGACATCTCTGGGATAGCTGGCCTGGTTGGGACTGTTTTGTGCCCAACCATGAGTGATGGGTATGAAAAGAGTTCATTATTAGTTAAGATTTGTAGAGGGAGTGTTCTAATATATACATAGTTGTTAAGATAAATTGTTATGCTTGTTTGTTGAGTATTTGTCATCTAGACTCAGTGAGAAGGGGAACATGGAAACAAGACTCTCCTGTGTGAAGAATTTGGTATTTTAGACACAGTCAGCCCTCCGCATCTACTGATATTTTATCCACAGATTCAAGCATCCATGGTTTGAAAATATTTTTAAAATATATATAAATTCCAAAAGGCAAACCTTGGTTTTCCATTTTACACATGGGAACTATCTTACTCTGCCATTGCATCCAATGAAAGTTGAGTATTCATGGATTTTGGTATCCACCGGGGGGGGGGGGGGATTCCTAGCAAATGTTAAATCATTTTTTTTTTGGAGGGATCTCCTCCACCATTGCCATCAGCTGATTTACCGCTGTATTTGGCTCACACTATGTTTTTATGGGCATGGGCAGAATTCCAATTTCCCCCTTACAAAAGCATATTATAATAGAGATTCAGCCTGTGTTCGATGGGGTTACATTCCCCCTGAAAACTCAGATCCGTAGTTTGGGGGTACTTCTGGATTTGGCGCTGAGCCTGGAATCCCAGATATCAGCAGTGACCAGGAGTGCCTTTGCACAGCTAAAACTCGTGCACCTACTGTGTCTGTTCCTGGAGAAGTCAGAGCTGGCCACGGTGGTACATGCCTTGCTTACATCCCGTCTGGATTACTGTAATGGGCTCTACGTGGGGCTGCCTTTGAAAAGGGCTCAGAAACCTCAGCTGGTCCAAAGAGCTGGAGCCAGGCTGTTAATGGGAGCAAACAACTCCCTTGTTGCAACAGCTCCATTGGGTACCAGTCTGTTTCCGGGCACAATTCAAAGTGCTGGTTTTGAGCTATAAAGCGCTCTACGGCATGGGTCCAGGTCTATTTGAAGGACCGTATCCCCCTATTGGAGAAGACAGAGTATTGGGAGGCCTTTCTTCTCTCTGTCGTTTGGTGGGAAGAAGAGAGAGAGAAGGAGGGCCTTCTCTGTGGCTTCTCCGAAGCTCTGGGACTCCCTCCCTAGAGAGACCAGGAGGGCTCCATCTTTGCTTTCTTTTCGACGGCAGAGAAAGACATTCTTGTGCTGCCAGGCCTTTGTAAAGTGACATGGATGTTGTTTTGGTTTTGCTTTAAAGAGTTTTAAAGTTTAATAACGTAATGATTTTATTGTTTTTAAACTTTGCATTTTTAATATTTTATACTGTTTTAACTTAGACTCTTGTAGATTTAATCCCTGTACTGGGAGGAAGGTGGGATATGAATAAACAGAATAAGAAGAATAGTAATTGTGGGTTTGGGATTTCGTTCCCTTTTGCTCCTTGGCCAACACTGCTTCTCCCGAACGTATTGAATCTATTCTTGTCCTTGTATTTTAAAACTGCTTTTAGCTATGCATTTTAAACAGAATTGACACTGAATTGTCTTTACCTTTGCATTGTACACTTTTAAAACCAAATTTCTGTTTTTAATTTTGTAAGCCCCCTTGGGTCCCTGGCAGGAGAAAGGTGGGAAATACACTGGATGCATGAACGAATGGATGGATGCCATGATCTGGCACTCTTCGTCTTGTGTAACCTTTGGGTTCATTAGAGTCCTAGGGTTGGAAGAGACTCCAAGGGCCATTTAGTCCAATCCATTTCTGCCATTCAGGAAAAAAGAATCAAAGCCCTCCCAAATGTTGGCCATCCAACCTCTGAAAACAGCCTCCAAAGAAGGAGATTCGACTGCCCTCCATGGAGGCAGTAGCAGCAGCAGCAAGCAGTGTGTCTATCTGTCTGTCTCTCTATCTATATGTGTTATATAAACACACACATACATATATTCAAAATGTTCAAAAGTAGTATACACTGAGGACTTTCAGTTAGGATGGCGTCAGCTTGAGTGGGATTTCAGGACATCTCCTGAAGCCCCATTCGCAAATCGTGGCAGGGGTGCTATTTCTGTTTTAGAAATAGCGCTAAAGTGTTCCCTAAGTATAGGGGACCCGGATGCCATTCTACTAAGACCTGGACCCCGCTTGGGACAACGAAAGAAAGAACATCAAAAGTTGTCCGGTAAGGAGTGGAGGGGGTCAAAGAACAATCCACAGCCGCTTTTGTGCCGCCATCTTTGATGGCTCACAGATGCCACCAACTAATTTAAAGATTGCAACATAGTTTTGTGACAATAGTAAAAACCTTTACTTAGATACAAATTAAGACTCTTTACAAATAAACTCATCTGACAAGAATATATACATTTGAAAGGTCTAGATACTGGCGATTTGGAAGGATGTTGTTTTAATTGAGCTATACAAAATAAAGAACAGTCCTGGGAAGCTGCCATGACAGGAGAAAATACAGACAGGAGAAGAGAGATCTGAGGAGACTGGTATAGGAGATTGTGACTGTGATCAAGATCGGGAGAAATGTAAAGGAAAGACTGAAAGACTGAAAAGAGTGGGGAGGTGGCAGAGAAAAAGGACTTTGGAAAGTGAATAAAAATTGGATACTAAATTTAAGTGAATGAGTGACAGAGTTTAAGGAGTTTAAGGAGGAAGGAGACTGGAAGAAGGGAGAGAGAGAAGAGAAATGGGACCAAAAAGGATTTGGAAGAAAAAAAATGTAAATGGGCTGGGCAGAGAGACGTGGAGGAGAAAGAAGTTGCGATTGGGCTGGGCGGAGAGAAGTGGGAGAAAGAGGCTGCGATCAAGCTGGGCAGAGAGACTTGGAGGAGAAAGAAGTTGCGATCGGGCTGGCCAGAGAGAAGTGGAGGAGAAAGTGGCTGCGATCGAGCTGGCCAGAGAGAAGTGGAAGAGAAAGAGGCTGCAATCGGGCTGGCCAGAGAGAAGTGGAGGAGAAAGAGGCTGTGATCGGACTGGGCAGAGAGACTTGGAGGAGAAAGAAGCTGCGATTGGGCTGGGCATAGAGAAGTGGAGGAGAAAGAGGCTGCAATCGAGTTGGGCAGAGAGAAGTGGAGGAGAAAGAGGCTGTGATTGGGCTGGGCAGAGAGAAGTGGAGGAGATAGAGGCTGGGATCGGGCCAGGCAGAGAGACTTGGAGGAGAAGGAAGCTGCGATCGGGCTGGCCAGAGAGAAGTGGAGGAGAAAGAGGCTGCGATCAGACCAGGTAGAGAGACTTGGAGGAGAAAGAAGCTGCAATCAGGCTGGCCAGTGAGAAGTTGAGTGGCTGCAATCGAGCTGGGCAGAGAGAAGTGGAGGAGAAAGAGGCTGTGACCGGACCGGGCAGAGAGACTTGGAGGAGAAAGAAGCTGCGATCAGGCTGGGCAGAGAGAAGTGGAGGAGAAAGAGGCTGCAATCGAGCTGGGCAGAGAGAAGTGGAAGAGAAAGGGGCTGTGATCAGGTCAGGCAGAGAGACGTGGAGGAGAATGAAGCTACGATCGGGCTGGGCTGAAGTAACAAAGATAGATCGGTAAGGAGGCAAGGGAGAGTGGTGACGAAGTATCGTTGGCAGTAAGGAGAGAAATCATCAACTTTATTTTATCGTGGAGAATTACAGTATACATTATATCTTGAATCTCATCTCCCTCCCTTAAGGTGTTTCAACTACGAAATTTACGGGATCTTCTTTCTTTCTTTCTTTTTCATTTTTAAGAGCACTCGGGGGGTGGGTTTTTGGGGCCGGAAGAAGAAGTAAACGAGAAGTCACTGCTGCTTCCCCCCCTGTTTTTATCATCCCTGAAGAAAGAAGAAGACTAGGAGATTGGACTTTGTGAAAGCCTGACATCTGCTGGAGGGAAGGGATAAAAGCAAGCAAATATTTTAGAATAATTGGGATTAACTGGGTAATTTTTTTTCCTTTTTTTGGATAAAATTAATTGGAACCTAGCTTAAAGATTGAAATTTATATTTGGATTGTTACACTGAAATTGAAGTATTTATAAGTTTAACTTTGATATTATTTTTAAATTAATTTAAAGAGGTAATTTTAGATATCACATACTTTAGATAGATATAATAAGAAAACTCTTTTTTGGTTATAGATAATTTTTTTAAAAAATTTATATAAATTTATTATTAAAAAAACATTAATTACAAAAATTATTGAACAATTACATACATTACATATACATATACATCACATTACATATATTACATATACATCACATTACATATAGACCTATAAACAAACAAACAAAAACATAATAAACCAACAATAACAAACACAAAAGACATACAAATAAACTAACTAATGTAAAATTATGACATACACTAAAATACTTCCTTCACCAGACTTTCCTTGAGCTTTGCCCTTTTTTCCTAACTTCTATTACAATGCATTCCTGTTTATCTCACACCATACATGTTCTAACTTAAAGACGCTATCTCATATTTTAACCTAATTATTATTATACAAAGTTGCTTAAATTACTTTTACCCTTTTACAGCAATTTCTATTATACTTTTCTATATTTTTTATAATAAACCTATTGTGGTAACTAAATCCCCATTTTTTCCCCCAATAATCCACCACTGGTTGCCAAGTTTTCTTGAAAGTCTCTTCATTTTCTTCTCTTAGTAAGTTCGTCAGTTTATCCATTTCAAATAAGTAGTATAATACCCCCACCTTTCGTCAAATCAAAAAGTGACAGGTGCTCCGCCCCTTTTTGGTTCTTAGTCCCGCCTTCCTGTTTTTGGGGTGGTTCTAGGTTTTGGGGTGCTAGGGCTGGGGGTTCTAGGTTTTGGGGGTTCTAGATTTTGGGGGTTCTAGATTTTGGGGTGCCAATTTTTGGGGTGCCAATTTTTTGGGGTGCCATTTTTTTGGGTGCCAATTTTTGGGGTGCCACTTTTTGGGGGTTCCACTTTTTTGGGGGGTGCCACTTTTTTGGGGTTCAATCAGTGGTTCCCCCTGAACCCCAAAAGTTCGGCCATTTTGTTTTTTGCAAAAGTTGTTTTTTGGGGGGTTGTGTGACCCCTCTACGGATTCGTCTCGGGCCCACTGACCACT
This sequence comes from Phrynosoma blainvillii, assembly GCA_026167975.1. Classification (NCBI taxonomy): domain Eukaryota; kingdom Metazoa; phylum Chordata; class Lepidosauria; order Squamata; family Phrynosomatidae; genus Phrynosoma; species Phrynosoma blainvillii. Next base: position 2,721,485 of record JANUYF010000002.1, on the reverse strand, counting down.
AGGAGCAGCTCCCATACCTCTCCGTCCGACGGTATAGCCGCAAGCCGTGTTCGAAGATGGCAGTCGGCAGCCATTTTTTCTGCGCCAACTTTAGTTTTCGGGGTGGTTGTGACATGTCTCCGGACTTGTCTCGAGCTCCCGAAGTGAACAGTTCAGAGGTCTGTTGCACTCTGAGCTTCGGAAAGGCGCGCCGTCCAATCTGCTACCGCTCGCCCCTCCCCTGGGGGTGTGTTTTCAAAAAACGGCACGCTTTTGAGAGAAGCGGATTGGCCCAAAGACCCCCACCCCCTGGCACCATCCAATGAGTTCTCACAGAGAGGGGTCCCACTCCCAGGATAGGGTATATGAGCATGAGTTTTGGGGGGGCAGCGGCTTTCACTGTCACAAACCTGTTTTTTCAGGGTGGAGTGTTATACATTTCCAAGTCGGTCTCAGCACCTCCGATAGAGAGAGAAAGAGAGAGAGGAGGGAAGGGTTTCCAGGAGCGTAGAGCTCAGAGGAGGGGAGAGGTCCTTCACTCTTCAGCAGTCGGTCTGGATCTGAGCTTCACAGCTCTGAAGTGCAGGGAGGCTGAGAAGAAGAAGGGCTGGGACCCTCTTTCTCCTCCCCAGGAGAGTGTTTTCAAAAACAGCGGTGCCTTTTGAGCATCGCTGATTGGTCCATTTCCCTCCGCCACAACCAATGGAAGGTAGTGAGTTGGGAGCATGCCCTCCCTGCAGTGTCATGTATGTGGCCCTCCCTTGGGCCCCTGCTCTCTTCACCCGGACGCTGCGTTCTCCCTAAGCTCCCAGGGCTTTCTCCTTTCCCTCCCCAAGAGCTGTTTCTGCATAGAGCAGCCCCATGTGTGTGTGTTCTCCCCAACAGAGCAGCCATTTTTCATGGAAATACTCATTTTGGGGTGAAGTGTGAACCCTCCCCGTGGTCATACAAAAGCCCTTGACCACCAGTAACAGATTCCAAGGAAAACTACTTCCCATTTTGGGGAATTTCCATTTTGCAGCCCATATTTTGTTCTTCTTGTTGCAGAAACATACATTTTGAGGCAAGGTGTGAGCCTTCCTCCACACTCAGGCTAGCAGCTGTGACCAAAAGGAAGAGCTTTCCTTGCTGCCATGGCAGGATTTTTAATTTTGGGAAGTGACAGCTATCTTTTTTCTTTTGCAGAAGTGTGTATTTTGGAGCAATGTGTGCTTGTTGCTCCATCCTGGACTCCATGAGCTGGTTTCCAGTTCACCAGAGGCTTTTCAGTTCTCACAGCAGTACACAACTCACAAACAGGGGCTATGCTCCCCAAAAGGGTGGATTTGGAGTAGGAGGGGTGTCTTGCCTGTACATGCCCCACCAGCCATGACCGATGTTAGGCTTCCATGTGGATAGGCAAAGAGGGTCAGCCCCTTCGCTCGAGAGGTGTCTTTGAGAAGAACCAAAAATAAGGTTTCACCAACACAATTTTGTATGTATTTCACAACTTTGAAGGGGAACAGAATAAGGCACGCTGCTCCCTATCCATTCCCACAACAATTTGTGTCTGTAGTTTTTTTGTGGGTTTTTCAGGCTGTTTGGCCATGTTCTAGAAGAGTTTCTTTCTGGCGTTTCGCCAGCATCTGTGGCTGGCATCTTCAGAGAAAACTGAAAGCCTACGACTTCAAATTTGTGTCTGCTTTTTACAGGTCTTTTGTTTTCAAGTGTTCCTTTTAAGATAGAACGCGGCCCTTCTATACAGCCAACCCAGGCCCTCCTTCAACAGGAGCGTGTTTCCACCCCACCATATCTGGCCCATCATTTTGAAAACATACAGAGCACTCAAGTTATTGATCTTGCCTATACACATACCCCCTCTCCTGCTTTTACAAATTGGGTACATGAGAAGTTAGTAGCAGGGTCCCGTCCCCCCCTACACCTTGGAAATAGATGCGTTCTGGCCCCTGCTTCAGACCATAGACCACAATTGCTGCAAAATGCCTAGGCATTTCTATGAAAAAAGGTTCCAGGGTAGATATTGGAATGAGGTCTGAGGATAGTAGAGGTACATAGGGGTTTAGGGCACTACTGTTTGGGGGTATGGAATGGCCAGGGAGAGGGCTGGCTGGCGGAGGGTCATTTTCTGTTCCCACAGCAGGTCAGGAAAAACAAATGTGGATGGAGGCTCTGTCTGGGGCGATGATCATGGGAGGCTCTAAGGGTTGTCTGCTGTCTGTTGCAAAGCAGGAAGATGGAAAAACAGTAGTGTTTAATTTACAGGTATAACAAGAAAGCAGAGAGTTATAATAAAGGGAATTTATCAGTGGGAAGATTAAAAACGAGGGAAGTTAGGAGTAGGAGCCTTTTTGATAAACTTTGCAAACCCAGAAAAACTCTGGATTGGAAGTCGTGTTAAGAAGACTGACACAAAAGAGTAAGGTGTATACATCCTACAATTTAAATAGATACATTTTACAATTTTGTTATGTCAAAGCCTACCAGTTTTGTGAGAAACTCTTTATACAAGACAAAATAAATACAAAACACATCTTTTTGGGCAATGCAACTTTTCCCCAGTGCAAGAGGGGGGGGATGCAAAGAAGGGACAATGTGCCATGTGTGTGTGTGTGTGTGTCAGTGCACAGTAGTTGATAACAAACTTTTTCTTATCTCACGAGGGCCACATGGTGGGCTGCAGATGTTCAAACCTGAAAGATAGAGGAAATAAGGGTGTTTTAAACAACAACAACACAACTAAAGGCAGGAGAGAGGAACAGGCCAATCATCAGGTCAAAATTATAATATTTAATAGCCTCTTCAAATTAACCAATAAGGGGCCCCTTTGAAAGACAGGGGAAATACCAAGGGAGGGCTTTCAAAGATCTCTATCAGGCTTTTCAGAGTTAGGACCAAGACATAATAATAAGCCTGAATGTAGAAAGTTCTTCTATCAGGTAAGGACTGTTTTGTTTGTTAACTCAGCATAAAGGGAACTAGTAGTCCAGCATAAAGTTATACACAGAAGTTAATCATCTGGGTTGCATTTAATGGTGGTGGTTGTTAAAAAAGAAAAAGGAAAAAGAAAGATCATGAAGTATGCAGACAGATAGGTGGTTTTTGAACAGTATGGTTTGTTGTTTGACAGCCATGTGCACCAGCGCTCTTAATGTCCCTGCGCTGTTAGATGGAGGATGGGGGTGACGGAGGTGTGGAAGAAAGAGGTTTGCAGGCTCCTACTGTTGCTTATTTAGCTGTGTAGTTTGTTATGTATAAAGAGCAGCATCTGATCTTTTCCCAGAAGCTGTGGATGCAGGATCATAAATGGCTTGGGCTTTTTAACCACTTAATCTCCACAGCCTCTGAGGATAGCAACCCTTTCCTCTTCAGCTTTTGCAAAAGCTCTTCATTGACACTCCTCTGAATTTGGAGGAAGAATGGGGCAGGGAGATCTTCTGCCAAGTATTAACTAACTCTTAGCTTATACAGAGCCATATGAAGTCCAGTGGTCTTCAGAAGGGAATGTAAGGCTTGCCAAGTGCCAAGTAGCTGGCCTCTTTTAAAAAAGGTTTTATTGGTCTTTAAGGCAGCCAAAAAGGGCTCACTGCTGGCCTGTCCCATCCACACTCGACTGATAAATCTAAATGCATACTCCTAATTACAATGAACTCTTTAGCACACAGTTCACATATGAATGTAGGCAGGGGTAGAAAAGAGAAAGGAAGCAAAATCCCACAGGTTGTTGATGGTCCACAAAGTTTATTATTTTAAAAAGCACAAAGCGTTTCGGCCATGGCACAAATTGGCCTTCCTTAGGGGCTGTTGTAAAATAAATAAAACTACATTAATTATAGTTGTGGTATTGGGACAACATATAAAGCACCTCTAAAAAGCAAATAACTATTATCCATATTATCATATACATACCTACTACCAGAGATTTTAGGAGTTGCAGCCTGCACTTTCAACAAAGTGGACTCTCTGAGTATTAGAAGGAAGGGCCTAGGACTACACTGAGTTCTTATTTATGGATTTTTTGAAGTAACATCATCGAAGAGAGCCAATGATGCAAGCTGTCAATAAATCTACTCAGTTCTGTTCTATCCAGTTGATGCAATATTGAAATTATTTGTAGCCATTGATTGCAAATTTTTATATAAGACAGTGTATTTCCAAATCCTCATCCAAACCATGGTACTAAAGTTTTAAGTTTCCAAAATCCACTCTACCTCTTTCTTCTTTAAACAATTCTTCTTTTTATTATTTATCACCTCCAGTACCCAAAAACTTATGGTGGGTGCTGCATGTTTCATTTGTTCAAAGGGATTAACCAGAGGACCCCTATTCTTTTATTTCTCAAAATGGCCAGATGTGCAGCTAGTCTTTGTTTGATATATCTCGATGTTCATCCCATCAAGATGGATCTCTTCCATCTCTTACATTGGATTGCATAATTACAAAAGTGCTTATTTATACCATTTTTGAGCTACAAAATTGTTAAATTCATTCATTGTGGTTGTGTAGTTTATACAGGCTTATACAGAATAAAGCTAACTTGAGATCTAATCCTCCCCCAGTAGTTGCTTCTCTTTGGCTTCCTTTCTCTTAATATGGCCTTGCCCGCTGGGCTTGACTAGCCTCTGATGTACTTGGAAATTGTCTCCTTGTTTATTGTTATTGGTATTTTAAATTAGATTTTAATTGAGGCCGATTGAATGTATTTTTAAGGGGGGGTGTTATATGTCTGTTATAATGTGTGGGTTGCTATTTTAATGTAAGCCGCCTTGATAGCCTTGGCTAAAGGCGGAGTAAAAATAAAATTTTATTATTATATATATATATATATATATATATATATATTGCATTTACATTGGATTGCATAATTACAAAAGTGCTTATTTATACCATTTTTGAGCTACAAAATTGTTAAATCCATTCATTGTGGTTGTGTAGTTTACAGTATACACAGAGTTGCCCCAAACACAGTGCTATTGGATTTTCTATTTGAGATCCTAAAGGCTGCCCTCAGCAGCATGTCTTTAATATTTCTTAATCTTTTGTATGAAATTGTGGGTGTTCTTTGCATCCTGAAATATTTCCAATCAAATACCAATGTTTCTTCATAGATTGTTGTAAACTATTTGTTACATGGTGAAATGACAATGCACAATGTATGTGATTACTGTGGGGGTCTATCTGTTTCTTCTAAAGTTCTGAGTGAGACCTACAGGCAGCTTTAGGATATCCATTAGCTATAACATGTTGTGGATAACTTCTATCCCTTAACTGTTTATTTAATTGGGGGTTGGGGGTCTGGAATGGATCTCCCGTGAAAACGGAGGGGTGACGGTACTTCCCAATTTTATGGCATTGATAGTTAGGTTTTATACTGTTTATCTTTCTTTCAATACCTTATTTTTATATATACTACTTTAGAATCCTCCAGTCTGAGATGGCGGGGGAAAAGCAGAAATAGCCAAAATGTGGTGGGACAGAGAGTGCTTAGTAAAAATGTTTTTCCATGTAAAAATTCACCACTTCAAGGGGGCTAGAGGATACACCATAGCCACCCCTTAATTTGACAATAATTAAAATTGAATGTTATTATTTATTTATTTGTCTTAATATCCCTTCTGTTTCCCAAACTAAGGTTCAGTGGAACTCCAATACCTAGAACCCCCAAAATCAACCCACCAAAACTTAGAATCCCAAACCTAGAACCCCAAGAGGGTGGCCATTTTGGTTGTGCCAAAGATAAGCTTAAAATGGGGGTCAGATCTTTAGATGATGTATTTTTATATGGAGAGGTAATGCCACTGAATTAAAAATTCTACAAATTCTATAAAAATTTCTACAAAATTCTATACAGTTTGATTTAGAATACCGTAACTCTGAGGTCCACTTTTTGGATTTAAGAGTTAATGTACTGGAAACCTGCAGTTGTAAATACTTATTTGAAGTCTGATAGCTGCCATCCCCGAACTAAGAAAATAACCTCCCATATGGACAGTTTCTAAGGGTGAAATGACACTGTTCTAAGGAGGAAGAATTCTTTTTTTAAAAAAAAAATCATATAAAACCTTTTTCTTTATTGTTTTACACTCCTAAAACTTTTGTCATACATTGCATATGAATTACAAGATACGTGTGTTAAGGTATAGATAGAATACTTTCAAGATGTTTGAATTACAATTTTTGAACAATAAAACATGTCCAAGGGAGAGTGAAAAACATATTCATGAAAGATACATAAAGCTGAGCTGAAACTAGGGAAAAGCATAAGTTAAAGTAAAAACTTGGCCCCTACTAAGCACTCTCTGTCCCACCACATTTTGGCTATTTCTGCTTTTCCCCCGCCATCTCAGACTGGAGGATTCTAAAGTAGTATATATAAAAATAAGGTATTGAAAGAAAGATAAACAGTATAAAACCTAACTATCAATGCCATAAAATTGGGAAGTACCGTCACCCCTCCGTTTTCACGGGAGATCCATTCCAGACCCCCAACCCCCAATTAAATAAACAGTTAAGGGATAGAAGTTATCCACAACATGTTATAGCTAATGGATATCCTAAAGCTGCCTGTAGGTCTCACTCAGAACTTTAGAAGAAACAGATAGACCCCCACAGTAATCACATACATTGTGCATTGTCATTTCACCATGTAACAAATAGTTTACAACAATCTATGAAGAAACATTGGTATTTGATTGGAAATATTTCAGGATGCAAAGAACACCCACAATTTCATACAAAAGATTAAGAAATATTAAAGACATGCTGCTGAGGGCAGCCTTTAGGATCTCAAATAGAAAATCCAATAGCACTGTGTTTGGGGCAACTCTGTGTATACTGTAAACTACACAACCACAATGAATGGATTTAACAATTTTGTAGCTCAAAAATGGTATAAATAAGCACTTTTGTAATTATGCAATCCAATGTAAATGCAATATATATATATATATATATATATATATATATATAATAATAAAATTTTATTTTTACTCCGCCTTTAGCCAAGGCTATCAAGGCGGCTTACATTAAAATAACAACCCACACATTATAACAGACATATAACACCCCCCCTTAAAAATACATTCAATCGGCCTCAATTAAAATCTAATTTAAAATACCAATAACAATAAACAAGGAGACAATTTCCAAGTACATCAGAGGCTAGTCAAGCCCAGCGGGCAAGGCCATATTAAGAGAAAGGAAGCCAAAGAGAAGCAACTACTGGGGGAGGATTAGATCTCAAGTTAGCTTTATTCTGTATAAGCCTGTATAAACTACACAACCACAATGAATGAATTTAACAATTTTGTAGCTCAAAAATGGTATAAATAAGCACTTTTGTAATTATGCAATCCAATGTAAGAGATGGAAGAGATCCATCTTGATGGGATGAACATCGAGATATATCAAACAAAGACTAGCTGCACATCTGGCCATTTTGAGAAATAAAAGAATAGGGGTCCTCTGGTTAATCCCTTTGAACAAATGAAACATGCAGCACCCACCATAAGTTTTTGGGTACTGGAGGTGATAAATAATAAAAAGAAGAATTGTTTAAAGAAGAAAGAGGTAGAGTGGATTTTGGAAACTTAAAACTTTAGTACCATGGTTTGGATGAGGATTTGGAAATACACTGTCTTATATAAAAATTTGCAATCAATGGCTACAAATAATTTCAATATTGCATCAACTGGATAGAACAGAACTGAGTAGATTTATTGACAGCTTGCATCATTGGCTCTCTTCGATGATGTTACTTCAAAAAATCCATAAATAAGAACTCAGTGTAGTCCTAGGCCCTTCCTTCTAATACTCAGAGAGTCCACTTTGTTGAAAGTGCAGGCTGCAACTCCTAAAATCTCTGGTAGTAGGTATGTATATGATAATATGGATAATAGTTATTTGCTTTTTAGAGGTGCTTTATATGTTGTCCCAATACCACAACTATAATTAATGTAGTTTTATTTATTTTACAACAGCCCCTAAGGAAGGCCAATTTGTGCCATGGCCGAAACGCTTTGTGCTTTTTAAAATAATAAACTTTGTGGACCATCAACAACCTGTGGGATTTTGCTTCCTTTCTCTTTTCTACCCCTGCCTACATTCATATGTGAACTGTGTGCTAAAGAGTTCATTGTAATTAGGAGTATGCATTTAGATTTATCAGTCGAGTGTGGATGGGACAGGCCAGCAGTGAGCCCTTTTTGGCTGCCTTAAAGACCAATAAAACCTTTTTTAAAAGAGGCCAGCTACTTGGCACTTGGCAAGCCTTACATTCCCTTCTGAAGACCACTGGACTTCATATGGCTCTGTATAAGCTAAGAGTTAGTTAATACTTGGCAGAAGATCTCCCTGCCCCATTCTTCCTCCAAATTCAGAGGAGTGTCAATGAAGAGCTTTTGCAAAAGCTGAAGAGGAAAGGGTTGCTATCCTCAGAGGCTGTGGAGATTAAGTGGTTAAAAAGCCCAAGCCATTTATGATCCTGCATCCACAGCTTCTGGGAAAAGATCAGATGCTGCTCTTTATACATAACAAACTACACAGCTAAATAAGCAACAGTAGGAGCCTGCAAACCTCTTTCTTCCACACCTCCGTCACCCCCATCCTCCATCTAACAGCGCAGGGACATTAAGAGCGCTGGTGCACATGGCTGTCAAACAACAAACCATACTGTTCAAAAACCACCTATCTGTCTGCATACTTCATGATCTTTCTTTTTCCTTTTTCTTTTTTAACAACCACCACCATTAAATGCAACCCAGATGATTAACTTCTGTGTATAACTTTATGCTGGACTACTAGTTCCCTTTATGCTGAGTTAACAAACAAAACAGTCCTTACCTGATAGAAGAACTTTCTACATTCAGGCTTATTATTATGTCTTGGTCCTAACTCTGAAAAGCCTGATAGAGATCTTTGAAAGCCCTCCCTTGGTATTTCCCCTGTCTTTCAAAGGGGCCCCTTATTGGTTAATTTGAAGAGGCTATTAAATATTATAATTTTGACCTGATGATTGGCCTGTTCCTCTCTCCTGCCTTTAGTTGTGTTGTTGTTGTTTAAAACACCCTTATTTCCTCTATCTTTCAGGTTTGAACATCTGCAGCCCACCATGTGGCCCTCGTGAGATAAGAAAAAGTTTGTTATCAACTACTGTGCACTGACACACACACACACACACATGGCACATTGTCCCTTCTTTGCATCCCCCCCCTCTTGCACTGGGGAAAAGTTGCATTGCCCAAAAAGATGTGTTTTGTATTTATTTTGTCTTGTATAAAGAGTTTCTCACAAAACTGGTAGGCTTTGACATAACAAAATTGTAAAATGTATCTATTTAAATTGTAGGATGTATACACCTTACTCTTTTGTGTCAGTCTTCTTAACACGACTTCCAATCCAGAGTTTTTCTGGGTTTGCAAAGTTTATCAAAAAGGCTCCTACTCCTAACTTCCCTCGTTTTTAATCTTCCCACTGATAAATTCCCTTTATTATAACTCTCTGCTTTCTTGTTATACCTGTAAATTAAACACTACTGTTTTTCCATCTTCCTGCTTTGCAACAGACAGCAGACAACCCTTAGAGCCTCCCATGATCATCGCCCCAGACAGAGCCTCCATCCACATTTGTTTTTCCTGACCTGCTGTGGGAACAGAAAATGACCCTCCGCCAGCCAGCCCTCTCCCTGGCCATTCCATACCCCCAAACAGTAGTGCCCTAAACCCCTATGTACCTCTACTATCCTCAGACCTCATTCCAATATCTACCCTGGAACCTTTTTTCATAGAAATGCCTAGGCATTTTGCAGCAATTGTGGTCTATGGTCTGAAGCAGGGGCCAGAACGCATCTATTTCCAAGGTGTAGGGGGGGACGGGACCCTGCTACTAACTTCTCATGTACCCAATTTGTAAAAGCAGGAGAGGGGGTATGTGTATAGGCAAGATCAATAACTTGAGTGCTCTGTATGTTTTCAAAATGATGGGCCAGATATGGTGGGGTGGAAACACGCTCCTGTTGAAGGAGGGCCTGGGTTGGCTGTATAGAAGGGCCGCGTTCTATCTTAAAAGGAACACTTGAAAACAAAAGACCTGTAAAAAGCAGACACAAATTTGAAGTCGTAGGCTTTCAGTTTTCTCTGAAGATGCCAGCCACAGATGCTGGCGAAACGCCAGAAAGAAACTCTTCTAGAACATGGCCAAACAGCCTGAAAAACCCACAAAAAAACTACAGACACAAATTGTTGTGGGAATGGATAGGGAGCAGCGTGCCTTATTCTGTTCCCCTTCAAAGTTGTGAAATACATACAAAATTGTGTTGGTGAAACCTTATTTTTGGTTCTTCTCAAAGACACCTCTCGAGCGAAGGGGCTGACCCTCTTTGCCTATCCACATGGAAGCCTAACATCGGTCATGGCTGGTGGGGCATGTACAGGCAAGACACCCCTCCTACTCCAAATCCACCCTTTTGGGGAGCATAGCCCCTGTTTGTGAGTTGTGTACTGCTGTGAGAACTGAAAAGCCTCTGGTGAACTGGAAACCAGCTCATGGAGTCCAGGATGGAGCAACAAGCACACATTGCTCCAAAATACACACTTCTGCAAAAGAAAAAAGATAGCTGTCACTTCCCAAAATTAAAAATCCTGCCATGGCAGCAAGGAAAGCTCTTCCTTTTGGTCACAGCTGCTAGCCTGAGTGTGGAGGAAGGCTCACACCTTGCCTCAAAATGTATGTTTCTGCAACAAGAAGAACAAAATATGGGCTGCAAAATGGAAATTCCCCAAAATGGGAAGTAGTTTTCCTTGGAATCTGTTACTGGTGGTCAAGGGCTTTTGTATGACCACGGGGAGGGTTCACACTTCACCCCAAAATGAGTATTTCCATGAAAAATGGCTGCTCTGTTGGGGAGAACACACACACATGGGGCTGCTCTATGCAGAAACAGCTCTTGGGGAGGGAAAGGAGAAAGCCCTGGGAGCTTAGGGAGAACGCAGCGTCCGGGTGAAGAGAGCAGGGGCCCAAGGGAGGGCCACATACATGACACTGCAGGGAGGGCATGCTCCCAACTCACTACCTTCCATTGGTTGTGGCGGAGGGAAATGGACCAATCAGCGATGCTCGAAAGGCACCGCTGTTTTTGAAAACACTCTCCTGGGGAGGAGAAAGAGGGTCCCAGCCCTTCTTCTTCTCAGCCTCCCTGCACTTCAGAGCTGTGAAGCTCAGATCCAGACCGACTGCTGAAGAGTGAAGGACCTCTCCCCTCCTCTGAGCTCTACGCTCCTGGAAACCCTTCCCTCCTCTCTCTCTTTCTCTCTCTATCGGAGGTGCTGAGACCGACTTGGAAATGTATAACACTCCACCCTGAAAAAACAGGTTTGTGACAGTGAAAGCCGCTGCCCCCCCAAAACTCATGCTCATATACCCTATCCTGGGAGTGGGACCCCTCTCTGTGAGAACTCATTGGATGGTGCCAGGGGGTGGGGGTCTTTGGGCCAATCCGCTTCTCTCAAAAGCGTGCCGTTTTTTGAAAACACACCCCCAGGGGAGGGGCGAGCGGTAGCAGATTGGACGGCGCGCCTTTCCGAAGCTCAGAGTGCAACAGACCTCTGAACTGTTCACTTCGGGAGCTCGAGACAAGTCCGGAGACATGTCACAACCACCCCGAAAACTAAAGTTGGCGCAGAAAAAATGGCTGCCGACTGCCATCTTCGAACACGGCTTGCGGCTATACCGTCGGACGGAGAGGTATGGGAGCTGCTCCTAGTGGTCAGTGGGCCCGAGACGAATCCGTAGAGGGGTCACACAACCCCCCAAAAAACAACTTTTGCAAAAAACAAAATGGCCGAACTTTTGGGGTTCAGGGGGAACCACTGATTGAACCCCCAAAAAGTGGCACCCCCCAAAAAAGTGGAACCCCCAAAAAGTGGCACCCCAAAATTTGGCACCCCAAAAAATGGCACCCCAAAAAATTGGCACCCCAAAAATTGGCACCCCAAAATCTAGAACCCCCCAAATCTAGAACCCCCAAAACCTAGAACCCCCAGCCCTAGCACCCCAAAACCTAGAACCACCCCAAAAACAGGAAGGCGGGACTAAGAACCAAAAAGGGGCGGAGCACCTGTCACTTTTTGATTTGACGAAAGGTGGGGGTATTATACTACTCAAATATATCCATGACTTTCATCATCCATTTCTGTACAGATGGTATTTCTTTTTGTTTCCACATTGAAGCGTATGTAATCCTAGCAGCAATAATAAGATTGAACAATAATTTACCGAATTTTTTCCCCAACTCCGGGTCTTTTACCATATTTAATAAGAACATCTGTGGGTTATTTTCTAAAGTGCTACCCAAGATATCAGATATTATCTTTATTATATTTCCCCAAAATTCTTTAGCTTTTTGACATTTCCACCAAAGGTGGTAAAGTGAACCATCACCTTTATCACACTTCCAGCATTTAATATCCGAGGATTTCTTCATCCTAGCAAGTTTAACTGGGGTTAAATACCAACGGTATTGTAATTTATAGTAGTTTTCTTTAATAGTGCTACTTAATGTATATTTTAATCTCTTTTGCCAAGTTTTTCCCCACTGACCTAATTCTATATTGAATCCGAAATCCTGGGCCCATTTAACCATTTGTGGTTTGATTGTATCTTTCTCCATTTCCATTGCCAATAGTAATTTATATAATTGCGATATCTTTTTATTGTTATCTGAAAAAATAATCTCCTCAAATTTTTTATCCAAAGTTCCTATCTTTCTAGTTTTCGAATCAATTATATACCTTTCCCTTATTTGTCTATATGTAAACCAATTATACCTAAATCCCTCCTTGTTTAATTCTTCCTGTGTTTTAATTTCTTTTCCCTTTGTCATAGAATCATAGAATCATAGAATCATAGAATCATAGAGTTGGAAGAGACCACAAGGGCCATCCAGTCCAACCCCCTGCCATGCAGGAATTCCCAATCAAAGCATCCCTGACAGATGGCCATCCAGCCTCTGCTTAAAGACCTCCAAGGAAGGAGACTCCACTACTCTCCGAGGGAGTGTGTTCCACTGTCATTTTCTTAAATAAATCTCTGTATGTTAACCAATGTTCCTTATTAAATTTGTCCTCCTTATTTACCATTTCACCAATTGTTGTCCACAATGGAATATTATTAGGCCAAAATTTCTTAACTTTTGTCCAGATTCTTAGTAGCGCTCGTCTTAAATAATGATCGTTAAAATTTTGATGGACCTTTAATTTATCATATATTAGATATCCATGCCAAGCATAGACATTATCAAAACCTTCTAATCTTAAATTCCTTTCATTCTTAAGACAAATCCAATCTTCCAACCAAAATAAGGCACATGCATAGTAATATAATTTAAAATTTGGTAACCCTAATCCTCCACATTCTACTGCATCTTGTATATATTTCATTTTTACTCTGGGTTTTCTACCCTCCCATATAAATTTAGAAATGTCCTTTTCCCATTTAATAAAGGGCGCATCATTTATCAATACCGGAATATTTTGAAATAAGAACATCATTGTGGGTAGAATGTTCATCTTGACTGTAGATATTTTACCCATCCATGATAATTTTAACTTTTTCCATCTATTCATTTCATGTTTAATTTCTGACCATATTTTTTCATAATTGTTTTTAAATAGTTCTGAATTTTTGTAGTAAAATTTATACCTAAATATTTAATCATTTTCGCTTCCAAGTATTGAGTTTTGTCTTTTATCTGTTGTTTTTCTTTATCAGGAACATTTAAGAACATCAACATAGTTTTCTCTTTATTGATTTTGAGTCCAGAAGCCTGGCCAAATTGTTCTAGCATTTTTAATAATTCAGTAATGCTTTCGCATGGATCAGTTATTGATATCATTAAGTCATCAGCGAAGGCTTTGGTTTTAAATTCCATTCCTCTTACTTTAACTCCTTTAATTTTGTTATTATTACGGATCCCTCTCAACAAAATTTCAAAACACATAATAAATAACAATGGGGAAAGGGGGAATCCTTGTCTTACTCCCTTTTGAATTTTTAAATCTTTAGTCATTTCACCATTTATTATTAATTTAGCTCTTTGATTATTGTAAATCATTTCTATCCATTTCGTAAAATTAGATCCCATATTTAATTTTTCAATCAATTTATACATATATTCCCAATTAAGATTATCAAATGCCTTTTCTAAATCGAAAAAGATTAATGCCGCTTGTTTGTCTATATTTTTATTGTAAAATTCAATCAAATTGATTACATGTCTGGTATTATTTTGGATTCTTCTATTTGGTAAAAAGCCTGATTGATCTTCAGAGATCTATTCTGTTAACCACTTTTTTAATCTTTTAGCAATAATGTTCGCAAATATCTTATAATCGACATTTAATAATGAAATTGGTCGATAATTTTTTGGTTCCGTTTTATCTTTGTTTTCTTTGGGGATTAAAGTAATATTCGCGTCTTTCCACGTCTGAGGAATATAGCCTTCTTTTATTTTATTTAGTATCATTAACAAAGGATTCGCCAATTGCTCCTTGAATTTTTTATAATATTCCGCATTATATCCATCTGGGCCAGCAGCCTTCCCAATTTTTAACTGAGCTATTGCATCCATAAGTTCTTGGTATTCTATATTTTTATTAAGATAATTTTTATATTTTTCTGTCATTATGTTTATATCCTGTTGTTGTAGATATTTATCAATTACTTCCAAATTCCTATTATTAATTCTATATATATTTGAGAAATATTCAAACATTATCCTTTTGATTTGTTCTTGATTTGAAAAACTATTTTGTCCCTCTTTTAGTAATGATATAATTCTTTTTTCTCGTGCCTTTTTTTAGTTGGTAAGCTAAAAATTTCCCAGGTTTGTTGGCATTCTCAAAATTCCTTTGACGTATATATTTTAGTTTTCTCTGTATTTCTTCTGTTAATAATATAGACATATTTTTCTGCAGTTTTTGTAATTCTATCTGTAACATCCTATTATTTGGTTTTTCTTTTAATTGATTTTCTTTAGTTTTAATTTCTTTTTTCAAATTCTCCATATGCTTTTCCCTTTGTCTTTTTAGTTCGATACCTTTCTTAATAAAATAACCTCTCATATATGCCTTCCCCGCATCCCACAAAACATCTACAGGTGTTTCTTTATTCAAATTCTCCTGAAAAAACCATTCTAGATTTTTCTGAGTTTCTTTTTTTTTATTTTATTTTATTAATAAAAGAATAAACACAAACAAATATACAAAAGACATACAAAATACAAAGACAAACACTCAATATACATAAAAAACATAAAGTACATAGAATAATATAACATAAAGACACTAAGAATATTGCAAATAAAAAAGAAGTCAAAACAAAGAAAATAATAATGATAATCTTCTACCAACCATAATATATATATATATATATATATATATATATATATATACTAACTACTTATAATTGATTTCAGCCATATATCGGTTAATATACTGATAAGATTGAATGACTTACTATTACTATTTAATAGCCTTCACACAAACTGAACATACATATTAAAATGACTTCCAGAGAATGGTAGTTCCTGCAATGTTGCCTAATCTAACTTACTTCTTAAGCGTTATTTTCATAAGTAATAGCCACACCGTATGATACAAAAAAAAAACCTATAAATCAGTTGCCTAAAAAAAAAACAAAAAAAAAACCTAATTGAAAAACAAAAGAACGATTCAAAATCCATGTTGAAGGTACAGTTAATTTTAGTAAGGTAATCCATTACTTTTAAGTTCACACACACAAAAAAGACATCTATAGTATATCTTAATTTAATTATATCCCATAACAGAAAATAATTTAATTGTATAATTTGAATCCCTTTAAAAAAAGATATGATTCCACCATTTCCCAATCATTCTTTATCTTGTTTTGATTTATTCCTTTAATTAATGCTGTTAGTTTGTCCATATCTCTATATTCAACCATTTTCGATAACCATTCCTGTAGTTGGGGAATATCTTTAGTTTTCCACTTTGAAGCATATAATACTCTGGCTGCTGAGAGAGAATAGAAAATTATTTTACCATATTTCTTCTCAAGATCTTGATCCATACACATTCCTAATAAGAACAACTGTGGGTCCAAAGTCAATTTACAGTCTAACATTTCACAAAGGGCAGATTTTATAATCAACCAGAATTCTTTTGCTTTTTTACATGTCCACCATAAATGATAATACGTACCTATCTTTTTACCACACTTCCAGCATAAATTTGAATATGCTTTGTTTTTTGGCTAGCCGAAGAGGAGTCAAATGCCATCGAAAAATCATCTTATAATATTGCTCTTTAATACTGTAACTCAAAGTATATTTGGCCTCTTAGTCCAACATAACTCCCATTGTTGTAAATTTATAGTATATCCAAAATCTTGGGCCCATTTAATCATTGTAGGTTTAATTAAGTCTGCTTCAAGTTCAATTTTTTGAAGCATTTTGTAAAATTTAGATATTCTATGTCTATTTTCTGAAAATAGTATCTCCTCAAAGTCCTTATCCAGCAAGCCTATTGATCTCGTCTTTTTATCTATAATGAATTGCTCTCTTAGTTGTTTATAGGAGAACCAATTACAGTTGTACCCTTCCAGATTTAATTGCATTTGAGATTTGATTTCTATGTTTTCTTTATTTTCCATCAAGATTAAATCCTTATAGGTTAGGCAAGTTTTTTTGCCAAATTTATTTCCTTTAGAAACAACTTCGCCAATTGATACCCATTCTGGGAGGATATCTTGCCAATTTTGTTTAATTTTTACCCAAACTCTTAAAAGTGATCTTTTTAAATAGTGGTCGTTAAAATTTTTATGGCATTTAATTTTATCATTATCTCGGTTTTTTCCAGCCCATATAAACTTGACAATATCTTGATCCCACTTTTTAAAGGGTTTGTCATTCAATATAATGGGGATGTTTTGAAATAAATAAATCATCTTAGGAAGAACACTCATTTTGATAGTCGAAATCCTTCCTAGCCAAGAAATATTTAATTTAGTCCATTTACTCAAATCCTCTTTGACTTCAATCTATTTTTTCTCATAATTGTTTTTAAACAAATCTTTTTTAGTAGTAAAATTTAGACCCAAATATTTCACCATTTTTACCTCTTGGAATTTTGTTTTCTTTTTTTAACAACTCTCTCTCTTGTAGTGTCAAATTCATTTGTAACATATTGGTTTTTTCCTTGTTTATTTTCAATCCAGCAGCTTTCCCGAATAATGTTAGGGTTGTAATTAAGGCATCTATATTTTCACAAGGATTTGAAAGGGAGACCATTAAATCATCGGCAAATGCCTTGACTTTATATTCTTCTCCCTTTAATTTGACTCCTTGAATATCTGGATTCATTCTAATATTGATCATCAGAATCTCAAGATTTAGAATAAATAATAGTGGGGATAATGGACAACCCTGTCTGACTCCTTTTTGAATTTTAAAAGGTGTTGTTAATTGTCCGTTAATGATTAATCTAGCTTCTTGTTCTTGATAAATTAAGTTTATCCATTTCATTAAGTTGTTTCCTATATTTAATCTTATCAATACTTGTTTCATAAAAGTCCAGTCCAGGGTGTCAAACGCTTTCTCAATATCTAAAAAGATTAGAGCCAGTTTTTTATCTATTCTCTTATGTAATTCAATTAGATTAATTAGGTGTCGAGTGTTGTCTTTTAAAGTCCTGCCAGGGAGAAATCCCACCTGATCTTTTTGAATCCAAGATGCCAACCAATTCTTAATTCTATTTGCCAAGATTGTTGTGAATATCTTGTAATCGTTATTTAAAAGAGAGATGGGTCTATAATTTTTCGGTTCTAATTTTTCCTTGTTCTCTTTAGGGATGAGTGTAATATTTGCCTGGAGCCAGGTTGGAGGTATAGATCCTTCTAATATTCCATTAATTGTTTCAAGTAATGGGATAGCCAGTTGATCTTTACATTTTTTATAGTACTCAGCGATAAAGCCATCCGGACCAGGTGCTTTGCCTGATTTCAAAGATTTAATAGCATCTAGATTTTTCTGAGTTTCTTTAATCATCTGTTCGTTTTTCAATATTTTAACATCAAATCTCCAATTAAAATTTCTATTACCATTTTTAATTACCATCATAACCAGATTATGGTCTGACCAGATAGCTGGTAGATTATCTATTTTGTGTATTCTTTTAGTCAAATTTGAATACACAAAATAGATAATCTACCAGACAAGAGAATCATATCTATTCTGGAATACGAATTGTGGGGATGCAAGAAGAATGTATAATCCCTACTATTTCCATAAATTATCCTCCAGGCATCTTTTAACATCAATCTTTCCTGTAATTCGAAGAAACTTTGGGGTAATTTGCCTTGTAATAATTTTATCTTTCTGTGAGAGGTTCTATCAATTTGGGGATCAATTACACCATTCCAATCTCCTAGAATTATCATTTTCTCATTATTCTCAATATTTTCTAAATGATTTAATAATGTTTTGTAAAATTCTCTTTTATTAGTTAATGGCCCATATAGGCCTACTACTATAATTTTCTCCCCTTTAATTCCAATTTCCACTACAATAAATTGCCCTTGGGGGTCTACTAGCAATTTTTTCGCTTCATACTTATCTGACATATATAATGCTACTCCATTTTTTTTATTCTTTGCTGCCGCTATAAACTCCTGACCTAATTTCTTACAAATTAAAAATTTAGAATCTTTAACCCTTATATGTGTTTCCTGTAAACACGAAATGTCTGGTCTTTGTTTTTGAACATAATGAAAGATTTTTTTCCTTTTTTGGGGCATATTCATTCCTTTTACGTTCCACGAAATCAATTTAATTTTATCCATTTTCTCACTTTGATCCTCCCTCTTCTCTTTAAATCATTATCATATCAATCCCTACGCACTTAAAAATATCACTAATTTAGGAATATATACAAGACTTACCCTTCACTCATTATCAGATCCCAAGCCTTTATAAAGTTCTTCCTCTTGACTATCTTGGTCTCCTGATAGTTCTAGATCTAAGTCCTCGTCAAGGGATACTCTCTCCTTATTGTATCACCAATTACTTGCTCCCAATTCTTCCTGACTTTCTTTGTCTGGCATTATAATCTTACCTTTTCTCACTGAGATTCTTTTCTCATCTATATTAGGAGATTCTGATTTCTTTCCTTTATTCCCTTTATTTGCTTCTTCTTTGTCTTTACTCTTCCTTTCTCTTTGCCTCTCTAATCTATCCCAAAATCTTTTAGCTTCATTTATTGATCTTAAAGCAATTCTCCTCTTCTGCCACCAAAATATTAATCCATCGGGAGATCCCCACCTATATGGAATTCCTTCTTGTCTAAGGAACGTTGTTAAGAAAGCATACTCCTTACGTTTTTTCAAGATTCTTACAGGCACATCTTTCAGAATTTGAACCACTTTACCGTTAATTTCCAGGGGGGTTTCATTGTGTGTCCTAAGTAGAAGATCTCTCGTTTGTCTACGAACAAAGTAGACCACCACGTCTCGTGGTAAATTCTTTTGCTTAGCTACGTACAAATTTAAACGAAAAGTTCTATCCAATTCATACTGGAAATTTTTTGGATCGACACTCAAAAATTTAGACAAACTTGTATTTAACATTTCCATTAAATTTTCATCTTTACTTTCAATGAGACCACGAATTTTAACACATTTTCCCCTTAGTTTTTGTTCAATTAATGCTTTTTCATCCAGGTCTCGGTCTCCTATTTGTCTTATTTCATCTAATTCTTCAGAAAATCTCTCATTTTTATTTTCCAAATTGTCAATCCTACTATTCACAGTAGATAGTTCACTAGAAATTTTTTCTATTGTCTGGTTTATCCCTTGGAGTTCACATCTAATTTCTTCACAAATTTCCATTTTAAAATCCTGCATTTCTCTCCTAATTTCAAGACATAGCTTTCTGAT
This sequence comes from Phrynosoma blainvillii, assembly GCA_026167975.1. Lineage (NCBI taxonomy): Eukaryota > Metazoa > Chordata > Lepidosauria > Squamata > Phrynosomatidae > Phrynosoma > Phrynosoma blainvillii. The sequence goes on along the minus strand of JANUYF010000002.1, from coordinate 2,701,544 downwards.
TTCATCTAATAGAGAAAGATTTGGGTCTGCACTCTTTGGCTGCTCAAGTGATGGTCGTCTAGGTAGTTGGGAGTTGCTCTGGACCTTTATTTGGTTCCTGAACATCATTATCCATCTTATTTCTTGTAATTTTTTACAAATTTCTTTAATTCCCTTTAGTTCCCTTTACGTCCCCACAATATTTGTTCTTGTATTAAATATATCTCCGGCAATTCACCTTGGGGTTTTCTGAAATGAAAATATTTAACAAACTATTATTATTATCTCCCCTATCCCTTTCTTTAACCCCCAAGTATGAGATCAAATATAAATAATACAATTTTTCCCTTCAAATTTGGCTTCAGGCAAGAACCCTATATATATTTTAATTTAATTTTTAATTTTTTTTCTTTCAATGTAAATTTTAATTTATAATTTCTATATATATTTCTATGTGTGTGTGTATATATATATATATATATATATATATATATATATACAAAGATGATTATATTATAGTATCTCTACTTTATTCTATTTTATTTTAAAAATTTTATTTCTCAATTTAGCTAATGAATTCTATAATTATTTCCCCCAATTTGTTTTTCAATTACAATCAATCTATCCTAGGGTTCTTACCTTAGCTGTATTATTTCTTCAATAACTTTCAAGATATATATATATATACAATGTAGGGGAACAATAAAGGAACACAACTGTCAAATTAAACACCAACTCTTACCAAGTCTTCACCAGTTTGGGGCTTCTTTACTTCCCCCTTCTACCTCTCTAAGAGTCAGACCCTTTTCTTTTTTCTCTCTCTCCCTTTTTTTCCCCCCTTCAGTTCTCCTACTTATGACACCACATTTTAAAACACTATAAATTCCACTCTATTCTTTTCTTTTATCTTGTTCTTAATGATTCTTAATATTCTTAATGATTTTCTTTAGTCCCGTCTTCTTCTGTGTCTCTTCCCCGGGTCTCTCTCCACGCTATGTGTCATTTATATCTTCTGTTTGGTGTCGCTCTTTCTCCTCTACTCTATGGTGGTATGACGTCACGGCTCGAGGACGCTCTTTAATCCAAACTCTCTTGTAGCTCCTTCCGGTCTCTCTACCCTTCTCCTCTTGTATTCCTTTCGGTCACACCCACTCTCCTTAGATGCGCCTCAGCTCCACCTCCTACAGTCCTGGTCTGCTTTGTTTCAAGGACGCCACGCCTTACCTCCCTCTTATCTTATCTCATGTCGCGCTTCAAGGTAGAAATATTGACCCTTTCACAACGGGTTATTTTTAACTAATAATTGTCCAATCCGATTTACTCTTAGTTCTAGCAGGCTACTCCACTTTCAATCCTAAATTCCTTATATATGTGGAGACCGCTTTTCTTCTTATAAACAGAATACCGCTGTTTAAAAAGGATCTCTCTTCGGTTATTATTTATAAATTTGCAAATATCATAGACTTCCAAGTTTATTAAATTTATTAATGTCCATCCAGTAGATATTTCCCAAAGACTTCCAAATTTCAAGGGAACAGTTCTCTAATTAATGAGGTTAAACCTCTATTTTTCCAAGATTTCCATGCGCGTTAAAAGCTGTTTATCCCATTGTTTGCTATATCTCTTTCTTTTACTTTCTACAGTCTATGTATGGTATTTTTGAGAAGTATATATGACCAAGGTTAGTCTGCTTCCTTCACGTTGTCAAAACAAAATCTTTACTTACTGCAATTACAATTGCGTTGAGAATTTATAAGTTGTCTGCGTCCCGGACTTCTACAGAAGGTTCTTTGCAGCGCGGCCGCGCTCCCTTGCCCCTGGTGCTTTTACTCTCCCAATCTCCGAGGATCCAAATCCATCCAAAATCGGAGGGTTTCAAGCAGCTTTTCAGGGCTATAGTTGGGTCGTCCAGGTCTCCAATACCAGGGAGACTCTTTGATCGACTCGGATTGCTTTTTAGGGTCGATCTATTGCCGAGTTGCCTGAGGAGTCACCCGGAGGCATCGTGGGTGACTTCTCAAAGGGATGCCATAACAACCGGAAGTCGGTTATAGTTCATTATTGATTATAGACAAAAGTGTATAAGTATTTTATAGAAATATTATATAAGATTGTATAAGTTAGTATTATATTGATTATAGATTAAAGTATTAGTATTTCATAGATATATTATATAAGATTGAATAAGTTTGTATTGTAGGCAGTATTACAAATTATATTAAGTGAATTATATAGTATTGAGATGAATTAAATATATATATACATTTATACATTCAAAAAAGAAAAAGAGAAGGGGGAAAAAGGGGAAAAAAGGAGATATCAATGCAGAGTAGACAGCAATCAATGAAAATGCAGCAACAACAACATACACAGAGAAGGGGATCGACTGATCAGTCAAAGTCACAAGATTTCAACTCAATAATTTTGGATGAATTGCGACAAATCCGACAAGAGATAAAAAAAACAAGGATGAACTGAGACAAGATATGGAAAACATGAAAGGAGAGTTGAGGTAACTGGGTCAAGAGATGAAGAGACACAAATATGAACTTAGACAAAATATGGAAAGTTTGAAAGGGGAAATAAAGAGAGAGATGAGACTGGACTTTAATGAAATTAAAGAGTCAATTAAATCAATATCTACGGAGGTAAAAGTTGTGAAATCTAAAATCAATGAGTTAGAGAAGAAAAATAGAGAATTTGAAGACAAGTTAAATATAGAAATGGCAAAGTGGAAGGACATACAGGATGAGAAATTAATATGGGAGTGTAAAATGAGAGAGGTGCCTGAAGATCAGGGGAGTTCCAGAATCAGATGATGAAAATCTAATGGAGATAATGATTACAGCATTTTCAGAATTCACAGGAAAGGACAGACAAACCACAGAAATGGAAATCGATAAGGCCTTCCGGATTAGCTCATGGATTCCGACACAGATAAAACTCCCCAGATATAGTTGTGTATTTTGTTCGCACTCAGATGAAAGAAACAGTTTTACAATTGCATTTTCAAACACAGTTATCTGTTGCGGGAGTGGAGGTACAGCTGATGAAGGACATACCTGGGCCTATATTGAGGAAAAGGAAAGATTATAGTTTCCTAACTGCAAAATTATGCAAACATGGAATTAATTACGGATGGGAGACTCCGGAGGGTCTCTCTTTTAGATACAAGCAAAAAAGGACTAAAATCAATTCATTGAGTGCTGCTCAAGAATTCTTAAAAATATTGAAAAAGGACATGGAACAAGAGCAAGAAGATGAACAAGGAATGAACCTACCTGGAGGATATCGAGATGGAAAGTCAGATAAAACTTTGGAAGGAGAAGAAGATAATGGAGAAATGCAATTTACTATAATCATGGAGTTGCTGAATACGATAAAATGTCTATTCTGGAATGTAAAAGGACTTAATAGTCCACAGAAAAGAAAAATTATATATCATTATTTGGGAAAACTAAAATTTGATATATTGTGTCTTCAGAAAACCCATATAAAGAAAACGGAAAAGAAATATTTAAAAAATTTGAAATTGGGACAAGAATTTGTATCCGCTGGAGATAAAAGAAAAAGGGAGTCGTTGTATATGTTAATAATAAATTGGATGCTATGGAACTGTTCAGTGACACAAAGGGTCATTATATTGGGATAGAAGTAGATTGGAAATTGGAGAAAGTTTTAGTTGTAGGTGTTTATACACCTACAGAACAGAAAGATTTTTTTAAAAATTGACTGAAATTATATCTGAATATGATTATGAAAATATTGTCTTACTGGGCGACTGGAATGGGGTCATAGATCCCGCAATGGACAGGAAATCGGCAAAACAAATAAAAAAAAAAAAAGACAAGGGAAATTACCAAAATCATTTTTTGAAATGACAGAAGTATTGTCATTGATGGATGTTTGGAGAGTCATTGATGGATGTTTGGAGAGTTAACTATGGCAATATAAAGGACTATACTTTTTACTCTGACAGAAATCATGGTCTAGGATCGATATGTTTTTTGTATCAACTTCACTTGTCCCTAAAATTTATAATATGGACATTAAGCCTAGAGTTTCCTCCGACCACAATCCTATAACTATGGAAATAAAATCAGGAAAAAAGAATATAATTGGAGATTAAATGAATCACTTTTAAGAGATGAAGAAATTAGAAAAGAAGCGGGAAAATATTTGAATCACTTTTTTCAAGAGAATTTAAATAAAGAGGTAAAAATACAAACGGTATGGGATGCCTCCAAGGCAGTAATGAGAGGTTTCTTCATTCAAAAAGGAGCACAAAAGAAGAAAAAGAAGGTTTACAAAATGGAACAAATATTGAATGAAATCAAGAATAAAGAACAATGGTTAAAACAGACACCAGAAGAAAGATATTTGAAAGCTGAAATTCAAATGTTACAAAAACAGATTTCTATATTGATGGTTGAAGAAATGGAAAAGAAAATTAAATTTACTAGACAGAGATTTTTTGAGTTCGCTAATAAACCTGGAAAGTGGTTGGCGTGGAAGCTGAGGAAAAATCGACAAAGAAAGATGATATGGAAAATTAAAGAGGGATCAGAGATAATTTCTGAACAAACACAACTGAAAAAAGTATTTCACAGATATTTTAAAGATTTGTTCACAAGAGGTAATATGAATAGGGAAGAAAGAGAAAAATATATGGAAACACTTACAATTAAAAAGATGACAGAAGAACAAAGATCAGATCTGAATAAGAAAATTACAACAATGGAGGTTGTAAATGCAATAAAGAGACTGAAAAATGGTAAAGCTCCTGGACCTGATGGTTATACGGCTCTATATTATAAGACTTTCCTAAATCAGCTTGCTAACCCATTACAGATAACAATGAATGCTATACTTGATGGTGAGATACCAGAAACATGACAATTATCATATATTTCTCTGATTCCAAAAGAAGAAAAAGAAGTCCAGGAGGTAAAGAATTATAGGCCAATTGTATTGCTCAATACAGATTATAAAATATTTACAATGATATTAGCTGACAGACTGAAAAGGACTTTGGATACTTGGATAGACAAAGATCAAGCGGGCTTTCTACCTAATAGATATATGAAAGAAAATATAAGAAATATAATTGACATCATTGAATTGCATAATAAAAGACCAGATAAAAAAGCAGCCTTGATATTTTTGGATGCCGAAAAGGCTTTTGATAATGTTAATTGGGACTTTTTGATGGATATCTTGAAGAAATCAGAAGTTGGAGAAAATATGATAAGATGGATTGGAGAAATATATAAAAAATAAGAAACTAGAATATTGGTGAACGGAGAACAGACTGTTAAATGTCAGATAGAGAAAGGAACATGACAAGGATGTCCGCTTTCGCCCTTACTCTTTATTATGACTTTAGAACCACTGTTAGAGAATATATAGAGTCATAGAGTCATAGAATCATAGAGTTGGAAGAGACCCCAAGGGCCATCCAGTCCAACCCCCCGGCATGCAGGAACTCCCAATCAAATCCCCGACAGATGGCCATCCAATATTTGAAAAACTTCTCATCTTAACGGAAGCGGTAGCAAAGTTGAACACCACTGAACTCTGCTGGAGGCCCCTAGAGTTCAGCTAGGTTGTGTTTTGAGTGCACCCTCTGGCTTAAACTGAATTATCAGTCATCCTATTGAATGAGTTATGGAATGGCACACAAACATTTACGTAAATCCCACTCGTTCCATGGGCGTGCTCTAGTTGGAACTAGCAATTGTATTTAAGCCTTTGAAGATTGTTGCCTAGTTTTGGCAGAGAGCAGATTTGTGGGATGCACAATCTTTATCTGCAGAAGGTTTGCGGTCGTGGGGGGGAAATGAAAGTAATGGTGTAGTACAGGAATGACTCTTTTTTCCTTTTAATTATTGTTTATTTTTCTCTCTGACCACCCTATAATTTTTATATCTGCCACTCTTTCCCTCTCTCCGCCTCCTTTTATTCTTTTTTTCTCTTCAGTGAGATAATCCAACCTCCTCTAATTTTCTTTAGGGGACCACAGACAACAGTGGCTGACATAACGCTAAACATTGCAGATGTTTCAGAGCAGGAAGAGAGACAGTTCATTTTTCCATAGCTCAGGGCCAAGATCAGTATTAGGCATCGGCAGTACATGGAACAGAACGATCCGGAATAAGGCACAGTTCCTAATAACTGTGCAGTATTTTGAAGCAACTGGGGAGAGGGTGGCAAGAAGCTGTTCTTCAACAATCAACCCTATCCTACATTTTCTCCAACTAGAAAAAATGAATTAATAAGTGGAATAAAGACAGTCAAGTTTGAACATAAAGTAAGGGCATATGTGGATGATTTGGTAATAACAATATCGAATCCGGTTGAAAGTATACATCTGTTAATTGAAACAATAGAAGAGTATGGAAAGCACGCTGGTTTTAAAATTAATGTTAAAAAACTAATATGTTGTTATTGAATTTGAACAAAACTGAAACGGAAATGCTTCAACAAATATCAAAGTTTGAAGAACAGAAAAAAATAAAATATTTAGGAATATATTTGACCGCAAAGAATTCAGACTTATTTAAAAATAATTATGAAAAAGTTTGGCAGGAAATAAGAACTGATCTCCAAAGATGGTCAAAAAAGAATCTATCTTGGTCTGGAAGGATTTCTTCAATTAAGATGAATGTAACTTCAAAAATGATATTCCTTTTTCAAATGCTCCCTATTATAACGAATGATAAGCCATTTAAAGAATGGGAGAAAGACTTAACTAAATTTATCTGGAATAATAAAAAATCAAGAATAAAGTTGAAGATTCTCCAAGATGATAAGGAAAGGCGAGGTATGAATATTCCCAATTTAAAATTGTATCATCATGCCACCTGTTTAGTATGGATAAAGGAATGGGTGAACATTAAAGATGAAAAAACGTTACAACTAGAAGGTCCAGACTTACCATTTGGTTGGCACGCATATCTGATTTATGATAAGGAAAAGGTGAATAGAGATTTTAATAATCATATTATTAGAAAACCTTTGTTGAAAGTTTGGCAAAAATATAAACAGATATTTCTGAAGAAAATCCCTGGATGGACATCAGTTAATGAGGCTTTCTATAGAAGGGAGAGAATGAAAGATGATAAATGAATAACCTATAATGACTTATTGACCTGGGAAGCAGAGAAACCAAAGATGAAAATGATGGAAGAACTAATCAAGGAAGGTTATAAGTGTAATTGGTTTTTATATAGACAAATTAATGAAAGATTTAAAATGGACCAAAGAAATGTACAAATACAAAAAGAGGAGCTGGACTTTGAAAAACTTTTAACACAAGAATCCCAACATGTTATCTCAAAATTATATAAGTTAATACTGAAAGTAGAGATGGAGACGGAGGCAGTTAAACAATATATGATAAGTTGGACACAAGATGTGAAAAGGCCAATTATGATGGCGGAATGGGAGAAGAATTGGAAGAAAAGAGTGAAATATACACTAAGTTATGAGGTAAAAGAAAATTATTATAAATCACAATATAGGTATTTAACACCTCAAAAAATTTCAAAGATATATCAAAAAAGTAAGTGATTGCTGGACATGTTCTAAATCTAAAGGTACTTATATACATATGTGGTGGGAATGTGAGAGAGCAGACAAATTTTGGTCTCAAATACACGAAGAAATAGAGAAAATCTAAAATGTTACAATTAATAGACAACCGACAACTTTTCTACTGGGAATAATAGAAGAAGACTTGGAAAGAAGATTTGGGAAAGTTATATTTTATATGTTATATGCTGCAAGAAATGTTCTCGCTAAAAAATGGAAACGTAAAGAACCCCCCACTTTGAGAGAATGGCAATATAAATTATATGATGTAATGGAATCAGATAAATTAACATGTTTACTTAAAGGTCAAACGAAGAATAAATTTGAAAGAGATTGGGCCCCGATTACAAACTATTTGAAAACAATATGGGGTGAAAGTGGTGTGATTGCTCTGAAAGATTGAATAAATATTTTCGGATTGCATCTGTTGGGGATGCAAATATTTTCGGAAAGCATCTGTTGGGGATGCTTTGATTTGGATTTCCTGCATGGCAGGGGGTTGGACTGGATGGCCCATGCGGTCTCTTCCAACTCTATGATTCTATGATTCTATGATTCTATGGTTATAATTGTTAATATGATATTATATTGATATTATATTACATATAAATATTAGCTCTGGTCAACAGAGACAGATATAGAAAACATTTATTAGGATGAGTAACAAAATTTAATATTATAATAGAATGATTAAAACAAGTTAAATGGATAAATTTAAGAGTGGGTTATATAAACAACAAATATTCTGAGTAAAGGAGGGAAGTCATTTTATGTAAGTTTGAGTTAGATGTTAGTGTTATTGTTAGTAAATGTTATGTGTGTTTGTAAAATAGATTATGTTTATATTTATGTATTTGTTGATGTTATATGTTATATGTTGTCTTAATAAAATAAAATTCACCTGGAATACTGTGTCCAGTTCTGGGCACCACAATTCAAAAAGGATGTGGAGAAACTGGAGCGTGTCCAAAGGAGGGCAACTAAAATGGTGAAGGGTCTGGAAACCAAGCCCTATGAGGAACGACTTAGGGAGCTGGGGATGTTTAGCCTGGAGAAGAGAAGGCTGAGAGGTGATATGATAGCCGTGTTTAAATATTTGAAGGGATGTCATATCGAGGAGGGAACAAGCTTGTTTTCTGCTGCTCCAGAGACTCGGACCCGAAACAATGGATGCAAGCTGCAAGAAAAGAGATTCCACCTCAACATTAGGAGGAACTTCCTGACAGTAAGGGCGGTTCGACAGTGGAACACACTCCCCCGGAGAGTAGTGGAGTCTCCTTCCCTGGAGGTCTTTAAGCAGAGGCTGGATGGCCATCTGTCAGGGATGCTTTGATTGGGAGTTCCTGCATGGCAGGGGGTTGGACTGGATGGCCCTTGTGGTCTCTTTCAACTCTATGATTCTATGATTCTATGATTCTATAAAAAAAAAGTAATATACACTGAATGTAGAGGGGACCGGAGAGGCGTAAACGTGAGGTAAAGATGGAGAAGGAGAGAACTGATTGTAGTTGAAGGTGATAAAGAGAGAAAGATGAAGGAGGTATAGAAGAGGTGAAGACCTAGACATAAAGATAGGAATAAGGAGAGATGTATAATGGGTAAAAAGGGTAGGATGAATTAGGATTGGGTTTAGATGAAGCTAAAAATAGGAGGTAGGATAGTATACTAGACGAGAAGATCAAATCTTGTTTGTTTAGTTTTTATTGTAAGCAGGCTTTAGTAATTAGATTTATGAATGATATGTATTGCATATATGTTTACAATATGATGAATGGAACATATGATGTAATGTGCATTTTAGATATGTTTAAGCTTTAATAAATATAAAAAAGTAGTATAAATCCCAGGTAGCAATCCTTGGCTTTGCCATTGTTTTAAATGAGAGACACAGAGACACACACACATATATACCAAATATAAAAAATTAGCATAAATTCCGCTGTTTTAAATCACACACACACACACACACACACATATTCTGTAGCAGAAATAAACTACTGAGGATCTTTTTTAGGGTAGCACATATCCAAACTTGATTAGAAACCTCTCTTGGTTAACTCTGGCGGTTGAAGAGGGCCCCCTCTGGAGGCTACTTAAGCCCATTCCTCCGCCTGTGTTTCTACCTGCAGCAGCGGTTGAAGAGGGCTCCCTCTGGAAGCTACTTAAGCCCATTCCTCTGCCAGTGATGCAGCCGGGGAGGGAGTAGGCAAGAAGGATATCTAGTTGACCCCAACACTATTATCAACTCTAGTGGGGCCCCAGTAGTGGCTGGGAATGATCTGGGGAGACTGCCATGGTTGCCTTGGCTGATGGCCTTCATCTGGGCATCGACAGGGATAGTGTCACCCTGTTGGTGCTCCTAGACCTCTCAGCAGCTTTTGATACAATAAATCATAACATCCTCTTGGATCGCCTGAGGGGGTCAGGAATCGGAGGCACTGCCTTGCAGTGGTTCCGATCCTTCCTCTCGGGTAGATCCCAGAGGGTGCTGCTCGGGGACGGTCGCTCCAGTAAAAAGGAGCTTACTTGTGGCATCCCTCAAGGCGCCATTCAATATCTCTATGAAGCTACTGGGGGAGATCATCCAAAGACATGGGGCGAGGTGTAATCAGTACACTGATGACACCCAGATCTATTTCTCTATGTCTCAGTCATCGGCCTCAGCTCCCGATGGTTTCTCTCCTCTCAATGACTGACTTAAGGCAGTAATGGTCTGGATGAGGAAAAACAGATTGAGATTGAATCCAGACAAAACGGAGGTGCTCACAGTAGTGGCCCCGAAACCAGGAATTGAGACGGGGTCACGCTTTCCTCTAAGGACTGTGTTTGCAGTCTGGGGGTGCTCCTGGACCCATCACTCCAGATGACTAATCAGGTGAATGCAACGGCCAGGAGCGCCTGTTATCAGCTTCGGCTGATACGCCAGCTGCGCCCTTTCCTGGAAGTAAGGGACCTTGAGACTGTGGTGCATGCGCTGGTAACCTCCCATCTGGATTTCTGTAATGCACTTTACATGGGGCTACCCTCGTGCTTGGTCCGGAAATTTCAGTTAGTTCAGAACATGGCAGCTAGAGTGGTCTCGGGTACATCAAGGAGGGACCATATTTTGACAGAAAGAAAGGACGAGGTGTCCAGCGACTCCGTTAATGAAATTATTCTGGATCAGTTTCAATCTGTGAGTACCGATGACGTGGACGAGCTCCTTGGTAGAGTGAGGAAAACAACCTGCCCTTTCAACCCTTGCCCATCATGGCTGGCCGTCCGGGGGGGTGTACTGAGGATGTTCCTTAGGGACATCATCAATGCATCCCTCAGGAAAGGTTATATTCCATCTTGTTTGAAGGAAGCGGCTGTTAGGATGCTTCTGAAAAAACCTTCCCTGGCCCCCCTGGATATGAATAACTATAGGCCAGTCTCTTTGTTACCATTTTTGAGCAAGGTAATAGAGAGGGCAGTTGCTCTTCAACTCCAAGCTGCCTTGGATGAAACCGATTATCTAGACCAGGGGTAGGCAACCTAAGGCCTGGGGGCCGGATGCGGCCTCCCGAGGCCTTTAGACCAGCCCCAGGCTTGTTCTGCCGCCACCGCCGCCCGCCACACCCCCGACGCTGCCTGCCATGATGATATTGATTATTGTTGTTATGGGCTGAGAGAGTGTGCAGGCATTTTTTTAATTTTTGTTTATTTATTTATTTATTTATTTATTTTTGGTGCTTCGCCCAATTGTCTGAGGGACAGCAACCCGGCCCCCGGCTCAAAAAGGTTGCCGACTCCTGATCTAGACCCATTTCAAACTGGCTTTAGGACAGGATTTTGAGTGGAGACTGCCATGGTTACCTGCGTCTGAGCATCAACAGGGGTAGTGTGACTCTGTTGGTGCTTTTAGACCTCTCAGCAACTTTTGACATGATAGATCATGGCATCCTCTTGGATCACCTGAGTGGGTTAGGAATCAGAGGCACTGCGTTGCAGTCTTTCCGTTTCTTCCTCTCGGGCAGATCCCAGGGGATGCTGCTTGGGGACAGCTGCTCTGGAAAAAAGGAGCTCACCTGTGGCATTCCTCAAGGTGCCATTCGGTCCCCGATGCTGCTTAACATCTATATGAAGCCACTGGGTGAGATCATTCAGAATCATGGAGCTGGGTGTTATAAGTATGCTGATGACACCCAGATCTATTTCTCCATGCCTCGATCATCAGCCTCAACTCCTGATGGCATCTCTCCTCTCAATTAATGTCTTAGGGCACTAATGGGCTGGATGAGGAAAAACAGATTGAGAGTGAATCCAGACAAAACGGAGATGCTCACAGTAGTAGCCCCAATACCAAGAATTGGGTTGTAACCTCCAGTCCTGGATGGAGTCACACTCTCCGTAAAGGACTGTGTTTGCAGTCTGGGGGGGCTCCTTGACTCGTTGCTCCTGATGACTAGTCAGGTGAATGCAACGGTCAGGAGTGCCTGTTATCAGCTTCAACTGATATGCCAGCTGCACCCTTTTCTGGAAGTAAGGGACCTCGAGACTGTGGTGCACATGCTGGTAACCTCCCATCTGTATTTCTGTAATGCACTCTACATCGGGCTACCCTTGTGCTTAGTCCGGAAACTTCAGCTAGTACAAAACATGGCAGCCAGAGTGGTCTCAGGAACATCTAGGAGGGACCACATAACTCCGGTATTGATGTTCCTCCACTGGCTGCCTATTAGTTTCCAGGCCCAGTATAAGGTGTTGGTTATTACCTTTAAAGCCCTAAATGGGTTTGGGTCCAACCTATCTTCGGAACCGCCTCCTCCCATATAATCCTCCCCCGCACTCAGGTTCTCTAGGAGGAATTTGCTCCAGCCATTAAAATCTAGGCTGTCGGCAACCTCCCAGAAGGCATTCTCTTTAATCACCCCCAGATTATGGAAAGGCCTGCCGGATGAAATCCGTCAGATTACAACACTAAACAGCTTTAAAAAGACTATTAAGAGAGATCTCTTCTGGCAGGACTTTCCAGAATAGATTTCCCAGCCTCAGGAACCCCCTTATCCAACCCTCTCACAATTTGGATGTTTCCGCTGCTCCATGTGTTTTATTATATTGTTAATTGTAACCAGTTTTTATTCTATGTCTTTTTAACTAGGCGTTTTAATAGTTCGTTGGTTTAACACTTTTTTAAGGGGTGAGTTGGTTCGGGGGCCTTTTTGGAGTTATATTGTTTGTAATTTTAAACTGCTGTTAGCCGCCCTGACTGTTCTCAGATGGGTGGGATACAAATACTAATACTAATACTAATAATAATAATAATAATAATAAAAACACCTTTACTAAAGTCGCTTCACTGGCCACCTATTAGTTTCCGGGGCCAGTATAAGGTGTTGGTTATCACCTTTAAAGCCCTAAATGGCTTGGGTCCAACCTATCTTCGGGACCGCCTCCTCCCATATAATCCTCCCTGCACATTCCAGTCCTCTGGGAGGAATTTGCTCCAGTCATTAAAATCGAGGCTGTCAGCAACCTCCCAGAGGGCCTTCTCGGAAACCGCTCCCAGACTTTGGAACAGCCTGCCGGATGAGATCTGTCAGATTATGACCTTAAGCAGCTTTTAAAAAGCTGTCAAGATAGATCTCTTATGACAGGCCTTTCCTGACTAGATTCCCGCCCCCCCCCCCCGGCAACAAAGGTTGCCGACCCCTGTTTTAGATTGTAAGACTCAGGGCAGGGAAATGTCTAATCCATTTGTAAGCCACTCTGAGAGCCTTTTGGCTGAAAAGTGCGGTATAAATACTCCTTGTAATAATAATAATAATAATAATAATAATAATAATGGTCCAAAATGCACCTCTAAATATATATTCCACATTTTCAAAAGTAGTACAAATTCCATTACTTTAAATGAGAGACATAGGCACTCCTTCCCTCCCTTTTCTCTCCTCAGTCCTTCCTTCCTTGTTTCCAGAAGAACAAAGGACACAGAGGCAGACACAGACACACAAACACATCTCTCTCTCTCTCTCTCTCTCTCTCTCTATATATATATATATATATATATATAGACACATATACACATAATAGAGCCCTCCTCACCTTGGCCTCCGTTGCAGCCTCTTCAAAGAAGGAAGGAAGGAAGGAATGGGGGAAGAGGAGGCCCGCCTTGCAGCCCCAGAGCCGCCTTCCCTTCCTTTTTCCTTTTCTCCTCAGGGTTCTCCTGAAAGGCCGCTGGCGGAGGAAGATGAAGAAACCGCCATGGCAGCACTGCACATACTCAGCAGAAGCAGCCGCCGACACCATTGTTTCCTGAGGGCTGTTTTGGGCGGAGGGAGGGGGAAAGTTCAGCGGAGGGGGGCTTTGTCTCCATGCAGGAGGACCCCTCCCTCCCTCCTTGGGAATCCTAAAGTTTTGGAAGAGAGCAACTCAAGGGCCCTGATCCAGCCCAGCCCCCTCCTTTTGCCATGCAGGAACTCACCATCAAGGCACCCCCTGAGAGACACAGAGGGCCGAACTTCCAGCGGGACAGCATGGCAATCAGTCCAGTGTGAGAACTCTCCCTGGACTGTCAGGTGGGGGTGAGGAGGATGGTGAATCCTCTTGCATCTGCTCCTTGGGAAAGGAGTAAGGTAATCGGGGCTCGCTATTGATCAAATCCAGATCCCCCTCATATACTCGCAAAGGGTATTGGAGAGGGGAAGGGTGAGATCGGAAGAGCAGCCGACCCCCATCTTGACCACTTTAGGGCATTAAGCCCTGCAAACTGCTAATAAAGCTACAAGTTTCCCAATCAAGACATCAAAGGAAATCTAAACAAAGTAAGTAAAGCAAAACATTTCTCTAAGCAAGAGGCTTTCTATTTTTCAAGTAATCCATTACCATATGAAAGCAAGGAAATAAGGACAGAGAAGGTAAACAACTAAGTCAGCCCGGCATGAAATAACATCTGATACAGGCTGATCAAGAGAGCCACTGAAAGGAGAGAAAAAAAGTTTTATACTCATAGAAGTGTAAATTAACACTAAGAGACAAGTAATTACTTAAAGGTTGGAATAGAAAAAGAGTGGATCAGGATCAGGAAAGAAAAAATACAAGACAGGAGAAAGGAGGAGAAAGGGGAAAGGAGAAAGTGAAAAGAACATGGCGATTTAAAAAGGAACCCCTAAACCTCCATATTTGACTGATCCACAACTCAGGAAATAAAAGAAGCAATATAATAATAATTCCCAGAGCATGCAGAAATAAATTGGTACCATCTGAATAAATAAACATTGAACTATAAGAGGGAAGTTATTATAGTAGAAATAAAGTTGGAAAACGAAAATAAGAAAATAACAAAGATAACAACAGAAAGAGGACGGGGGGAGGAGACGCCACGGAACAAAGGGATCGGAAAAAAATTGGTGTAGAAATTATATAAATACATGGAGAATATAAGAAAAAGTTGCTAAAGATAAGAAAGAAAGCGACGGAAAGAGGACAGGGGAGGAGACGCCAGAGAAAGGAAAAGAAAGGAAAAAAAAGAGGGAAAAGTATAACGAAAGAATATAAACAAGAAAGGGAACATCGGAAGGAGGACTGGGGAGGGGACAACAACACAGTAAAGAGTAATAAAACAGGAAAAAAAACACAAGAAAGGTTACGTCGGAAAGAGGATGGGTGGAGGAGAAATCAGATTTCTTTTCCTGGAATTATAACATAAAGAAAGGTTGCATTGGAAGAGGATAGGAGGAGGAGACATCTGATTTGCATTAGAGCTTTTTTGTAAAATATATTTTTAAATTTTTTGAGTCCCCAACTGAATAAGCAAGAAAGTATTGGAAGATACCAAGAGAAAGGGTTAGATATAACGTAACTAAACTGTTAAAGTAATTAAATAAATTACGTGATACTAAAAAGTATAATAACCCATTACTATAACATTTTAAGGAGAGTAATTATATTTCTGAATTTATTTTTACCCATTTGAGACATAATCGTGTTTTTTTAAAATCATTCTCATCTCCCTAAAGGCAAAGACTTAAAATTTAAAGTATCTTTTAAAACTTAAAGTATCATTTTTTTAACATTGTTAAATCAAAGGGAAACATTGTATTGGAGAGCTATTCGAAACTTAAACTATCTTCTTTTTAACATTGCATTGGAGCGCCATCTGGTGGTATATTGATTTAATTAATAACAAGGTGAAAGTTGAAAGGGAAATCTTTTCTAAATAAGCCGACTGACTGCCATCTGGTGGGGAGTTTAAAAAATTGATTGTTGAGATTGTATAGTAATTCGTAGAATAGATATATATATAGAAAAAAACCAAAACTAATAACTAATATTTAAGGTTTTGGGAGATTGTTGATATAGTAATACTAGCAATTGTTGGGTCATATCTGATTGTGATAGAATTGCATTTTGGTGAATTGGTTAAATTTACTTTTATTATAAATTTTAAGTTATAAAGCATTACAAAGTCTAGAAAGTAATTGAAGAAACACAAGGGGAAGAAATGGAGAAACAACTAACAATTACAAAAAAGATCAACCCAACATCAACTTTGGTACAAAGAAGAGGCTCCGATGCCTCTTCAAAAATGGACCCAATGCAAACATTACTGGAAGAATTTCAGAAATTGAGAACAGAAGTTCAGAATGAATTAAAAATTTCTAGAAAAGAGACGGATGAAATTCATAAGGAACTAAGGGCCTTTGGGGCTAAATTGGATAAGATAACAAATGAAATAGAAGGCATTAAGACGGACGTCAGTGAACTAAAAGGAACTACAAATCAACTTCAAGTAATAACATCACAGTTATTGGAGCAACAAAAAAGGGAAAGTGAGTTAAATCTGCTTCAAGAGGCTCGTTACAGGGAAAAGAGCTTGAAGGTGAGAGGAATTCCAGAAATTTCAGACCAAAATCTATTTGACTTGGTTGTAGAAGTACTAGGAGAATTTATGGAAATTTCAAAGGAAGAGATGGCAAAAGAAATAGATACTACCTTCCGCATAAGCTCGAGAGTGGCTAGAGAGAAGAATCTACCAAGAGATGTGATAATTTCCTTTACTAGAATTAGAATGAAAGAACTAATTCTGACAAAAAGTTACAAGGAGGAATTACAAATAAATGGAAAGACGGTGAGGATTTTTAAGGATGTGCTGACGTCAATACTATGGAAGAGACAAGAGTACAGATTCCTAACTCAAGAACTCAGTAAAAGAAATATAAGATTCACTTGGGATAGAATGGAAGGTTTATCACTCACCTATAAACAAAGAAGATACAGAATTGATACTGTAGAAAAAGCAAAAACAATTCTTAAAAAAATTACAGACATCGAGAAAAGAGGAAGACCAAACAATACTTACAGGAGAAGATAAAATGAAGACAAGAGCCCGAACAAAGGAAGAACGGAAGCAACGAAAATTAGAGAGACAAGAGCAACAGATTAAGTTACAAGAGATGGGCGCCTGTGCAATGCAAGGAGTGCAAAGTAAGAGTTCAGAAGAGGAACAATCAAGTGAAGAGGAGGGAAGAAAGAGAGAGGAATCACCAAAGGAACAAAGAAGAACGAATTTAGATAACGTAGAGGATTAAAGAACTTAAAATATAATTAATATAAAAGGACAAAGATGGCGGTTAAAATAATCTCATGGAATATTAAAGGACTAAATTCGAAATATAAGAGGAGTAAAATATTTCATTATTTGCAAAAAAAAAGAAACCACAAGTAGTGTGCTTACAAGAAATTAAGATTAAGAGGACAGAAATAAAATATTTACAAAACTCAAAAATGGGACAAATGTTTGTTTCAGCAAATAAGAAAAGGAGGGGTGGTAATTTATGTACAAAAACAATATAAAGCTAAAGAAATCTTTAAGGATCAACAAGGACATTATATAGGAGTGGAGATACAAGATATAAATAATAAATATCTTTTAATTGGAATATATAGCCCCAAAGAAAAACAAACGGAATTTTATAAGAGACGACATTCGGAAATAAATAATGCAATAAAAGATAATGAGAAACTGATTTTGATGGGAGACTGGAATGGGGTCATCGAACCAAAAAGAGATAAAGAATCAAAGAAAAAAATTAAACAAAATCAAGGAAAATTGCCAGCGACTTTTTTTTTACTTAAAAGAGCAATTGAACCTTACAGACGTATGGACAGAATTATACGCACAAAGCAAAGGTTATACTTTTTTTTCTGAAACACACAAATCACATTCAAGAATCGATATGTTCTTAATTTCAGAGGAATTTAAAACAAGAGTTAAAAGTGTGGAAATTTTACCTAGACATCTCTCAGATCATAGTCCGATAATACTGGAAACACAATCGTTTGTAAAAAAAAAAAAAAAAAAGTGGATGGAGACTGAATGATTACCTCTTAAAGGATAAACAATTTGCTCATAAACTGAAAAACGAATTAAAGCAATATTTTGAAATTAATACAACAGAGGTGATAAAACCAAGAATAGTATGGGATGCAAGCAAGGCGGTGATAAGAGGAGTTTTAATACAAAGAGGTTCGGAAGTCAAAAGACAGAGAGAAAAAGAAATGAAGAATATAGAAAAGGAGATTAAAATTATGGAAACAGAGCTATTAAAAGACCCTACGAATGATTCAAAAGGCAAAAAATTAAAATGGCTAAGATCTAAATTAAATAATTTACTTACAATTGAAATAGCCAAATTTACTTACAATTGAAAGAGATATTTTGAAAATACTAATAAAACGGGGAGATGGCTGGCATATAGATTAAGAAAGGAGAAAGACAAAAGATTAATAACAAGTTTGAAAGAGAAAGATCTATGCGCAACAAGACATACAAAGGGCTTTTAAAAAAATTTTTTTGAGAGCTTATATAGGAAAGAAGATTTAAATAAAGATGCTCTAATCCATTTTATGGAAAATCAAGGTATGTATGAACTATCGGATGATAAACAACAGATATTAAATAAAGATTTTACAGAGGAAGAACTAAAACAGGCAATTAATAAATTAAAACAGGATAAAGCTCCAGGCCCAGATGGATTTACAGGGATTTATTATAAGACTTTTATGGAAGAATTGAAAGGACCTTTACTGGAGACTTTGAATCATATAAATAAAGATGGCCTACCAGAAACTTGGAAAAATGCAAATATTGTTTTCATACTGAAAGAAGGCAAGGATGAAAAAGAGATAAAAAATTACAGACCGATATCACTATTAAATACTGATTATAAAATATTTACTTTAATATTAGCAGAAAGGTTAAAACAAATTTTAACAGATGTTATTCATGAAGATCAAACAGGCTTTCTCCCATCACGACAATTAAAAGATAATATAAGAACGATCATAAATACAATCAAATATTATGAAAAAAATAATTTAAAAAACTGGTTTTGCTATTCTTAGATGCTGAAAAAGCTTTTGATAATGTGGATTGGATGTTAATGATTAATGTTCTAGAAAAAATGAAAATGGGAGAAAAATTCTGTAATTGGATAAGGCATATATATAAGGATCAGACAGCGAATTTGATATTAAATGGATTAAATATAGGAAAAATAGAAATAACAAAAGGAACACGACAAGGATGCCCAATATCTCCTCTCCTTTTTATTACAGTTTTGGAAATCCTGCTAAGACAAATAAGAGAAAACAAGAAGGTCCACGGTTTAAAAATCCAAAGTAAAGAATATAAATTACGGGCTTTTGCGGACGATTTGGCAATAATTTTAGAGGATCTGGTACTTCAAATAAGAGATCTTTTTCAAATATTGAAAGATTATGGCCAGATATCAGGCTTTAAAATAAACTTGGAGAATCAGTCATAATCACCAAAATTATGCGTAGAGAAGAAGAAAAAGAGTTACAAGAATTAGCTGGATGTAATATACAAAACAAAGTGAAGTATCTAGGAATATGGATTTCTAAAAGAAATACAGATCTCTTTGAAAATAATTATAAAGTAAAATGGAAAGAAATTAAGAAAGATTTAATAAAATGGAGTAAATTAAATTTATCATTGACGGGAAGAATTGAAACTATTAAAATGATGATTTTACCAAAAATGAACTTTCTCTTTCAGTGTATACCGATAATTCATAATAAAAACGTGTTTAAAGAATGGAATAAGGATATCAGGGATTTTATTTGGAATAATAAAAGGCCAAGAGTATGTTGGAAAATATTAACTAAAAGAATAGAAGATGGGGGGGGGGGAAACCTTCTGGATTTAGAAACATACCATAAAGCCAATGTATTAGATTGGATAACGGATTGGATAAAATTGGAAGATAAAGGAAGTTTGAAAATATAAGGTTTTAATAATAGATTTGGCTGGCATGGTTATTTAGGATATAACAAGGCAAAAATACACAATGATTTTAATCACCATATAATTAGAAGATCCCTCCTAAAGACTTGGTTGGAGATAAAAAAGATATATATCAAAAATTACCATTGTGGATATCGCCACATGAGGCATTTCATGGTCTCTGGACAGCAGCAGTCAAAAAATGGTTAAAATACAAGGATATTTTAAAGAAGGAGCGAAATGAAGGATAGAAATTGAAAACACTAGATGAAATGAAGCAAATTGATCCAAAAATGCATTGGTTGTTATATTCTCAATTACTAGAAAGATTTAAAATAGATGTTAAACAACAGGGGATAGAAAAAGAAATGATGGATTTGTATAAAATATTTCAAGAAAGCAACAGAAATAGAAGAGTAAGTAAATTTTACAAATTGTTAATGGAAAGAAAACAAGAATCTGATATAGTATCAGAGAATATGATAAAAAGGGCCACCGACTTAGGAAAAACAATTAATTTGGAATGTTGGGAAAGGGCAAGAAAAAAACCAAATAATTTCACAAAAGCACAAGATCTAAGAGAAAACTTTTGGAAGATGGAGCATAGATGGTACTTAACCCCGGCAAGAATAGCAAAAATAAATAACACAAATACAAACCTATGCTGGAAGTGTAAACAGAATGTGGGAACATGGATGCATGTGTGGTGGCGATGTCCAAAAATAAAAAAAATTTGGGAGAAAATACACAAGATAATACAAAACATCTTTAACACCAAATTTGAATTACAACCTGAATTATATTTATTGAATATGACAAATAAAGTAGACCCAACAATAGAAAGACGGTACTGGAAATCTATTTTATATATGGTACCAGCGGCAAGACTACAATTGGCACATAAATGGAAAATGGAAGAAATACCGATTAATGATGAATGGATTTTAAAAGTGATAGAAATGAAAGAGATGGACCGTTTAACTAGAATTTTAAGTAATAAAGATTCTGGGGAATTAGAGGTGGAGTGGGCTCCAATAGAGAAATATATAAAAGAAATATGGAAATAAGAGGTATGGAAAGATAATAATAGAAAGAAATATATATAAAAATATAGAATGCATTAAAATGAAAATAAGATGGATATAGATATTAATACAAATAGGTTTAAATAATGAAAAGTGTAATTTGAGATTTGTTTTAAATGAATAAGTAGCATGCTTACTTTGGAAGAACTATGGAAGGTTTTTTTTATATTGGTAATATTTTGAATAGATTGAGTATGTACTCAAGATTAAGAAATGTATATAATGTATATATATATAAAATTAATAAAAATATATGGAAAAAAAGAGAGAGAGACAGAGGGCCTTCCCTCCAGCCTCTGCTTAAAGGCCTCCTTTCAAGGGGCCTCTGCTGCTGCTGCCTATTTTGGGGGAGACCTTGGCCTCCCAGGAAAAGGGGGCCCCTCTTCATCCCTGGGGGAGGGCTGGGATGAGGGCTAAAAGAGGGAAGTCAAGAGATGCTTGTCCCAAACAAAGAACATCCGTCAGAGGAGAGGCTTCAAGAGGGAGGGCTTTTCCCTGGGGAGGGGGCAGGAAAGGGCCCCAATGGAGGCCAAAGAGGAGGAGGAGGGACACCCCCCGGCCCTTCTGGAGAGAGAGGCAGAGACTCCCCCTTAGAGGTACAAGCCCATAGGATCTGGATTAGGGCCCCCTCTTTTCCTTCACAACAGGGGCTTCCCAGAGGGAGAAAAAGAGGGGTGAAGGGAGAGACCCCACCCCAGCATCCCATTGCAGGCCCCATAGCTCAAGGGAAGATCTAGTTTATGCCTATCGCAAGGAAAGGAAACCTCCCTTCCCTTTGCAGGCCCCATAGCCGGAGGAAAAGTCTAGTTCATGCCCTCCTCCAGGAAAGGAGGCCCTGCTTCCTCTGTTGGCCCCATAGTCAGAGGGAAGATCTAGTTCATGCCTTCCCTCAGGAAAGGAGGCCCCCCTCCCTTCACAGGCCCCATAGCCAGATGAAGAAGGACCAGAGAGGATGTCTTGGAACAGTTTCTCCCCGTAGAGACCTACAGGGAGGATGTGTTTGTGGGGGGAGGCGGAGAGAAAGAGATCTTCCTGGGTTCTTGATTCAGGCCATGGGAGCAAGAAAGGAAGGAAGACCCCCCCCATTAATGGCTGCAAAGCTTCCCCTTCTGATCAGACTTAGTGTGGGGAGCCTTCAAGGATTGAAGGAAAAAGGGGGATGGAGGGGGGTCCGAAGGAAGGGAGGGAGGGAGGGAGAGAGGTATAAAGGGGAAGCATTGAGGGGAGAGGGAGCAGAAGAGGGACCTGAAAGGATGCTCCTCTGGGGTTTTGGTTCAGGCCATAGGGAGGAAGGACAATCCCCCCCCCCACGTAATGGCTGCAAAGGCCAGCGGAGGAGGGGGGCTGGTCTCAGTCTAAGACCTCCCCTGCAGGGTTGTTGTGAGGAGAAAGGAGGGGCAAGAGGGGGCAAAAGGGGCTCCCCATAGAAGAGAGGGATGGGGCTGGAAAAGGGGCTCAAGGAGGGAAGGATGGGGGGAGAGAGATGAGCTTCCCCCCCTTCGAAGGTTAAAGTAACAGTGGGGTAAAGGAAGAAGGGAAAGGGGGAAGAATGAGAAGGAGGGACGAAGGAGAGAAAGGGGGAGTGAGAGGCAGACACCCCAAAGGGATGGGAAAGGCATTTCGGGATTCTGAGTTGGCCCCCAAAAAGCGTATTGCTGTTTGTGGATTTGGGAATTTGTTGTTCTTCTCTGTGGCGAATGCTGCTTCTCCTCAATATGTTGAATCTATTTTTCTCTTTGTAAACTGCTATTAGCTATGTATTTTAAACAGAATTTACACTGAATTGTCGTTACCTTTGCACTGTAAGCTTTTAAAACCAAACTGCTATTTTGAATTTTGTAAGCCACCTTGGGTCCCCTGGAAGGAGAAAGGCAGAACATGCACTGAATGGGTGAATGGATGGATGCCATGATTCAGCACTCTTGGTAGAAAGGCAGGATATAAGAATAAAGTTATTTATTATTAAAGTAATCTTTGCACTGTACACTTTTAATTAATACTTAATTACTATTTTGAATTTTGTAAGCCACCTTAGGTCTCCTGGAAGAAAGACGGGACATACACTAAATGCATGAACGAATGGATGGATGCCATGATCTGGCACTCTCCATCTTGGGTAACCTTTGGGTTCATAAGAGTCACAGAGTTGGAAGAGACCCCCAAGGGCCATCCAGTGTAACCCCTTTCTGCCCTGAAGGAAGAGAGAACCAAAGCCTTCCTGGGAGAGATGGCCGTCCAGCCTCCTCTGAAAGACAGCCTCCGAAGAAGGAGACTCCATTGCCCTCCATGGAGGCAGCAGCAGCGTCTTCATAGAACCATAAAATCCTGTAATTGGAGGAGACCTCAAGGGCCATCTAGTCTGACCCCTTCTTCTTCTTCTTCTTCTTCTGCCATGGAGGAAGACACTCCCCAAAGTTCAGCAACCCTTGACTTTGCCATTTTGTAGAATAAGGAGCGCCATCTGACTCTGCCATTGTTTTCAATGAGACACACACACACATACATATTGAAAATATTCAAAAGCAGTATAGATCCCATTGTTTAAAGGAGAGAGAGACACACATATATTCAGTTATATATTTATACACACAGTCCTCCCCTTCCTCTCTTTCTTGCCTCCTCAGTTTTCCTCTTCATTCCCACCCAGAAGAACACAGAGGCAAAAGCATACATACACTCCATATATATATCTATATATATATTGAGACATAGAGACACAGAGAGAGCTCTATTTCCAGATGAGAGCCTTCCTCCCTTCGTTTTCCCTCCTCAGTCCTCCTCCCCTTGGGCTACATTGAGGCTTCTTCAAAGAAGGAAGGAAGGAAGGAGGAAGAGGAGGCCTGCCTTGAACCCTCTTCTTCCCTCCTGAAGGATGTCTCCCTCTAAGATTGACAGCCAAAGGAGGAGGAGGGACAGCCCTGTGGAGCACTGCGCATGCTCAGTCTGCCCTCACTTCTTGCCAGGAAGGAAAAGAGGGAGGGAGGGGGAGGAGGCCTGCCCTGTCTGCCTCTGAGCATGCGCACTGCCTCAGGATCAGGAGGAGGAGGGAGAGAGAGAGAGAGAGCCCTTCCTTCCTTCCTTCGGAGGAATGGCTGCAGGGTCTTCTGGGAGAGCCTTGGGGGGCAATAAGAAAGCAGGAAGGAAGGAAGGAAGTAGGAAGGAAGGGGGCCCTCTCCTCCATTCCTCCGCCTTCCCTCCCTTCCCTCCTCCATTCCTGCCCAGAAGGACGCAAACGCTTTATATCTATCTATCTATCTATCTATCTATCTATCTATCTATCTATCTTGTCAATATAAGACGCACACACACAAAGACCTCTATTAACAGAGCCCTCCCTCCCTTCCCTTCCCTTCCTCCCCTCCTCATTCCTCCTCACCTCGGGCTCCATTCAGGCCTCTTCAAGGGAGGAAGGAAGGAGGAAGAGGAGGCCCTTCGAGGCCCAGCTTCGCCTTCGCCTTCGCTCCTCTCCTCAAAGACGGGAAGAAAGAGGCAGGGAGGCCTGGCGATCACTGCGCATGCTCAGTCGCAGCCCCCGAAGCCGCTGCCCTCCCCGCCTGCCAGGAAGGACTCTGAGCATGCGCACTCCCTCTCTTTCTCCTCACGGGCGGGGGGGGAGGGCCAAAAAAAGGGAGGGAGGGGGGCTTTATCCAAATGCAGAGGGGCCCCTCCCTCCCTCCCTCCAGAGACACAAAGAAGGCCTTGCATTGCCTTGAAGGCCTGCCCCCTCCATCTTCCCCTTGCAGAGCCCCCTCCCTTTGGGAAAGAGGGCCCTTCCTTCCTTCCTTCCTCCCTCTGCTTCATTTGGGGGGAATTGGGAATGGCCAGCCCCCCCCCCGGCCTTCCAGGAAAATGGGGGGCACCCTCTTCCTCTCTGGGATGAGGCTTAAAGGAGTTTAATGCTTTCCTGACAGAATTTGTTTTGATTGGTTTTGATTAGAGATGAGATTGATAATATATAGCTGGATATCATGGTTAAAACTGTGAGGTTGTGCTGTAAGAGTTAATGAGTTTTATGTCTGTTTCAGTTTTTCAACCTCCTTTTTGAATTTTGGAGCCCAGAACTGGACACAGGATTATTCCAGGTGAGGCCTGGCCAAAGCAGAATAAACTGGTGCTATTACTTCCCTTGATCTAGACACCATACTTCTTCTATTGATGCAGCCTAGAATCGCATTGGCCTTTTTAGCTGTTGACTCATGTTCAACTTGTGGTCTACTAGGACTCCTAGATCCCTTTCACATGTATAAATCTCATTAGGGCAGGTGTCCCCCACCTTATATCTATGCATTTCATTTTTATTTATTTTACATTTACATTTACATGTACATATCTTGCATTTCTCTGTGTTGAAAGTCATTTTGTTAGCTTTGGCACAGCTTTCTAATCTATTAAGGTCACTTTGAATTTTCATCCTGTCTTCTCCTAATTCCTCCTAATTTGGTGTAATCTGCAAATTTGGTAAGCATGCCCCCTATTTTTTCATCCAAGTCATTGATAAAGATGTTGAATAGTAAACTGGGCCCAGGACAGACCCTCACTGGACCCCCCCAATGGTCACTTCTCTCCAGGATGAAGAAGAAGAGGAGCCTTTGCTGGGCACCGTTGGGTTCAGTCAGTCAACCAATTACTAATCCTCCTAACACTTGTATAATCAAGCCCACATTTTACTATCTTGTTAGCAAGAATATCATGGGGGACCTTGTGAAAAGCCTTACTGAAATCAAGATATGCTATGTCTACTGCATTCCCTTCATCTACCAACCTGGTAATTTTATATTAAAAAATCAGATTAGTCTGACATGACTTGTTTTTGAGAAACCCATGTTGAGTTTTAGTGATTATGGCATTTCCTTCTAAATGTTCACAGACTCTCTGTTTAAGGAACTCTTCTAGAATCTTCTGGTATTGAATTCTAACCATCTATCTACTTTATTCACATGTTCAAAATTCTTTTTGTTTGATCCTTCTCATCTTTTTCCCTATTTTATGAGTCAGCATTGATGATAGTTCATTTTGTAAAATTTTTATCCTTTTCTTATTTCTTTGCTATCTAACCATCACTCCTATTGGCAAAGGGATTATGCAGATTCTGATCTCAATTGATCTATCCTTGGCTATGTGCTCTTGCACTCCCCCATGATGAGTCTCCTGGATCCCCAAATATGGTCCCAAATCTACTTATATGGCATGGCACTGAGGGCACTTTTGAGGCTACATGCCTCAGACATCCCTTTTGATATTAACTTAATATCAGAAAAGGGTGAGTGGGTAGAGAGAGGCTTCCTAAAGCCAAGATAAGAGGCAAAATGTGTAGGCCCTTTTGTTCTGTAATCAAAAAGCCTGAAGTTTCCTTTCACTGTTTAGCCAATGAGTGAACTGACTAAATCCAATTTTAATTTTTCTTTTTTTCAAAGCAGTATTTACTATTCTTATTTTTTTCTTTTTGTTTCTTCCTTTTTATACAGCTTTGTTGGATTAAGAACCCTCTAAGTACTATTTTTTTGAAGCGTTTGAAGCTCAATATGTCCAAGACAGAGCTTCTTGTGTTTCCACCTAAGTTCTCCCTTCAACCCTCCTTTTCTGTTTTTGTTGATAACACTTCTATTTATCTGGTCCGGGAAGCCCGCAGTCTTGGTTTCATTTTTGATTCCTCATTGTCGTTTATTCCCCATATTCAGTCCACAGCCGATTTTTCCTTTACAATATCGCCAAAATCCATTCCTTTCTTTCTGCCTCCACTGCTAAGACTCTGGTCCACGCTTTGGTGGTTTCTCGATTAGATTACTGTAATCTCCTTTTAGCTGGGCTTCCTCTTTCTCATCTTCGACCTTTAATTTCTGTTCAACATTCAGCCGCCCGTATCATTACTTTTGCTCATCGCTTTGATCATGTTTCCCCTTTGTTGTCTTCTCTTCACTGGCTTCCCCTCCCTTTCCGCATTCAATATAATCTTTTGTTGTTAACTTTCAAAGCCCAGCATGGGCTAGCCCCTCTTTACTTATCTGACCTTCTCTCTCCCTACACTCCCTCCCGTACCCTTCGTTCTAATACTCAAGGTCTGCTGTCCCAACCAAGGATCTCCACTGCTCCATCTCGGATTCGCCCCTTTTCGCTTGCCGCCCCTCACTTCTGGAACCTTCTTCCCCCTCAAACACGGGCCATTACTTCTTTATCCACCTTCAAATCTGAGTTAAAGTCTATTTTGTTCAGGAAGGCATTCCCTGGTACTGTCTAATATACATTTACTTGTTTTCTCACTTAGGTTTACAGTGGATGTTGTTAGTAATTGTTGTAATTGTCTTTGTTTAAACTGACTTTTATTATTTTGCTCATTGTTTTAACTTAGATTGTATGCCTCTGGCAGGTTTTATTTGTTATTTGTTTTATTCTTGATTGTCTTTTGTACAGCGCTGAGTACACTGACAGCGCTCTAGAAATAAACTTTAATAATAATAATAATAATAATAATAATAATAATAATAATAATATTTTGGCCGTGCCTCACCACTCCCCAGCCAATGGGAGCTGCTTTTGGGGACCCCTCTGGACCACGTGTTCCTAACTAGCCAATCGTGCTAGATTTCCCATGTGTTCCAATTGGCCCTTGATGTCATGCGGACCCTGACCAATGGTTTGGGTCCCACGAGTATCGTGTGGGCCGAGCCAGCCAACCGGAAGGCTAGCTGCAGAGAGCTGTATCCCGTAGAAAGAAGCCTCCATTTTAGGCATGCCCAGACACAATCTGCGGAGGCAACATGGAGGCACCGAGCACCTCTCAGAGGTTGGCAGTATCTTCTACTACCATGAGGATAAAACCCACAAAGATAACTACTTGGCCAAATTAAAATGGGCTTATGGGATTTACTAATCCTCCCATACCCCTGAATATTCACCCAAAAAAGGAATCTAAAGAGCCTGAAAAGACAGGCCCAACACCCATAAATAAGGATGAGAACTCACATTCTGATAAAGAGAACTGTGCACCAGAGGAAGATTCCCAAAGCTATCATGATGTTTTGGACTCGGAGAATGCTACAAGGCAGGTAAAAATCAAAATCCAAAACATCTTCTGAATTTGGGACTCCAATGCTGGAAATCAAAAGCAATAATGCTTGTTTTCAAATTATAGAGGCCTGGAAGAAGTGGAAGTGATCTGTAGGCTGCTGAAAAAGATGTCCAAGGCCCATGCAGAAGTTGGCCTCTACAAGAGATTTACAGGTGTGTGAGCCTCTCAGGAGAATCTTAGTGAAATTCTGTGGTACGGAAGAACTTTTAAAATGGCTTTCTTTAATATTCAGGAATCTGTGGAGCAGCTGCCTACACAACCTTCTCATGTCAGAATGTTTGTGGAGTTAGGGTTAGGGCCTAAATATTCTATTATTGCCTCCTAAATATTCTATTATTGCCTCAGGAATATTGTATGTCTAAAATCCTGTTTTTCTGAGAGTCATCCATGTAATTAAAATGAAACTAAATAAGCTGTTTTCACAGGTGGTCACTGGATGGTTAGAGAATTTTATTGCCCCTCTGTTTAGAGCAGGGACCGGCAACCTTTAGGAGACCTGGGCCGGTCTCCCGTAGCCCAGGTCTCGGCTGGGCCAAGGGGGGGTGGCGCGCGCGCGCGCTTATGCACGTTATGCGCTTATGGTGTGTGTGCCCTCCCACATGCCGCCGCTGTGCATGGCATGGCAGCGGCGGCATGTATGGGGGGTGCGCGCATCGGTGGAGGGGTCGTGCGGACTTACCGGCCCAGGCGGACCCCTGCCGCCGCCGCCTCTGCCTCCGGCTCCGCCTCTGCCTCCGGCTCCGCCTCTGCCTTCGGCTCCGCCGCCTCCGCCGCTGCCTCCGGCTCCGGCTCCGCCGCCGCTCGCTTTTGTAAGCAGGCGACAGCGCGCGACGCAGCCGGCATTTTGGAGGCCAAAATGCCGGCCGCGTCACGTTTGCGCATGCGCAGGGTTTGCGCATGTGCAAATATGACGCGGCTGGCATTTTGGACTCCAAGCGAGCGGCAGCAGCGGCGGAGCTAGAGGCGGCGGCGGTGGAGCCGGAGCCAGAGCCGGAGGCAGAGGTGGTGGAGGGAGGTGGAGGCAGTCGAGGCAGAGGCGGAGGCGGTGGAGGGAGGCGGAGGCGGAGGCGGAGGCGGCGGAGGGAGGTGGAGGAGGGAGGTGGAGGGAGGCGGAGGTGGTGGCGGTGGCTGAGGCGGCAGAGGGCCTCCGCCTCCTCCTCCATCACCGCTGCCGCCTCCACCGTGGCCTGTTTTGGTTGGCGCGTGACCGAGCGCACCGCAGCCAGCATTTTGTTTATCAAAATGGCGGCTGTGACGCGTTTGCGCATGTGCAAACGTGTCGCGGCCGGCATTTTGATAAACAAAATGCCGGCCGCGGCGCGCTCAGTCGTGCGCTGACCAAAACAAGCTGCGGAGGTGCTGCGGCGGCGGCGGCGGCAGGGGTCTGCCTGGGCCCGTAAATCTGGTGTCCTGGGCTGGAACCGGCCCGCGGGCTGTAGGTTGCCAACCCCTGGTTTAGAGAGTTAGGAGGGGCTAAATAATTTATTATCTCCTCAGAAATCACGGATATTGTGTGTCTAAACCTCTGTTTTTCTGAGAGTCATCAGTGTAATTAAATTGATATTTCTATAATCTGTAAAGAAATAAACATATATGCTAATTGTCTTCATATCAAAGCTACAAATCAAGCGTATTTCTGTATTCTAAAAACTAAGTATATAATAATAATAAAATTTATTTATATACCGCCCAATGGTTGCCCAATCCAGAAGTTTGGAGGGTGCCATAGTCCAGCTCGGGCAGGGGTCGGCAAACTATGGCTCGTGGTCTGAACCCGGCCAATCAAGGCCTTTGAACCGGCCCATGGCCAGTCCTGCTGTCATTGCTGCCGCGAGCATGCGCTGCCGCCGCCTTTCTAACGCGTGTGTGACTTGGGGCACCATTTTGGGTTCCAAAATGGTGCCCGCACTCACGCACGCATGCACACGATGGCGGGCACCATTTTGGAACACAAAAGGGCGCTGGTGTCGTGCGCATGCGCTTGCAATGTGCAACACCATTTTACATTCCAAAATGGCGCCCGCTGTCGTGCGCGAGCACAGGCACCATTCTGAAACACAAAATGGCACCCTGCGCTCGCGCACGCATGCACGATGCCAGGAGTAGTGTGCATGCGTGCGCGTACCTCCAGTGCCATTTTCCCCCCCTTCGGCCCGCTGACAATCTGGGGGACAGCGGAACAGCCACCACCACCCCCGAAAAAAGGTATGCCAACCCCTGAGCTAGGGAATTTATTCCCCTATCTGGGTTTAAGACAAATGAAAGGCTCTGGTAGAATTCCTGTTTTTCTGTTTGGAAATGTCACCAGAGGGTCATCAGTGTAATTAAAAGACTGTTTGAAAAACCAAAATGGTCTTTCTTGCTTTGTCTATATTGTACAAAATAAGAAGTTTTGCAGTGAGACAGACACTTAGAAATGTTATTGCCCTAGGGACTTCCAGCGGGATGGCATGGCGACCAGTTCAGTATGAAGGCTTTCCACTGGACTGCCAGGCGGGGAAGAGGGGACTGAAGGATCCCCTTGCATCTGCACCACGGGAGAGGAGCAGATCAATTTGGGGCTCGTAAGGAACCAGCCCGGACCCCCAGGATTACCCAGGTTTGGGAAATCAGAAGGGAGAAGGACTGATTCGAAGAGCAGCCAGCCCCGTTCTGGGTGCTTATGGGCATTTAGCCCTGCCACCGCTTTTTTAAAAGGAGAAGGACTGAAACAATAACAACTGCAGTAATCAGAACTGTGAGTACGCACAATTGGATCCATATAGACAAACCTTGCTAAAAATAAAATTACTCTTGGTGGGATTTAAAATCGGATTTATAGACATTTATTAGAAAGCAGCCTAAGTATTGAAACAACAAGACCGGGTTGCAAAATGTTTAAAATTGGAGCAGAATCAAAGCAGGATCAAGCTTGATTCGGGTAATATGGAAGAAGAAGAAAACGTTTGAACAAATAAGAGTCGTGAAAGGTTAAATTGAATTAATTGTAAGAAAGCAAACATAAAGAGAAAGAGGAAGAAAGAGGATTGGATACGCTGTGGAAGAAAATGGCGTCCGTGTGGAATTAATAATGACAAGAGAAAGTGAAGTGAAAGGGTTGGAGAAGTGGACTAAAATTAAGGGTGCATCTAGGGGATTATAGAATACTTTTTAGTGTATGAACTTATTAGCATAGATTTTGTTTATATAATTAGAGATTTTTAAGAAAGGATACAATTTCAAATAGAAATAAGCAATGAAGTAACGAAGAAGGAAGGAGGGGGAGGGAACAACTTAGGAAAAAAAGAGAATAAGGAAAATGAAGGAATTAGGTTTAAATTCCATATAGAAAGAAGGATTGACTGATTGTGGAAAGGGGTGTGAATTTGGAAGTTGGAATTGGTAGGAAACAAGAGGAAAATACTCTTCTAGAGAAAAATAAAGTTTAAACAAAAAATAAAAGTCCGGACAAAGAGAAAGAAGCAACGGAAGGAGGACGGAGGAAGGGACGACGAACTCCGGATGGGATGCTATAAACTTAGAAACCTAAATCCAAAAACACCCGGACAGGTTAGAGAAAGAAGCGGCGGAAGGAGGATGGGAGGAGGGGACGACGAGATTTGATATTTATTTTAGAAATAAAGAGGCAGTGAAAGAAAGCGGCGGAAGGACGACGGGAGGAGGAGACGACGATATTGGTGGTTAAGGGGATTTAAATTTTGAAGAGAGCCTAATACTTGAAAGTTTGGGATATCAATCATAGTGAATTGTAATTTTTCTTTTTGGCTAACTGGGCTTTTTCTCCTGTCTGGGAGGAAAATCTCCTTTTTGGCTAACTGGTTCCCTCTTTGGTAAACTGGATCTCCATTAGCCCATGAAGATTGGTATGTAGCTTTGTGAGAAAGCCCCTCCTCTTTTCTTTTTTCTTTTTTTCTCCTGGGAAGAAACTCATTGCAGACAACGTCAGCAGGAAGACAGGAGGGTGAACTAAAAAACGACCACTATATAGAAAGGGAACCAATAATTGGGATTTGCTCCCTGTTTCCTTCAGACTTGAAAGGAAATAATTGGAAATGAACTATTTTTAAAATAGTGAAACTTATCTTTGAGATGTGGTAAGAAACTGGAAATATAGTAGCAAGAAGAAGATAACATTAATAGTTACATATATTGAAACAAATATAATAGGATGAGAAAAAAATCGCAACTGTTAATTATTGGGTCTAAAGTATCTCTTAAACTTTTAGTAGAACTTTAGAAAATTATAGAGAAGTCTTTTTTTCTTTTCTTCTTTTTCTTTTTTTCTTGCAAACAGGGTTACTTAATATACTGTTGTTTTTGTTAAAATACAAATTGACATCTTAAAACACATATACTTATCTACCTATATATATATATATATTATAATATATATTTTTTTGATATTTACTTTTGCTAAAGATTTGGATAATAAGTATTTTTAGATTTGTCATTATTTTGCATTGTTAGGGGTTGGTTTTTATATATAAATTTTATTATTGAAATAATATTAAAATATTGAAGTAATATTGAAATAAGAATTATGGCTACAGGAGGGGAAAAACAAACAAATATACCTGTCCCCACACAAAGGAGGGGTTTGACAGACACAGTGGCAAAAGACCCTATGCATACATTATTGGAGGAATTCTAGAGGATGAGACAGGAGATAAGATCGGAGATGAAAGCGGAACTTAATCTAGAAAAGAAACAAAGGAGGAAATTCATAAGAAATTAGAAGTATTTGGAGAAAAATTAGAAAAGATAACAGGAGAGATGGAAAAAAATTAAAGGAGATGTAGAAAATATTAAAGGAGAAATGAAAGATTTGAAAAAAAATAACAACAGAATTAAAAGAAGTACAACAGAAAGAAAGAAACATAAATTTGATCCAAGAGGTCCGTCATAGAGAGAAAAGCCTGAAGCTTAGAGGGGTGCCAGAAGCTTTAAACCAAAATTTGTATGAAAAAATAGCAACCTCATTGGCAGAATTTATAGATATCCCAAAAGAAGAAATTTTGAGAGATACGGACAAAATTTTTCAAATTAATTCCAAAATAGCAAGAGAAAAAAAATATGCCAAGAGATGTTTTGATTTCATTTATAAGAACAAGATTGAAAGATTTGATTGTCCAAAAAAGCTATCAGGAGGATTTAATTATAGATGGAAAAAGTGTTAAAATTTTCAAAGATGTCCCTATGGAAATTTTACAGAGAAGACAGGAATATAAATTTTTGACAATTGAATTAACAAGAAGAGGAATAAGATTTTCATGGGATAGGATGGAGGGATTATTTCTAATATACAAGCAAAAGAGAATAAGAATTAACTCCATAGAGAAAGCAAGAGAATTTCTGAAGAGGTTGCAAGCAACAAAATGGGAAGAAGGACAAGATTAAGAAGTAAAAGAAGAAAGAATGAAAACAAGAGCAGCAACAAAAAAAGAAAAACAACAGGAATATCCAGAACCTGAACAAGAGGAAGAGGAAGGAGGAGCTGAAATAGGTATAGGAATGGGAGAAGGAACCTCACAAGAAGGAAGTGATTTGTCAAAAGCAGGAAGTCAGGAGGAAGAAGAAGGAGGACTGGAGATCAACGAATAAATAAATTGTTATTGTAAACAAAGATAAGTTAAAAAAGGAAAAATAAGATAATAATAATAATAATAATAATAATTTTTATTTATATCCCGCCCCTCTGCCAAGCAATCGGGGCGGCGTACAACATTCAAAACATCAAAACAACTAAAATCAATTCAAATCCCATCCCTCATTCCCAACCCCAAAAACAAATCAAACAAAACAAATTAAAAGACAATTAAAATTAGCTTAACTCACAATGCACATCTATACAATAAACAAAGGCCTTCTAAATATACAAAAAAATAGAGATAGCCTCCCGCTGAGCATCAGGGCCACACCCCAAGAGTCTTAAAGGCTAAGGCTCGGGCTCTGCTGCTACATCCTCCAATCCCGTCCCTGCCTCCGCTCCCATGCCCTCTCTATCCACAGATTCTTTATCCATGGATTCAACTGTCCACAGCATGATTTTTTTTTTAAATTACAAATTCCAATAAGCAAACCTTGCTTTTGCCATTTTATATAAGGGACACCATTTTACTATGCTATTGTATTTAATGGGACTTGGGCATCCAGGGATTTTATTATCAATGGGAGGGTCTTGGAACCAAACCCCAGTGGATACCAAGGGCCCATTGTAGTATACAAAGATAAACATCCTCACACGAGAAAATTATTTTTAAAATCTAAATCAGATTTTGTCAAGAAGGGCCCAAAACAGATGGGCAAAAAAAGGCATCTTCTGCGTGGTTTGGGTGCATGGCGATTAGATGACACATGGCACCAAACTTTGTGGGATGTGTGCCACGGCCACCTAATGTGGCCCAAACCTGGCCACAAAAGAAGTGGATTTTATCTATTCCTTGTTGTGGCCCATTTGGGATCATGGCAGTGGCTGGCCCCAGGATATAAAAATAATTTCATGGAACATAAAGGGACTTAATTCTAAATATAAGAGAAGTAAAGTATTTCATTATTTGCAAAAGAAAAAAACACAAATCACTTGTTTGCAAGAAACTAAAATTAAAAAACAAGAAGTTAAATATTTGCAGAATCCAAAATTAGGACAATTATTTGTTTCATCTTTGGAGAAAAAGAGAGGGAGAGTAGCTTTATATATTCAGAATAGTTATAAAGCTAAAGAGATTCTGAACGATTCAAAGGGTCACTACATTGGAGTAGAAATCCAAATCGAAGAAAGAAGATATTTATTGATTGGAATATATAGTCCTATAGATAAACAAGTAGAGTTTTTCAAAAAAATAAACAAAGAAATACAGAAATTGGAAAAAGAAAACTACAACTTGATTTTGATGGGTGATTGGAATGGATTATTAGATCCAAAAAAAGATAGAATACCTTCGAAGAAAATAAAGAAAAATCAAGGAAAACTCCCGGCAACATACTTTGAATCAGTAGAGCAACAGAATTTAAAAGATGTTTGGTCCAATTTATATCCTAAAGCAGATGGTTGTACCTTTTTTTCGGAAAGTCATAAATCAGCTTCTAGAATAGATATGTTTGTGGTCTCACCTGAATTAATAACACAAATTGAAGACATGGAGATTTTACCTAGATCAATTTCAGATCATAATCCGATTGTTTTACAAATCAAATACCAAAGGAAGAAAAATTATAGATGGAAATTGAATGATACATTAATACAGGACAAAGAATATAAGAAAATGAAGGAAATGTTAAAGGATTATTTCAGTTTAAATAAAACAGAAGCAACAAAAGTGAAAACGATATGGGATGCAAGTAAAGCGGTGATGAGAGGACTATTAATACAGAGCGAAGCTGAGGTGAAAAAACAAAAAGACGTAAAATTAAAAGGAATTGAAAGAAAAATAAAGGAAGTGGAAGGAAAGTTAAAATTGGACCCAACAAATGATGGATTGGATAAAAGAATTAAGTGGCTGAAAAAACAATTGGAAAATATTTTAACAGAAGAAATAGCCAAGAAGATGAAATTTATAAGGCAAAGAAATTTTGAATCAGCAAATAAAATAGGGAGGTGGTTATCATACAGACTTAAAAAAGAAAAACAAAGAAGAATGATTACAAAGATAAGAATGGGAGATAAAATATATCATCTGCAAGAAGACATACAAAATATATTTCAAAATTTTTATTCCAAATTATATAAAAAGGAAGAAATTAAAAATGAAGACATTAAGAAATATTTGGAAAATCAAGACATATTAAAGATTTTGCCAGATCAACAGGAAATATTAAATGCGAAATTTACGTAGTTGGAATTAGAACAGGTGATAAGACGGACCAAGAAAGATAAAGCTCCAGGTCCGGATGGATTCACAGCACAATATTACAAAACTTTTTTTGAAGAATTGAAACAACCTATGTTGGAAACATTAAATAAGATAACCTGTGAAGGAATTCCGGATACATGGAAAAATGCTAACATTACTCTAATTCCAAAAGAGGGCAAGGATGAAATGGAAGTCAAAAATTATAGACCAATATCATTATTAAATACGGACTATAAAATATATGCATTGATTTTGGCTGAGAGATTTAAAAAAGTCTTAGTAAATCAAATTAAAGAGGAGCAAACAGGTTTCCTCCCAGGCAGTCAATTGAAAGACAATATAAGAAATATAATAAACATAATAGAATATTATGAAAAGAGCAATGAGAAGAAAATGGCATTAATCTTTTTAGATGCAGAAAAAGCTTTTGACAACATAAATTGGACATTAATGATGGAAATATTGGAAAAAATGGAGATGGGACAAAATTTTTGTAAATGGATAAAGGAAATTTATAAAGATCAAATAGCTAAATTAATTATAAATGGTAATATTTCAGCAGAGATAAATATAACAAAGGGAACATGTCAAGGATGCCTGCTTTCACCACTTTTGTTTATAATGGTTCTGGAAATGTTGTTAAATAATATAAGAAGAAATGAGCAAATAAGAGGACTAAAAGTGGGAGGAATAGAATACAAACTGAGAGCATTTGCAGATGATCTTGTTTTGATCTTGGAGGACCCTTTAACACAGACAGAACAAGTTATGCGAACTTTACGAGAATTTGGAGAAGTGTCGGGCTTAAAATCAATTATGACAAGACAACAATATTAACAAAAAATATGACAAAGGCAGAAAATGTGGAGTTAGAAAATAAAACTAAATGTAAAGTACCGTATTTTTCGCCATATTAGACGCACATTTTCTTCCCCAAAACGGGGCTGGGGAAGCTGGTGCGCCTTATAAGGCGAATGTACACTGGGTAGAGGAGGAGGAGGATGAGAACGGGGAGGGGGGGGAGAGAAGGAGAAGGAAGCCAGGGACAGAAAGAAAGGTTTGAAAATGGAGAGAGAAGGAGAAGGAAGCCAGGGACAGAAAGAAAGGTTTGAAAATGGAGATAGAAGGAGAAGGAAGCCAGGGACAGAAAGAAAGGTTTGAAAACGGAGATAGAAGGAGAAGGAAGCCAGGGACAGAAAGAAAGGTTTGAAAATGGAGATAGAAGGAGAAGGAAGCCAGGGACAGAAAGAAAGGTTTGAAAACGGAGATAGAAGGAGAAGGAAGCCAGGGACAGAAAGAGAAACCAAAAGAGAAGGGACAAGGAAGAAACCAAGGCAGAAAGGGGGGGTTTGAAAACGGAGAGAGAAGAGAGAAGGGAGAAACCAAGAAAGAAAGGGGGGGTCTGAAAACGGAGAGAGAAGAGAGGAACAGTCCAAGGAAAGGTTTGAAAATGGAGGAATAGTCCAAGTAAAAGGGGTCTAAAACTAAGGGAGAAGAGAGGAACAGCCCAAGTAAAAGGGGTCTGAAAATGGAGGGAGGAATAGTCCAAATGGTGACTCTAACTGCCATGGCTCCATCCTATGGACTTCTAGGATCTGCAGTTTTCTTTGTGGTACCAGAGCTCTCTGATAGAAAAGGCTAAGTATCTCACAAAACTGTATATCCCAGAATTCCATAGCCTTGAGCCAGGGCAGTTAAAGTGGTGTGAAACTGCTTTAATAAATCTCTGCAATGCAGATGCAGCCAAAGTTAATGTGTTGCTTGGGCATAGCTTCTTTAACAAATAATTCTGCACAATGAGAGAGAGTACCCTTGAAGATTTATCTAAAAAAGACCCAAGTTCCTTAACTTGGAGGTTATATGTGTATGTTGTGTGCCTTCAAATTGTTCCTGACTTATGGTGATCATAGAGTTTTCTTGGCAAGATCTGCTCAGAGGCGGTTTGTCATTGCCTTCCCCTGAGGCTGAGAATGTGTGACTTGTCCAAGTTCACCCAGTGGGTTTCATGGCAGAGTGGGGAATCAAACCCAGGTCTCCAGAGTGGTAGTCCAGCACTCAAACCACTACACCACACTGACTCCTATTCCCATGTACTACCTATGAAACAATTGCAGGCTTTTTTGTTGTTCTTCTGTGCCTTCAAATCTCCATGCCTTTCCCCCCCTCCTCCCAGTAGTGACTTTCAATACTGTTTTTGTTGTTGTGCATCTTCAAGTTGTTTCCAACTGATGATGACACTAAGGCAAACCTATCATGAACCTATCATTTCTTTCCTATGTGTTTTTTCAGACAGGGTTTGCCTTTGCCACCCTCTGGGGCTGAGAGAGTGTGACATCTAAGATTGTTGTTGTTGTTGTTGTATGCCTTTGAGCCATTTCCGATTTACAGCAAACCTAAGGCTCCTGAGGCTGAGAGTGTGTGACTTGCCCAAGGTCACCCAGGGGGATTCCATGGCTGAGCCAGGATTCGAACCCTGGTTTCTTGAGTCATACTCTGATACTCAGACAGGGTGACCAAATGTCTTCAATGCAATGGAGGACAAGTCACTACAAAAATGTAGGACAGACAAGAAAAAAAGGTAGAGAAAGCTAAAAACACTAATATAAATGTAAATCCATGCTTCTTAGCCGAGCTCAAAATGGAGGACATTTTAATGGTCAACATGGTGACTTTTAACCTTATCATGGGGTTTTCCTGGCATGTTTCTTCAAATGGGGGTAGCCATTACCATCCTCTAAGGCTGAGAGTGTGTGACATGGCCAGGTTCACTTACTTGGGTGCAAATTGTACATACCCCAGAATGCATCACCTAGTATATTGGCAGTCCTTCCCCCCAACACTTTCTCATTTCCCCCCAACCATCTCATAGCTGGGAGATGGAAATAATTTTTAAAGCAGCATTTATGGTAAGGGCAAGGGCAAGGGGGGGGGGGCTCTCTACCAGCCAGGGACAGACTGGCACCTGCCATACCCAGAATCCTAGCACCCAAGGGTCATCTAGTCTAGCCCTCTTCTTCCTGCTTTGATTGGGAGTTCCTGCATGACAGGGGGTTGGACTGGATGGCCCTTGTGGTCTCTTCCAACTCTAGGATTCTATGATTCTATGATTCTGCCATGCAGGAAGACATAGGATCCTAGAGTTGGAAGAGACCCCCAAGGGCCATCTAGTCCAACCCCCTTCTTCTGCCATGCAGGAATACATAGGATCCTAGAGTTGGAATGGACCTCTAATGGCCATCCAGTCTAACCCTCTTACTCCATAAGGAATACATAGGATTCTAGAGTTGAAAGGGACCCCCAAGGGTCCAGCCCAACCCTCTTCTGCCATGCAGGAAGACACAATCCAAGCCCTTCCTGGGGCAGATGGCCATCCAGCCTCTGTTTAGAAACCTCCAAAGGAGACTCCCCCACCCTCCAAGGCAGTGTCTTCCACTGTTCAGGGGTTGACTGGATGATCTCCAGGGCTTCCATCCGTACAGGAGTTCTAGCATGCTGTTCTGCACAGGGTGCTTCAGTTATAGGCTTGGATTAGATGACCCTGGGGGAATCCCTTCTTACTATAGGATTCTAGGATGTCTTTTTTGCCAGGGATATTTTAGTGCTACATCCCTGCATTGATGAGGGGTGGACTGGATGACCACAGGAGAGCCCCTTCCAACTCTGCCCTTGATATTCCATGGTTCTGCAAGTAGTGCCAAATCCCCTAAAGGCACCAGATCCAATCTGATCCTGAAAGCTAAGCAAGGTCAGCCCTGGTTAATCATTGGAGGGGAGACCACCAATGAATACCAGGTGCTGGAGGCTCTATTTCAGAGGAAGGAACAGGCACAAACAGCTCTGAGGATTCCTTGCCTAAGAAAACCCTACTAAATTCATGAGGTCACCATAAGCCAATGGCCAAAAAACTCCAAAGGTACCAGAGTCCATCTGATCTTGGAAGCTAAGCAGGGTCAGCCCTGGATAGTCCTTGGATGAGAGACCGCCAAGGAATCCCAGGTGCTGCAGGCTGTATTTCAGAGGAAGGAACTGGCAAAACCACTTCTCGAGTCTTTCTTGCCTAAGAAAACCCTAAGAAATTCATGGAGTCGCCATAAGGTGACAGGAGACTTGCAAGAAAGTTGGCCAGGGAATTTGTGCAATACCTGGCCCTGCTGCTGGCTTAAACTGACATTTACAACTTAAAATTGTTCTTAAACTGCTGTTAACTCTATACAGTTGATATAAAATATTTTACTACAGTATTTGGTTAAAAATCTTTTTTCCCTAGATTTTCCTCCTTTAAAATTGGGTGCGTCTTATATGCCGGAGCGTCTTATATGGCGAAAAATACAGTAAGAAACAAAATAAAATATTTAGGAATATGGATAACAAATAGAAACTTGGATTTATTTGATAACAATTACAAAACGAAATGGTTTGAGATCAAATCTGAAATGAATAATTGGTCAAAATTGAATTTATCTTTGTCTGGCAGAATCGAAGCAATTAAAATGATGATCCTCCCCAAAATGAACTTTCTATTTCAATGTATCCCGATCATACATAACAAAAAACCATTTAATGAATGGCATAAAGACATAAGAAGCTTTATTTGGAATAATAAAAAAGCGAGGGTGAACTGGACAACCATGACGAGAAATAAAAAGGACGGAGGAAAGAATGTCCCTGATTTGGAACTATATCACAAAGCA
The DNA here is from genome assembly GCA_026167975.1 of Phrynosoma blainvillii. Taxonomy (NCBI): domain Eukaryota; kingdom Metazoa; phylum Chordata; class Lepidosauria; order Squamata; family Phrynosomatidae; genus Phrynosoma; species Phrynosoma blainvillii. Next base: position 2,661,009 of record JANUYF010000002.1, on the reverse strand, counting down.
AATGTTTTAGATTGGATATCAGATTGGATAACATTAAAATGAAAAGAAGTTTTAGAACTGGAAGGCTTCAACAATAGATATGGGTGGCATGGTTATTTATGCTATGGAAAAGAGTCAGTTCATAAAGAGTTTAGACATCATGTGGTTAGGAGAGCACTTCTGACCACATGGAATGAGATAAAAAATAAAATATATAGGAAAATACCTTTACGGACCTCTCCACATGAAGCCTTCCATGGGAAATGGACAACAATTAAAACATGGCTAAAATATAAAGATATAGTTACCATAGGTGAGGACTTTGAATTAAAAATAAAAACAATAGAAGAGTTAACAAAGATAGATCCAAATATTCAATGGTTTACATATTTACAACTAAAAGAAAGATTCAAGATTGATAGAAAACTTCAAGGTTTTGAAGAGGAACTGATGGACATAGACAAGATAACGTTACAACCTTCAAGACAGAAAATAAGCAAATTTTATAAGATATTAATGGAAATGAAACAAGAAACGGAAAAAAATTCTGATAACATGATTAAATGGGTAACTGATATTGGCAGGACAATTAAGTTAGAAGATTGGGAGAATGCAAGGAAAAAAAATGGATAAATTTACAAACTCACAAGATTTGAAGGAAAATTTCTGGAAAATGGAACAGAGGTAGTATTTGACGCCCACTAGGATAGCAAACATTTACAAGAAAAAAGAGAAAGAATGTTGGAAATGCAAACACAATGTGGGGTCATAGTATCATGTATGGTGGAAATGTGAAGAAATGAAGAAATTTTGGAAAAGAATACATATTACTATACAGAATATTTTAAATATAAAGTTTGAAATGACTCCAGAAATATATCTATTAAACATAACGAAAAAATTGGATCCAATAATTGAGAAAAAAATTTGGAGAATTATTTTGTATATGGTTACAGCAGCGAGAATTTTATTTGCTCAAAAATGGAAACAGCAAGATACACCAATGATTGAAGAATGGCTCTTAAAATTATTAGAAATGAAAGAAATGGATAAATTAACGAAACTATTAAATAACAAAAATTTAGATTTGGTTAATGAAGAATGGGCTCCAATAGAGGTATATGTAAAAGAAAGATGGAATATATGAACCAAGAGAAAAAGAAATAAGGGATTGGTATTGTTTATTAGCAAGAGTGTTATATACGTGTATTTGGAGGTGGATAGATTAATCATAAAAAAAATTATAAAGTGTACTCACGGTGTTTGAACTAAAGGAAGTTATGTAAAATTGTAAATAGGATAATAGGATATGAATAATATTTTAGCTTCTTTTTTATAGATTGTATAAAAAATCATTTTTAATAAAAATAATAATAATAATAAAAAGAAATGTTATTGCCCTAGGAACTGAAGACAAAATGAAATGCTTTTTTTCCTGTCATGTAGAAGAGATAAATTTGCAAAAAGGATGTTTGTGTAGTTGTAAGGGGTTAGATAATTTATGACCCTAAGAACTCATTAGGCTTGGGTTTCTCAAAGATCCTGTTTAATTAAAAATTAATTAAAAAGAAAACATGAAAAAAGATATAAATCTGTAGTTATTTTAAGGATACATATGGCCTCTGAAATATATTTTTGCTAAAGGTAGGGGGGCAGAATCTTATAAAAAGAGAGCCTTTTCTAGTCTAAACCCCACAGCAAGTGCCCTGCCCTACTGTCCTCAAAACCTTGGACTTCTGAAATATGTAAGTATGCCTGCTTGCCTCTATCCTGCTATTTTTGTCTTAAAAGGTTTGATTAACATGATCTTTTATATATTCTCTGCCATGTGTTTTTCTGGGCAGGCCGGATCCATTGGGCCTAGCCTGGGAAGAAGAAGGCCCTCCTTTCATCCATCATCATCAGGAGGGAGAGTAGACAGGCTGGCTTCTTTTCAGGAGTGGGTGGGTTTTGGGGTTGTTTTGGGATGGGACGGGGATTGTATTCATGGAAATTTTAATGCTGTAAGCCATTCCGATTGCTCTGCAGGGGGGTGGCATATAAATACATATTATTATTATTATTATTATTATTATTATTATTATTATTATTATTATTAGTGATTTAATAAGGCCTTTCTTTTCTCTCTCTCTCTCTCTGTGGTTCTCTGATTTTAAAGGCCTAATTAATATGAATATTTTTTATTCATTACACAGACCCTTACTCTGCTCCTTTGCAATGCCAGGTCGGTCAGAAATAAAACGCATATCATCCATGACCTCTTATTGGATGAGGTGGCTGACCTGACTTGGGTGCAGGGTCTCCCGGCTGGGTACTCAGTCAGTGAACAGATAAGGGAAAGTGGGCGGGGGGCGGGGGCGTGGCCTTGGTTCATAAAAGCAATCTAACCTTGACCAGGAGGCCTATCTGGAAAACAGCTTACATTGAGTGTATGTACCTTAGCCTGAGAACTAGGGATCCTTTGGGGATTCTGTTGGTATACCGGCCACCCCGTTGCTTAACAGACTCCCTGAGATGACACAGCTGGTCTCTGAGTTGTTGCTGGAGTTGCCCAGACTTCTGGTTCTGGGGGACTTCAACATTCCACTCGAGACCAGTTTGTCAAATCTAACTGGTGCGGCTCAGGAGTTCATGGAAACCATGACAAGCATGGGCCTATCCCAATTGGTTGTCGGGCCCACACATTGTATGGGTCATACCCTTGATGCAGTCTTTAGTACAGAACAGGAATATCCATGGGTGGAAATTATCAAAACCTCCACTTTGTCATGGACGGATCATTTCCTGGTCAAGATGGAACTAAGAGCCACTGTCTGCCCCACCGGGGCTGGTGAACCTATTAGAAGGGTCTGCCCTCGAAGACTAATGGAACCAATCGGATTCCAGAAAGCCTTAGAGCAGGGGTAGGCAACCTAAGGCCCGGGGGCTGGATGCGGCCCAAAGAGGCCTTTGGACCGGCCCCAGGGCGGTCCTGCCGCCGCCCCCACCACCACCGCCACCCACCATGATGATATTGATTATTGTTGTTATTACTTGTTCTTGGGGTTTTCTTGGCAAAATTCCCACAGGGGTTTTGCCATGGCTTTTCTGGGGCTGAGAGAGTGTGCATGCATTTTTTTATTGTTTACATTTTTTTAAAAAACTTATTTTTATATTTATTTATTTATTTATTTATGGTGCTTCGGCCCCCCCAATTGTCTGAGGGACAGCAACCCGGCCCCCAGCTCAAAAAGGCTGCCTACCCCTGCCTTAGAGGGTTTAATGGTTGGTAACACCAGTGATTCTGTCAAAGCCTAAGTTAATACCTGGAACACTATCAACACAATCGCTCCCAAGCATCCTTTCCAGCCCACTCCTAATCATAAGCCCTGGTATACAGAGGAGCTTAGGAGCTTAGGAGGACGAAGCGAGCTGGACAACGACTAGAATGGCGGAAGACTCGACTCTTATCTGACAGAACTCGCCATAGGAAACACCTTGATTCTTATCGGGAGGCATTGCGTGCAGCGCAGAGATCCTTCTCCTCTGCATGCATTGCATCTGCAGAGTCTCATCCAGCAGAGCTGTTTAGGGTGGTGGTGGAACTGACACAGGTACCTCCTGTGCAGAACCCTCTACTTAACCCTACAGCAGCGTGCTGTGATGCCGTTAACACCTACTTTGCAGATAAAATCTCTCGAATAAGAGCCGACCTGGATGCCAATGTTTTGACAGAATCCGTAGGTGAAGTGTCCAGCAACTCCGCTGATAGCATTTTACTGAATCAGCTTCAGTCTGTGAGTACCGATGACGTGGACAGTCTCCTTGGTAGAGTGAGGAAGAAGACCTGCCCTCTCGATCCTTGTCCGTCTTGACTCGTCATCCAGGGGGCATGGATGAAAGGAGGGCCTTCTTTGGGATACTATCAACGCGTCATTCAGGGAGGGCATTGTTCCATCCTGTTTAAAGGAGGCGGTGGTCAAACCCCTCCTGAAAAAGCCTTCCCTGGATCCCCTGGACAGGAATAACTATAGACCGGTCTCCTTGCTACCTTTTTTAAGCAAGGTGATCGAGCAGGCAGTTGCTTCCCAACTCCAAGCTGTCTTGAATGAAACCGATTATCTCGATCCATTTCAAACTGGCTTTAGGACAGGATATGGAGTTGAGACCGCCATGGTTGCTCTGGTGGCGCAGTGGTTAGATGCCTGTATTGCAGCCACTCACTCATAGACCACAAGTTTGCGAGTTCAATACTAGCGAGGGCTCAGGCTAGACTCAGGCCTGCATCCTTCCGAGGTCGCTATAATGAGTAGCCAACTGTTGGGGGGCAATGAGCTTACAGTGGTAAACCGCTTAGACATCCCATAGCGCGATATGAAGTGGTATACAAATAAATGAAAATGAAGCTGCTTTGCTCTGGCTGACGACCTCCGCTTAGGTATCGACAGGGGTAGTGTGACCCTGCTGGTGCTCTTGGACCTCTCAGTGGCCTTTGACACGATAGACTACTCCATCCTCTTGGATCGCCTGAGAGAGTTAGGAATCGGAGGCACTGCTTTGCAGTGGTTCTGTTCCTTCTTCTCGGGCAGATCCCAGAGGGTGAGGCTTGGGGACAGTTGCTCTTCTAGAATAGAGCTTAATTGTGGCGTCCCTCAGGGTGCCATCCTGTCCCCGATGCTATTCAATATCTATATCAGGGGTAGGCAACCTTTCCCCTTTAAGGGCCGAGGGACTTCAGCTCCCAGAATCCCAGGAGCTATTGGCCAACATGGGACTATTGGCCAACATGGCTGAGGCTTCTGGGAGCTGAAGTCCCTTGGCCCTTAAAGGGGAAAGGTTGCCTACCCCTGATCTATATGAAGCCGCTGGGAGAGTTCATCCGGAGGCATGGAGCACGGTGTCTTCAGTATGCTGACGACATCCAGATATACCTCTCCATGACCCAATCATCTGCCCAGACCTCAGATGGTGTCTCTCCTCTCAATGACTGTCTTAAGGCGGTAATGGATTGGATGAGGAAAAACAGATTGAGACTGAATCCAGACAAAACAGAGGTACTAACAGTGACGGGCCCAAAACCAAGTTTGGGAATACAACTTCCAGTCCTGGATGCAGTCACACTCTCCTCCAAGGACTGTGTTCGCAGTCTGGGGGTACTCCTTGATTTGTTGCTTCACATGACCAATCAGGTGAATGAGGCGGTCAGGAGTGCCTGTTATCAGCTACGGCTGATATGCTAGCTACGCCCTTTCCTGGAAGTTAGGGACCTTGAAACTGTGGTACACGCTCTGGTAACCTCACGTTTAGATTTCTGTAATGCGCTGTACATGGGGCTACCCTTGTGCCTAACCTGGAAACTTCATGGTTCAAATTATGGCAGCCAGGTTGGTGCTGAAATCTCTCCACTGGCTGCCGATTAGTTTCCAGGCACAGAACAAGGTGTTAGTTTTGACCTTTAAAGCCCTACATAGCTTGGATTCAACTTATCTCTGGGACCACCTGTTCCCGTACAATCCCCCCCCTGCACACTTCAGTCTTCTGGGAGGAATCTGCTACTGCCTATGAAATCTAGGCTGTCGCAGACCTCCCAGAAGGCCTTCTCTGTCGCCGCCCCAAGATTATGGAATGGCCTGCTGGATGAGATCCGTCTTATTACCACTCTTGACTGTTTCAAAAAAGCAGTAAAGACGGATCTCTTCCAACAGGCCTTCCCGGAATAACTCTCCCGCCCCAAATAGAGCTCGGATGTCTACTGCTCCCTGCCTCCACTGTTTGTTCAACTGTTTTAAATTATTCTTGATTTAATTTGTATTTTAATTATTGTACTAGTTTAATTTGATTTTTATGGGGTGGGTGGGCTAGGGATTGAGGGGGGATGGAATTGTTTTAACTGTTGTCGTTTTAACTTTGTACGCCGCCTCGATTGCCTAGCAGAGGGCCGAGTTATAAATAAAATTTATTATTATTATTATTATTATTATTATTATTTCCATGTTTTCATGCAGTAATCCTGAAATAAAAAAAGGGTCTTGGGTTGTCAAATTAGCCAGATTTTTAATAAAACAGAGGGCTTTTACAAACTGCCAGAAATAATGCAGCTTGAGACCATTTTAACTGCCCTGGCTCAGTGCTAGGGAATCATGGGAATTGTAGTTTTTTCTGAGACATTGAGCCTTTTGTCAGAGATCTCTGGTGCCACAATAAACTACAGTTCCCATGATTCCCAAGCATTGAGGCAGGGCAGTTAAAGTGGCCTCAAGCTGCATTATTTCTGGCAGTCTAAAGGCTCATAGTCGGGCGTGTGTCCTTATTTTATATGCTACTCTTTAGATCTAAGATCTGCATTTAAAAGTGTAATGTCTGTTTTAATAAGGCCTTCTCTCTCTCTCTGTGATTCTCTGATTTTAAAGGCCTAATTAATATGAACATTTTTAATTTTTCCATGTGTTCATACAGTAATCCTTATGCATTTCTCTCTGTGTAAAATATTTTTTTTTCCTTTATTGTCTCCTGAAGGTGTTTTGCTTAGGTAACATATACTTTTATTTTCTTGGCCAAGTGTTCCTCATCTCATGCCATTTTGTGCGTAAGAATATTTTGCTTCTCTCTCTGTGGCGCTCTGATTTTAAAGGACTAATTAATATGAACTTTTAAATTTTTTTCCATGTGTTCATGCAGTAATCCTGAAATAAAAGGGGTCTTAGGTTATCAAATTAGCCAGTTCTTTAAATAAAACATAGTCAGGCTGGTGTCCTTATTTTATATGCTACTGTTTAAATTTATGATCTGCATTTAAATGTGTAATGTATTTATTTCATTTAAATGTTTTAAAATGAAGCCATACTAAAAAGCATTCAACCATGTCCTGTATATTCCATCTAGCCATGATTCTGTGAAGCACTACAGCAGGCCTTTAGATTGCTGTTTCTAAAATTGGTACATATGCTTTTCAGATTTATCTCAAGCCTTCTGAGACAGACATTTTGAAACATATTTCACCATGGCATCTAAACATACCGGTAAGAAGTTTTAAAGTTTTACTTCGGGGTTACCCTGGAAAGCTATATTTCCTTTTATCATAGGCTCCAAGGTGTAACAGCCCCCCTTCTTTTCCTATTAGGAGCGGGCTTACCAAAGGCTGCGAAGTATGTGAACAGTGAAGACTTGGATTTTGGTAAATCAGATTATGGTATTTATTAAGTTGCTAATATGCCTCTATTCTTGCAGTGGGAACCTCAAAGGTTTTGGACAGCCCTTTGAGGGAAGGTGAAAAGGACACCCAGAAGGCATGTGAGAAGAAACGGACTGCTTCTGGTAAGTGGGTGTTTTTAAAGAGTATCATGCTTTTCATGTATTGTATTGAAAATGTCTAGTTAACATGACATGCATTAATATTATTATTATTTTCCTTGCTGTTTCAGTGGGAACTCAAAAGTTTTGGACAACCCCTTGAGAGCAAATGAAAGTAAAAGGAAGGTTTCAGGTGAATTCAAAAAGTATCTAAGAATATCATTATTATTTTACTTAAAAGGCCCAATAGTTTGTTTCATACTTTCTTCTACAGGCAAAAAAGGTATCTAATGAGGAAAAACACCATTTCAATATTTTCCCTCTCATTGTTTGAAGGGAAAGGGTGTGAGAGAAATTGAGTTGGGGCATCAATTACTGATGACTTTCTTCTTCTCCTTTAGACAATAAAGTTCAAAAGGGAGAAAGAGCTACAACAGGCCTCCCAAAAGACAAAGGCATGAAGATACTGCTGCTCATCAGCTACTCCTTGAACATTTGGAGAATACGACTATTCTAGTTTTCTGTTCACCTACAAAGAAGCTGTCCAACATCTGGAAACACTATAAATAGACTTGCCAGTGTACAGTGTACATCAGCAGATCTCCATGCTTTTCAGAAGGCCATTAAAAAGCCTTGTAACTCTGTGAAGTGTGGTGACACATCCTTGGAAAATGTGCAAGTAGGTGGGAGGACTTCTGATTGTCAACCTCAAAAGCCAGGAAAGGGAAAAAGAGGTCTATCAAACAAATGGCATATTGGAGAAAAAGAGCTATTAAAATATTAAACAGGGCAAAAAAGACACTTTTTACATCTAGGAAGGGGGCTAAGGAAAAACCTGAACATAGGGTTGTACAACATTCTGAAAGTGTAGGTACACCCTCAGCACCAGCCCCTGCTCCAGTTAACCCAATGCTGGCACCCCCTGCCCCACCGCCAAAGCTGCACCTTCACGCTTGCCCACCCCCCACCCCATCCCCTCTTCCAATGAATCCTCTGTCCCCTTCCAGCTCCAAAGGACCACCAACCTGACCCCAAAAACCTGCCCCCAACCCCTCTCCCAGACCCAATCTGCCCCAGACCACCCTCATCTCCACCCCCAGCACCAGCCCCTGCACCAGTTAACTCTCCAAATAACTAACCCCCAGATAATCGAGTCTTTGCAGAAAGGGCTAGATGATGGGAATGGCTTAATAGGGGCTATCAGGCTATAAACATTGCTGAAGAATTCTGATTTGTCAATTTGGAACACATATGGTCATATACTGGGGCTGGGGCTGCCTTGCATAGGGCTATTCAAGAAGTTCTGGATCATGTTTATTTGAGAGCTGGGCCTGGGGATTTTATCCAGTTAAGATGACAAGATGCCAATTTAGCAAACTCTCTGTTTTCAGTGCAAAGAGTCAGGGATCTTTTGAATGCTGAGCATTTTTTATCTCACATAAGTAGGCTCCTACAGAGTAATATGGAAATCTGCCCACATGGAACACTTAAAATGGTTGTCACTATTGTGCAAGCTCCCTGAGGAGGAGGGCATTCAAGATCTTTAGATCCTTACAGTTCAATTATTGCTAAAAAGAAACAGCATCTGGTGGATCCAATGAGCTTCGGCACTAATTTATGCTTTGCAGCAAGTCTTGTGGCAGTAATGGATCCCCAAAGATGCAGAAATGCTGAGAGACACTGCTAAATTACACCAGAAAAAAGTAGCCCTTAGTGATATTTCACTTGTTGAAGAGCATTTAAAGGTCAACATCCATGTTGCCTGCTACTCTAATAAGGGCTGGGCTCTTTTTAAAACACAGAAAACCCAATATCCAGAAACGTACACAGTTTCACTGCACGAAGATCACTTTTATGGGGTCCTCAATGTGAAAGGTCTTTTTGGAGCTCGCGGTCATTGCCCATACTGCAATCAAGGACGAACTGGTTTGTCTAGAGTGTGAGATAGGTGAGTTACCTGTTCAGCCTCTTAGACTAAGCAACCCAGTTTGAACTACTGAAGAGCAACTGACTCAGAACCAGGACTATAGATTGTATGAGCAACAGGTATCAAATGTTCCCATTTCCACTATTTGTTCCTCTGAGACAAGTGAAAGTAATCCCACTCCAATTAAGTTGGTTTTGTGGAACATTGCTGGGCGGAAGGCCACTTTTAAGGGAGAAGATCTTTACAGATTTCTTTATGGATTTGACTTGCTAGTCTTACAGGAAACATGGCTCATAGATGGGAATAGGAATGAACTAACGGTACAAAATTTGGAGTGAACCAGTTTATAAATCCAATAATAAGGGCCGAGCGTCTGGGGGGCTACTGTTAGCTGTTAAAGAAGATTTAGGATGGGAAGGGGAGTTGGTGTCGAATCTTACAAATCCTTCTAACTGCCAAATTGTAAAGTTGTTTACACCAGGTACTCTACTTATTTTGGTGAATATATATATTCCACCAGCTAACTCTAGGTACTACAAGGCAGAAGTATGGACCCTCCTAAACTACTTGCTAGAAGATATCAGTACAAAATTCCCAGATGCCCTAATTGTGTTGCTAGGGGACTTTAATGCCCGACTAGGTTCATCGCCTAATAAAATACAAATCCTAACAGGTGTTCAGGATGAGCTACAGGATGTGTTTTGCTGGCTCTCCTGTGACAAAAAGGCTAATCAATCTTCAATCTGGGATCAAACTTTTGGGGCTGCTGCTCTCCTTTGACTTGCAGATTCTGGGCCCTTGTGATTCTAGTTTGCCATACCCGTTTACATATTTTACCTGTAATTCTGGAAGTGTTATCGATTTCATATGTGTTTCAAGACACAAAAAATATCTTTTTTTCGGGAATTACTATGAATATCAGAGTAGACAGTGACCATCAACCAATTTCTACGCAAATTATGCTGGTTTCTGATTTGAGAAAGTTTTGCAGGCACAAAGGCAGATAACTCAGTGCATGGATGTAGTGAGATAAAAAAGATAGAGATGGCAGCAGGGGGATGTGAAGAAGTTAAACTTCTTTAACTTCTTCAAGGCTATCGACACGATCGCTCCCAAGCATCCTTGCCATCCCGCTTCAAACCGTAGGCCTTGCCATCCCACTTCAAACCATAGGCCTTGGTATATGCCAGAGCTTAGGAGGATGAAGCGGGTTGGTCAACGACTAGAGCGCAGATGGCGGAAGACTCAACTCCTATCTGACAGAACTCGTCATAGGAACTTTCTTTGTTCCTATTGGGAGGCAATGCGTGCAGCGAAGAGAGCTTTCTCCTCTGCACATATTGCATCTGCAGAGTCTCGTCCAGCAGAGCATTTTAAGGTGGTGAGGGAGATGACGCAGGTGCCCCCTGCGCCAAATCCCTTACTTAACCTGACGATGGCCTGCTGTGATGCGTTTAACAGCTTCTTTGCAGACAAAATCTCTCAGATAAGAGCCGACTTAGACGCCACCATTATAACAGAATCTATAGGCGAGGTTTCCAGCGACTCGTTATCCTGGATCAGCTGCAATCCATGAGTACCGAGGATGTGGACAAGCTGCTTGGTAAAGTGAGGAAGACAATCTGCCCTCTCGACCCTTGCCCACCATGGCTGGCCGTCCAAGGGGGGGGATGCATTGAGGAGATTGCTCACGGACATCATCAATGCATCCTTCAGGGAAGGACATGTTCCATCTTGTCTAAAGGAAGCAGCTGTTAGGCTGCTTCTGAAAAAATCTTCCCTGGACCCCCTGGATATGAGTAACTGCAGTCCTGTTTCTTTGCTGCCATTTTTGAGCAAAGTGATTGAGAGGGCGGTTGCTCTTCAGCTCCAAGCTGTCTTGGATGAAACCGGTTATCTAGACCCATTTCAAACCGGCTTCAGGACAGGCTTTGGGGTTGAGACTGCCATGGTTGCCTTGACTGACGATCTGCGTCTGAGAATCGACAGGGGTAGTGTGACCCTGTTGGTGTCCTAGACCTCTCAGTGGCTTTTGACACGATAGACCATGGCATCCTCTTGGGCCGCCTGAGGGGATTAGGTATCGGGGGCACTGCTTTGCAGTGGTTCCGGTCCTTCCTCTTGGGCAGGTCCCAGAGGGTGCTGCTCAGGGACTGTAGCTCCATCAAGAAGGTACTCACTTGTGGGGTCCCTCAGGGAGCTATTTTGTCCCTGATGTTATTCAACATTTATATGAAGCTGCTGGGTGAGATTATACAGAGTTATCAGTACGTTGACGACACCCAATCTATTTCTCCGTGTCTTGTTCCTCAGCCTTGAATTCTAATGGCTTCTCCTCTCTCAATGAATGTCTTTGAGCGGTAATGGCTGGATGAGGAAAAACAGATTGAAGTTGAATCCAAACAAGATGGAGGTGCTCACGGTAGAGGCCCCGAAACCAAGAATTGGGTTGCAACCTCCAGTCCTGGACCGGGTCACACTCTCTTCCAGTGACTGTGTTCGCAGCCTGGGGGTGCTCCTTGACTCGTTGCTCCTGATGACAAATCAAGTGAATGAGAGAGTCAGGAGCGCCTGTTATCAGCTCCGGCTGATACGCCAGCTGCGCCCTTTTCTGGAAGTAAGGGATCTCGAGACTTGTGCACACACTGGTAACCTCGCACCTTGACTTCTGGAATGCGCTCTACATGGGGCTACCTTTGTGCTTGGTTTGGAAATTACAGCTGGTTCAAAATATGGCAGCCAGGCTTGTCTCAGGAACATCTAGGAGGGACCACATTACTCCGGTTTTGAGGTCCCTCCACTGGCTGCCTATCAGCTTCTGGGCCCAGTACAAGGTGTTGGTTATCACCTTTAAAGCCCTAAATGGATTCAGTCCAAGCTATCTTAGGGATCGTCTCCTCCCATACAATCCTCCCCGCGCTCTCCGGTCCTCTGGGAGGAATCTGCTGCAGCCTCAAAAATTGAGGCTTGTGGCTACCTCCCAGAGGGCTTTTTCAGTTGTCGCTCCCAAGCTCTAGAATGGCCTGCCGGATGAGATCCGTCAGTTAACATCATTAGACAGCTTTAAAAGAGCTGTCAAGATGGATCTCTTCCAGCATGTCTTTCCAGACAAATTGTCCCGGCCTCAGGTTCCCCCACCGTGGTGATCTTCAGGTGGCCCCATCTCAATGGATGAAGAACATTGTCGCTGATTAAGCTGTGCCTTGTTATACATTTTTTTCTTTTAAATGTGTTTTAAATTTTATATCGTTGGATTTATTGTTTTAATCTTTTTTTTATTTAATGCTGTGTTAAGGGGGGAGGGATTGTTTTGGATATTATGTATTTTCAATTGTTGTAAGCCGCCCTGATTGGGTTCCCAAAGGGCGGGATAAAAATAATTTTTATTATTATTATTATTATTATTATTATTAAACTCTTTTTACAAGTCAGAATTAGGCAGCACACTCAGCTTCTTAGTTTGTTGTGACAATATAAGTGTTAGCGAAGTATTAGAGGCTTATTTCGGTATCTGTTTCTATATAAGACCACTGTTAATATCCCAGTATAGGAAAAGCGGCTCAAACAATAAAAATCATCCATGGTTTGATGCTGAATGTCACAGGATGAGGGCCCTCTTAAGAAAACAAATGAGATCGGTACACTCTTCTCTTGACATTAATGTATATTCAGTTATGCTGGAGGCTGGGTGATTTAAGACACAACTTGGAGATTCCAATTGCTGCATCAACCTGGGAAGGCTACTTTCTTAATATGTTCAAAGAGTTACCAAAGCTAGATAAAACATCAACATTAGGGGATTCTTTTGGGGTTATAAATGATTTCCTCAAATGGCTTCGAGTAACTGTACAGAAAATTAAAGGCCTTATTGAATCACTAAAGAATAATAAAGCTCCGGGTGAGGATTGTATGCCTCCCGATTTGTTTAAAAGCAAAAAAGACTGGTGGGCTACTTTATTTGCAGGTCTATTCACACACATAAATAACACCGGATGTTTCCCAAATGGCTGGAAAGCAGGTATAGTTATTCCCTTGTATAAAAAAGGAGATAGAAGAGACCCCCAAAATTATAGGCCAATTAGCTTAATAGATGTGGTGGCTAAAATCTATGCAAAATTCTTATTGCTGAAATTGGAGGATTGGGCTGAGCAAAATATGATTCTAGCAGAAGAACAAGCAGGTTTCAGACAGGGAAGAAGTACCGTGGATAATTGTTTCACCCTTTTACATCTGATTTCAAAATATTCTACAAGGGGTGGAGGATTACACACAGCCTTCATTGATCTAAGAGCGGCCTTCAATTCAATCAATAGGAATCTTTTGTGGCAAAAATTTCTAAAGACCAACATTGATATGAGACTTCTTTTCTTAATAAGGGAGCTTTACACAGATACCAGTCTTCAAGTTAGAACGGGGGAAAATCTGGCCTTAACTAACAAAATTCCTACTTATAAAGGTGTTTGGCAGGGCTGCATTTTGGCCCCTTTTCTCTTTAATTTTTGCATTAATGACATTGTTGCAGAGTTGTGTAATGTGGATTTTCATATGCCTAATGTGTCAGAAAGAGCTGTTAATGTTCTTTTATACGCAGATGATATGATTCTATTTTCTTATACTGTAATAGGTATGCGTAGACTATTAAGTGAGTTTAGTACCTACTGTCAATTCAATGATTTAATAATCAACAATAGCAAGTCTAAAGTCATCATATTTGGTAAAAAAAGGAAAATTCATAAATGGCGCATAGATACTAAAGAAATTGAACAAGTAGATGTTTATAACTACCTGGGCATATCATTTGCGTCCAGAGGTTCTTGGGCTCAACAGATAAAAAAGAACGAATTGAAAGCATCCATTCATACTTTAAATAGGCTATTGAATTCTAAGTATCCCTGTACATTTTATCCTATTATGAAGGTATACCCAGCTAAAGTTCTGCCCATATTGATGTATGGTGTAGAAATCTGGGGATTCAAAACTAATTTGAAAATTGAAAAAAATCAGAATACATTTTTAAGATTGTTATTGGGGGTGACTAGAAGCACCCCAGCAGAAGCAATTAGGGCAGAATTCGGTATGGTAGCTATTTCTGACCTTTGTTCATTTCGAATATTCAATTATTGGATTAAATTATCTCAAATGTGTGATGATAGGCTACCTAAGTTATGCTTAATTGAACAGGAGAATAATCTTTCTTTAAACTCCTGGTATGCCAACTTTTCAAAAAGGCTCTCCAGTGTGGGTTTCAGTGTAATGGCATTCAGAAAAACAAATACAAATGTTAGCAACTTGTTTAAACAAAGGGTGCTTGATATAAGGGCTCAATCAGATCTAGTGGATCTGGCTTCAGTAAAATCCTTGAAATGGCTATCAAGGGCTAAAACTTCATTTCAAGAAGAGAAATACCTGTTTTTTCCCATGAAAAGAGAACATCGGAAAGCTTTTGTTAGCCTTCGTTTTGAGCAAATGGAATCAAATGTGGTTCAGGGTATCCTTTTTTTTTTTTTTTTTTTTTTGAAAGACTTTGTATATGCAGGGCTCCAAATGTTGAAGACCTTGCACGTTATCTGTTGCATTGCCAATTATATAATGGTATTAGAGAGAAATATCTGGTTCCCATCCTCAGAAATTTGAGGGATAGGGTTGATGAAAGCAAGTTGTCCTTATTATTGCAAGGCGTTGAGCCTTTCATAACTCTTAGGGTTGCTTTGTTTGCAATGAAAACTGCTACTTTATGGAGGCAAGTATTAGTCAAAGACCTCAAATAGATTGCTGTGTATCTGTACTTTCTGTAATAACATTTGTATTGTGTGATTATTTTTGACGTATTTAATCTTACCTCCGTTCATGGTTAATGGTATCAGTTAACTTCTGTATTACCATTGCGTTTACCAACTATCTTTGGTTAATTTCTCTGCCTACCTCTTTTGCCCACCGAAGCATCGATGTAATTTGATTGATTTAAATCTTGTATTCAAATATTTTCTTTTAACATTAATTTTTTTATTATCATTTTATTACTTTTAACATTTTTGTATATATTTGAAATGGTCTGGAGATTTATTCAATAAAGAAATTTCTGTTTCTGCAACAATTGACTGGTTTACTGGCTACACACAGAACTGAGCCTGCTTAGAACTGACAGTAAGCCAGAACTCCCTTTGGTGTCTGGGGGCGATGGAACTCCATTCGAGACTGGACGAACCCACACTCCTGTCCGAGGAGAAGGAAGGGCCAAAGGCAGAGGCAGAGTGGCCTGAGGAGACTGCCAAGGAACCCAACTTGGGAGTCCGTCCTAAGGAACCAGTGGCGGCTGTGGAGGACACCCCAGTATGTCAAACCGAGGATGTGTGGTTCCAGCCGAGGGCTCTCTCCAAAGAGAATGAGAGTGGCATCAGGCGGGGCGAGCATCCACCAGGGATGTAGGGGTGGTAGACCCTGTGGAAGTGTTAGACAAAACCTAGAAGCAGAGATCGTTCAAGTATGCAGAGAAGTACATGAGATGTGGGGACTGCTCAATGAGGTAATCCAAAGCTTTAGGGAGTTGATGACCAGTCCCCTGGGGGTTCAGGCTGCGGCGGCGGCACCAAGAGGGGATACCCAAGACAGCAACCGGTTCAGGCTGAGCCGGTGAGGGTACCACCACCTCAATTGAATCCCTCCAGCAATGAGGTTCCAGGACCCGGAAGCCAGGAAACTGGGGGTGAAATCTGGTGGTAGACCCCAGCTGTTGCCCTATTTTTTGTCCCAAGTGGCTGGACACATGTATGAGTGGGGGCACTCCTTCTCATAGAGTCATAGAGTCATAGAATTATAGAGTTGGAAGAGACCCCAAGGGCCATCCAGTCCAACCCCCCGGCATGCAGGAACTCCCAATCAAATCCCCGACAGATGGCCATCCAATATTTGAAAAACTTCTCATCTTAACGGAAGCGGTAGCAAAGTTGAACACCACTGAACTCTGCTGGAGGCCCCTAGAGTTCAGCTAGGTTGTGTTTTGAGTGCACCCTCTGGCTTAAACTGAATTATCAGTCATCCTATTGAATGAGTTATGGAATGGCACACAAACATTTACGTAAATCCCACTCGTTCCATGGGCGTGCTCTAGTTGGAACTAGCAATTGTATTTAAGCCTCTGAAGATTGTTGCCTAGTTTTGGCAGAGAGCAGATTTGTGGGATGCACAATCTTTATCTGCAGAAGGTTTGCGGTCGTGGGGGGGAAACGAAAGTAATGGTGTGGTACAGGAATGACTCTTTTTTCCTTTTAATTATTGTTTATTTTTCTCTCTGACCACCCTATAATTTTTATATCTGCCACTCTTTCCCTCTCTCCGCCTCCTTTTATTCTTTTTTTCTCTTCAGTGAGATGATCCAACCTCCTCTAATTTTCTTTAGGGGAACACAGACAACAGTGGCTGACATAACGCTAAACATTGCACATGTTTCAGAGCAGGAAGAGAGACAATTCATTTTTCCATAGCTCAGGGCCAAGATCAGTATTAGGCATCGGCAGTACATGGAACAGAACGATCCGGAATAAGGCACAGTTCCTAACAACTGTGCAGTATTTTGAAGCAACTGGGGAGAGGGTGGCAAGAAGCTGTTCTTCAACAATCAACCCTATCCTACATTTTCTCCCACTAGAAGAAATAGGTAACCAAGAGGGTAGCTTGCTTTGGTTTAATTTTTCCTTTGTCCTTCTGTTTATGGGATTGTACTTCTTCGAGATGTCATCCCACACAAATGGCAAATATTTTACTGCAATCCGTTTAGCCTGGCTAGCTTTTAATGGGAGAGCTGTCTTGCCATCATTTGTATCCTGGGACTTTGAGTTAATGAAACATCTCCTTGCCAAGGATAGGTCCCACCCAGCCTTTAGGGGAGAGCTGGTTGCCAGCCAGCAATGCTAGAGCATGGCCATTTTCATTGCTAGATTAAATTTTCCCCTTATTGGCTCTTCCTTTCACTATTGCCAAGCGTGACATATTATGAAACAGTCGTATTAGTTAAACAAGACTTGGCCGGCATTGCTCAGCCCCCATCCCACCCCACCCGCTGGCTATGTCGATAGTTGAAGTGAACATTTGGCCTGATATATAGACTCCTAGGAAACCAAATTGGGAAAACAGACTTGTCATTGGATGTGCAAACAAAGCGGGGAAGTGGAGTGAAGAGAACATATGGGAGAAAGAAAGGACCATGAGCAAAAGAGTGTGATTCTATCCAACGTTATCAAATCCACATTTTGGAAACACCTTTATAAGGCCAACCAGGAAGGTAATGTGTCCAGGTTTTGACATCTTTAATCTCTTCATTAGTTGTCACGAAAAGCAGATGGGGGGAAGTGCAATGTGGGGCTGAGGGACACTTGGTCTTGTAGTGATTTAGAAATAATACAGCTTGAGACCACTTTGGGGCTTTGCAGACGGCGCAAAGTGCCATCTTCGAGCCAAGGAAGGAGAGGGGCAGCCGGATGCCAGGCATCCCAACCCCTTCCTGAGGACGTTATCGGAGTGCCCGCCGTTGCACACGCTTCTTCCTTAAGGTGCAGAAAGGGTGCCGGAAGAGGCGATGCGCGCCTCTTCAGCATCTCTTCCGTCGCAGTGTGTCTGGACGCTGTGCTGGAAGGATGTCATCAGAGCGCCCGCCATGTGCAACAGAAAAATAATGGATTGGGGCTGAGGTGTGGGGCAGGCTTGGCCCCAATCCACCGCTTCTCAGGGCAGCTCACGGCCGCCCGTCTGCATCCCCCCTAAATCTGCCTTGGCTCAGTGCTAGGGCATCATGGGAACTGTAGTTTATTGTGACACCAGAGCTCCTTGACAAAGAAGTCTCAATGTCTCAGAAAAAAACTATAATTCCCATGATTCCCTAGCATTGGGCCAGGGCAGTTAAAGTGGTCTCAAGCTGCATTATTTCCGGCAGTCTGTAAAGGCCCAAAGTTCAGTTCTTTCTTTTGAAAATGCAAAACTCCTGTAAACTCAGAACTCTCTCCTGTGTATCTCAGGGTGAATCTACACAAGGACTATTTCCCAGCCCCAGTACACCTGTTTTGACCCTGTTAACATTATATTCACCTGTTTTAATCCAAACTCAAATTGGTTTTGAAACCCACACAGTTCTCCCACCTTGAAGTCATCCCGATACAAATGGGTATTTCTACTATGTTCCTGTGTTTACTATATCAGATTATTTTAGGTCACATGATTGTAGCGGCTGCATTTTTGTTTTCAGCATGCATGTGGATATACAGTCATCCCTGGAGTTAGGGGCACAGGACCCCTGTGGTTGTAGGGAAAAACGCAAATAACTAAAACACGATGTTTTTACCTGGGAGAACCCCTCTCTAGGAATCTCTAGGTCCTCCAGTGCAACTCTGTGGTCAACATCTGCCAGACATTGACCCTAGAATTGGCTGGAGGAGCTACAAAGACCTAGGGGAGTCTTCTCTCTAGGAATCTCTAAGTCCTTCAGTGCAAGGTTTGCTTAAAGTTGACCATAGAGTTGCGCTGGAGGACCTAGATCAGAGATGGCAAACCTTTTAGGCGCCTTTCTGGCACCTATGGGGTGGGACTTCTGAGGCAGGACTTAGGATCATAGAATTATAGAATCATAGAATAATAGAATCATAGAGTTGAAAGAGACCACAAGGGCCATCCAGTCCAACCCCCTGCCATGCAGGAACTCCCAATCAAAGCATCCCTGACAGATGGCCATCCAGCCTCTGCTTAAAGACCTCCAGGGAAGGAGACTCCACTACTCTCCGAGGGAGTGTGTTCCACTGTCGAACCGCCCTTACTGTCAGGAAGTTCCTCCTAATGTTGAGGTGGAATCTCTTTTCCTGCAGCTTGCATCCATTGTTTCGGGTCCTAGTCTCTGGAGCAGCAGAAAACAAGCTTGTTCCCTCCTCGATATGACATCCCTTCAAATATTTAAACACAGCTATCATATCACCTCTCAGCCTTCTCTTCTCCAGGCTAAACATCCCCAGCTCCCTAAGTCGTTCCTCATAGGGCTTGGTTTCCAGACCCTTCACCATTTTAGTTGCCCTCCTTTGGACACGCTCCAGTTTCTCCACATCCTTTTTGAATTGTGGTGCCCAGAACTGGACACAGTATTCCAGGTGAGGCCGGACCAAAGCAGAATAGAGTGGCACTATGACTTCTCTTGATCTAGACACTATACTTCTACTGATGCAGCCTAAAATTGCATTGGCCTTTTTAGCTGCTGCATCGCACTGTTGACTCATGTTCAACTTGTGGTCCACCTGGATTCCTAGATCCCTTTCACACGTAGTCTCATTCAGCCAGGTGTCCCCTATCATATATCTGTACTTTTCGTTTTTCCGCCCTAAGTGCAGTACCTTACATTTCTCTGTGTTGAATTTCATTTTGTTAGCTTTGGCCCAACTTTCTAGTCTGTTCAAGTCATTTTGAATTTTGATCCTGTCCTCTGGGGTATTAGCTACTCCTCCTAATTTGGTGTCATCTGCAAATTTGATAACTATGCCCCCAATACCGTCATCCAAATCATTAATAAAGATATTGAATAGCACTGGGCCCAGGACAGAGCCCTGTGGCACCCCACTGGTCACTTCTTTCCAGGTTGAAAAGGAGCCATTGTTGAGCACCCTTTGGGTTCGCCCAGTCAACCAATTACAAATCCATGTAACAGTTACTTTGTCTAGCCCACATTTTACCAACTTGCTTGCAAGAATGTCATGGGGAACCTTGTCAAAGGCCTTACTGAAATCAAGATATACTATATCCACAGCATTCCCTTCGTCTACCAAGCTGGTAATTTTATCAAAAAAAGAGATCAGATTTGTCTGGCATGACCTGTTTCTCTGAAACCCATGTTGACTTTTTGTTATTATGAAATTACTTTCCAGATGTTCACAGACTCTCTGTTTAATGATCTGCTCCAGAATCTTTCCTGGTATTGATGTCAGACTAACTGGACGATAATTGTTGGGATCCTCTTTTTTTCCTTTTTTGAAGATGGGGACAACATTTGCCCTCCTCCAGTCTGCTGGGACCTCTCCTGTTTTCCAGGAATTCTCAAAGATTATTGCCAATGGTTCCGATATTACATTTGCCAGTTCTTTTAATACCCTTGGATGTAATTCATCTGGTCCTGGAGACTTATATTCATTTAGATTAGCCAGATGCTTCTGTACTGTTTCTTTACTTATTCTGTGCTGAAATTCTCCTATTTTGTCCTCTGCTCCATTATCCTCAAGTTGAGCACCCTTTGCCTTTTCTGAGAAGACTGAAGCAAAGAAGGTGTTGAGTAATTCTGCCTTTTCTCTGTCCCCTGTTAACATTTTGCCATCTTCTCCACACAGTGGCCCTACTGTTTCCTTAGAATCATAGAATCATAGAATCATAGAGTTGGAAGAGACCGCACGGGCCATCCAGTCCAACCCCCCTGCCATGCAGGAAGTCCAAATCAAAGCATCCCCAACAGATGGCCATCCAGCCTCTGCTTAAAGATCTCCAAGGAAGGAGAATCCACTACACTCCGAGGGAGTGTGTTCCACTGTCGAACAGCCCTTACTGTCAGGAAGTTCTTCCTAATGTTGAGGTGGAAACTCTTTTCCTGTAGCTTGCATCCATTGTTCCGGGTCCTGTTCTCTCGAGCAGCAGAAAACAAGCTTGCTCCCTCCTCAATATGACATCCTTTCAAATATTTAAACAGGGCTATCACATCACCTCTTAACCTTTTCTCCAGGCTAAACATCCCCAGCTCCCTAAGTCGTTCCTCGTAGGGCAAGGTTTCCAGACCTTTCACCATTTTAGTCGCCCTCCTCTGGATTCGCTCCAGTTTCTCAATGTCCTTCTTTTTCCTTTTGCTGCTGACATACCCCCAAAAGCCCTTTTTATTGTTCTTAACCTCTCTAGCAAGCCTGATTTCATTCTGCGCTTTAGCTTTTCTGACTTTACCCCTACACGTGCTAGCTATTTGTTTGAATTCCTCTTTGGTGATTTCCCCATTTTTCCATTTCTTATACATGTTCCGTTTAAAACATAGTTCAGTTGTAAGTTCCTTAGTCATCCATCCTGGTTTCTTGAGACACCTCCCATTCTTCCTCCTCATTGGCATGGTTTGAAATTGTGCCTTCAGTATCTCCCTTTTGAGAAACTCCCATCCGTCTTGAACTCCCTTCTCTTTTAGTATTCTTGTCCATGGGATCACCCCCAGTATTTCTCTAAGTTTAGTAAAATCAGCTTTCCTAAAGTCTAGAATGCGTGTCTGACTATGCCTGGCTTCTCCTTTCCACTGTATAATAAACTCCAGGAGGACATGATCACTCCCGCCTAAGGATCCAACCACTTGCACTCCATTAACTAGGTCTTCCTTGTTAGTTAGGATCAGATCCAAAATAGCTGACTCCCTCGTTGCCTCTTCTACCTTTTGAACAATGAAAAGTGAGGCTGCTAAGGTGTGGTGTGTAACAGCGCATCTGGAGGGGGAAGCCGTGGACTAGGTGGTGCAGCTGTATGATAGTGGAGTGGTCAAGCTGAAGAATCTGCAGGCTTTCATGGTGGCCCTGCGTTTGAGGTTTGAGGACCCCCTCAGGGTGGAGCAGGCCCAAATCTGCCTGATGGTGCTGCATCAGGGACTGAAATCAGTATCCGAATATGCCTTAGAGTTCAGAAGTTTGGCAGGAAAGGTTCCTGAATGGCCAGAGGAAATTTGGGTCCAAAATACTTCAAAGATGGTCTGCGCCCAGAATTGTTAAGAGTGCGCTTTGAATCGGGACGCCCCTCCCATGGTACATGGATGGATAAGAGTGGCAGGAGAGGCCGAAATGGCCAAAGAGGCCATCAAGTTATCCTGGTATCACATGGCCCTAACCCCAGGGATGGGGGAAGCTAAGACCCAGAAGCAGTCGTCCACCAGCAGAGCCAAGTCAGGAGAGGAATCGGAGAAGCAGTGACAGATGAGGCTGGGACTCTGCCTGGAGTGTGGGAAGAAGGGGCATCAGATTGCAGATTGCCTCGACAGAGCTAAAAGTGGAGGAGCCTCCAAGGAAGGGGGGGGGGCCAACAAAGCCCAACAACAAAAAAAGAAAGTCAGTTGGGCAACCAGGGGGGTGCCAGAGGAAAGGCTGGGCAAGCTGCACGTCGCCCGAAGGAGGAGCCAGCTGAAATGTGGACAGACAGCGATGAGGAGCCCAGTGCTGAGCCGTCGGGAAACTACCTAAGCCTGCCCTAGATTGTGGTGAAGGGCAGGCTGACTTCCAGGACAGCCGCAAGTGCATGGTGAGTGGGGGAGTTCCCGCGTGCATCTTAAAAGTCAGACTGTTTCACCCCAAGAAGGGTCTCAGTGCTGAGCTCATGGCTGCGCTGGACTCTGGGTGCACCTGGTGTCTAATCAGCAGTGAAGTGGTGGAGACTTTGGGGATTGACACAAGACCCCTCAATCAGCTCATTCCATTCCATCAAATGGATGGAACCATAATGGGGGGGGGAGGCCACTTCCGAAAGAACAGTCACATTTTGGATGGGGTGGCTGAAGATGGGGAAAGGATAAGATTGGTGGTGGGACCCACTTACAGCTACCAAATGGTGCTGGAAGTTGACTGGATGCAATTTCATAACCCCACCATTGACTGGAAGAGGCTGCAGCTGGTATTTGCTGACCCAGGCTGCAAGAGACATGTCAGAGAGGGAAGTGATTCGAGCAGCCTGGGTCAGCAAATACCAGCTGTAAGTCCTTAAGATAGTCTGGACCCAAGCCATTTAGGGCTTTATAGGTGATTACCAACACCTTGTACTGGGTTCGGAAACTAATAGGCAGCCAGTGGAGGGATCTTAATACTGGGGTAATATGTTCCCCCCTAGATGTTCCAGATATTAATCTGGCTGCCATATTTTGAACCAATTGCAGTTTCCGAATCACGCACGAGGGTAGCCCCATGTAGAGCGCATTGCAGAAGTCGAGGCGTGAGGTTACCAACGCGTGCACAACAGTCTCAAGATCTCCTACTTCCAGAAAAGTAATGGTATTTTTTCTTTCTTTCTCTGCCCCATATGTTTTCTTGTTGACCCCGGATTGTTTGTAATTTGATTCCTGCACCGATGTTTTTAACCTTTTTATTGTAACAATTTTAACTTTTTGTAAGTCGCCTTGATCATATCCATGGAAAGGCGGGGTAAAAATAAAATTTATTATTATTATTATTATTATTATTATTACCTCAGCATGTGGCAACAACTCATACCAGTCATCCTGTAGATGATTGACATAACACCTTAAATATTGTTCCAGAGACAGGTTCGTGCGTTCTTTCTGTCCATCCGTGGAGGGGTGATGAGCTGTGCTGAATGCTAATTCAACCCCCAAATTAGCTTGTAAGGCTTTCTGAAAATGTGAGGTGAAATTAGTGCCTCTATCAGAAACAATCTTAAGAGGCAGTCTGTGTAATCGGTATACATGCTGGATGAATAACTCCACTAATTTGAGGGCTGTAGGAATACCCTTGCACTCCACATAGTGAGCCTGTTTGGAGAACAAATCAGTTACCACCCATATAGTGTCTCTGCCATGACTTTTGGGCAAATCTGTAATGAAGTCCATGGCAATATGCTTCCAAGGGCCACTAGGGGTCTCCAGAGGGTGTAACAATCCACTTGGTTTGCCAGTTAAGACTTGGCCCTGGCACAGATAGAGCAACTTTTACTCAATATCGGCTCTCATGCCCTCCCACCAAAAGTGGTTGCGGATTAAGTGCAAGGTCTTCACAAACTCCCAATGTCCTGCAGCCTGGGAATTATGGTGGGTGTTTAACACTTTTAATCTCAGTTCTTTGGACACATATATCTGCAACCAACTATCCTCAGCTTACTGTTTTATCTCAACATGATGGGGATCTAGTTGGTCTTGTGCCACTTCCCTTCTCCCTTTGGTTTGACTGCGAGTGGTCACTGCTAAACCAAGCTGTGTTCGTGAAAACAGCATTTGCAGGGGCTGTGTCTCTTATCCATGTGTAATGGAAGTCTTGACAGGGCATCAGCTAACCCATTGTCCTTGCCAGGAATGAACTTGAGAGTGAATTTGTATTTATAGAAATCTTTAGCCCATCTACGCTGTTTAGGTGTTAATTTGCGGGGAGCTTGGAGCACCTCCAAGTTCCGGTGATCCATTCATCCATTCCTTAACTCAATCCGGTGGCCATTTATCTAAGTTGGTACACGAATGGAGGGAGGGTGCCACACCACCTTCTGGGACTAGGCAACAATGGTTCCTCTCTCCGTCAGAGGTCACAGAAGTGGCAGTTCGAATGGAGGGAGGGTGCCTCATCAGCTGCTGGGACTAGGCAATGATGGCTCTTCTCTCCCCCAGAGGCCACAGCAGTGGCAGTTGGAATGGAGGGAGGGTGCCTCACCAGCTGCTGGGACTAGGCAACGATGGCTCTTCTCTCCCCCAGAGGCCACAGCAGTGGCAGTTGGAATGGAGGGAGGGTGCCTCACCAGCTGCTGGGACTAGGATTCAATGGGACTATAAATCAAAGTACGGGGCACATCCCCTTTGAGATTGTTTATGGTCATGATTGCTATGCAGAGGGGCAGGGTACAAATAAATATTATTGTTATTGTTATTATTAAACTGCTTCCTGTGGTCCAAAGCACACCACCCGGCCCTTATTCAATAAACCAATGGATCGCCAAACTCCAAAAGTGTTGGCCAGACACAATCAAGGCCTTAGAGGAGGCCAAGACTAATTACAAAAAGAATGCCGACAGGCACAGAAGGGGCAACTGAAACATCAAACCTGGAGACATAGGGCCTTTACAGACTGCCAGAAATAGTGCAAATTGCTAGGGAATTATGGGAACTGTAGTTTATTGTAGCACCAGAGCTCGCTGACAGAGAAGGCTCAATGTCCAAGAAAAAAAATACAATTCCCATGATTCTCTAGCACTGAGCCAGGGCAGTTAAAGTGGACTTAATTTGCACTATTTCTGGCAGTCTGCAAAGGCCCAAAGTCTATCTCTCCACTTAACACTAAAAGTCCAGACACACTTCTAAAAAGTTGGGGCCCAAATATGTAGGACCTTTTGAGGTCAAAGCTTTAGTAAACGAGGTCACTGATGAATTATGTTTGCCCAAAGAATATACATTTGCATCCCATTTTTCATTTCAGCCTGCTGACACCTGCATTCGCTGATATGCATGCACATTCTCTCAGCCCCAGAAAAGCCATGGCAAAACCCCTGTGGAGATTTTGCCAAGAAAACCTCAAGAACAAGTAATAACAACAATAATCAATATCATCATGGCTGGCGGCCCTGCCTACCCCTGCCCTAGATCATCCTGAATGGGTTAAAGCCAAGCATGTGAGAGCAGCTAAATTGGTTGCTGACTTTCATTTGGCCTATCCCAACAAGCCAGGGGGGAATGGATGTGTCTGACTTGTTTTTTATTTTTTTCCTCTTTCTGGGATGTGTTTTTTTTGGGGGGGGCAGACTGTCAGAACTATGCCTGCGTGCATATGTTCTGCCAGGTTATGGTTGGTTAGGTAATTTGGTGAGGATGATGGTTGGGCTACTGATGAGTTTAGGCTGGTAGTTAATAGTATAGGTTTTAGACATAACGGGCTTTGAATAGCTTGGGGGGATGGGAGGTGATGAGGCTCAGGTTGTTTTGGGAAACTGGGCCTCCTGGAGTGCATGGCTGGTGGGAGGAGGTTGGTACTGCTGGGAGTCAGCTAGGACTGGGATAGGAGGGGTGCATCGCTGATAAGGTGGGGACTGGGAGGATGGTGTAATGGCTAGCTGTGGGAATTGTAGGTGGGTGCTAGTTTTCAAGCCATGAAAGGAGGGGTGATCAAT
Organism: Phrynosoma blainvillii; assembly: GCA_026167975.1. NCBI lineage: Eukaryota > Metazoa > Chordata > Lepidosauria > Squamata > Phrynosomatidae > Phrynosoma > Phrynosoma blainvillii. Next base: position 2,634,992 of record JANUYF010000002.1, on the reverse strand, counting down.
TAGTTAATGGGGTTTAATTAGCAGTTTGTTGGAAAGGGGGATAGTTCTGGCTTAAACGTAGTCTGATGGATTTCTGTCTTTTTGTTCTTCAATAAACTCTCAATTGCAACAATTGACTGGCTTACTGACTATACAGAGAGCTGAGTCTGCTTAAAACTGACATTACCATAGCACCGCACACCATATCAGCCTTGCTGTCCTGCTGGTCTAGGCTTGGAATTTGTAACTTGGAAGATTTTAGCATTCTCTCTTCCCCTCCTCAGATAGATAGGGGTTTCCTGCATGCAAACTCTGCTCCCCCCCAATTCAAACATCCCATTTTCTCCTACTGAATCACAGGGCAATAACTTTATAAATTGGTAAATCAACCGTGTCATTCAGCTTTTTGGACACTTTCTCACTTAATTTTTGTCCTCCATCTTTCTCTTATCTCAGCTTTCTTTGGAAAGATAGTGAGATAATGATTTCGGTTTTACCTGAACTATTCCTTAGCTAGATTAGGATATAGCCTCTACGTGTGAGGCAGACATAGATGGAAAATGGTTTGCTTTCTGCTTTAACTGCTTTGAGTGGAAAACGTCAGACTATGCTTGAGGCGGGAGGAGAATACGTGCTTTAGCTGAACTCTTCAGCTAGTTCCCCTTTCCCCTCAGACAGGTTTGCACTGCTTCAAGACCACACAGCTAACCACACCACAGTGTATGTTCATACTTATGACTGGTGATGGTTATTTCTGTAGCAAGTTTCCTATTTTCTTTGAGTTCAACCAATTGTCAAGCTTTGTTTTTTGCAACATTTAGCAAAAAATGAGCAAATTAAGTGCATATAGGGGTTTAAATGAAAGAATAACCTTTAGCCAATGAAATGCCAAGTTGTATACTGTATAATGTAAAGTCTAGCCTGCTACTGTTAAAATTGCTATAAAATAAGCTGCTTGAGCTCAGTAAGAGACTCTCAGTACTTTTGGAAAATATTCCAACTGAGGGTCTTTGACCAAAGAAAATCTGTTTTCCTTTCCTACCTTGGTTTCAGTTCTCAGTTATTTGCACCTTGCTTCTACATTTTCTGGTGTGTTGGCTGGGAAACAAGGTAGGTATCTGTACCTCGCTCTGACCGAGATTCCCGTGCCCAGTTTATGGCGGAGGGACTTTGGTTCAGGTACCACTGACACCTTTGTCAGAGAACTCAGTCTCCTGCCGCTGCTGACTTTGGGGGCTAGATCTCGCGTCACTGAACCTAACAGAAGGATTTGGAACCAGATTACCCACATCCCACAGGAACAGGCCAGTATAAAAGGTAATTTCATTAGACCGTCCCCTAAGGGAATAAGAGGAGCTTGATCACCTCCTAAGTTCAGCCCAAATAGTGGTTCCAGGGGGTGTTAGGAGAGGATCTAATCTGGGGAATTTATAATTAGCTCAATTATGCAAGAGGGGGGTCCCAACAAAGCCCTGTGGAACCATGTACCGTTGTGTATACCAGAGGGCTAAGAGATCTCTCAAGGGAAGATGCAGAGATGGTGCTCCAATTAAAGTCTAAAATATTTATTAATTAACAAAAGGGGAAAACTGCACACAAACAAATATAACATACACATTTGGCTAGAAGCCCTGGTATGTAGGAGTAAAAAATGAAAAAAAAAATGGGTAAGATACCAAGACATATTGGAACAAAAAAGAAACAAGGAAGGAAATATGAAATATGAAATAAAATCTAAAGAACAACTTGAAAAAGAAGGAACAGTCAATAATTGGTTACTCTATCTATAGCTAAAGAAAGATTTAAAGTAGACAATATGACAGAAGGGATAGAAGAAAGCAAGACTGATATAAAGTTATCATGGATGAAGAAGGACACCACACAGCAAAATATTACAAAATATGCAATGAAAGAAATTTGGAACAAGAGACAATCAAACAAGTAATGACCAAATGGGCACAAGACATAGGAAGGAACATTGATTTATACAGATGGGAAAAAAACATGGTCATACACAAACAAATTCACCCTCTGTCAAGATTTGAAGGAGAACTTCTTGAAAATAATGCATCGGTGGTATCTTTCACCTACAAGGCTAAATGCTATTTATAAAACAGCCAATAAACAATGCTGGAAATGCCGTGAACATCAGGGAACATTTTACCACATGTGGAGTTGCAAGTTAGCAACAAAATACTGGAAGGAGATACATAAGAAAATAACAGCAATGTTTCAAAAGCAATCCCCATTCGAACTAGAACTCTTCTTATTAAATATGACAGATAAGATAGATAAAGAATTAGAGAAGAAATACAGAAGAATATAATTTCCTCGGTCAGAATTATATACGCCAAGTATTGGAGAAAAGCGGAAATACCGAAGGTAGAAGAATGGTTTCTAAAATATTAGAAATGAAGAATATGGACATTCTCACTGCTTTGATTCAAAATAAATCAACAGAAAAGGTAGAAGAGGAATGGTCTATGATTTTAAAAGTATGGCATAATGATCAGTAAGCGATAGGTATAAAAACTAAAGAAGAAAACAGTCTATGTAGAGAAAAACAATAAACCAAACAAAAGACAAAAATAATTTCAATGATAATAAGAGAAAGCAAGAGCAAAACCATACGGTATATTCTGATTATATTGTGAACACATTAACAGAAGAGTGGGAATTTAAAGAAAGAATAAAAAGAATGGAAAAAGAAAAATAAATCAAGGAAAAATAAAAAGCAAAAAAATAAAAATAAAGTATTGAAGATATAGTAGACGTCAAAGAATCAACGGTACAGAAAGAGTAAATGAAGAATACAGAAGCTAAAAAGGCCAATGCAATTTTAGGCTGCATCAGTAGAAGTATAGTGTCTAGATCAAGAGAAGTCATAGTGCCACTCTATTCTGCTTTGGTCCGGCCTCACCTGGAATACTCCTGTGTCCAGTTCTGGGCACCACAATTCAAAAAGGATGTGGAGAAACTGGAGCATGTCCAAAGGAGGGCAACTAAAATGGTGAAGGGTCTGGAAACCAAGCCCTATGAGGAACGACTTAGGGAGCTGGGGATGTTTAGCCTGGAGAAGAGAAGGCTGAGAGGTGATATGATAGCCGTGTTTAAATATTTGAAGGGATGTCATATCGAGGAGGGAACAAACTTGTTTTCTGCTGCTCCAGAGACTAGGACCCGAAACAATGGATGCAAGCTGCAAGAAAAGAGATTCCACCTCAACATTAGGAGGAACTTCCTGACAGTAAGGGTGGTTCGACAGTGGAACACACTCCCCCGGAGAGTAGTGGAGTCTCCTTCCCTGGAGGTCTTTAAGCAGAGGCTGGATGGCCATCTGTCAGGGATGCTTTGATTGGGAGTTCCTGCATGGCAGGGGGTTGGACTGGATGGCCCTTGTGGTCTCTTTCAACTCTATGATTCTATGAGAAGTGATAAGGTGACTCAACCGGGAAGTATATTTAAGATCAAGCATAAAAATATAAGCTTAAAGAAGAGATAGAGAGAAGATGATTGTATATGAGAATATGTGGGATAACTTGGATGAAAAATTCTAAAATCTAAAAAGCAAAAGGAAACAAAATGCTATGGAATGGATATATTTTGTGTATTATGTTTTATGTTTGTAATGAGCGCGTGATCTATATGTTTGAATGTTTTTAAAAAGTGAATAAAATAATAATATAATAATAGTAATATAACATACACACACACAATACACTCTAGATGGAAAGGTAGGTGAAAGTGGGGATAGATTGAGAGGGACCAGGCTGAGGGGAAATACTTACTTCCGAAGGCTTCTCCGGCCTTGGCTGTGAGGGTTGATTATGATGGTGATGAAGCACAGCTGCCAAATGAGGGGGAGGAGATGGCTGTGGGAGCTAAATCAGAGTACAGATCAATGTGGAGTCTGCATGCACTCTCAAGATAGCACATGGAATCTAGAAATCCCAGGGTTTAAATAGGAAATTTCTGCCTTCTAGCTATGAGCTCAATGGCTTGTGGACAAAGGCATTGATAGGCTTAGCTTTCTCAACCTAGGTGTGAGCATAGTCTAAACAATGCATTTGGTTTCGAAACTATCAAGGAAGGGAGGCTAGAGAAAAGAGTGCAATCAAATCTGATCACTGCCCCATTAAGTGTGAGACTCAAGACAAATAAATTCTATTATGTGTGAAGTCGTAGGCTTTCATGGCCGACATCCATAGTTTTTTTTTTGTGGTTTTTTTCGGGCTGTGTGGCCATGTTCTAGAAGAGTTTCTTTCTGACGTTTCGCCAACATCTGTCAGAAAGAAACTCTTCTAGAACATGGCCACACAGCCCGAAAAAAACCACAAAAAAATCTATTATGCGTCTTTGTCAGAATAATGGCTTTTCCCTTTTGGCAATTCCCAAATCTGTCTGGTAGGGAAATCTCCAGTAGTTTTGGGCACATACAATATAATATTACAATTTTGCTCAATCTGATAGAATATCATGGAAAAATATTGATAAAAAGGTGGCCCTGATCTTCAATGATGCCAAAAAAGTGTTCGACAAAATTAAGTAGAACTTTATCTTTAAAATTTTAGAGAAAATAAACATAGGAATAAATTATGAGATGGATAAAAAATATTTATAAGAATCCAGAAGTGGCATTAATAATTAATAGGATCCACTAAAAATACAGAAAGGAGTCCGACAGGGTGTCCTTTTTCACCCCTGCCTTTCATAACCACTTTGGAAATTTTAAATAATGCCATTAGAGAGAATAAAAAGATTGAAGGGGTCAAGATAAAAAAAAACATGAATTTAAATTACTGGCTTTCGCTGATGATATTTTGATATCATTGGCAAATCCATGTGATAATATCGAAAACTTGATAGAAACAATTCAAAAATACTGTCTAGTCTCAGGACTGTCCATAAATAAAAACAAAATGACAATGTTAACAATGAATATTCAGGAGGAAGAGAAACAAAAGTTAAAAGAAAAAACAACTTTCAAATTGTAAAGAAAACAAATTACTTAGGAATTAAGATCACTACTAAGAATTCGGACTTTTTAAAAAATAACTATGAATTAAAATGGGGAGAAATAAAGAAAGACCTTAAAAAATGGGGAGACATAGGTCTCTCATGGATGGGGGAAATATCAACGATTAAAATGTCTATCCTACAAAAAATGATTTTTTTATTTCAAAATCTTCCAATAATTACAAATGAAAAACCTTTTAAAACATGCCATAGTGACGTGCCAAAGTTTCTATGGTCAGGGAAAAAGCCAAAAGTTAAATTCAAAATACTACAAGATGAGGTAAACAGAGGAGGACTAGAATTGCCTAACTTAAAATTCTACTATCAAGCTTGCACAATGGACTGGATAAGAGATTGGATAAAACTGGAAAATGAAAGATGATTAGACTTAGAAGGTATGGGAATTAGATACGGATGGCATGGTTATTTGTTTTATGGGAAAATAAAAGTAGATAAAGGGTTTTATGATCATTACATAAGAAAATCCCTCTTACAGATTTGGTTAAAGTTAAAACCAAAATTATGTAAAGGGGTCACCATGTGGGCCTCGATAAATGAAGCCTTTGTCAAAAGAACCAAATTACATAATCAGAAATGGGTAACATACAAAGACCTTCTAGAGAGTAAAGAAAATTTTTTGAAAACATTATTAGAGCAATTAAAAGAAGAAGGGTTAAAATGCAGCTGGTTGACCTATTATCAAATAAAGGAAAGATTTGGTTTAGATAAAAAACAAAATATAATTCAAGATGCAGACCCAGAATTGGAAAGAATAATCAAATCAGAAGGAAACTATAGAATAAGAAAATTATATAAGTTACTGTTATCATTAGAAACAGAGGATGAAATAGTTAAGCACCAAATGAAAAGATGGGCTCAAGATGTTGAACACCCTATAAATGTGGAACAATAAGAGAAAATTTGGACAAAAAGAATAAAGCAGGGGTAGGCAACCTTTTTGAGCCGGGGGGGGCAGGTTGTCGGGTTGCTGGGGAGGATGGGTTAGGGAATTGATTTGTATATGTATTGGTGTATTGGTGTTTTTAACTGTTGTAAGCCACCCCAATTGTGCTGCAGAGGGGTGGGATATTAATATTAATAATAATGATAATAATAATAATAATAATAATAATAATAATAATAAGAGGAAGAAGAAGAAGAACCATAGAGTTGGAAGAGACCACAAGGGCCACCAGTTCAACTCAGGGTTAAATAGGAAAAGGGAGGGAAAAAGGAAGAGAAAAGAATAGAAGGGAAGGGAAGGGAAGGGAAGGCATGGAAGATAAATAGGAGGAGGAGGAAGAGGAGGGGAAGGAATATGAGAGGGGAGATGGAATGGGGGAAGGAAAAAATGGGGGGGAAAGAGGATGAATTTGAACACTTTGAAAGGATCTAAAAGGGGAAGGAAAGGAAAGATAACAAAAAGAAGGACAAAGCATGTGAAGAAGGTAATAAGAGGAAAGTGAGAAGGTCGGTGGAAGTCGAATAAGGCCTAGGAGGAAGAGGTGAGGAAGAAGAGAGTGTAAGGGATAGAAAGAGCTAGTAAGAAGGAATGCAGACAAGGATCTAGAAGGAGGATAAGGAATGGAGAAGTTAGGAAGGGAAAAAGAAAGGCAAGGAAGAATAAAGAGAAGGATTAAGAGGATCAAGAAGGGGAAGGCCAGCCTGGTTTCGGCTTTTTCAACTCCCTGCTCTTTTTTCTATTCTTTCTTTTCCTTCTCTCTCTCTCTCTCTCTCTTGCTCAGGGGTTGACCCTTAAGTATATAAAATATATAAAATATGGTGGTCATTAGATATTAGATTGTATAATATGTAAAAACAAGAAGAAGAAAAGAGAGGAAGAAGAGAGAAGGGGAAGAGAGAAGGTTGAGAGCTGGAAGAAAAAAGAATTGCAAACAAGAAGACAAGGATAAAAAGACTATTGAAGAAAATATTACAAAAAAGAAAAGAAAAGAGGATACGTCTTAAATGAATGTCATGTATTAGAAATCATATAAATTGTAATCTATGGAAAATAAAGGTGTAAATAAAAATACAAAAATAGTAAGAAGGGGTGCCATCTGGCTCTGCCATTGTTTTAAATGAGAGAGAGAGAGAGAGAGATTGACATTTATATTCCAAATATCCAAAAAGTAGGATAAATCCCATTGTTTTGAATGCGAGACACACAGACTCCTTCCTCTGTTCCCTCCCATAAGAACAGAGAGGCTCCCACAGACACAATATATTTCATTACTATATATATAGTCCTCCTCCTCCTCCTCCTCCTCACCTCGCCCTCCATCTTGGGCCCTTCGAAGTCTCCTCAAAGGACGAAGAGAGGCCCGCCTTGGAGCCCCAGCGCCGCCTTCCCTTCTGCCTTCTCTCTTCAAGGATCCCCTCAAAGGCCGCCAGAACACAGAGGCCTAGCCAACGCTACAGGCCTAGAGACCACTGCGCAGGCTCAGGAAGGGAGGGGCCGGAGGATCTGCACATGCCTAGTCCCAGGCCCTGAAGCCGCTGCCCTCACTTCCTGCCAGGAAAGGAGCGAAGGAGGAGGAGGAAGAAGACGAAGAGAGGCCTGGAGACCACTGCGCAGGCTCAAGAGAGGGGCAGGGCGGAGGTTCTGCGCATGCCCAGTTTCACTCGCTGAAGCCGCTGCCCTCAGAGCCTGCCAGAAAAGGACGGGAGAAGGAGGAGGAGGTTTCCCCTTGGCCTGCCTCTGAGCATGCGCACTCCCTCCTCGTCACCTCAGGACGAGTCAAGGGGGAGAAGGAGAAGGAGAAGGAGAAGGACGGACACCCCCCCTGGGAGGCCCACAGGATCCGAATTAGGCACGCACACACACACACACACACACCCCAAATACATCCACAGAGATTGTTGTCCTGGCTGCCCTCCCTCCTTGAGTCTCCTCTGAAGAGTCCTGGCCACTCTGTGGATGAGAGATCTATCTCCAAGAAGGAAGGAAGGAAGGAAGGGTCCCTCTCTTCTTCTTCTTCTTCTCCTCCTTCTTCCTCTGCAGCCTTGCCCAGAGCCTCCAAGGAGCCTTCCCCATAATAAAGTCCCCCCCCCAATTGAATCTGTCCATCTGCTCTGTGGCCTTCTCTTCCTTTGGTGACATGAGTGGTTTTTCCAGTGACCCCTAACCTCCGCCGCCTCAGGTACTTAAAGGTGTTGCTTCATTTTAAATGGCGGTTGTTTAAAACTGGGACGCTGGCACAGGAGAAAGCAACCCCCAGCCCCCCCATCTCCATGGCCCCCCAAGACAAGGCTGTTTAAGGGCCAGAAGGGGAGCACCTGGCTCTGTCCCTAAAACTGGAGGCCCACAGTGACCTCTTGGGGCCTGTGTGTGTCCCCCCCCCGGAATGGAGGGCAATAAAGCCCAAGACGGGACACCCTTTGAACCCCCCCATCTCAGAGGGAGGCCTGGCATGGCTGTTCAGGGGAGAGGGGGTGGGCTCCATCCCTGGGCACCTCGACGGAGGGGCTTCCTTGAGAGGAGGAAGATGGCATCATGCTCCCCTTTTGTCCAGATGCTCTCCGCTGACCATTAAATGGCCTTGTCACGGGAGGAGGGGAGAGGGGGGTCTTGGGGGGCTTTGCATGGGGGGGGGTGTTGTTGAATGGCTCTCTCCATGAGGACCAAAGAAGGCCAATGCCACCAGCATCACTGCAGTCTGGAAGGGAGGATCTTCTGCCTGGGCGCTAGGGGGGGGGTCAGGGGCAAGGGCTCCTAAGAGGCATCCTCCACTTCTTTCAGATTGGGGCATCTTTTCTCTGCAAGTTGGCCTCTCTCTGCCCATCGCTCCGGGCGCTGCCAGGTTACCTTCTGTTTTGTTCTGCTTGTGGTGTTTGAGCCCCACTCCTCCTTTTGCGCTCATGGTCAGTTCCTTGGTCAGGTCAGAATCTAGAATTGTAGTGTTGAGGGAGACCCCAAAGGCCATCCAGTGACCAGGGCAGGAGGTCCAGCAGCTAGGCCAACTCAAGAGGTAGCCAGCCGCCCAGGCTCTGCTGAAAAACAACCTCCAAAGAAGGAGACTCCTCCGCCAGCCTCCATTCAGCCAGCAGCCTCTTCGCCGTTGACCAGCTCTTCCTCTCAGGAATTCTTCCTAACGTTTCAGTGGAATCCCTTTTTTGGTAGTTTGAACCCATTGCTTTGGGTCCTATTCTCTGGAGCAGCAGAAAACAAGCTTGCTCCATCTTCAAATATTGAAACAAGACGATCACATCCCCCCTTAACCTTCTCTTGGCAGAGTCTAAACATACCCAGCTCCTCATAGGACATTAGGGCTTCCACGCCTTCTCTTCAAATGGCGGGGGGGGGGGGGAAAGAGGTATTAACACCCCCCACATACATACATACACATCTACCCTGTGCGCTCTTCTTTGGGGAAGAAGGAACAAACTTGATCTCTGCTGCTCCAGAGAATAGGACATGGGGCAAAGGATTCAAGGTGAAGGAAAAGAGATTCCAACTTTATATTAAGAAGAACCTCCTGACAGTAAGAGCTGTTTGACAGTGAAAGACACTGCTTCCTCCAACTGAGTATTTTTCTTTGGAGGCTAGTTTTAAACAGAGGTTGGAGGATGGGGGGGGGGGGGAATCATCCTTCACAGAGCCACTTTGGGTTGTGTCTTCTTCTTGCATGGCCAAATGGGGCTGGATTGGATGGCCTCTGGGGCTCCCTCGGAGTCCACTACGGCTGCAGAGAGAGGGAGCAAGGGGCCTGGTCCCCAGCCTCTGGTGCTTCTGCCTCCCTTGAACCCTCCTCTCCTCCATCTTGGCCTCCAGAAGGGGATGAAGTGCCCCCAGGGCTGTTCGGGGCAGAGGCCCACAGATCCTGCCTCTCAGCCCCCAAAGCACATTTCAAGCCAGAGAGAGATGGGCAATGAATGGGGGGAGGAAAGGGCTGCAGCCCCCTCCCCCTGGGACCCCCCTTCCTGGATGGATGGATGGATGGTTGGGGGGGAGAAAGGGGCCCCAGGACTGGTCAGTCTGGGCATTGTCCAGAGGGAAAGGCCAGGGGTCTGTCTGTCTTTCCATCTCCGGCCCTTGGATGGGAAAGTCTGGCAGAGAAAGGGGACTGTTAGGGACCCCTTGGATCTGGGGGGGGGGGCTTGGGTTGTCTTTTGGGGGGTATTAGCCCAAAGGTGGGGGGCAGTAGCCCCTTTAAAGAGAACCACTTGCAAAGGCTGGCTGCAAGAGGAGGCTTTTGCCTGGAGCCTGGCCTTTGGGCTCTGCCTTCTGCCCACTGGAAGCAAAAGAGAAGTCGCTGGAGCTGGATGATGATGATGATGATGATGTGTTTATACCCCGCTCTTCAGCCAAAAGGCTATCAGAGTGGCTTACAAATGGTTAATTAGACATTCCAGAAACACCAAGGACCTCTTTCCTTCGGGATCCACACCCCATCGTTCCTCCGATGTTGCTGGACTGCCACACCCAGAATCCCTCAACCTCAGCTAGGTGGTCTGGTATATGGCTGGGACATGTAGTCCAACCAGACTCTGGAAGGCAACCAGATTCCTCCCCAACCGAGCCTTTCTTCAAAGGTTAGCTTCTCTCTTTTTGATGCTAAGAGCGTACAAACTCCGTACAATTAAATACAAATTATATTCTCTTTTTTTGCAGTCGCTCCATAAAAATCCTCCGATGAGAAGAGATATCTTATAGGAAGCGTACAGTACACAATAAAATGTCAAAGGAGCCCTGTTGGCGCAATGGTTAAATGCCTGTCCTGCAGCCACTCACTCACAGACCACAAGGTTGCGAGTTCAATACCAGCCAGGGCTCAGGCTAGACTCAGGCCTGCATCCTTCCGAGGTCCCTAAAATGAGTCCCCAGCTGTTGGGGGGCAAGGAGCTTACAGTTGTAAACTGCTTAGACATCCCATAGCGCGATATGAAGCGGTATATAAATGAAGCTGCTTTGCTTTTGCTTTACATATTAAAACAGCTTTTAAAAAATCCCTTATGCATTAAATATAGGTAACATTTTTCTGTCAGATACGATCTAGTAAGAATTGGCAAACTAGAAATCTTAAACTTCTTGGTGGAAGGAATGCTTGAGCCAAACAGAATCTAAAGTCCAAAACACTCTGCAGAAATAATCCAGTTTGAGACTGCTTTAACTGTCCTTGCTCAGTGCTAGGGAATCCTGGGAATTGTAGTTTGTTGTGGAACCAGAGCTATCTCTGGCAACTAAAATGGTGAAGGGTCTTGAAACTAAGCCCTATGAGGAATGACTTAGGGAGCTGGGTATGTTTAGCCTGGAGAAGAGAAGGCTGAGAGGTGATATGATAGCCGTGATTAAATATTTGAAGGGATGTCATATCGAGGAGGGAACAAGCTTGTTTTCTGCTGCTCCAGAGAATAGGACCCGAAACAATGGGTTCAAGCTCCAGGACACCTCAACATTAGGAGGAACTTCTTAACAGTAAGGGTGGTTCGACAGTGGAACACACTCCCTCAATGGAGATTTTGGTGGAGTCTCCTTCCTTGGAGCTTAGGAGGATAAAGCGAGCAGGACAACGACTAGAGTGCAGATGGCAGAAGACTCAACTCCTATCTGACAGAACTCGCCATAGGAAGCATCTTGACTCCTATCGGGAGGCATTGCGTGCAGCGCAGAGATCCTTCTGTTCTGCACGTCTTGCGTCTGCATAGTCCCGTCCAGCAGAACTGTTCAGGGTGGTGGGAGAACTGACGAAGGTTTCTCTGGCACCAAATTCCCTGCTTAACACAACGACAGCCTGCTGTGATGTGTTTAACATCCACTTTGCAGATAAAATATCTTGGATAAGAGCTGATGTGGATGCCATTGTTCTGACAGAATCCGTAGACAAGGAGTCCAGCAATTCCGTTGATGGCGATTTACTGGATCATTCAATCTGTGAGTACTGACGACGTGGACAAGCTCTTTGGAAAAATGAGGAAGATGACTTGCCCTCTCGATCCATGTCCATCCTGACTGGTCGTCCGGAGGGGACTAGGTGAGAGTATTCCTACGGGCTGCAACCAATGCTTCCTTCAGGGAAGGCATTGTACCATCATGTTTGAAGGAAGTGGCCATTAGGCCACTCCTGAAAACACCTTCCCTGGACCCCCTGGATAGAAACAATTATAGACCAGTCTCCTTACTCCCTTTCTTGAGCAAGGTGATCGAGACAGCAGTCACTTCCCAACTCCAAGCAGTCTTGGAAGAAACTGATTATCTTGATCCATTTCAAACCGGATTCAGGCAAGGATATGGAGTGGAGACTGCCATGGTTGCTCTGACCGATGACTTGGTTGCTCTGCTTAGACATTGACAGGGGTAGTGTGACCGTGTTGGTGCTCTTGGATCTCTCAGCAGCTTTGGACACAATATATCATTCCATCCACTTGGATCGCCTGAGAGAGTTAGGAATTGGAGGCACTGCTTTGCAGTGGTTCCGTTCCTTCCTCTCAGGCAGATCCCAGAGAGTGAGGCTTGGGGACAGTTGCTCTTCCAAAAGTGAGCTTAATTGTGGCATTCCTCAGGGCACCATCCTGTCCCTGATGCTATTTAACATCTATATGAAGCCTCTGGGTGAGATCATTCAGAGGCATGGAGCGCAGTGTCATCACTCCACTGATGACACCCAGATATACTTCTCCATGACCAGATCATCAGCTCAGACTTCAGATGGTGTCTCTCCTCTCAATGATTGTCTTAAAGCGGTAATTGACTGGATGAGGAAAAACAGAATGAAACTAAATCGAGACAAAACGGAGGTACTGACAGTTGCGGGCGCGAGACCAGATTTGGGAATACAGTCTCCAGTCCTGGATGGAGTCACAATCTCCTCCAAGGACTGTGTTTGCAGCTTGGGGGTGCTCTTAGACCCATCGCTTCACATGACTAGTCAGGTGAATGCGGCGGTCAGGAGCGCCTGTTATCAGTTTCGGCTGATACGCCAACTGCGCCCTTATCTGGATATGATAGATCTGGAAACTGTGGTACACGCCCTGGTAACCTCACGTCTGGATTACTGCAATGCACTCTGCATGGGGCTACTCTTGTGCCTAACCCGGAAACTTCAACTGGTACAAAACATGGTAGCCAGGTTAATCACCAGAACATCTAGGACGGAGCACATAACACCAGTGCTGAAATCCCTCCACTGGCTGCCGATTAGTTTCCGGGTGCAGTACAGGTGTTGGTTTCAAGCTTTAAAGCCCTACATGGCTTAGGTCCATCTTATCTTAGGGACTGCCTCTCCCCATATGAGCCACCTTGTGCCCTTCATTCCTCTGGGAGGAACCTGCTGCAGCCTATGAAAACTAAGCTGTTGTAGACCTCCCAGAGGGCCTTCTCTGCGACCGTCCCCAGACTATGGAATGGCCTGCCGGACAAGATCCGGCTTATTACCACTCTCGCTGCCTTTAAAAAAGCAGTAAAGATGGATCTCTTCCGGCGGGACTTCCCAGAATAACTGCCCAGCTAACTAGAAGTGATCTGCTACTTAAGCCTCTTGCCACCACGACATGTTAGCTGGAAATTGATTTTACTGTATTTTATTTGTGTTATTTGATTTAATGCAGTTTAATTCAGTTTTAAGAGGTGGGAGGGTTAGGGTGTGGGATGAAGGAATGTTTTAATTGTTGTCTTTTTAACATTGCTGTATGCCGTCCCGATTGCTGAGCAGAGGGGCGGGCTATTAATAAATTATTATTATTATTATTATTATTATTATTATTATTATTATTATTATTATTTATTACTATTACTATTACTATTGGAGGTCTTTAAGCAGAAGCCATGTGTCGGGGATGCTTTGATTGGGAGTTCCTGCATGGCAGGGGGGTTGGACTGGATGGCCCTTGTGGTCCCTTCCAATTCTATAATTCTATAATTCTATGATTCTGACAGTGAAGGCTAAATGTCTGACAAAACTAAAGTTCTCACAAGTCCCTAGCACTGAGCCAGGGCAGTTAAAGTGGTCTCAAACTGAATTATTTCTAAAGTGTGTTTTAGATCTAAAATCCTAGAGTTGGTAGAGACCCCAAAGGACCATCCACTCCAATCCCATTTTGCCATGCAGGAATATATAGGATCCTAGAGCAGGAAGAGACCCCAAGGGGCCATCCAGTCCAACCCCATTCTGCCATGCAGGATTACATAGGATCCTAGAGCTGGAAGAGACCCCAAGAGGCCATCCAGTCCAACCCCATTTTGCCATGCAGGAATACATAGGATCCTAGAGCTGGAAGAGACCCCAAGGGGCCATCCAGTCGGACCCCTTTCTTCTGCCATGCAGGAAGACACCATCCAAGCCCTCCTTGTGACAAATGGCTATCCAGCCTCTGTTTAAAAACAGCCTCCAGAGAAGGAGACTCCATCACACTCAGTCTGGGGCTGCATTGCACTGCAGAATTAATGCAGTTTGAAGCCACTTTAATTGCTGTAGCTCCATGCTGTGGAATCCTGGGATTTGTAGCTTTGTGGGACATTTAGCCTTCTGTCTGAGAGCTCCCGTGCCACAACAAGCACAAGCTACAAATCCCAGGCTTCCATAGCATGGAGCCCTAAATGGCCTTTGAAAAGGGCCTCCTCTCCGGCCACAATGGTGTTGTCTTTTCAAATGCCGTTCATGAGGGAGTACTTTGGGAGTTTCATCTATTGAGTTCCACGAATGTGGGCCAGTTGCTGTGTCCTTTTTGGCTGCCCCTTCCCACTGAACACTGTTTTGTCCTTTGTTTTATTCTCAGTCGGTGGCACAGGATCAGCAGAATCCATTGCTGACGAATATCAAGACATAAGTCGATGAGTGAGTTTCAATGGGTTTCCCTTATGGGCCAAGGCCTGGAGCAACCAATGAAGAAGGCCAGAAAGTGCCAAGGCTGGATTAATGCTGAACCCCAAAAACTAAACAAACTAAAATAATGACCACAGAGGATCTACAAGAATTCATCCGAGATAATGAGAAAACTGAGACAGTCCAAGAGTTCCCATACTTTGGTTCAAATACTGATCAGAATGGAGGCTGCAGACTAGAAACCAGGAGGAGGCCTGGCATGGGAAGGGCAGCGATGAAAGAAAGGACAGGATCCTAAAGTGTCACTAAACACTAAAGTGAAGTCCAAGCCATGGTATTCCCCATCTCCATGTACGGAAGCAAGAACCGGACAATGAAGAAAGCGGATAGGAACAAAATGAACTCACGTGAGATGCAATGCTGGGGAAGAGTGCTGAGGATGCCCTGGATGGCCAAGAAGGCAAAGCAATGGGTCCTTGGACAGATGAAGCCGAACTCTCCCTGGAAGCCAAGATGCCTAAATGGAAGCTGTTGTGCTTTGGCCACATCATAAGGACAAATGGATCCCTGGAGAAGACGAGGATGCTGGGAAAGGCAGGGAGCGGTAGAAAGCCATGGTTAGACTCAATCCAAGAGGTCAGAGGCCACCGGTCTGGGCCTGTAAGACCTGAGCAGAGCATTGGAGGACGTGAGGTCTTTGAAGGGGTCTCTTCCATGGGGTCGCCATGAAGCCAAGTTGAAATGAGGGCACTTAACAACAACCACCACAACCACCACCATCACCTTAGGAGGTCTAGAACAGAACAGAATTGGGGCCAGCATTTCTTTGGCTGGAATCCTGTTGGGAATGTACACTGGTCTTATGGTCACTTAGCTCAGCTTAAGGTACTGTTTGGCCAGGCCATGATGGAGATTGGGGGGCAGAAGAGAACCCCTTTCCTCTCCCAGTTAGGAGAAAGAACTGTCCTGCTGGCTCCCGAAGGACTTGGCAGGACAGTTGGATCTCTGCCGTCCATCCTTCCGTCCATCCGTCTTTTCCTTCATACCTTCATATTCCTCGTGGGCCAGAGAGTGCTAAAGCCCCATAACATACCCTCCATCTTTAGCACTCACCGCCATGGAGGACAAGGCACTGTAAAATGTAGGACATCTGTGCTTTGATTGTACATTTGGATTTGCCCTATGGCCAACACGGTTATCCCTGGGTGTTTTCTGGGTGTAAAGATAACTGAATCCTAAAGAGACAGCCAGTGGACTCGGACCTTCCTATTTGAGGTCTGACCTCCGACAAAGGCAAAACATTTTTCTTCTTATATTTGGACTGGACTGGCATGTTTTACCTCAACACCGCTAAAGTTTTCCTGATGCAAAAGCATGAAGAAATCCAGTGCCCTCTGCCTAACAAAGGATGGAGACACACTGGATTGTGTTGTGATGCAAATGGATCTTAAAATTCCTGGCCTTGGAGAATCTCCCAGTCTGAACAAAAACAGCCAAACGCCAGGCCTGGGACTAACATCTTCAATCCCCCCCCCCCCACCGGCTTAGTTTGTAATGTTAACACTGTGCCTGATGAAGAAGCTGGTGAAGCTTCAAAAGCTTGCAACATGTATATTGTGCATTTTGCATGGCCAATACAGGGACCACTGTTTGTGGATCTTTTCTACTGGAAATGCCCACCTAAGGCAAAGGGAGGGCTGGGAATGGGGAATATAGGGGTGCCCTCCCAACCCCCGACCCCCATTCATTGAGGAGGCCCTGAGTCTCTACACTGTCAGCATTTTAGTTGAGGTCTTTCTCTAGCAAAGGCTCCTGGAGGCAAAAGGCAAAAGCACATTTCGAGCCATTACAATTGGCAGGTATTGAAGACGGTAGCACTATATTTGGAATACTTTTCTCAATCGCTCTTATTAGCCACCTCAGCGCTGCAAATATATATTGAGGCCACTCTTTCCACCAATTCGATTAAGGTATTTCCTTTGATATCTGTTAATTCCTTTGGATGGAGTACAGGTCGAGCTTCTCTCCAAATCATCATTAGCAAGAGTATCAGAAATATCTGCCCATTTCCACAAGGATTTTGGCCAGCCATTGTTAATAACCGGGATTTGTGCTCCACAAACTAACTCTATCTTGCTTGTTCTAAAGATACTCCTGTCCACCCTGCTACAAATTATTCCCAGGTTTTAACAAAAAATGATCCCAAATGTCCTATCCCTTGCTACAATTCTGTCCATGTTGGAAGACCTTTGCATTTGCTTTCTCCCTCCTATAGATAGATAGGGATTTACTGCATGCAAACTCTTCCCTCTCTCGTTCAAACTAACTGTGGGACTTCAGTCACTTCCCCATAGGGACTGACAGACATTATCTCAAAGATTTTCAACTGAGCTGTCATGTTTTCATCTTCTTTGGAAAGAGGGTGAGATAAATATTTCTTTTCTACCCGAACTATTCACTAGCTAGATTAGGATAGAGCTTCTATGTAAATATAGATTAAAGCCATTATTAAATGTTTGTTTTAAACTGCAAGCTAGGTGTTTGTTGTTTTTGGAGTCAGTCTCAGTTCTTAAGGAAGCATAGTTAGAGAAAGACATGTTTCTGCCACTCTGCTAATTTAAAGCCAGACACTAAGAGGCTTGGCTTTGATATTTTAAAATATTTTTATTTCCTTACCAAAAGCTAAAGCTTTAGGAATCTTAAACCACCCCACAGTCCAGCTATATGCTAGAATTGGAGGGCCTTCAGACATCTGTATTTGTGTCTTTTGGATGTCCTATAAAATAAAGACTAAACACAGTCTACTCCCACAGCTTTCCAAAAATACAGAGTACAGTTGGCCCTCCATTTTTGTAGGAGATCCATTCTGGACCCCCCCTTGCAAAAACAGATTTGCAAATATTCAAGCCCCATAGGCACACCCCATTGATTTAAATGGAGGCTGCCCCTCTGTGAATATGCAAAAACAAAGGATTTGAAGTCTGCGAGGATTCGGGTGACTGTATTACAATTAAACAAAAGAAGAAAACAACAATTGTGCAAAGGTTAATACACACCCCATTTCCATTAGTTGAATCTCAGAGTCCTCAAATCTGGATGCGGCTCTCATTTGAGATACACACAAGTATAAACAAAGCCTGGAAAATCCCTTCCTCCCAAAAATTGCACCCCTAGATTTACTAACTCACATTTAGGTCTTCTTGGATGTTCTGGAGGTGAAGGAAACCCTATGAATAGTCCGTCTGGGTGGAACTGCATCTGGCATTAATAAAGAGGTCAGTCCACTACTCTTGTGTCCTTTCAGAGTCCATTGGAGGCCAATTCTCATCTGAGCTTGTGCTGGATCCGCGCCTGTGGCCTTCTTTTTCCATGGCTTCACGCGAGTGTGAAGAACAGTTCTCCAATGAACCTCTGCTTAGAAATCTCCCAAACCTTGCCCAAAAGAGAGATGTAGGAGATTGTCTAGCGTAGCTGGGTTCACAGAGGCTTTTTTCGGTAAAGTCCCCTCCAAACCTCTTCTAGACAGGATGGAAGATGGCCTTGCTGGCATTAGGCTTCAAAATCCCCCTTTCCCATCCAGCCAGTCCCCACTCTGGTTTCTTTTGTAAGCCAGGAAGGGCATAGTTCCAGAGCACCAATAATCCACATCCACAGGCTGCACAATCTAAAACATGGAACAAGCAGGGACCAAGATTGCAACGGTTGGACTTCTATTAACCACAGCATCCATGTTGAGGTGGAGGAGTGTGTGAAATCTAGAAAGTGTCATGCAAATTCTTCACAACAGGCTCCCAGGTGATAAAGGAAACCAAACCGGGGGGGGGGGGTATGAGGAAGCTTTGGAGGAAGCTTAAAGAGTGCTGTTTTGCTCCCGACCCAGGACAGTGAGGACCTTAAGCCTCCCCATGTGTCCTTTTATGTGAGTTTAGATGTGTACTCCGACTGAAGTTCTTTCCACATTCCATGCATTTATATGGTTTCTCTCCTGTGTGGGTCCTTTGATGTGAGTTTAGAGCTCCACTGTGAATGAAGCTCTTTCCACATTCCATGCATTTATATGGCTTCTCCCTCATGTGGATCCTTTGATGTGAGTTTAGATTTCCACTCTGACTGAAGCTCTTTCCACATTCCATGCATTTATAGGGCTTCTCCCCTGTGTGGATCTTTTGATGTAAGTTTAGATGTCCACTCTGACTGAAGCTCTTTCCACATTCTTTGCATTTATACGGCTTCTCCCCTGTATGAGTCCTCTCATGTGACTTTAGTGTTCCGCTGTGACTGAAGCTCTTTCCACATTCCATGCATTTATATGGCTTCTCCCCTGTGTGGATCCTATGATGTTTGTTTAGATCTCCACTGTGACTGAAGCTCTTTCCACATTCCATGCATTTATAGGGCTTCTCCCCTGTGTGGATCTTTTGATGTAAGTTTAGATGTCCACTCTGACTGAAGCTCTTTCCACATTCTTTGCATTTATGTGGCTTCTCCCCCATGTGGGTCCTTTGATGTGAGTTCAGATGTCCACTCTGACTGAAACTCTTTCCACATTCCATGCATTTATATGGCTTCTCCCCCATGTGGGTCCTTTGATGTGAATTCAGATGTCCACTCTGACTGAAGCTCTTTCCACATTCCAGGCATTTATATGGCTTCTCCCCAGTGTGGGTCCTTTGATGTTTGTTTAGGCTTCCACTATCACTGAAGCTCATTGCACATTCCATGCATTTATATGTCTTCTCCCCCGTGTGGGTCCTTTGATGTATGTTTAGATGTCCACTCTGACTGAAGCTCTTTCCACATTCTTTGCATTTATGTGGCTTCTCCCCCATGTGGGTCCTTTGATGTGAGTTTAGATGTCCACTCTGACTGAAACTCTTTCCACATTCCATGCATTTATATGGCTTCTCCCCTGTGTGAATTCTTTGGTGTACAGTGCAGGTACTACTATCTCTGAAGCTCTTTCCACATTCCATGCATTTATAGGGCTTCTTCCCTATGTGGGTCCTTTGATGTGATTTTAGATCTCCACTCTGATTGAAGCTGTGTCCACATTCCATGCATTTATGTGGCTTCTCCCCTGTGTGGGTCCTTTGATGTCTGTTTAGGCTTCCACTCTCACTGAAGCTCTTTCCACATTCCATGCATTTATAGGGCTTCTCCCCTGTGTGGGTCCTATGATGGGATTTTAAATCTCCACTGTGACTGAAGCTCTTTCCACATTCCATGCATTTATATGGCTTCTCCCCTTTGTGTGTCCTTTGATGAGAGTTTAGATGTCCACTCCGACTGAAGCTCTTTCCACATTCCATGCATTTATAGGGCTTCTCCCCTGTGTGAATTCTTTGGTGTACAGTGCAGGTACTACTATCTCTGAAGCTCTTTCCACATTCCATGCATTTATAAGGCTTCTTCCCTGTGTGGATCCTTTGATGGGGATTCAGATGTCCACTTTGTGAGTTCTGTAATTTGTGGAACGGGGAGGGGAAAATAAAGAAATATAATAATGATGATGTAAGCCACTCTGAGAGCAGGGTAGAAATACTTTAAATGAGTGAATAAATAAATAAATAAATAAATAATGATGTGGTGGGGGGAATGCAAACATGGCCAGATTGTACAGAATACTGATCCAAATGTTGCCCAGGTGACCACTGTCCCTCTCTGACTCTGCCATATTAATTGTACCTACTTATGCTCTTCATTGTTCAATTTACAAATAAGGCAATTAGAAAACAGCCACTTTTGGACTTCCGGTTGGCGATGGTTCCCCGTTAGGACGTGTGTTAGCTAGTCTCTTATACTCGCCCTATGCTGTGGAGCTCCCAGACCCTTGCGAGTGCGTTTTTGGGTCCTGATTTTACGACCCCGGAGTGGGGAGTATGGAGGGGGCTCGAAGGAGGTCCATTTTGGCTCGGGGTCGGCAATTTGGCAAGATTCTATTTCTGCAGCGATTGACCGGCTGGAGTCAAGTGGACGCAAGAGCAATCCACGGACCTACAGCAGTTCGGCTTTGCCTCAGGGGTGCCGCCAATTTTTAAAAATTTTTTAATATCTACAACACGATGATGATCAAGGCAGGGATTAAGAAGGGGACCTAAAAGGTAATTACATCTGGTAACAAAGAGCTGGCTGGGTGTTTTGGTGGAGATACAACAAGCTTGAACAGAGAGAAAAAGAGAAAGAGTTTAATAATAGAGCTGGAGTGAAAGTGAAAGAGTGAAAATAGAAGGAGAGCCGCTGAGGTTTTAAGTGGCTCATATTACTGGAACTGACTTATTTGACAGAGACAAAAAATTAACGGCAGAAGAGTGGTGTCTGTTATCTACTACAGATTATTTTGGACTATTGAGAATATTGAGAAATTAATTTTTGGATGCTTTTTGCTTTTGTTTTTCTCCTTGCTGGTTCAACTTGTGATTTGGGGGCATATAAGCTCTTTATATGTCTGCTTTATAGACTTGATTAACTTTTGGGAAGATTGTGGTTGGAAGATACTTTAGGAATATTTTTTGGAAAGTATTAAAGTGGCTGTCTCTTTTGAAGGACCTTGGATGATTTTGAACACCTGGGACTTTTGCTTTCGCTAAGTTGTCCTTGAGATTAGGAAGAGGCAAACTGTCCTTGGCAGCACCTGCTGTATAATATAATGACAACTAGATCTCAGGCGCAAAAAATGGCCTCTCAATCGCAAAGACGTCTATCAAATGAGAAATCAAAGAGCATGGATCTGAGCCACCTAATTTTAGAAAAGATTGATGCTATGTCCAATAAATTTTCTGGACAATTAACAGACTTTAAAAAAGAGGTTCATCAAGAGATTCGGGCAGACCTGAAGGAGATTAACCAAAAAGTGGATGTGATACTAAGCGAAATGCAAAATATAAAAAAGAGGGTCGAAATATTAGAATATACAAATGAGAGATCGGAACGGCAGATGGCCAAAATGGAAAGTAATAGAGAGGCGGATTTAGATGAACTGGCCATACTCGAACAAAAAATCAGAGAAAAGGCCATCAAAATTTGGGGACTAACAGAAGAAAGAAAGGAAAACTTATCAGAGAGATTAATAACAAGGATGGCTGAATTTTTGGGAAAATCAAACCAGGAAATGTGGACTGAAATAGATACTATGTTCCGTGTCAACTCTGTTGTGGCTAAACAAAAGGGCCTACCCAGGGACATAGTTGTCAACTTCGTAAGGAGACAAACCAGAGACTCCTTTCTAGCAAAGCATAACAAAGACACATTTCAGATTGAAGGGGAGAATATAAAAATATTGAAAGACGTCTCTGGCCGCATTTTGAGAAAACGGCGAAACTATTCTACGATAACCTCTTTTTTGAGAAGGGAGAAAATTATATATAGATGGGAAATCCCCGAAGGTTTGACTTTTTGGTGGGGGAGGAAAAGAATAAGAATTACCTCTCTGGAGCAAGCCTCTGAATTCATGAGACGGATGACGGATAGATCAAGGAAACAAGACAAGGGTAAGAGGAAAGACCAGAAACCCCCTAATGGAAGCGAAGAGGGAGAAGAAGAAGAAAGTGAAAGGAGGCTTAATGAAAAGGAATATGAGTCGAAATGAGCAAGTGCACTGAGGTGACGGAAACATGGTTCTCAAGAGGAATTATTGGGAGTAGACTATGAGAGCTATGTAAATAACCCACAAAGACATGATGAAGAAGATGAAGATGAGGGGGATATTGTCGATGATGAAGACGAGGAAGAAGAGGAGGAAAGTATTAAAGAGCTAACTGGAATTGAAGGCTTTCACTCTGTGGATGATGATCAGTGCAGAGATGAGAAATATTTACTGACTACAATATCCCCAATTGGGCTAGAGGAGTATTTCGATAATTGAGGTTTGCTTTGCTTAAAACTGATTATTTAGGTAATAGCTTGATTGGTAAGATAATATTTATAATCAAAGATAAACTGTTGGTTTAGGTATGGGATATTCAAAACAACTTAAAATTCTTTCTTTAAATGTTCAGGGGTTAAATACCCCGCAAAAACGGAAAAAGATCTTTCATTATCTCCAGAAATTAAAATTAGATATATGTTGTCTTCAGGAATGTAGGATTAAGAACAAGGATGTTAAATATTTGAGGAATCCGAAGCTGGGTTTGGAATTCACTGCGGCTTGTCCTTTCAAAAAAAGAGGGGTTACATTGTATATAAATTCAAGTTACGAACCAAATTTGATTTACTCTGACCCAGAAGGATATTATTTATTGGTTGAAATTTTGGTGGAAGGCAAACGCTATTTGTTGATAGGATTGTACGGCCCCCTTGAAAACAAAAATAAATTTTATAAAAGGTTAAAAGATAAAATTTTGAATTCGGATCAGGAAAACATAATAATGTTAGGAGACTTTAATGGAGTTGTGGACCCTGCAATTGACAGAAAATCAGGAAAAAAAATTAGGAAGAGGCAAGGACCACTCCCAAAGGAATTTTTCAATTTGATTGATTTGATAAATGTGAAAGATGTGTATAGAGCTAAAATGGGCAATGAAAAAGATTACACATTTTATTCTAATTGTCATAAGTCCTACTCTAGATTAGACATGGCATGGATGTCAAGACATTTATTGAATACAGTAACTAAATTTAAAATAATGCCAAAAATATGGTCCGATCACAATCCCATATTATTTGAAATGAAACTCGGACAAATGACGTTCCACTGGAAATTAAACATGAACATTTTGAAAAATGAGGAAATAAGGGAGCAAATTAAAAAGCAGATAAAATATTTTTTTCAGGAGAATTTGGATAAAGACGTCCCAATACATACTGTATGGGACGCACATAAAGCCATGATTAGGGGGACCCTAATTCAGAAGTCCTCAGAATGGAAAAAGAAAAGAAGAGAATATGAGGAAATGCTCATTCAGGAATTAGAGAAATATGAACAAAAATTGAAAAAAGAACCAAATTAAATATATAAAATTAAATATATAAAAAATTAAATATATAAAACAAAAATATTATGAATCAGGAAACAAACCTGGAAGGATGTTGGCATATAAGATTAGAAAAGAAAGGGCTAAGAGAAATATCGTACAAATTAGGAAGGACAATGAGATAATGACTACACAGGCGCAGATTAAAAAAGTTTTTGCAGATTTTTTCGGTGGTTTATATAAGGCAAACCTAGTTCAAGAGTCCGAGATAGAGAAGTATTTGAATAATATACCCTTTTTCAAAATAACGAATGAGCAACGAGATCTACTTAACCAGCCAATCACCCAAACCAAATTAGAGAAGGCAATAGGACAGGCTAAAACTTCTAAAGCTCCAGGGCCTGATGGCTACCCAAATGAATATTATAAAGTGTTTGCTTCGGAATTGATTCCACCACTGCTGGAAACAATGAATAATATAATTGAGGGCTCGATTCCCCAATCATGGAAGTCCACAAATATTTCTTTGATATTAAAACAAGATAAGGATAAATTAGACCCCAACAGTTATAGATCAATCTCTTTATTAAACACTGATTACAAGCTTTTGGCATCAATATTAGCGAATCGACTGAAAAAGATATTAGGTAATTGGATTCATGATGACCAAAATGGCTTTCTTCCATCCAGAGGTCCAAAACAAAATTTTAGGAATTTATTGAACATAATTGATCTTCATAAAAAAAAAATATACAGAAAAAATTGGCTTTGATCTTTCTGGATGCAGAGAAAGCCTTTGACAATGTTAATTGGAATTTCATGATTGGGGTCCTTCAAAAAATGGAAGCAGGAGAAATATTTGTAAAATGGGTTAGGAATATTTATTCGGAACAAGATGCCTATATTATAATAAATGGAGACAAAACATCAAAATTTGCAATTCAAAAGGGAGTAAGACAGGGCTGCCCTTTAGCCCCACTATTATTTATCCTGGCGCTGGAGGTATTGCTTATTCAAATAAGAAATAGTAAAGAGGTCACTGGAATTGAAATCGGAAAACAAAATTACAAACTGAGGGCATATGCAGATGACCTGGTTTTAACGATCTCTGACCCATTAAAGTGTTTACAGAACGTTATGGTTTATTTACATGAATTCGGCTTAGTCTCAGGTTATAGAATAAACAAAAATAAATCAGTATTGATGACTATGAACATTAGTAAAAATGAAATTGAGAAACTAAAGGAAATATCGGGATTCAAATGGGAAAAAACTAAATATTTAGGAATTTGGCTCAGTGTCAACTCAGATTTATTCAAAAAATATTTTGAAAAATATTCAAAAATAACTATCAAAAAATTTGGCAAGAGATCAAAATTTACATAAGAGATCTGAAAAATCAGAAATATTAAAGGCTGCATCCACTTTAAAACAACTAAAAATGGAGGATTTATTTCAACACAAAGATGCATTAAATACCTCTACTGATCACTCATATGATCTCCTTACCAGTTTTTCTGAGTTACCTACTTATGAAGAGGGAAGCACTTCATTAAATGAAGGCAGTGAACATAAAGCAAATACTATAACCAAGATCGTAAACAATAACAAGACAGATTTAGATTTAGTTGCCAAAAATTGTTTACTAACAGCTAAAACAGTAATAGCAATTTTTAATCAGCTTACGAGCATTAATCAGAAAATAGATGGGATAAAGACTCTTCTGGAAAAACCAAAATTAATAACCAAAAGTGAAAAAAATAAGGATCCAAACGAACATCTTAAACCAGAACATCCCCAGCACAAAAATGCCAAATATAATTCAGTACAAAAGGCGCACACTAAAGACAAACTAATCTCACAGGGAAATAAGATTGCATTACTTATAGCAGGCAACCATCATAATAATGGAAGATGGTATAATAAAAGAACAGTTCTTCATTCACTTTCTCTTCTTCTACAAAGGAAACTGTCCAATAATGAGCTTATAGAAATTTTTTGGCTCCCCACAAGAAACAGATTCATGAGAATTGTATTGACTTTTAAGAACTATAATATTCCTGCCTTGATCCTTGATAGTAGAAGATTGCTAAAAAGAGTCGCAATTATACCAACTCAGGTCTTACTCAATACAAATGTACAACCCCTAATGAAATTCAACCTTAGAAAAGAAATTGGGAATGTGAAGAAGAGTTATAACACTAAGGAAGAGATCAAGGAGATGATACAATTACCTAACAATTCCCTGGAAGAGGAAGAAGAACTTACTCAAATGTTCAACACACTAACTCCAGAAGAACAACAACATATACTATGTAAATTAGAAAGTGTCAAGTCAGTACTTTGTTCCATCACAAATACTACAAAAACCATTAAAGATCTGTTACCTTCCACAAGTCATGGAGCTGACTTCAAATCTTCTCTAGAGAAGACTTCACACTGTTTAATTGACAATCAAGAAGAACCTTTGATATCACTAAAGTCTGTAACTCCTACACACCCACTGGATGAATCAAATCATTCCATGTTACCATTAATTCAACTATCTCCAAATTATAAAGAGAACTGTTTGAACAAACTTACGACAACATTATTTGCACCATGTGGTCCATCTTATCACAAGAATAAGAAAAGGAGACGCTCTAGTCCACTTACCCCAACCTTGTCTGATCAGAAATCAACAAAGAAGATTGGCAGTATAGGAGACATAAGAACAGACATTAGGAATACCACAAAGAATGAGCTAAAAAATACTGACTCAATAACTCGCTCTGTGTCAGGAACAACAATCCCTAACAGCCCCATTACAGAAATTGGGAGAGTAAGAAAAAACATCTCACAAGACATGAACATTTCAACATCTCTATTGACTTTGAATGATTGACAATCATCATCTAGGGCCACCACCCCTCTGACCCTTATTTCCTGGAACATCGCTGGATGGAAAGCCAAAAGTAGAGACCCTTCATTTATATCTTTTATCACCCGTCATGATATCATTTTTTTTCAAGAAACGTGGATAGCAGAAGAATTGTATGTCGATGGTTATAAAGCAATAATATTGGATGCAGCTTGTGGCAAAGGAAAAGGGAGGTTATGTGGGGAGTTAAGTGTTCTAATATCTACATCACTACAAATATAGATAGTTAAATTATCTATCCTAGAACAATATGCCATAGCAATCTTACTTCAATTTAAAAACAGTCTATTGTGTCTGATTAATGTCTATATACCTCCATTACAAGGCCAAGCAAAGATAAAAGAAGTTTGGGACAAAGTGAATTGCTTTGTCAAAAATATTATTTGGCAACTTATTTCATACTAGCGGGTGACCTTAACACAAGAATTGGGGCTAATGATACCTCAATCTCTTCCAAATTTAATTGTCAATTACCATCACATACTCCTCTTTCTCCACTGTTAGTATGCCAATCTAAAGATATATAATAATAATAATAATAATAATAATAATAATAATAATAATTTTTATTTATATCCCGACTCTCTGCTCGGCAATCGAGGCGGGTTACATAAGTTAAAATAGACAATGTAAAAACAATCTCAACCCAAATCCCTCCTCCCTCCCCCTTAAAACAGTATTAAACAGAAGAAAAAAAATTAAAACAACAAGCTACTACATAAAACAAACAAAACAATAGCAGTTAACCAGCCCAAGCAACACAGGAGGCCGATGGAGTAACAAAGGAAAAACGACTCTCCAAACAGACGTATCTGGGGGGTGATTAATCAATCTGGGAAGGCCTGCCGGAAAAGGCAATGAGCGTAGAAATAAGGCGGATCTTAAAGGCAATGAGCGTAGAAATAAGGCGGATCTCGTCCGGCAGGCCGTTCCAAAGCCTGGGGGCGGTCGCGGAAAAGGCCCTCTGGGAGGTCTGAGACAGCCTGGTTTTTATTGGCTGTAGCAGATTCCTCCCAGAGGACCGGAGGGCACGGGGGGGATTATATGGGGAGAGGCAGTCCCTAAGATAAGATGGACCCAAGCCATGTAGGGCTTTAAAGGTTAAAACCAACACCTTATACTGCGCCCGGAAACTGATTGGCAGCCAGTGGAGGGATTTGAGCACTGGTGTTATGTGCTCCCTCCTCGATGTCCCAGTTATTAATCTGGCTGCCATATTTTGTACTAATTGAAGTTTCCAGGTTAGGCATAAGGGTAGCCCCATGTAGAGCGCGTTGCAGTAATCGAGACGCGAGGTTACCAGCGCATGTACTACAGTTTCCAAGTCCCTCACATCCAGATAAGGGCGCAGTTGGCGTATCAGCCGAAGCTGATAACAGGCGCTCCTGACCACCGCATTCACCTGACTAGTCATGTGAAGCGAAGAATCTAGGAGCACCCCCAGACTGCGAACACAGTCCTTGGAAGAGAGTGTGACTCCATCCAGGACTGGAGACTGTATTCCCAGATCTGGTTTCGGGCCTGTGACTGTGAGTACCTCCGTTTTGTCTGGATTTAACTTCAATTTATTTTTCCTCATCCAATCCATTACCGCTCTTAGACAGTCATTAAGAGGCGAGACGCCATCTGAAGTCTGAGTCGATGATCTGGACATGGAGAAGTATATCTGGGTGTCATCAGCGTACTGAAGACACCGAGCTCCATGCCTCCGAATGATCTCCCCCAGCGGTTTCATGTATATATTAAACAGCATCGGGGACAGGATGGCGCCCTGAGGGACGCCACAATTAAGCTCTATCTTAGATGAGCAACTGTCCCCGAGCCTCACCCTCTGGGATCTGCCTGAGAGAAAGGAATGGAACCACTGCAAAGCAGTGCCTCCAATTCCCAACTCTCTCAGGCGGTCCAAAAGGATGGCATGATCTATGGTATCAAAGGCTGCGGAGAGATCCAGGAGCACTAACAGGGTCACACTACCCCTATCAATACTCAAGCGGAGGTCATCGGTCAGAGCAACCATAGCAGTCTCAACCCCAAATCCTGTCCTAAAGCCAGTTTGAAATGGATCGAGATAATCGGTTTCATCCAAGACTGTCTGGAGTTGGGAGGCGACTGCCCTCTCGATAACCTTGCTTAAAAAAGGTAGCAAGGAGACTGGTCGATAGTTATTTCTATCCAAGGGGTCTAGGGAGGGTTTCTTCAGAAGTGGCCTAACTGCCGCCTCCTTAAGACAAGATGGTACACAACCCTCCCTAAGGGATGCATTAATCGTGTCCCGAAGGAACACTTTCAAGGCATCCCCACCTTGGATGACCAGCCAGGATGGACATGGATCGAGAGGGCAGGTCGTCTTCCTCATCCTTCCAAGCAGCTTGTCCACGTCATCGGTACTCACAAATTGAAATTCATCCAGTAAAATGGCATCAACGGAGTTGCTGGACACCTCGTCAACAGATTCTGCTTGAACATTGGCGTCTAAGTCGGCTCTTATCCGAGAGATTTTATCTGCAAAGTGAATATTAAATGCCTCACAGCAGGCTATTGTTGGGTTAAGCAGGGGACCTGGCGCAGGAGGAACCTTTGCCAGCTCTCCCACCACCCTAAACAGCTCTGCCGGGCGAGACTCTGCAGATGCGATACGTGCAGTGCAGAAGGAATATTAATGGAATATAATTAATATAGATCCGATCTTGTATAAAGATTCACAAAGAAAGAATATGGGGGAAAAAATTTGGAATGTTAACTGTAAGAGCTGATAAACTGTGTAAAACTAGAGGCGTAAATATTATCATTAATAGTAGGGAAAAGGAAATATCTGAAAAGTAAAATATATAATATTGTTGTATAATTCAAGTAAAGGAGGGGAGTCATTTTAGTGTTATTAGATGAGTTAGTTAAATGTATTGTCTTGTGAGATTATGTAATGTTATGTTATTAAGTGTTTGAGTATTGTATGTATTGTGTTTTAATATAAATAAAAGTTAAAAAAAAAAAGAAAAGAAAAGGAGTCAGACAAGGGTGCGTTTTGGCCCCAATTTTGTTTAATTATTACATAAATTCGTTAATTCCCTTTTTGAACAGTTCTTCTTTTCATCCACCTAAACTCTCAAATAGACACATCAATCTACTACTATATGCAGATGACGTGGTTATATTGTCTTTGACCCCAATAGGTCTTAATAGAGCCCTAAAATCTTTAACTCATTATTGTACTGAAGAAAAATTAGCAATAAATTACTCCAAAACCAAAATCATTACTTTTTCTAAACAACTAAGGAAGAAAAATTGGAAGCTAGAAAAACAATTCATAGAACAGGTCAAAACTTTCAGATATTTGGAGATTGTATTTCAACAAACAGGGAGCAGAAATGTTCACCTGGATTTTGTCACAAAAAATGCCCAAAAAACAGTAAATGCCATACAAAAGTTTTTCTTTTCTAAAGGAGCCCAGTTTATCCCTGCCACAATAAAACTCTTCCTGGCTAAAGCCAAATCACAACTGTCATATGGAGCCCAGTTAGGACCCTACAGTGATATGCTGCCTTTAGAAAGAATACAAACAAACTTTTTAAGGAAAATCTTCCAAGTAAGTCGTAGTGTGCCAAATGCTGTACTGAGAAGAGACGCTGGAGTTAGCAAAATCGACACAAGTATGTGGATCAACATCTTCACTTATTGGCTCAAATTAAACAAAAATCCAGGTGGTCTAACTAAATTTGTTCTGGCAGATACCCATAAATCCTCTTGGGAATTAGCTATAAATAAGAAATTGAATACACTGGGACTATCAAGGGATTCTGTCTTGAGTCTAAATTTGGATCAGGCTAAATCGACCATAAAACAAAGAATGTTAGATATTGAAGGTCAGACAGAAATTGCAGCTATTCCTGATTATATCTTAATTAATAGACAAATTTTGGTTTCCTCACCTGCTCCCTATCTATTCCAAATTACAATACCTAAATTTAGGAGAGCCTTTTCCTTAGCCCGATTTAATGCCCTCCCTACGGCTGTTTTGGAAGGGAGATTCAAGAAAATACCCTTCGAAGCACGGCTATGCCATTGTGACGAAGGAGCTATTGAAACTTTAGAACATATCTTCCTGTATTGTCAATACTATAAAGATATTCGCCAGCAATCGATTATCCCTCTTCTAGGAAAACTCTCTGGTTGCTCGGACACCTTCTATGTTTGTTATTTTTTGAATAGTCAGACACCTAGCATTATATACAAAGTTGCAAAATTTTGCTATATTGTTTGTAAAACACGCCCTTTAATGATGGGAAGGAAATAAAACATCTACAGACAACCGAGGGAAGATAGGCACAGATTGTTATAGATTTTAATGTCTAGATATCTACTAGAAGTTTTATCGTGATGTCCGACATTTACCTTTGTCATATTATGTTTGGACTGTTATTTGTTTACGCTGGTCAATGACCGAATAAAATTTTACTACTACTACTACTACTACTACTACTACTTTCCTACCTTGGTTTCAGTTCTCAGTTATTTGCACCTTGCTTCTACATTTTCTGGTGCGTTGGCTGGGAAATGAGGTAGGTATCTGTACCTCGCTCTGACCAAGATTCCCGTGCCCAGTTTGTGGCGGGGGGGCTTTGGTTCAGGTACCACTGACACCTTTGTCTCCTGCTGCTGCTGACTTTGGGGGCTGGCTCTCGCATCATTGAACCTAAGAGGAGGATTTGGAACCAGATTACCCACATTCCACAAGAACAGGCCAGTATAAAAGGTAATTTCATTAGACCGTCCCCTAAGGGAATAAGAGGAGCTGGATCACCTCCTAAGTTCAGCCCAAATAGTGGTTCCAGGGAGTGTTAGGAGAGGATTGTTAGGAGAGGATCTAATCTGGGGAATTTATAATTAGCTCAATTATGCAAGAGGGGGGTCCCAACAAAGCCCTGCGGAACCATGTACCGTTGTATATACCAGAGGGCTAAGAGATCTTTCAAGGGAAGATGCAGAGACGGTGCTCTAATTAAAGTCTAAAATATTTATTAACAAAAGGGGAAAACTGTACACAAACAAATATAACATACACATTTGGCTGGCATGCCTTTAAGTGCTACAACAAATTGAAAGCAAATAAAGATTTTACCCACCATCATATTAGAAGATTGTTACTCAAAGTATGGCTAAAAATCAAAAAGGGCTTCTATAGAAAACTATCATCTTGGACCTCCCCTCAAGAAGCTCTGGTATATAGAAGTAAAAATGAAAACAAAAAATGGGTAAGATACCAAGACATATTGGAACAAAAAAGAAACAAGGAAGGAAATATGAAATATGAAATAAAATCTAAAGAACAACTTGAAAGAGAAGGAACAGTCAATAATTGGTTACTCTATCTATAGCTAAAGAAAGATTTAAAGTAGACAATATGACAGAAGGGATAGAAGAAAGCAAGACTGATATAGATAAAGTTATCATAGATGAAGAAGGACACCACACAGCAAAATATTACAAAATATGCAATGAAAGAAATTTGGAACAAGAGACAATCAAACAAGTAATGACCAAATGGGCACAAGACACAGGAAGGAACACTGATTTAGACAGATGGGGAAAAACATGGTCATACACAAACAAATTCACCCTCTGTCAAGATTTGAAGGAGAACTTCTTGAAAATAATGCATCGGTGGTATCTTTCACCTACAAGGCTAAATGCTATTTATAAAACAGCCAATAAACAATGCTGGAAATGCCGTGAACATCAGGGAACATTTTACCACATGTGGAGTTGCAAGTTAGCAACAAAATACTGGAAGGAGATACATAAGAAAATAACAGCAATGTTTCAAAAGCAATTACCATTCGAACTAGAACTCTTCTTATTAAATATGACGAATAAGACAGATA
Organism: Phrynosoma blainvillii; assembly: GCA_026167975.1. Taxonomy (NCBI): domain Eukaryota; kingdom Metazoa; phylum Chordata; class Lepidosauria; order Squamata; family Phrynosomatidae; genus Phrynosoma; species Phrynosoma blainvillii. The sequence continues at coordinate 2,602,525 of JANUYF010000002.1, read as the reverse complement.
AAGAATTAGAGAAAAAATACAGAAGAATATTATCTCCTCGGTCAGAATTATATACGCCAAGTATTGGAGAAAAGCAGAAATATCGAAGGTAGAAGAATAGTTTGTAAAATATCAGAAATGAAGAATATGGAATTTTTCACTACTCTGATTCAAAATAAATCAACAGAAAAGGTAGAAGTAACTGTTACATGGATTTGTAATTGGTTGACTGGCCGAACCCAAAGGGTGCTCAACAATGGCTCCTTTTCAATCTTGAAAGAAGTGACCAGTGGGGTGCCACAGGGCTCTGTCCTGGGCCCAGTGCTATTCAATATCTTTATTAATGACTTGGATGACGGTATTGGGGGTATAGTTATCAAATTTCCAGACGACACCAAATTAGGAGGAATAGCTAATACCCCAGAGGACAGGATCAAAATTCAAAATGACTTGAACAGATTAGAAAGTTGGGCCAAAGCTAACAAAATGTAATTCAACACGGAGAAATGTAAGGTACTGCACTTAGGGTGGAAAAACGAAAAGTACAGATATACGATGAGGGACACCTGGCTGAATGAGACTACGTGTGAAAGGGATCTAGGAATCCAGGTGGACCACAACTTGAACATGAGTCAACAGTGTGATGCAGCAGCTAAAAAGGCTAATGCAATTTTAGGCTGCATCAGTAGAAGTATAGTGTCTAGATCAAGGGAAATAATAATGCCACTCTATTCTGCTTTGGTCAGGTCCTACCTGGAACAATCCTGTGTCCAGTTCTGGGCACCACAATTCAAAAAGGAGCGTGTTCAAAGGAGGGTGACTAAAATGGAAGAGGGTCTGGAAACCAAGCCCTATGAGGAACAACTTAGGGAGCTGGGAATGTTTAGCCTGGAGAAGAGAAGGTTAAGAGGTGATATGATAGCCGCATTTAAATATTTGAAGGGATGTCATATTGAGGAAGGAGCAAGCTTGTTTTCTGACGCTCCAGAGAATAGGAATCAGAACACTGGATGCAAGCTCCAGGAAAAGAGATTCCAGCTCAACATTAGGAGGAACTTCCTGACAGTGAAAGCTCTTCAGTGGTGGGACACACTCCCTCAGTGGAGATTGTGGTGGAGTCTCCTTCTTTGGAGGTCTTTAAGCAGAGGCTGGATGGCCACCTGTCACAGGGGATGCTTTGATTTGAGTTCCTGCATGGCAGAAGGGGGTTGGACTGGATGGCCTTTATGGGCTCTTACAACTCTATGATTCTATGATTCTAAGAGGAATGGTCTATAGTTTTTTTGTGGGTTTTTTCGGGCTGTGTGGCCATGTTCTGAAAGAGTTTCTTTCTGAAAGAGTTTCTTTCTTCGCCAGCATCTGTGGCTAGCATCTTCAGAGAAAACTGAAATGGAAAAGCCTGGTTGTATATATACTGTGAGACCCTGGGTAGGGAGGAGTGGTTCCCAGGTGAACTGTGTGTTGTTCTGTGTTGAATAGGTATTGTTCTGTGTTAATGGCATCCTTTCAGGCTATGCAATCCAGGATATGTCTGCTGTTCCCATGTAAACTGTGTATTGTTCTGTGTTGAATAGGTGTTGTTCTGGTGTTAATGGCATGGCTTCCAGGTGAGGAATGCAATCAAGAAGATTGTCTGCTGTTGTCTGCTGACCCTGGTTGGTTTTCCCTTTGCATTTGCTGGGTGCAGATTTTCTTATTTTGTAGGACTGGTAGCCATATCTTGTTTACTTTAAGAGTTTCTTCTTTCCTGTTGAAGTTGTCTAAGTGTTTTTGGATTTCGATGGCTTCCCTGTGCATTCTGACCTGATAGTTGTTGGCATGGTCCAGAATTTCAGTGTTTTCAAACAGCATTTTATGCCCAGGATGGTTTATGATGTGTTCTGCTACTGCTGATTTTTCTGGCTGGCCCAGTCTGCAGTGTCTCTCATGTTCCTTGATTCGTGTTTGGACACTGCGTTTGGTGGTCCCTATGTAGACTTGTCCGCAGCTGCATGGTATGCGGTAAACTCCTGCGGCTGTGAGAGGGTCTCTCCTGTCCTTCGCTGAGCGCAGCATTTGTTGGATTTTCTTGGTTGGTTTGTAAACAATTTGGAGGTTGTGTTTCCTCACTGCTTTCCCAATTCTGTCTGTGACTCCTTTGATATATGGTAAAAATACCTTCCCTTTGAGTGGCTGCTTGTCTTCAGTCCTCTGGGTTTTCCTGGGTCTGGCAGCTCTTCTGATGTCTGAGCTGGAGTAACCATTTGCCTGTAGAGCCCGGTCTAGGTGCTTCAATTCCTCTTCCAAGAAGTAGGGTTCACAGATGCGTTTTGCCCGGTCTACCAGTGTTTTTATTGTGCTTCTTTTTTGTCCTGGGTAATGGTTAGAGTTCTTGTGCAGGTATCTGTCTGTATGTGCGGGTTTTCTGTATACTGTGTGTCCCAGACGTTGGTTAGGTTTGCGGATGACTAGGACATCTAGGAATGGCAGTGTTCCTTCCTTTTCTTTTTCCATAGTGAACTGGATGTTAGGGTGGATGTTGTTCAGGTGATTCAGGAATCCAACCAGATCTTCTTCTCCATGGCTCCAAATGATGAACGTGTCATCCACTGGGAACCACTCCTCCCTACCCAGGGTCTCACAGTATATATACAACCAGGCTTTTCCATTTCAGTTTTCTCTGAAGATGCTAGCCACAGATGCTGGCGAAACGTCAGAAAGAAACTCTTTCAGAACATGGCCACACAGCCCGAAAAAAACCCACAAAAAAACTATGGATGCCGGCCATGAAAGCCTATGACTTCACATAGGAATGGTCTATGATTTTAAAAGTATGGCATAATGATCAGTAAGTGAAAGGTGTAAAAACTAAATAAGAAAACAGTCTATATAGAGAAAAACAATAAACAAAACAAAAGACAAAAATGATTTCAATGATAATAAGAGAAAGCAAGAGCAAAACCATACGGTATATTCTGATTATATTGTGAACAGCAGCAGCGGAGAAGGGACCTTGCCTCCTGGGCCCTGACACCGGCCCCAACATGCCCGGCCTTGCAGCGTGCTCCCGGCGGCGTGGAGGTGGGGAGAAGGAGGGCAGGACCATCGCTGGGCCTACAAAGGCCCCACTGAGCCTTCCCTCCCCCCCCAGCAGCAGCGGAGAAGGGACCTTGCCTCCTGGGCCCTGACACCGGCCCCAACACGCCCGGCCTTGCAGCGTGCTCCCAGCGGCGTGGAGGTGGGGAGAAGGAGGGCGGGACCATCGCTGGGCCTACAAAGGCCCCACTGAGCCTTCCCTTCCCCCCCCCCAGCAGCAGCGGAGAAGGGACCTTGCCTCCTGGGCCCTGACACCGGCCCCAACACGCCCGGCTTTGCAGCGTGCTCCCGGCGGTGCGGAGGTGGGGAGAAGGAGGGCGGGACCACCTGGACTATAATAAGGCCCCATCGAGCCCTATCCCCCCCTCTCAGCGGCAGTGGACTCCATCGGGCCTTGTTTTGGCCCTGACGCGGCGCGGCGTTTTCCCCGCCGAGGAGAAGGAGGAGGGCGGAACCATCTGGGCCTCGAAATTGGCCCCCATTGAGCCTTCTTCCCCTGAAGTAGCATAGCGTTGGAGCGGACTCTGCCATCTAGCTCTGCATTGGCCTATGAACCTTGTGTTGGCAATCATTGATTTGAGGGCGGTTTATAGCAACGCCCTACTTTTGTGTTACCTTGTGTGACTTTTGTGATCGTGGCCGTGGCTGGGGTGGGGGAGAACTGTAGGTTTGAAATCACCTGGAGCCAGGAAATGTGACGGGGGCAGCAATCGGAGTGGTGCAGGGGAATGGGAGGTATGGCTGGAACAGAAGTAACTTATGTTGCAAAAGAAGGCGGGATCGCTGTTTAATAGCTATCCCTCCTTCAGTTTCTCCTGTTTCCAGGGATGGTTTGGAGAGCAGACCAACCATTCCACAGAACCTCACTCTGCTCCTTTGCAATGCCAGGTCGGTGAAGAATAAGACCCATATCATCCAGGATCTTCTCCTGGATGAGGACGCTGACCTGGCTTGCCTTACTGAGACCTGGCTGGGGGAGGACAGCACTGCTGTATGGGCGCAGGCTCTCCCAGCTGGGTACTCAGTTAGTGAGCAGGTGAGGGGAAGTGGGCGGGGGGGTGGTGTGGCTCTGATTTATAAAAACACCTTGACCTTGACCAGGATACCTGTCCGACGCACAACCCACATCGAGTGTATGTACCTCAGCCTGAAGGCCAGGGATAGTTTGGGGATTCTGCTGGTCTACCGGCCAACCCGTTGTCTAGCAGACTCCCTGACCGAGCTGACGCAACTGGTCTCTGAGCTGCTGTTGGAGACTCCCAGGCTTCTTGTCCTGGGGGACTTCAACACCCCGCTCGAGACCAGCTTAACAGGTGCGGCTCAGGAGTTCCTGGATACCATGACAAACATGGGCCTATCCCAGTTGGTCAACGGGCCGACGCATTGCGCAGGTCATACACTTGATGCGGTGTTCTGTACCGAACAGGCATATCCGTGGGCGGAGGTGGTTGGTGCCTCCGCATTGTCATGGACGGATCATTTCCTGGTCAAGATGGAAGTCAGAGCCAACATCTGCCCCCCCGGGGGTGGTGGACCTATTCGAATGGTCCGCCCTCGAAGGCTAATGGAGCCAGTAGGATTCCAGAGAGCCTTGGAGGGTTTAATGGTTGGGAATGCCGGTGATCCTGTCGAAGCCCTGGTTAATACATGGAACAGAGATCTTACCAGGGCTATTGACACGATCGCTCCCAAGCGTCCTTGCCATTTCGCTTCAAACCATAAGCCATGGTACACCTCTGAGCTTAGGAAAATGAAGCGATTTGGACAACGACTAGAGCGCACGTGTCGTCAGACTCGACTCCGATCTGACAGAACTCGCCATAGGAACTTTCTTTGGTCCTATCGGGAGGCAATACGTGCAACGCAGAGAGCTTTCTCTTCTGCACGTATTGCGTCTGCAGAGTCTCATCCGGCTGAGCTGTTTAAGGTGGTGAGGGAGATGACGCAGGTACCCCCTGCGCCAAATCCCTTGCTTAACCCGACGACGGCCTGCTGTGACGCTTTTAACAACTTCTTTGCAGACAAAATCTCTCAGATCAGAGCCGACTTAGATGCCACTATTAGTTCAGAGTCTATAGGCGAGGTGTCCAACAACTCCGCCGATGTAGTTATATTGGATCAATGGCAATTTGTGAGTACCAAGGACATGGACAAGCTGCTTGGTAAGGTGAGGAAGACAACTTGCCCTCTTGACCCTTGCCCATCATGGCTGGCTGTCCAGGGGGGGGATTCATTGATGAGATTCCTCGCGGATATCATCAATGCATCCTTCAGGGAAGGACATGTTCCATCATGTTTAAAGGAAGCGGCAGTTAAGCCGCTTCTAAAAAAGCCTTCCCTGGACCCCCTGGATATGAAGAACTATAGGCCGGTGTCATTGCTGCCATTTTTGAGCAAGGTGATCGAGAGGGCGGTTGCTCTCCAGCTTCAGGCAGTCTTGGAGGAAACCGATTATCTAGACCCATTTCAAACCGGCTTTAGGACAGGCTTTGGGGTTGAGACTGCCATGGTTGCCTTGACCGACGATCTGCGTCTGAGCATCGACAGGGGTAGTGTGACCCTGTTGGTGCTCCTAGACCTCTCAGCGGCTTTTGACACGATAGATCACAGCATCCTCTTGGGCCGCCTGAAGGGGTTAGGTATTGGGGGCACTGCTCTGCAGTGGCTCCGATCCTTCCTCTCGGGTCGGTCCCAGAGGGTGCTGATCGGGGACTGTAGCTCCAGTAAGAGAGAGCTCATTTGTGGGGTTCCTCAGGGAGCTATTTTGTCCCCGATGCTGTTTAACATCTATATGAAGCCGCTGGGTGAGATAATAAATAATAATAATAATAAATTTTATTTATAGCCCGCCCCTCTGCGGAGCAATCGGGGCGGGTTACATCAATTAAAATACAGGAAATACAGAGGTTAAAACAATTCACATACCCATCCAACCCTCCCACCCCTCAAAACAATATTAAACTAATTATTGATTAAAACAACATGCTCCGAAATATAACACAATTCGGAGATAATTCGGAGTTATGGTGCTGGGTGTTATCAGTACGCTGATGACACCCAAATCTATTTCTCCGTGTCTCGTTCATCGGCCTCGAATTCCAATGGCACCTCTTCTTTCAATGAATGTCTTCAGGCGGTAATGGGCTGGATGAGGAAAAACAAATTGAAATTGAATCCTGACAAGACGGAGGTGCTCACAGTACAGGCCCCGAAACCAAGAATTGGGTTGCAACCTCCAGTCCTGGATGGGGTCACACTCTCCTCCAGTGACTGTGTTCGCAGTCTGGGGGTGCTCCTTGATTCGTCGCTCCTGATGACTAATCAGGTTAATGCGACGGTCAGGAGCGCCTGTTATCAGCTTCGGCTGATACGCCAGCTGCGCCCTTTTCTGGAAGTAGGGGATCTTGAGACTGTTGTGCATGCGTTGGTAACCTCACGCCTTGACTTCTGTAATGCGCTCTACATGGGGCTACCCTCGTGCTTGGTTCGGAAACTGCAATTGGTTCAAAATATGGCAGCCAGACTAATATCTGGTACATCTAGGGGGGACCACATTACTCTGGTATTGAGGTCCCTCCACTGGCTGCCTGTTAGTTTCCGAGCCCAGTACAAGGTGTTGGTTATTACCTTTAAAGCCCTAAATGGCTTGGGTCCAGGCTATCTTAAGGACCGCCTCCTCCCGTACAATCCTTCCCGCACCCTCTGGTCCTCTGGGAGGAATCTGTTACAGCCTCAAAAAACGAGGCTGGTGTCGACCTCCCAGAGGGCACTTTCTGCAGTTGCCCCCAAATTGTGGAATGACCTGCCGGAGGAGATCAGTCAACTGTCATCACTTGACAGCTTCAAGAAAGCTGTCAAGACGGATCTCTTCCGGCAGGCCTTCCCGGATTAATTTTACTGGCTCTGGCCCCTGGTCTTCCCTCCTGGACGCTTCCCTCCTTTGTGACCAGGCTCCGCCATAAGCCAGTTGATACACATTTGCCAGCTCTTTTTGGTTTGTTTAAATTGTTTTTAATAATTGTTGTTTTATATGGAGAATTTTAACTCCTTGTTAATTTGTTTTAAACTGTATCATAGAATCATAGAATCATAGAATCATAGAGTTGGAAGAGACCACAAGGGCCATCCAGTCCAACCCCCTGCCATGCAGGAACTCCCAATCAAAGCATCCCTGACAGATGGCCATCCAGCCTCTGCTTAAAGACCTCCAGGGAAGGAGACTCCACTACTCTCCGAGGGAGTGTGTTCCACTCTCGAACCACCCTTACTGTTAGGAAGTTCCTCCTAATGTTGAGGTGGAATCTCTTTTCTTGCAGCTTGTATCCATTGTTTCGGGTCCTAGTCTCTGGAGCAGCAGAAAACAAGCTTGTTCCCTCCTCAATATGAAGACATCCTTTCATATATTTAAACACGGCTATCATATCACCTCTCAGCCTTCTCTTCTCCAGGCTAAACATCCCCAGCTCCCTAAGTCGTTCCTCATAGGGCTTGGTTTCCAGACCCTTCACCATTTTAGTTGCCCTCCTTTGGACACGCTCCAGTTTCTCCACATCCTTTTTGAATTGTGGTGCCCAGAACTGGACACAGTATTCCAGGTGAGGCCTGACCAAAGCAGAATAGAGTGGCACTATTACTTCTCTTGATCTAGACACTGTACTTCTACTGATGCAGCCTAAAATTGCATTGGCCTTTTTAGCTGCTGTATCGCACTGTTGACTCATGTTCAACTTGTGGTCCACCTGGATTCCTAGATCCCTTTCACACGTAGTCTCATTCAGCCAGGTGTCCCCCATCATATATCTGTACTTTTCGTTTTTCCGCCCTAAGTGCAGTACCTTACATTTCTCGAATTAATAACTTTTTAAGTTATTAAATCGAGTAACGATTTAAGTTATTAAATCGTTAATAAAAAGTTATTAAGTAACGATTTAATAACTTTTTAAGGGGGGGAATTGTTCTTAGCTTGTATGATGTTTTTATCTTGTTAGCCGCCTCGATTGCGCTCAGAGGGGCGGGGTATCAAATAAATATTATTATTATTATTATTATTAACAGAAGAGTGGGAATTTAAAGAAAGAATAAAAAAATGGAAAAAGAAAAAGAAACCAAGGAAAAATAAAAAGCAAACAAAAAGAAAAATATAAAGTATTGAAGATATAGTAGATGTCAAAGAATCAACAGTACAGAAAGAATACAGAAGTGATAAGGTGACTCAACTGGGAAGTATATTTAAGATTAAGCATAAAAATATAAGTGTAAAGAAGAGGTAGAGAGAAGATGATTGTATATGAGAATATGTGGGATAACTTGGATGAAAAACTCTAAAATCTAAAAAGCAAAAGGAAGCAAAATGCTGTAGAAAGGATGTATTTTGTGTATTATGTTTTATGTTTGTAATGAGAGCGTGATCTGTATGTTTGAATGTTTTTAAAAAGTGAATATAATAATAATAATAATGATAATATAACATACACACACACAATACACTCTAGAAGGAAAGGTGGGTGATAGCTTGAGAGGGACCAGGCTGAGGGGAAATACTTACTTCCGAAGGCTTCTCTGGCATTGGCTGTGAGGGTTGATGATGATGGTGATGAAGCACAGCTGCCAAATGAGGGGGAGGAGATGGCTGCGGGAGCTAAATCAAAGTACAGATCAATGTGGAGTCTGCATGGACTCTCAAGATAGCACATGGAATCTAGAAATCCCAGGGTTTAAATAGGAAATGTCTGCCTTCTAGCTATGAGCTCAATGGCTTGTGGACAAAGGCATTGATAGGCTTAGCTTTGTTAACCTAGGTGTGACCATAGTCTAAACAATGCATTTGGTTTCGAAACTATCAAGGAAGGGAGGCTAGAGGAAAGAGTGCAATCAAATCTGATCACTGCCCCATTAAGTGTGAGACTCAAGACAAATAAACTCTATTATGCGTCTTTGCCAGAAGAATGGTCTCTCCCTTTTGGCAATTCCCAAATCTGTCTGGTAGGGAAATTTCCAGTAGTTTTGGGCTGGTCTCTCAGTGCCTATATGACCTGCCATCTGGGGATTACGGCTGACATCCCTCAGAGGTCAGTTTGGGGTCACTGAGGGAACTCCACATGTGTCCAAAATTTTATGAAAATTCACATATGCTAACAGGGGGAACTGTGAAACTGTTGAACTAGGTTTTGGAACAGGAAATGGGAGGATTTTGTTAGAATGCCTGTAGATTGGTTGTCTGTGTATGGTCATCACAGTTCCTATGGCAGGCCATGACAGTCCGGGTGCCTAGGTCGGTAACGGTATGAGGTATTTTATGTAAAACCTCTTGTGTCAGATTCTAAGACCCCTTACTCAGTTTCTAAAACCCCTTCACCCTTCGTCTCTTGTTTTTTCCTGGAATTTTAGGGTGGAAATGGGTGGTAATGGGAGTAAAAATACCCCACTGGATTGCATGGTGAAAAGCTTCAAGAAAGGCTTTCCAGGAGAATATGGGGGAGAAAAAATGTTGTCAGGGAAATTAAGAACCTTTTTTGAAGTAGAGTAGGCAACATTTGGGGTGGGATGGCCCCTGGAGGGGACTTTTGATCCCATTATTATCTGAAAGGTTTATGCTAAAGTAACTGGAGGTACAGGTCAACCCATGAATCGTCCAGATCAGTGGCCCTACATAGATTCTTGGGATAATGTGGTCCATCAGAGTCCAGATTGGCTTGTAAAGTGTAGGCAAAAATGTACTGCAGTATTATTAGCCCGAATGAGGGAAAACACTAGAAAAGAAAAGCGTATTTTTCAATGTCCTCCTCCACTTGATGAACCACAACTTCCAACAGCACCTCCACCATATGTGTATCCACTATTGCTGCAACAACCACTACCACAACCAAGAAGGGATCAGGTGGCAGGAGGTGACCAGGCATCAGGGGTTGACCAGCTATATAAAGAAGAGGAAATACAAGAAGAGAAGAGGCTATCTAGAAAAAAACATATTACAACCCTTTAATGAAGAACAAAGAGAGCAATTAAATAGGAAAATTACAACACAGGAAATAACAGAAGCAATAAAAAATAAATAAAAATAGGGAAATCACCAGGACCAGATGGGTTCCCATCAAAATTCTACAAAAAGTTTACTCAACAACTAGCCCAACCTTTATGTGAAGTAATGAATAGCATCTTAAAAAATGAGATCGCTTACACATGGAGTCAAGCTAACATCGTGCTGATACTGAAAGAAGATAAAGATAGACAAAATGTGGAAAACTACAGACCGATTTCATTACTTAACGGGGATTATAAAATCTTCACAACAATTCTGGAGAAAAGGTTAAAGAAAGTTTTGAAAGACTGGATCAATAAAGATCATAATGGCTTTTTACCTACAAGAAGGATTAAAGATAATATAAGATTTGTTTTAGATATTGTTGAATTACATGAGCAGAAATTTGATAAAAAAAAATTAGCCATGCTTTTTATTGATTTTGAGAAGGCCTTTGACAAGGTAAATTGGAAATTTTTGTTTCAGGTGTTAAAAAAAATAAAGGCAGGTACAAACTTTGAGAAATGGATAAAAGCAATATACACTAAACAAGAGGCATGGGTTAATAGTTAATGGGGGAAAAAACAAAAATAGAAATACAAAAGGGGACAAGACAGGGATGTCCCTTGTCAACTCTTTTATTTTTAATAATAATAATAATAATAATAATAATAATTTTTATTTGATATCCCACCCCTCTGAGATCAATCGGGGCGGCTTACATCATAGATGTATACATAATAGTTATGAAAGTACTTACAAATAATATTAGAAAAGAGATGGAAATAAAAGGAATTAGATATAAGGGATACGAATATAAACTGAAAGCCTATGCTGATGACTTACTGAAGAGAGCTTAAAGCAATTGTTAAATACATTAGAAGAATTTAATCAAGTTTCTGGATTAAGAATAAATAAAAACAAGACAATGGTGACAACTAAAAATTTATCTGACAAGGAAAACCAAAACATAACATGTTTGGTGGAGGGTCCACAACTCCCATGGACAAGAATACTAAAAGAGAAGGGGGGTTCGAAGGGGCTTTTGATTTACAAACCTCTTAAAATATCAAATTGCTGGGACCAAGGCAGAAGAAGAAGAAAAAGCCGCCACCTTGCTTGAGACTACTGCTTCAGCAGTCAGAAACACCGCCAACTGTTTTTTTTTTAATGCCAAACGGGACAGCGATAACTTTATAGTTGTAAAGTCCTTGAAGTGAATAGTTAAAAAGTTTTTTTCCCCTTTGGATGTGCTTATGCATGGTGTAGATGGCGAGGACTATATAATGGAAGCGGAGTGGAAGCTGAGTGTGTTGGAATTTATATTCCTGAACTCCAAATGTGTGTAAGCATTGAAAAGAAAGGAGTGGACTTTAAGAAGGCTCTTTTTTCATCGTAAAGGCTAAAGCAAATAACCCATACAACCTGACATTTAACAGTGGAGGAGAGGGCAAATATGACTTATGCTACTTACTTTTTTTCCTTTTACTGACTGCAGTATTTAAATTGCTCCTTTTGGATGTTTTTTGATTTTACTACCTATTTCGAAAAGCGGCCAGTCTGATCTTGGAGAGAGGGAGGGATAGTGTGGCTGAGATAGAGCGAGCAGTCCCTTGAAGAATCAGGCGCAAAGGCTGCTGGGAGTGGTAGTCTTCTCTCATGGAAAATGACTTTCTAGACTCTGAAGCAAGGAGAAGACATCATGCTGGAGCAAAGGCTGCTGGGAGTGGTAGTTTTTTTGGGGAGAGGGCTGGTTTTGTATTTTTTCCCCCCGTTTCCTGTTTTTGTCTTTTTGAAATCACTCCCCCCTGTAGAGCAACAGCAGGGGGAGAAGCTGAAGCCAGGAACTTTAACATCGCTCTTGGATGACTTGCTCCCCCAGTAACGGAGCAGTAGGAGAGTGGTGGAACATTCGGGAGCCCCAACTTTGCTTCCTAGTGATTTTTCCCCTGGCTGCAGTGTTACAGTTGTTGAAGAGGGCTGAGAGCTTCTGGACTCCCTCCGGGCAGCTGAAAAGCAGTGGTCGCGGAAAGAAGCTTAGAGCTCCATTATTATTATTACCTGTGGATAAATCGCCCCGGCAGCTGAGAAACAGGTGTGGCGAGAAGTGGACCAGAGACTCCTATATTGTTCCAAGCTGGCTATAGTATTGCAGCAACGAGGATAGGAAAGCTGAGCGTTTAGACAACCACTACTTGGGGCCATTCTTCGATCGTGGGCCACTTTTGAAGCAGACAAGAGACACAGGGATAAACATTCCTAAGTAAATTTGCTGATGATCTTTTGAATATTTCCAATGGCAGAGTATTACCTTCTGGGAATGCCTATTTGTTGGGGATAGACACAGATATAATAGACTCTTTGGCCAAAATTACCCAAACTAACTAAACGGCTAATAAGGACAAGCTGGTGTGAAGCACTATTTGGTAGAAAGATTGATATTATCATCCTTTACTCCCCTTAGGTTTAGATTCATTGTGAAAATTGATATATTTTGATAGAGAGGCTAAACTGTGGCAAAGACCCAATTGTATGATGATTTAAGCTGAAAGGTTCTGTCTCTTATATAATTCTCCTTCTTTGTTTGATAATAACTTCATATAAGGCTTTAGAAATATTTTGCCAGTTTGAATAACTGATATTTGGTTTTGATTTATATTAACCTGGTAAATATTAAGCTGTATTGCTGATATATTGTTTTTGTTTGGAGGTGAAATTACATCTTAAATAATTATGAATCTCAGAAGTCAGACTACTAAAACACAGGTCTCCCAGCAAAGGAGACCATCTATAGACCAACCTAAGGGAGGAGATCCTTATACTGTTTTGCTTGAGGAAATAAAACTAATAAGGACAGATTTAAGTAGAGAAATTAATGAACTTAGGCAAGACTTGACTGACTTTAAGACGGAAATCAAAAGGGAACTGAGGGCCGAAATGAAAGATATAAGGCAAGCTATAGATAAGATTTCTATAGAGAATAATAAAATGAAAACAAGGATAGGGAAGTTAGAAGAAAAGCAGGAGAAATTCGAAGGAATTTTTGAGGATGTTCAGATACTCCCGAAAGAGTTTGAAGAAGAGAAAATAAAAAGAGACGCTAAACAAAGGGAAAGAGGTGTTAAGATAAGGGGTTTACCTGAGCAGGAAGGTGAAAATTTAATGAGTATTTTAATAGCTTGGCAGCTTACCTGAATAAGCCAGAACATATCTGTAAATTGGAAATCGATAAGACTTATCGTCTGAACTCCCGAGTGGCTTTCCAAAGAAAGGTGCCTAGAGACATAATGATACATTTTGTTCGTAAGGCCGTGAGAGGCTCAATTTTGAGTAAACAAAATGAGACCCCCCTAGTAATAGATGGTATTGAACTAAAAAAATTTAAGGATGTTGCACCTATGTTAATTAGGAAAAGGAAAGAATATTTTTTTCTTACGAGCCAATTGCAAAAATTCCAGATCTCATATAGGTGGATGATTCCAGAGGGCCTCACCTTTTGGTTCCGCAAAACTAAAGTAGAACTAAGGTAATTAAGTGAAGCTAAAGAGTTCTGGAGGAAATATAGAGGAGAGTTTAAAGTGGAGGAAAAATTTGAAAGCAAGAGAGCTTATAAAGAAGATGGAGAGGAGGCTAATAAAAGAAAAGAAGCTTATAGGCAGAGATCTAGAAGGAAATATATCTGCAAGAGAAAAATCTATTATAGAAGGAAAGAAAACTACTAGGCTAGAACCAGAAGATAAACAACAGAAATATAGAAAGGAGGCAGAGACAGTAGATCGTAAAGATATTAGTAAAGAGGTACAACCTGAGGAAGATATTCAAAAAGACAATAGTCCTAAAGATTTGGAAGATAGTCAATCTCTGATAGAGGTAGCGTGTGGAAATTTGACTGATGTAACCCCTGATTCTGAGGAAGAGATAGAAGAGAGGGAAAAAATACCAGAACTATCAGAAGATGAAGAAATTCTCATTGGAGAAAATGCTGAGCTTTAGTAAATTTCTCTCCTGGAATGTAAAGGGTTTAAATAATTCAGCTAAAAGGAACCGTATTTTTCACTATCTAATAAAGCTTCAATGTGACCTTGTTTGCCTACAAGAAATAAAGATCAGAAATGATGAAACCCATTACTTAAAACATAAAGATTAGGTTGTGAATTTGTGGCAGCTGCAAATAAACGCAAACAGGGAGTAGTTTTGTATGCAAAAGATATATATGAACCTAAAGAAGTATTGCGGGACCTAAATGGAAGATTTGTTAGCATTGAAATTAAAATGTATGGTGAGCTGGTACTGGTTGTGGGTATTTATGCACCTAACGAAAATAAGGGTAAATTTTATAAAGATTTGTTTAATGAATTAAATAAAAGAAACATTGAAAATATGATTGTAATGGGAGATTATAACGGGGTCATAGATCCATTAATTGATAGATGGTCGGAGAAGGATATAAAATCAGGCCAAGGGAAATTACTCAAGGAGTTATTTCACCTAATCGATTTCTATAATTTGGTTGATGTATGGAGAGTTAAACACACTCAGGATAAAGACTTTACTTTCTATTCTGCGGGACACAAATCTTGGGCCCACATAGATATGTTTTTGGTGTCAAAAAATATTAGTTCTAGAATTGCCAAGGCTACTATCTTACCTAAAACTATGTCAGATCATTTCCCAATTTCTATTGAATTTAAGAATAAGCAAAAAGAAAATAGCTGGAGATTAAATGGAGCATTATTAAAAGATGAAAGAATTATTAAGGAGTTTAGGGAGAATATTAAAAGTTAATTTGTTGAGAATTCAAGAGATGAAACTCCTATGAAAATAACTTGGGACGTATCCAAGGCTGTTATGCGTGGGCTATTTATTCAAAAGGGAACTGAATTTTATTATGTTTAATATTATGTTTAATACATAATTTTATTATGTTTAATACTGTTTTAAGGGGGGAGGGTAGTGGGTGGAGGGTAAGAACCTGGATTTTAATTGTTGTATTTTAACTTGATGTACGCCGCTCCGATTGCTGTGCAGAGGGGCGGGTTACAAATAAAATTTATTATTATTATTATTATTGAATGGAAAAAGAAAAGAGATGTTAAATTCAAAGAACTGAACTCACAATTGAATATTAAAGTAACACTGCTTAAGAAATATCCTAAAAACCAACATTTACTAGATGAGATCAAATGTTTAGAAGAAAGGTTAGAGCTGCATTTGACTGAGGAGGTTAGTACAAAGATGAAATACACTAAACAAAAATATTTTGAAGGTCTTAACAAACCTGGTAAATTATTAGCTTACCATTTGAGACAACAAAAATCAAAGAATGTAATAAGTAAATTAAAAGACAATGGTAGAGAGATTACAGATATAGAAGGATTGAAACTGATGGTTTGGAAATTTTTCAATGACCTGTATAAAAGAGAAGTGGTTGAATTGGATCAAATAGATAAATACCTGGACAAGTGTAACTTAAAATCCTTCACAGAGGAACAGAAGCAAAGATTAGATTTGAAAATTACTAGGCAAGAGATAATGGACGCAATCAATAAACTTAAATTGAATAAAGCGGCTGGTCCGGCCGGATTCCCAGCAGAATACTATAAAATATTCAAAGAACAACTAATCTCCCTGATGGAAGAAATGATGAATATAGGTTTAGAGGACAGTCCGGATACATGGTCTGAAGCCAATATTACAATAATACCAAAAGACCAAAAAGATCCCACTGAGAATAAAAACTATCGCCCTATCTCTCTGTTAAACATGGATTATAAAATCTTTGCAGCAATTTTGGCTGAGAGACTAAAAAAAAGTTTTAGAGGTATGGACCCCACCCAACCAGAATGGTTTTCTACCTGGTCGGGGTATAAAAGATAATATAAGACATATTTTGAATATTATAGAACTCCACGGAAAGGATGTAAGCAAGAAACTGGCCATGATCTTCATCGACTTCGAGAAGGCCTTTAATAAGGTATGTTGGGAATTTATGTTGAAATGCCTCCATAAAGTTAATATAGGTCCCAGATTCTTAAACTGGATTAAGGCTATTTACAAATGTCAGAGAGCTAAAGTGATAATTAATGCAGATAAGACAAAAAATTTTCATGTTCAGAAAGGGACTAGGCAGGAGTGTCCTCTGTCTCCCCTTCTGTTTTTATTGATATTGGAGACTCTAAATACCAACATTAGAGAAAATAAGAATATAGAAGGCATTAAAGTACAAGGGAGACAGATGAAAATTAGAGCTTATGCTGATGATATTGTACTAACCTTATCTAATCCAGAAAATATAGAGGAGGTAATAAAAGAGCTGGAATCCTTTTCAGAAGTTGCTGGATTATGCGTTAATAAAAGTAAGACTGCAATTCTTGTGATGAATTTACAGGCAGAAGAAAAAGCAATGATTGTTGAGAAATCAGGGTTCTCTATAAAAAAATATGTCAAATATTTAGGCATTACTATAACCGCTAAAAACGTAGATTTATTTAAAAACAATTATGATAAGAAGTGGAACGAGATAAAGAAATATTTAGAAAGATGGAAAAGCCTAAAGTTATCTTGGCTTGGCAAGATTTCGGCAATTAAAATGAATATATTGCCAAAGATATTATTTTTATTCCAAAATTTGCCCATTATTACAAATGAAGCTCCATTTAAGAAATGGCATCAAGATCTTTCAAAGTTTCTCTGGGGTGGCAGGAAACCAAGGGTGCGCATGAAGACTTTACAAGATAAAATAGAAAGAGGAGGTCTGGATTACCGAATCTTACGATATATTACGAAGCATGCTGCTTCGTCTGGCTGACTGATTGGTTTAAATTAAAGAATAAAGAACTGCTATTGATAGAAGGAGCTGATCTCAGATTTGGCTTTCATGCCTATCTCTTTTATGAGAAGTGTAAGGTAAATAAGGACTTTAATAATCATTTTATTCGAAAATCTATAATGAGAGTCTGGATGAAATACAAAGCATTAGTGGGTAAAAATATTCCCTTTTGGGTGTCAACCAATGAAGCCTTATTCAGGAGAGAAAGGTTAGATCCGAATAAATGGGTAACATATGCTGACCTTATTAAGATTGAAACCGAAACAGGTAGAGTAATTCTTAAATCTCTTGATGAATTAAGAGCAGAAGGGTATGACTGCGGTTGGTTTCTCTACCGACAACTCAGAGAAAGATTTTTGATAGATAGTAAGAGCTCTGGTATTGGCAAGGTAAAAAGTGAGTTTGAAGCAGTGTTGGGAAAAAATGAGCTGCCAAAAATATCCTTTTTTTTACGATTGGTTGCTAAAAATAAACCAAGAAAAAGACCTTATTAAAGAAAATTTGATACAGTGGGCCAAGGATTTAAATCAAACAATCCCACTAGATCAATGGGAAAAATCATGGACTGTTAGATTAAAACATACATTAAGCTACGATCTGAGGGAGAACTTTCATAAGATGGCACACAGGTGGTATCTAACCCCGGCTAGATTAGCCAGAATGCAAAAGGGGTTGAGCAATAATTGCTGGATTTGTCAAGACAGCAAAGGTACCTTTATTCATATGTGGTGGCACTGCCAACGTGCTAAACAATACTGGTCTAATGTGCACAAAGTGGTCAGACAAATTATACCTTTGAATATTGAAAAGGACACTAAAATATATCTTCTGGGGATGTTGGATGGCACACTGGAAAGAAAGTATGGTAAATTGTTATTCTACATCACCACTACAGCTAGAATTGCATTTGCTGCAAAATGGAGATGTAAAGAATGCACGGATGTCAAAGACTGGCTGTACAAACTATTGGACTCAGTAATAATAATAATAATAATAATAAATTTTATTTATAGCCCGCCCCTCTGCAGAGCAATCGGGGCAGGTTACAGCATTTAAAATACACAGGTTAAAACATTCGAACTCCCCATCTAACTGCAGACAAACTGTCGGTAATGCTAAGAGGAGGTTCTTGGGATAAATAAAGTAAAATCTGGGAGCCTCTGATATCTTATTTGAAGAATAGCGCATATTCGAGCCTAGCTATTGATTTAATAGAGTGACATATAATAAAGAGAGATAAAGGGCCTTTGCAGACTGCCAGAAATAGTGCACATTAAATTGAGGCACTGCCCTGGCTCAGTGCTAGGGAGTCATGGGAACTGTATTTTTTTTCTGAGACATTGAGCCTTCTCTGTCAGAGAGCTCTGGTGCCACAATAAATTACAGTTCCCATGATTCCCTAGTACTGAGCCAGGGCAGTGCCTCAATTTAATGTGCACTATTTCTGGCAGTCTGCAAAGGCCTAAAGTTGATTGATTCCCAATTTAACTTTTAAATACGATAGAAAATGATCTTTAAATATAGGGGGATCCTTAGAACTATAGATCTAAAATGTCATCTGTAAGTATTAAGTTTATGATGCCTGCCACTCTGTTTGGGTTACTCATTGGAATTATTAGATTTAAATTTTGTCAATGCTCTTAATAATTTAATACTTTAAGCGCAAAGAATATTGACTATGAATGGAATAATGTTTGATCCTTAGCTGAAACTCAGGAAGTCATTTTCGTTTATTTTATTTTTTTTAATTTGTGGGTTTGTCTTATCGGATGGATGGTTTGTGTGAGAGTTAGCTTGTTTAGGTAATAGGTAGATAGGTTAAGGGGAAGGGGGGAGGGGGGTAATAGGGAATATAGGATTAGTATGTATATTGTATGCTAGTGTAATGTTTTATAGCGTATATTTCGTTTTATGTCTCTTTTTCTTTGTCTTGTATTTTTTGTATCTTTTCTTTATGCCTCCTGTACCTTTTCTTTATGTCTTCTGTACCTTTTAACAATAATTTTTTTCAAAAAAATAATAACAAATAATAATAATAATAATAATATTTATTTGATACCCCGTCCCTCTGTGCACAATCGAGGCGGCTAACATCACAAAAACATCATACAGAAGTTAAGAACAATTTCCCCCCCTCCCCCCCTTAAAAAAATTAAATCAATTACAATTTAAAACAATTAAAATTTAAACAAATTATAAAGGACGTATATTCCTCCATATAAAACAACAATTAAGACATAACCAAAAAGTGCTGGCAAATGTGTAACTGCTGGCTCATAACGGAGCCTGGTCACAAAAGAGGGAAACGTCCAGGAGGGAAGTCCTGGAGCCAGAGCTGATATAATTAATCCGGGAAGGCCTGCCGGAAGAGATCCATCTTGACAGCTTTCTTGAAGCTGTCAAGTGATGACAATTGACAGATCTCCTCCGGCAGATCATTCCACAATTTGGGGGCAACTACAGAAAATGCCCTCTGGGAGGTCGACACCAGCCTCATTTTTTGAGGCTGTAACAAGTTCCTCCCAGAGGACCGGAGGGTGCGGGGAGGATTATACGGGAGGAGGCGGTCTTTAAGATAGCCTGGACCCAAGCCATTTAGGGCTTTAAAGGTAATAACCAACACCTTGTACTGGGCTCAGAAACTAACAGGCAGCCAGTGGAGGGACCTTAGTACCGGGGTAATACGGTCCCCCCTAGATGTACCAGATATTAGTCTGGCTGCCATATTTTGAACCAATTGCAGTTTCCGAACCAAGCACGAGGGTAGCCCCATGTAGAGTGCATTACAGAAGTAAATAAATAAATAAAAGGATTACAGAAGCAAATATCAACAACTGCAACAGAGGAAATAGGAAAAAACCTAAAATACATCAGACAAAAACATTTTGAACATGTAAATAAACCAGGAAAATTATGAGCATATAAATTAAAAAAGGAAACAGGGGAAAAAGTGATTACTCAATTGAATTATAAAGGAGAAGATATTATAGAACAAGAAAAAATAAAAGAAATTTTCTTTAGTTTCTTTTCAGATTTAGTAAGCAATAAAGGAACTAAAGAAGAAAAAAATTGAGAAATATTTAAATGACCAAACGGTGAAAGAGATAACACAAAAGCAAGCAGAATTATTAAACGGATATATAACGTATGAGGAAATATTAGCCAGTATTCAAAAATGTAAATCAGGGAAAATCTCAGGTTCAGATGGGTTGGGAACCGATTTTTACAAACTATTTAAAGATCAATTAATCTCTCTGTTACAAAGAGCATTTAACGAAATTTTGAAAGAAGAGATCCCTAAATCATGGACTTTTGCCAATGTCATATTGATCCCAAAAGAAAACAAAGATGTATCAGATCCAAAAAATTATAGGCCCATTGTTCTCCTTAATAACGATTATACAATTTTTGCAAATATATTGTCAGAATGACTAAAGAAGGTGTTAAGTGATTGGATAAATGAAGATCAGGCAGGTTTCTTACCAATTAGGCACATAAAAGATAATATTACAATTTTGCTCAATCTGATAGAATATCATGGAAAAATATTGATAAAAAGGTGGCCCTGATCTTCAATGATGCCGAAAAAGTGTTCAACAAAATTAAGTGGAACTTTATCTTTAAAGTTTTAGAGAAAATGAACATAGGAATAAATTATATGAGATGGATAAAAAATATTTATAAGAATCTAGAAGCGGCATTAATAATTAATAGAGAATCCACTAAAAATTAGAAAATACAGAAAGGAGTCAGACAGGGTGTCCTTTGTCACCCCTGCCTTTCATAACAACTTTGGAAATTTTAAATAATGCAATTAGGGAGAATAAAAAGATTGGAGGGGTCAAAATAAAAAAAATGAATTTAAATTACAGGGTTTCGCTGATGATATTTTGATATCATTGGCAAATCCATGTGATAATATTGAAAACTTGATGGAAACAATTCAAAAATACTGTCTAGTCTCGGGACTGTCCATAAATAAAAACAAAACGACAATGTTAACAATGAATATTGAGGAGGAAGAGAAACAAAAGTTAAAAGAAAAAAAACAACTTTCAAATTGTAAAGAAAACAAATTACTTAGGAATTAAGATCACTACTAAGAATTTGGACTTTTTTAAAAATAACTATGAATTAAAATGGGGAGAAATAAAGAAAGACCTTAAAAATGGGGAGACATTGGTCTCTCATGGATGGGGAAAATATCAACGATTAAAATGTCTATCCTACCAAAAATGATTTTTTTATTTCAAAATCTTCCAATAATTACAAATGAAAAACCTTTTAAAACATGCCATAGTGACGTGTCGAAGTTCCTATGGTCAGGGAAAAAGCCAAGAGTTAAATTCAAAATACTACAAGATGAGGTAAACAGAGGAGAACTAGCAATGCCTAACTTAAAATTTTACTATCAAGCTTGCACAATGGACTGGATAATAGATTGGATAAAACTGGAAAATGAAAGATTATTAGACTTAGAAGGTGTGGGAATTAGATATGGATGGCATGGTTATTTGTTTTATGGAAAAATAAAAGTAGATAAAGGATTTTATGATCATTACATAAGAAAATCCCTCTTACAGATTTGGTTAAAGTTAAAACCAAAACTATGTAAAGGGGTACCCATGTGGGCCTCAATAAATGAGGCCTTTTTCAAAAGAACCAAATTACATAATCAGAAATGGGTAACATAAGAAGATCTTCTAGAGCAGGGGTAGGCAACCTTTCCCCTTTAAGGGCCGAGAGACTTCAGCTCCCAGAAGCCTCAGCCATGTTGGCCAATAGTCCCATGTTGGCTAATAGCTCCTGGGGTTCTGGGAGCTGAAGTCCCTCGGCCTTTAAAGAGGAAAGGTTGCCTACCCCTGTTCTAGAGAGTAAAGAATTTTTTTTTGAAAACATTAGAGCAATTAAAAGAAGAAGGGTTAAAATGCACCTGGTTGACCTATTATCAAATAAAGGAAAGATTTGGTTTAGATAAAAAACAAAATATAATTCAACATGCAGACCCGGAATTGGAAAGAATAATCAAATCAGAAGGAAACCATAGAATAAGAAAATTTTATAAGTTACTGTTATCATTAGAAACGAAGGATGAAATAGTTAAGCACCAAATGAAAAGATGGGCTCAAGATGTTGAACACCCTATAAATGTGGAACAATAGGAGAAAACTTGGACAAAAAGAATAAAGCAGGGGTAGGCAACCTTTTTGAGCCGGGGCCGGGTTGCAGTCCCTCAGACGATTGGGGGGCCGAAGCACCATAAATAAAAAAATTAAAAATTAAAAAAAATTAAAATTTTAAAAAATATGCATGCACACTCTCTCAGCCCCAGAAAAGCCATGACAAAACTCCTGTGGAGATTTTACCAAGAAAATCCCAAGAACTAGTAATAACAACAATAATCAATATCATCATAGCAGGCAGCGGTGGTGGCGGTGGCATTAGGCGGCGGTGGTGGCAGTGGCAGGACTGGCCTGGGGCCAGTCCAAAAGCCTGGGGGGCCACATCCGGCCCACCAGGCTTTAGGTTGCCTACCCCTGGACTAAAGTATACATTAAGTTATAATATGAAAGAGAACTTCTACAAAGTGTTCTATAGATGGCATCTTACTCCTTTTAAATTGGCTAAAATATATAAAAGTGAAAAAGATAAATGTTGGAAATGTGAAAAGGAACTTGGCACATACTACCATATGTGGTGGGACTGTGCGATGGCAAGAGGATTTGGGGACAAAATACATAAGACAATAGAAAAATATTAAAGTTCAATGTAAAAAAGATCCGGTGAGATATTTATTAAGAATTAATCAAGAAGACCGTATTGAGTGAGATTATGGCCCACTTATATTTTATTTAACTAGTGTGGCAAGAATCATATCTGCCTGCAAATGGCAAAATTATTCTGTACCGGAAACAAAGGACTGGATAAGGAAAGTTTATGATTTGATGGAATGTGATAAACTCACTCGGGCGATTCAGAAAAAAACAATAGAACAATTTGAGAAAACATAGGCCCTAAGCAGACGACTAATAAAGTCGTCTTCCGGGCAGGGAAGAGGAGGGGCAGCCGCACGAGCGGCGCCCCTTCCTCTCCCCGAGGTCGCCCCCAGAAGCACCGACCGTCCGCACGGCCGGCGCACCGAGGATGACCTCACGGCGCAGCGCCCACATGCGCTGCGCCGTCTGAGCCAGGGAAAGTGCGCCCGCTGCTTTTGGGGCGCACTTTCCCTTAGATCTAAAAGGAGCGCCAATTTGGTGCTCCTTTTAGATGCGCCGACGGTGCGCCGCGGTGCGGAGGCTCTGCTCCGCCGGCACTCCGTCCGCCGGCGGCTCCAGGGCCTCCGTCTGCCGAGGCCCATAGAAACCTTTTATTGCATATGTAAAACAAACTTGGGGCCAACACTGGACATTAGGATTGGAAAATTAATGAAAACAATATGCTAGAGAGAACTTTAATTTTGCTTGTTTGATTAGGCATCCCCAATTAATGGAGGGAATGCTTAGTTAAGACGTCTTTATGAGTTGTAGATGGATTACAATTATATGTCTATACAAAATTTTTATGCATTTTTTCCTTTTGTATATTTTTCCCTTTTGTATATTTCTTTATATAATCATATTATTTATTGGGGTTAGGAAATAAGACACATATACCACAATCTGGAGAGAAGATTTAAAGATAATAAAATCATAAATTGGGGATTGGATGTAAGAAGTCACACAGTTGTTTTAATTGCAAAATGTTTGTAACTGTTTGTTTTGTTTTATATGTTTGTATTACTGTATTTTTCGCCATATAAGACGCATTTTTCTTCCCCAAAATGAGGGTGGGGAAGTTGGTGCGTCTTATAAGGCGAATATACAGGCTGAGGGCAATCTAGAGAAGTAACTGCCGAGGCCACAGCTAAAAGTAAGCCTCATTTCAGCCTCAGCCTCGGTGCTTCAATGGGCTCCTCCCATCCCAGGAAGAGCCCATTGGAGCACCCAGGACGGGGGTGGAAAGAGTCCCCTTTTCCTGGGTAGTTGAATGGCCTCCTTCTCTTTCCACCCCCGTCCTGGGTGGTTGAATGGGCTGCTCCTGGGGTTGGAGGAAGGGCAGGGCTGTTCTGCAGAGGGTGCTTCAGTTATAGGCTTGGATTAGATGACCCTGGGGAAATCCCTTCTTGCTATAGGATTCTAGGATGTCTTTTTTGCCAGGGATGTTTTAGTGCTACATCCCTGCATTGATGAGGGGTGGACTAGATGACCACAGGAGAGCCCCTTCCAACTCTGCCCTTCTGATATTCCATGGTTCTGCAAGTAGTGCCCAAATCCCCTAAAGGCACCAGATCCAATCTGATCCTGAAAGCTAAGCAAGGTCAGCCCTGGATAGTCCAGGGCCTCTATTTCAGAGGAAGGAACAGGCACAAACAGCTCTGAGGATTCCTTGCCTAAGAAAACCCTACTAAATTCATGAGGTCACCAATGGCCTAAAAACTCCAAAGGTACCAGTCCATCTGATCTTGGAAGCTAAGCAGGGTCAGCCCTGGATAGTCCTTGGATGAGAGACCGCCAAGGAATCCCAGGTGCTGCAAGCTGTATTTCAGAGGAAGGAACTGGCAAAACC
The DNA here is from genome assembly GCA_026167975.1 of Phrynosoma blainvillii. Lineage (NCBI taxonomy): Eukaryota > Metazoa > Chordata > Lepidosauria > Squamata > Phrynosomatidae > Phrynosoma > Phrynosoma blainvillii. The sequence continues at coordinate 2,578,019 of JANUYF010000002.1, read as the reverse complement.
ACTTCTTGAGTCTTCCTTGCCTAAGAAAACCCTAAGAAATTCATGGAGTCGCCATAAGGCGACAGGAGACTTGCAAGAAAGTTGGGCAGGGAATCTGTGCAACACCTGGCCCTGCTGCTGGCTTAAACTTACATTTACAACTTAAAATTGTTCTTAAACTGCTGTTAACTTTATACAGTTGATTATAATATTTTACTACAGTATTTGGTTAAGAATCTTTTTTTTCTAGATTTTCCTCCTTTAAAATTGGGTGCGTCTTATATGCCGGAGCATCTTATATGGCGAAAAATATGGTATATGTATGTCTGTTTTGTCTTTTATACCATTTTAACTAATAAAATTTTATTTTACAAAAAAAAGAGGATTGGTTACATAAATTGATTAGTTTAATGGAGATGGAAAATACACTAATATACTGAGAGGGCAGTATTTGGAGAGCAATGAAAAAATATGGAAACCATTGACTGATTATATACGCAAAAAATAATACCGGTAACTAAAGGCAAGGAGAAGAAAATTGACGTTTTACTGCTTGATAAAATTTCAACAGTAAATTCTAGGTAATGAATAAGCAAAGTCTTAATAGAGTTAAAAGAGGAGAAAGGTTTATTTTTCTAATATGAGATATATTATGATTTGGTGAGGGTTCAAAAAGTCTTTCATGGAAGAATGAAAAAAAGAAATGAAGTATTGGAATGTATATAAGAATGTTAAGAATATAGGTACGGATGTGTATATGTGAAGGTAGGTTTATGCATTTATATGGTTTGGTATATGCGGTTGATACAACATATAGGCTTATGCGTTTGTATGAAGGTAGTTGAATGCGTATAAGGTATGTAATGTAACCTTACATTTGGATGTATGTTTTGATTTTAAATTACATAAAGTTTATTAAAAATGACTTTTGTTGACACTTTTTAATACTAAGGAAAGGTAAGGAATCATAGAATTATGGAGCATGGTGCCATCAGTATGCTAATGACACTCAGATATACTTCTCCATGACCCGGTCATCAGCTCTGACTTCAGATGGCGTCTCTCCTCTCAATGATTGTCTTAAGGCAGTAATGGACTGGATAAGGAAAACTGATTGTGACCGAATCCAGACAAAACAGAGGTACTAACAGTTACGGGCCCGAAATCAGGTCTGGGAATACAAGTTCCCGTCCTGGATGGAGTCACACTCTCCTCCAAGGATTGTGTTCACAGTCTGGGGGTACTCCTAGATTCGTCGCTTCACATGACAAATCAGGTGAATGCCACAGTCAGGAGTGTTTGTTATCAGCTTCAGCTGATACGCCAGCTGTGCCCTTTCCTGGAAAGTAGGGATCTTGAGACTGTGGTACATGCGCTGGTAACCTGTCGTCTGGATTTCTGTAATGCACTCTACATGGGGTTACCCGTGTGCTTCACCCGGAAACTTCAATTAGTTCAGAATATGGCAGCCAGGCTGGTCACTGGTGTTTCCAGAAGAGAGCATATAACACCTGTGCTAAAAAGTGTGCCTATTCGTTTCCAGGCACAGTACAAGGTGTTGGTGATGACCTCTCAAGCCCTACATGGTTTGGGTCTAACTTATCTTCGAGACCGCCTCCTTCCATATGATCCTCCCTATGCACTTCGGTCCTTTGGGAGGAACCTGTTACAGCCTATGAGAACTAGGCTGACGGTGACTTCTCAGAGGGCCTTCTCTGCCTCCGCCCCCAGATTATGGAATGGCCTGCCAGGCGAGATCCATCTTATTGGGAGTTCCTGCATAGCAGGGGGTTGGACTGGATGGCCCTTGTGGTCTCTTCCAACTCTATGATTCTATGATTATTACCACCCTTGACAGCTTTAAGAAAGCTGTCAAGATGGATCTTTTCTGGCAGGCCTTCCCTGAATAATTATCCTGGCCCTAGACTTTGGCTAATTTGTTCACCTCAGCTGTTGCTGCTTATTTTATGCTTATTTTACGCTGCTGTTTTAATTGTTTTATGTTCCTTTATTATTATTATTATTATTATTATTATTATTTATTCTATGTTTTAATCTTAACTAGTTTAATATCATTTTAAGGGGAGGGTGGGTTAGGGAACTGATATGTATTGGTGTTTTTAACTGTTGTAAGCCGCCCCAATTGCGCTGCAGAGGGGTGGGATATTAATAATAATAATAATAATAAGAAGAAGAATCATAGAGTTGGAAGAGACCACAAGGGCCACCCAGTCCAACTCAGAGTTAAATAGGAAAAGGGAGGGAAAGGGGAAGAGAAAAGGAGAGAAAAGAATAGAAGGGAAGGCAAAGCAAGGGAAGGCATGGAAGATAAATAGGAGGAGGAGGAAGAGGAGGGGAAGGAATATGAGAGGGGAGATGGAATGGGGGAAGGAAAAAAAGGGGGGGAAGAGGATGAATTTGAACACTTTGAAAGGATCTAAAAGGGAAAGGAAAGGAAAGGGAACAAAAAGAAGGACAAAGCATGTGAAGAAGGTAATAAGAGGAATGTGAGAAGGTCGGTGGAAGTCAAATAAGGCCTAGGAGGAAGAGGTGAGGAAGCTAATAGTGTAAGGGATAGAAAGAGCTAGTAAGAAGGGATGCAGAGAAGGATCTAGAAGGAGGAGAAGGAATGGAGAAGTTAGGAAGGGGAAAAAGAAAGGCAAGGAAGATTAAAGAGAAGGATTAAGAGGATCAAGAAGGGGAAGGCCAGCCTGGTTTCGGCTTTTTCAACTCCCTGCTCTTCTTTCTATTCTTTCTTTTCCTTCTCTCTCTCTCTTGCCTTTCGTATATAAAATATGGTGGTCATTAGATCATTAGATTGTGTAATATGTAAAAACAAGAAGAAGAAGAAAAGAGAGGAAGAAGAGAGAAGGGGAAGAGAGAAGGTTGAGAGCTGGAAGAGAAAGAATTGCAAACAAGAAGACAAGGATAAAAAGACTATTGAAGAAAATATCACAAAAAAAAGATACGTCTTAAATGAATGTCATGTATTAGAAATCATATAAATTGTAATCTATGGAAAATAAAGGTGTAAATAAAAATACAAAAATAGTAAGAAGGGGTGCCATCTGGCTCTGCCATTGTTTGAAATGAGAGAGAGAGATTGACATTTATATTCCAAATATCCAAAAAGTAGGATAAATTCCATTGTTTCGAATGAGAGACACAGACTCCTTCCTCTGTTCCCTCCCATAAGAACAGAGAGGCAGCCACAAACACAATATATTACATTACTCTCTCTCTCTCTCTCTCTCTCTATATATATATATATATATTATATATCTCCAGAAAGAGAGGCCTCTCTTGGGCCCTCCTGAGTCCTCCTCCTCCTCACCTCGCCCTCCATCTTGGGCCCTTCGAAGTCTCCTCAAAGGACGAAGAGAGGCCCGCCTTGGAGCCCCAGCGCCGCCTTCCCTTCTGCCTTCTCTCTTCAAGGATCCCCTCAAAGGCCGCCAGAACACAGAGGCCTAGCCAACACTAAAGGCCTAGAGACCACTGCGCAGGCTCAGGAGGGGGGGGGGGCGGAGGATCTGCGCATGCCCAGTCTCAGCCCCTGAAGCCGCTGCCCTCAGAGCCTGCCAGGAAAGAATGGGAGGAGGAGGAGGAGGAGGTTTCCCCTTGGCCTTCCTCTGAGCATGCGCACTCCCTCCCGGTCCCCTCAGGAGGAGGAGGAGGTTTATCCAAAGGCAGAGAAGGCCCTCCATTCCAGAGACAAGGCTCTCTCTCCCTCCAGCAGAAGCTGCCCTCCTTCCTTCCTTCCTCCTGAGGAGCCCCCCCCGTGCTTTTGGAAGAGGAGGGGCTGGGTTTGGGGGAGGTTTTGGGGAGGAGGAGGAGGAGGAGGGAGGGGGGCTGTTTCGCCTGAGAAGAGCCTAGAAAGCCAAAGTCAAGGGAAGAAGGAGAAGGAGAAGGAGGGAGCCCCCCCAAGACCCTTCAGGGGGGGGGCAGAGAGAGAGAGAGAGGGTCTTGAAGAAGGCGCTTAAGACGGACGGAGCTCTTCATCTGATCTTCTAGATTTCTAGATTCTGACGACGATTGGCTTTCTTATTTTATTCCATGCTCTTATAATTTATTACTGTTGTTTGATTTTACGCATATTATATTCATTTAATTGTGTAATCCCGTCTTGATCCATAGGGAGACGCGAGAAATATAAATAAAAATTATTATTATTATTATTATTAGCACTGAGGCAAACACACAGTTCTTATATAGATATATAGATATACATAGATACATACAGAGAGAGAGAGAGAGATTGAAACTATGTCCCCTTCCCCTTCTCTCCTCAGTTCTCCTTCCATTCCCAGCCATTTTATTTCTATAGATAGATAGATAGATAGATAGCTATCTTTTGCCTTCCCTCCCTTTTCCCTCCTGAGTCCTCCTCACCTTGGCCTCCATTGCGGCCTCTTCAAGGAAGGAAGGAAGGAAGGAGGAAGAGGAGGCCTTGCCTTGCCTTGCCTTTTCCCTTGGCTCTCCTTCTTCTTCTTCTTCTTCTCTCCTCAGAGACCCCCTCAAAGGCGAGGAAAGGAGGAAGGGAGGCAACAGCCCTGGCAAGCGCTGCGCATGCCCAGATGAGGCCCCTGAAGCCGCTGCCTTCCCTTCCTGCCCTCAAGCCTTCCCCTCGGCCTGCCTCTGAGCATGCGCACTCCCTCCCCCCCTTTGGCCCTCCAAGAAAAAGGGGGCGCCCCCTTCCATCTCTGGGGGGGTCTGGGATGAGGGTTAAAAGAGGGGAGCCCCCTCCCAAATAAAAGGCATCTCCCAGGAGAGGCTTCAGAGGCACCTGAACCAACATTTTTTTTGGGGGGGGGGGGCAGGAGTTTCCCTTGGGGTCCTGGAAGGGAGGGGCTCTGTCTGGGGGGGAGGGAGGGGGGAAGAGACCAAATTTAGGCCAAAGCCAAGAGGAGGAGGAAGAGGAGGGGGAGAGAGAGAGAGAGAGAGACATGACATGACATGGTGTGCTTTTTCCTCTCCTTCTGTGGCCAAAGAAAGATAGTCTTGACTTGACCATCTCTGCTTCCAAGGAGAGAGAGCCCTGGTCTGATCTGTTCAAGAACCATTTCTTTGTCTTCTTGGCTTTGTCTTCCATGGGATCCTAAGGACTCTTCTTCTCCAGCACCACATTCTCTCAAAGCAATTGGTTTTCTTTCTGTCTGCTTCCTTCCCTGTCCAGCTCTCCCATCCGTACATGGGGATGATGGGGAATACAGTGGCCTGGACGATTCTGACTTTGGTGCCCAGTCGTATGCCTTTGCTCTTCTGGACCTTTTCCATTTCTCTCATAGCTGCCCTTCCCATTCCTAGCTGTCTTCGTCTTCTTTCTTGACTGCAGCCTCCATTCTGGTCAATGGTTGATCCTAGAGATGGGAATCCTTTAACTCTTTCAAAGGTGTTCTGCTAAACTAGTTCTAGGCTGCATCAATAGAAGAATAGTGCCTTCTAGGTCAAGGGAAGACATAGTGCCCCTCTCTTCTGCTTTGGTCAGGCCTCCTCACCTGGAATAATCCTGGTCCAGTTCTGGGCCCTGCAACTCAAAAAGGAGGCTGACAGGAACAGGACCTTTTGTGCGGTCATTGTTGTCGCTTCTGGCTTCTGGCCTCTTGTAGGGATTTCTTGACAAGGTTTCTTCCTGAGGTTAAGAGAGTGTGACTCGGGGAGGAATGCTGTGAGCCTTCAAGTCGTTTCTGACTTATGGCGACCCTAAGGTGAATGTATCATGGGTTTGTCTTTGCAAGGTTTCTTCAGAAGGGGTTTTGCCACAGCCTTCCACTGAGGTTGAGAGAGTGTGACTTGCCCCAAGGTCACCCAGCAGGTTTTTATAGAATCATAGAGTTGGAAGAGACCCCCAAGGACCATCCATTCCAACCCCCTTCAGCCATGCAGAAATACATAGAATCCTAGGGTTGAAGACATCCTAAGGGACCATTCAGTCCAACCCCATTCTGCCGTGCAGGAATACAGAGCGACAAAGTTGGAAGAGACCCAAGGGCCATCCAGCCCAGCCCTCTTCTGCCATGCAGGAAGTCACAGTCCAATCTCCCTGGGACAGACGGCCATCCAGCCTCTGTTTAAATTCCTCCAAAGAAGGAGACTCAACCACTCTCCGAGGGATCTATGATTATATGAGTGTGTTCCACTGTCGAACTGCCCTTACTCTCAGGAAGTTCCTCCTAATGTTAAGGTGGAATTTCTTTTCCTGGAGCTTGCATCCATTGAGGCTCCACTGTGTCCTATTCTCTGGAGCAGCAGAAAACAAGCTTGTTCCCTCCTCAATATGGCATCCCTTCAGATATTTAAACAGGGCTATCATATCCCCTCTTGGCCCTCTCTTCTCTATTCTAAACATCCCCAGGTCCCTAAGTCTCTCCTCATACGGCTTCATGGTTTCCAGACCTTTCCTCATTTTCATCAGATCATAGAGTTGGAAGAGACCCCAAGGGTCATCCAACCCAACCCTCTTCTGCCATGCAGGAACTCTCAATCAAGCTGGTCATCCAGCTTCTGTTGAAAGACCTCCAAAGAAGGAGACTCCACCAAAATCTCCATTGAGGCAGCAGCGTCTTCCACTGTCGGAACAGCTCTTACTGTCAGGAAGTCCCTCCTAATGTTGAACTGGAATCTCGCTCCCTGTTTGCTTGAGTTGGGATTTGAAGCCTGGTCTTCAGAGTTGTAGTCCATAGCACTTAAACCTCTGTGGCATTCATGGCAGGGGGCTACCAAATATCTCCAGGATGCCAGTCACTGAGGGACTGCAACCCTGCCCCAACTGATGGAAGCCCTGGGCTCCCTTTGGACTGGAATGGGGCCCTTTCTCCAAGGAGGGGCCCAGGTTGTGGCTCTGTGGATGGATGGATGGTGGGGAGGGGATGTGGCAGTGCCCAAGATGGTGCCATCCTGACCCACCTGCCACTCAGAAGGCTCCCTTTCTAAAATGGTGGCAGGATCGCTCAGGAGAGCCCTATAAGGCTCATTGTGAGGCGCTGCATACAAAGAAAGCCCTTGTGCCCCATCAGCATTATTCTTTGGAGGCCTTTAAGCAAAGGCTGGATGGCCAGCTGTCGGGTATGCTTTGATTGTGAGTTCCTGCATGACAGAAGGGGGTTGGACTGGATGGCCCTTGGGGTCTCTTCCAACTTTATATTTCTATGAAGTATGCCCCCAAATTCTATGTGTAATGGAGCATGGTGGTCCTTTTCCATAAAAGGGCCAATGCCGTGCCTCCCGCGGTGTTTGTGTGTCTAATAAGCCAGAGCCGGTGAGCGTGATGGGCCCCAGGCCAGATCCAGTCCCAAAAGGGTTGGGCCCCAGCCCCTGGCATGTCTCCAGGAGAGAAAAGATGGTGGCTCATGGGCACCGGTCCAATCCCAGTCTCTGGCTTGTTGGGGGGTGAGCAATTCCATACACACACACACACACACACACACACACACACACACATTAGATGGGCTGGGAATCTGTGAGGATCCTGCATCGGCCACAGAGATAAGGAGGGCCTGTCCATAGAGTCCCTCTGGGGCCCCCAGCACACCACTTTCTGCCCCAAAAGGAGGGGATGAACTGGAGGCCTCCAGGGACAACCGCTGACTTTTCAAATTGGGTGGAGGCTCCCTTCATCCCACCAAACCCTGTGTCTCAAGGCCTGAATTGAACTCTTGAGAGTAGGGTTCTTTTTTGGCAGTCCACAGAGCCAGCAGAGGTTCCCAGGAGAGGAAGGTGACGGGGCCATGGTCCTGCTGGAGCTGCCTGGAGCTGTGGGACATCTGGGGAGTGCTTAGACTTAGCTTAGGAGCTATGGGGAGCCAGACCCCTACGTTTGCTGTCGGGGGGGGGTGGGACTGGGTGGCAGGAGGACATCCCTCACCCCTAAATCATAAAATCCTAGAGTTGGAAGAGACCTCAAGGGCCATCCAGTCCAAACCCCTTCTGCCATGCAGGAACTCCCAATCAAAGCATCCCCAATGACAGATGGCCATCCAGCCTCTGCTTAAAGACCTCCAAGGAAGGAGACTCCACCAAAATCTCCATTGAGGGAGTGTCTTCCACTGTCGAACAGCCCTTACTGTCAGGAAGTACTGACCCCAAATTGAAGCAAAATGAGGCTGCGTCTCTGGCCAAATGGGGCACCCATGGCCTACTTTCCTCTCTCCCCCCAGGCCCTGATGGTCGCATGAGTCCCTCTGAGGGCACCCCTTCCAAGAACTCCCCAGACCCCCCCCCCATGGCTGCACAGAAGGGGGTCCAAAATGGTGCAAATGCAGGAACGCTTACCTTCCGGCTGCGCCCAAAAGTAAGCTTGGCACTTCTTGCCCCAGAAGCAGTCCTGGTCGGGGATCAGTTAAACGAAACAAGATATTGATATTGAATGGGGGGGGGGCTGGAGATGTCTCATCCATAGTGTCACTGCTATGGGTTGAGACCGACCCAAAGACATTCAACAACAACAACAACAACAAAGGTGTGCACTTGGGGGTAATGTCCCCTGATGGAGGAGAGTAGGGCTTACAGGCGATTCAGTAATGATTTTGATGGAGGAGAAATAAAGAGATTGATTTTATCCCCTGGTGCATGATGTATGGCACTCTCTGCCACAAGGTGCATGCATTGTTGGCCACCATTGGAGAGCTGTAAGGGAGGCTCCATAAATGCTGGGTATTCAGGGCACAAGGGAAGTGGCCATTTTCTGTAAGGGACTCCATTTTACTATGCCATTGTATTTAATGGGATTTGAGCATCCATGGATTTTGGTAACCACAGGAAGATCCTGGAACCAAACTCCAGAGCAGGGGTAGGCAACCTAAGGCCCAGGGGCCGGATGCAGCCCCCCGAGGCCTTTGGACTGGCCCCAGGCCAGTCCTGCCGCCGCCACCACCCCCCACCGCCGCTGCTGCCCGCCATGATGATATTGATTATTGTTGTTATTACTTGTTCTTGGGGTTTTCTTGGCAAAATCTCCACAGGGGTTTTGCCATGGCTTTTCTGGGGCTGAGAGAGTGTGCATACATTTTTTATTTTTTTTAAATATATTTTTATTATTTATTTATTTATTTATTTATTTTTGGTGCTTCGGCCCCCCAATTGTCTGAGGGACAGCAACCCGGCCCCCAGCTCAAAAAGGTTGCCTACCCCTGCTCCAGAGAATCCAAGGGCCCACTGTATTAGCTACTCCTCCTAATTTAGTGTCCTTTGCAAATATGATAAGCATGTCCTCTATTCTTTCTGATATAATAGCTCTCTTTAAATAGTGGAAGGGATGTCATATTGGAGATGGAGCAAGCTTGTTTTCTTCTGCTCCAGAGAATAGGACACAATGGAGCCTCAAGTGATGAGGAAAAGAGATTCCATCTAAATATTAGGAGGAACTTTGTGACAGTAAGAACTGTTTGGCAATGGTCAAGGCTGCCGTGGAGTGGAGTATCCTTTGGAGGTTTTGGGGGTGCTTTGATTGAGAGCTCCTGCATGGCAGAAGGGGTTTGCACTGGATGGACCTTGGGGTCTCTTCCAAGTGTGATTCTATGAAATAAGTAAATAAATAAATAAATTGATGAGGATGATGATGATGATGATAATGTAAACCCACTGGGGGAAGTAGCAGGAGCCCTGAAGAGGCAAAAGAGCCCCCAGGAGGATGCCACCAGAGCAGACCACCCCACCGCCTCTGCGCTTGCGAGCGTGTTCCCCTGGCAGCGTGGAGCAGTGGTTATCTCCCAGCCATGGCACAGGGCCCATAGGCACACTCATGCATGGCCATGCTCCCCCTGGGCGACCTTGGCCCAGTCACGGTTCCTCAGCCCTATCTCCTTCATGAGGTTGTTGTGAAGAATGAGATGGGAGCTGACCCCGTGCCCACCCCCTGAGTGCCCTGAGGAAGGAAGGAAGGAAGGAAGGAAGGAAGGAAGGAAGGGGCAACTCGGCAGGGAGAGGGTGGCGGGTGCGGGGAGCTTGTTGCGTGCCTGCAGCCTTCCAACTCTGGTGCCATTTGCCCCAGTCCTCCTGGCCAGGGGACATCAGCAGAAACTCCTTGCGTGGGAAGGAGAGCTGCATCGGGAGAACGCGGACGGAGAGGATGGGGGGCTGCTCTGTGGGTCAAGGAAGGGGCAGACAGGAATGACACAAGTAGCCTTCATTCATGCATCTTTATTCCAAAGACCTTGCTTCTCTTGGTGCCAGGAAGGCAGAGAGTCTGGCCTGGCTAGCAGAAAGGCCACTTGTCAGGACAGGCGCCTGTGGCATGGATGGCCTCCTGTGTGCCCCGCTCAGTCCTCCCCTCTGCTGCCTGACCGTCTCACCCTGGCGCCTGCCCCTTCCCTGCCACAATGTCCAGAGACCCCTTATCAAGGGGCAGGGGGAGAGACTGACCCCAAGGAGCCACCCCCCCCCCCCGCCGCCCCGTGGTTCAGGGGGTGAGCAAGGACCTTCTCCACTGACCATTCACTGCTGGCACTGGGAGACATTGTGGGCATTCCAGGGCTGAAGAGGCTGGCAAGGCTTGGTCATCAGCAAGGCCTCAGAGAAGAGGAGGAAGAATGTTCTGGGCTGCAGGGTCTTCCCCTTGGTGGGCACCATCCTCGGACAGACAGACCTGCATATATATATATATATATATATATATATATATCTTTAGACTATAGTCATCTGCATCTCTCTTGGAAGGACTGCCAAGTCCCTTCCTCCGGTTTCCATGCCTGCTCTCCCCAAGTGCAATCCAGCTTTGTGTAGGGCAGGCTATGTTCAGCACGCAAGCGAAACAGATCGGATGATAAAACGGGGCCTTGCCTGAGCCCTTTGCCTGCAGGGAACCCTTCCTCTTTCTTCTCCATATTCTGTCCTGACTATGGCCCCTTGTCCTTCTTTAAAAGCGATGCTTACTTTCCCAGAGCTTTGATAAAGCACAGCCTGGTTTTCTTCTGACATTCTTTGGAAGATTCCATTATCAAAAGTATGTTTGCAATAGGATTTCTAGTGCTTCTTCCTTTTTCTGAGTCCAGCTGGCGTTTCTCACTTCCATGTCATATCTTGAGCAGCCCTTTGCTTTCATGGAAGATGAGTGCAATAGAGATGGATTATACGGTCACTGGGGCCCATTTTCTCCAGGACAGGAATGTGTCTTGATTGTTTCCAGTCCATTTTCCATATTTGTTCAAGGGTTTTATTACAATTGGAATGCATTCAGGCTCTGTCTTCTGCAGCAGCTCTATTGAGATGTCTCCTGCAATTGGTGCTTTGTTTCTCTCAAGTGCTTTGAGGGCCTTTCCCATGTTGCTTTCTAAAACTGTGGGGACATTTTCGGATGGCTCTTCCTTGAAGGAATCGGGCGTCCTTCCAGCTCCTTTAGATGGTTCAAATGCAATATTTCTTCAAATCCTGTAACATTCTGTTGTTGTTAACTGTCTTCGGGTTGGTCTCGACCCATGGCAGTGACCCTATGGATGAGAAGAAGACCCTCTTGTCCTCCTCTGCTCTGCTCACCGTATTTTCCGGCGTATAAGACGACTGGGCGTATAAGACGACCCCCCCATTTTTCCAGCCAAAATATAGAATTTGGGATATACTCACCGTATAAGACGACCCCGCTTTCCAACTGTTAGAATCCTGTTAGTATTCTATCAGATATGTAGTATAGTGTGGGGATGATGGGATGATGGGTTAGCTATGTGAGAGTGCAGGTGCTTTATCAAGTGACCTTGGGTGGCTGGCTCGGCTGGCTGGGAACGGATGAGATGTTTGGGAAAAGGAAGGAGGGGTTGTGAGCACGGGCTTTTTGCACATTCTTTTCACTAACTGTAGGGGGGGATTTTTTCAGTCTCAGCTAAAACGTCTGATAGCCAGGACTGACCTATGGATCTTCCAATAAAGTTCTGTTAATTCTTTAATTAAACTGACTGGTTGGTTGTCTAAAGGTGCTGCTGTCTATTTCATGACAGTTAGCTGAGACTCACACCAAGTTCAACTTTATTTTTGGTATTTTGTTCCTGCTCCTGGAGAGATGGAGGCAGGAGCGGAGATGTCCTCCAAAGAGGGTCAAACCCCAGAGGATGGAGGGGAACCTCGGGCGGAGGACAGAGGAACCGGAGCGGTGTCAAAGACCGGAGGACCACAATTGCCACAGACCCCACAAGTGTCTGGGAGATGGTTCGGTGCCCCGGTGGCCCCAGTGCACACAAAAGAACGCCGGCGGGCGGCGAGGTGGTCGGATTGGAACACCGGGTTCACGCAACCACTACAGCTGTCCTCGGGAGAGGGGACCGACATGGAGATGCAGGTACAGCAGCTGAAATCTGAGGTGGAGGGGATGCGAGGTACCATGACCATGATGCTAGAGATCCTCCAACAGATTGCTGGAGATGGAGTAGGGGGTGCAGGAGCAGGAGCAGGAGCTGCCCGGGCCCCAGCCCCAGGTGGGCAACCCCCAGAGATGGGAGCAGTGGGAGAAGAAGCCTTGCCCCCAGGGCCCCCGCCAGCAGTCCTCCCACAGCCAAGGGCCCCAGATGCACAGGCTAAGAAGATGGGGGTCAAGTTCGATGGGGATCCCCAAACGCTGCCTTATTTCTTATCGCAAGTGGCAGATCATATGGAAGAGTGGGGCCCTGTTTTCCCTTCGGAATCAGCCAAGGTAAAGTGTGTGGCAAGGCATCTGCGGGGGGAGGCGGCCCGCTGGCTGGTGCAGCTCTACGATTGACGAGCGCCGGAGCTGGGGGACCTAGACGAATTTATGAGGGCCCTTAGGACTAGATTTGAAGACCCTTTCCAGGCCACCACTGCCCTGGCTGAACTAAAAGTTTTAAAACAAGGTTCCATGACAGTGGCTGCATACGCGGCAGAATTCAGAAGGCTGGTGGCCCAAGTGCCTGACTGCCCGGAGGGAATGCAGATCCAATATTTTAAAGATGGACTGCACCCAGAGATAGCCAAATGGGTGTTGATGATGGGAAAACCCCTCACAGCTATGGAATGGATCAGAGTGGCGGGAGAAGCAGAAGCCATCTTACATGAAGTGAAGATGTTAGATCAAAGACAAACCCAAGGGACCAAAGCAAAGGGGGGCCGAAGCCAAGCCCACAAGGGAAAACTTCCTACCGGCACTACAGAGACTGAGAGGGAGAGACGGCGCCGGTTAGGTCTATGCTTAAAATGCGGCCAAAAGGGGCACTTAATTGCTGCTTGCCCGGATATGGCCCCGGAGGGAAAGACCGGCTCCTCTCAGGGCCCCCCCCCCCCCGGCAGAGGCTCCAAGAAGGAAAAGAGTCAGCCGAAAAGAAAATCTTCTACTGAGCACAGCTTGAAAGTAGAAGAGCCCAAAGAACAGGAGGTCTGGACAGACTCTGACGACTCAGACAGTTTTACAAGCTCAGGAGGGGAGCCTTTAAACTTCCAGAGCCTGCCTTAGGAAGCGGCGAAAGGCGGGCTGTGGGAGCAGAGAGCCGCAAAAAGATGGTGAGTGGGGGCATTCCCCTGTTGTCTGTATCAGTGACTTTGATGGTGGGGCCCAAGAAAAAAGCTATGCAATTAATTGCAGCCATTGACTGTGGGTATACAAGGTGCTTGATAAACCCTGCAGTAATAGACAGTTTGAACATAGCCACCCACCCTCTGAGAGAGCCCATTCCCTTTGTTCAGATGGATGGGTCTCTGATGGGGGGCCGTGCTGCAGAAAGAAAAACTGCTCCTGTGTGGCTAGGGATAGCAGACCATTGGGAACAGCTCCAGTTGGTGGTGGGAAATACTTATAATTACCACCTAATGTTGGGCATAGACTGGCTACACCATCACAACCCTGAGTTGCGCTGGAGGGAGAGACAGTTAATTTTTAATGATCCGGATTGTGCAAACCATTACCTTGCCCCCGGGATGGTGCTCCCCCCTCTTCTCCCCACGGTGGCGCTTCTCGGACAAATAGAGAAAGACGCAGCTACTCACTTGGAAGGGCTGCCCAGAGACAGAGACATTGGGCACGGCGGGGAGGGGTCGCCAGTCATCCCTCCGGTTTACCGAGATTTACAAGGGGTGTTTGAAGAGAGAGAGTGTGATGTGTTGCCTCCACACCGAGAAACAGACTGTGCTATTGAAATATTGCCAGGGGCACCCCTTCCTAAACCCAAACTGTATTCAATGACCCCAAAAGAGCTGGCCGCATTGAAAGACTATATAGAAAAGAACTTGGCTCGAGGATTCATTCGACCCTCCACTTCTACATTTGCTGCTCCAGTATTTTTTAGGGAAAAAAAAGATGGTTCTTTGCGGCGGGTGGTAGACTATCGCAATCTAAATGGGATTTGCAGCACCAACAAGTACCCTTTGCCCCTAATGAAAGACATGCTGGGGAGACTGGGCACGGGCAAAATATTTACAAAATTGGACTTAAGAGATGCTTATCATCGAGTTAGGATTAAGGAGGGAGATGAATATAAGACTGCTTTCAACTGCCCTTTGGGGGCATTTGAGTACTTGGTCCTTCCTTTTGGACTGTCGGGGGCTCCCGGGATTTTTATGAGGCATATAAATGAAATACTGCATGATTTGCTTTTTGAAGGGGTTCTGGTGTATTTGGACGATGTGCTCATCTATTCTAAGGACTTAGACAGTCATGTCAAACTGGTGCGAGAGGTACTCAAAAGACTGTGGGATAACCAACTGTATGTGAAACTGTCCAAATGTCACTTTCACACCGAGAGACTAGATTTTTTGGGGTACCGAGTGTCTAACCAGGGTTTAGAAATGGATCCAGCTAAAGTGCAAACAGTGTTAGACTGGGCACCTCCGAGAAATAGGAAAGATATACAAAAGTTCCTGGGCTTTGCAAATTTCTACAGAGAGTTCATTCCTGACTTTGCTAAGATTGCATTGCCCATTACCGACTTACTCAAGACTAAAGATACGCCCAAAAATGGGGAGGGGGTTGCGTCCAAGCCTCCCAAGCCCTCCACTCCGATTCAATGGTCTGAAAAATGCCAGAGGGCTTTTGAACAACTAAAGATGTTGTTCAGCTCTGAACCTATTTTAATTCACCCAGACCCAGCCAAACCCTTTGTGGTTCAAGTTGATGCCAGTGACTTTGCTATGGGGGCTGTCCTGCTACAAAAAGATGATAAAGATAAGCTTAGACCTTGTGCCTACCTGTCCAAAAAGTTCCAGGGGCCCCAATTATCTTGGCCGTGCTGAGAAAAAGAAGCTTATGCAGTTAAACATGCCCTAGAAAGCTGGAGACAATTCCTTGAGGGGGCGGCACACCCTTTTGAGGTATGGACTGATCACAGGAACTTAGAAGCGTTACAGACTCCCCGCAAACTGAGCCCCAAACAAAGGAGATGGGCTAAAGACTTTTATAAATATAACTTCAAGTTAAAGTTTTTCCCGGGCCGTCAAAACATCTTAGCAGACGCCTTATCCAGATTGCCACAACATGGGGGAAAAGAGGCGGTTCCTCTTGAGACCATCTTTTCCCGGGAACAGTTGGGTTTGGCGGTAATTACACGCAGTAGAGCCAAGGCTTTAGTTCAACCCCCTTCACAGGGTGACGCACCACCGCCATTAGATGACCTGTTGCTAAAAATCCAGCAGGGGGCAGAAACAGATGAGTGGCTACAACAGCATAAAAATCAACTGTCTAAAAATGCACAAGACTTATGGGTGTGGAATTCAAAGATCTATGTTCCTGCTTCCTTAAGAAAAGACATCCTTCAGATATACCATGACTCTAAGACAGCAGGGCATTGGGGATATTTAAAAACTTGGCACAAGATCCGCAGCACCTACTGGTGGGATGGAATTCGTACAGATGTAGAGGCTTATGTTAAAAGTTGCCCGGTTTGCGCTAGAGCCAAACCAAGAGTGGGCAAGCCTAGAGGACTACTTCAACCTCTGCCTACACCAGAAGGACCTTGGAAACACATTGCTATGGATTTTATAACAGACCTGCCTCCTAGCAAGGGCCGAGACACTATTTGGGTGGTGGTAGATTTGTTTTCCAAACAAGTACATTATGTGGCCTGCAAGGGGATGCCTACGGCTCCCAAATTAGCTGATCTGTTCATAGCGCACATATATAGACTCCATGGCCTCCCAGACCGAATAATCTCTGATAGAGGCAGTTCTTTTACTTCTAAATTTTGGAGGGTGCTACAAGACAAATTGGGGGTTCAATTGGCCCTTAGCACGGCTTTTCACCCGGAGACTGACGGTCAGAGCGAGAAAACTAACCAAAGTCTCCAGAGATACCTGCGTTCTTATACTAACTACCTGCAAGATGATTGGTTTGATCTACTTCCACATGCCGAGGTTGCTTTCAATAGCGCAGTACACAGCAGCACTGGGAGCTCTCCCTTTTCGATTAACTATGGTTTTGAACCTAAGCTCCTCCCTGCCCTGCCTGTAAAAAAAACTGACCCGGTTCAGGTGACCCAGTGGGCTGACAAAGTCAGAGGGGCTTGGCCCACCATTGTCAAAGCTTTGCACGAAGCTAAAAAACAGTATAAAAATCAGGCTGACAAGAAAAGGGCAAAAGGTTGGGATATTAAGCCTGGTGATATGGTTTACCTTTCCACCAAGAACTTGAGGTCTAAGTTTCCTTCCAAAAAGCTAGGCCCAAAGTTTGTGGGTCCTTTTCCAGTTAAGAGACTTGTTAATGATGTTACTGCTGAATTGATTCTTCCTAAGACCTATCGTCATCTTCATCCAGTTTTTCATTTCAGTTTGTTGAAACCTGATTGTGCGGTTGACCCCTGGAAACCAGTTGACTCACCACCTCTGCCTTTGATGGTTGATGGGCATCAACACTTTGAAGTTTCGAAGATTCTAGACTCTCGGGTTCATCGAGGCAGACTACAATACCTGATCCGGTGGAAACACTTTCCTGTTGACCATTCAGAATGGGTGTCTGCTGGTCATGTCAATGCTCCTGATTTGATTGCTCATTTTCATGAACGCTATCCAGACAAGCCTTCCTTGTCTTCAGTTGCTTGATGTTTCTTTCATTTTTTTGGGGGGGGGGGTTTCTGTTTTCAGGGGGGCAGACTGTTAGAATCCTGTTAGTATTCTATCAGATATGTAGTATAGTGTGGGGATGATGGGATGATGGGTTAGCTATGTGAGAGTGCAGGTGCTTTATCAAGTGACCTTGGGTGGCTGGCTCGGCTGGCTGGGAACGGATGAGATGTTTGGGAAAAGGAAGGAGGGGTTGTGAGCGCGGGCTTTTTGCACATTCTTTTCACTAACTGTAGGGGGGGATTTTTTCAGTCTCAGCTAAAACGTCTGATAGCCAGGACTGACCTATGGATCTTCCAATAAAGTTCTGTTAATTCTTTAATTAAACTGACTGGTTGGTTGTCTAAAGGTGCTGCTGTCTATTTCATGACACCAACACACACCAAATAAAATTTTTAAAAAATTAGATTTGATTTCAATATGGTAATGTTAATTCCAATGCTTATGACATGCAGGTACTTAGCAGGAAAACTGTCACTTATAAACACAACAAACTACAGATCCCTAGCATTTCTTTCTGCAGTGTGTTTTGGACCTTACTTTAAAAAAAATAGTCCAGATTTAAATGCTGCTGTAAAAATTATTTCCATCTCCCAGCTATGAGATGTTTGGGGGAAAATGAGAAAGTGTTGGGGGGAAGGACTGCCAATATACTAGGTGATGCATTCTGGGGTATGTACAATTTGCAGCCAAGTAAGTGACCCTAGGCATGTCACACACTCTCAGCCTCAGAGGATGGTAATGGCAACCCCCATTTGAAGAAACATTCCATTCTTTAATGATAAGGTTGCCTTAGGGTCACCATAAGTCGGAAAGGACTTGAAGACACACAAGAACAACAAAAAGTCTGCAGTTGTTTCATTGGTACTACATGGGAATAGGTGCCAGTATGGTGTAGTGGTTTGAGTGTTGGACTACCACTCTGGAGACCTGGGTTTGATTCCTCACTCTGCCATGAAACCCACTGGGTGAACTTGGACAAGTCACACACTCTCAGCCTCAGAGGAAGGCAATGGCAAAGCTCTTCTTGAGAGAATCTTGCCAAGAAAACCCCATCATCACCATTAAGTCAGGAACAATTTGAAGGCACACAAAATACACATATAACCTCCAAGTAAGGAACTTGGTTCTTCTTTAGATAAATCTTCAAGGGTACACGTTCTTTCTCTCTCATTGTGCAGAATTATTTGTTAAAGAAGCCATGCCCAAGCAACACATCAAATTTGGCTGTGTCTGCATTGCAGAAATTTATTAAAGCAATTTGACACTGCTTTAACTGCCCTGACTCAAGACTATGGAATTCTGGGATTTGAAGTTTTGTGAGATATTTAGCCTTTTCTGTCAGAGAGCTCTAGTACCACAAAGCAAACTGCAGATCCCAGGAGTCCATAGGATGGAGCCATGGCAGTTAAAGCAATGTCAAACTGCATTATTTCTGCAGTGCAGATTCAGGCTGCATCCATACTGCAGAACTGATGCAGTTTGACACCGCTTTAACTGCCTTGGCTCCATATTATGAGAGCTATTAGATTTGTAGTTCAATTGGCTACTTAGTCTCCTCTTTTCCAGGACATGCCCTCCATGTCAACCCTCTCTCTAAGCATGGCTAAGAAGCATGGATTTACATTTATATTAGTGTTTTTAGCTTTCTCTACATTTTTTTCTTGTATGTCCTACATTTTTTGTAGTGACTTGTCCTCCTTTGCATTGAACACATTTGGTCACCCTGTCTGAGTATCGGAGTATGACTCTGGAGGCGAGGGTTCGAGTCCCTGTTTAGCCATGAAACCCACTGAGTGACCTTGGGCAAGTCACACTCTCTCAGCCTCAGAAGAAGGCAATGGCAAACTCCCTCTGAAGCCTTAGGGTTGCTGTAAATTGGAAACAACTTAAAGGCATACAACAACAACAATCTTAGAAGTCACACTTTCTCAGCCTCAGAGGGTGGCAAAGGTAATCCCTGTCTGAAAAAAACAACACATAGGCAAGACATGATAGGTTCATGATAGGTTTGCCTTAGTGAAATGACTCAAAGGCATACAAAAACAACAATCTTAGAAGTCACACTTTCTCAGCCTCAGAGGGTGGCAAAGGTAAACCCTGTCTGAAAAAAGGAGAAAGCCTGGGAAGGTGCTTGGGGGGGCGATTGGGGCAGGAGGGGAAGCCTGGGAAGGGGCTTGGGGGGGTGATTGGGGCAGGAAGGGAAGCCTGGGAAGGGGCTTGGGGGCGATTGGGGCAGGAAGGGAAGCCTGGGAAGGGGCTTGGGGGGGCGATTGGGGCAGGAAGAGAAGCCTGGAAAGGGGCTTGGGTGGGCGATGGGGGCAGGAAGGGAAGCCTGGGAAGGTGCTTGGGGGGGCGATTGGGGCAGGAAGGGAAGCCTGGAAAGGGGCTTGGGGGGGTGATGGGGGCAGGAAGGGAAGCCTGGGAAGGTGCTTGGGGGGGTGATGGGGGCAGGAAGGGAAGCCTGGGAAGGGGCTTGGGGGGGCGATTGGGGCAGGAAGGGAAGCCTGGAAAGGGGCTTGGGGGGGCGATGGGGGCAGGAAGGGAAGCCTGGGAAGGTGCTTGGGGGGGGGTGATGGGGGCAGGAAGGGAAGCCTGGGAAGGGGCTTGGGGAGGCGATTGGGGCAGGAAGGGAAGCCTGGGAAGGGGCTTGGGGGGGCGATTGGGGCAGGAAGGGAAGCCTGGGAAGGGGCTTGGGGAGGCGATTGGGGCAGGAAGGGAAGCCTGGGGAAAGCTGGGAAGGCGGTGAGGGGAGCGATGGGGAAAGGAGCGATGGGGAAAAGAAGAAAGCTGGGAACGGGAGGGAGATAGTGATGGGGGGGAAAAGAAAGCCCCTGAGGACAGGTGGAAAGCTGGGAGGAGGGGGAAAAAGGCGTGGAGAGAAGAAGGAGGACCTCCTCTTCCTTCTGGCCTTCGTCCTTCTCTCCCCAGCTCCTTCCTGCCTCGCACCTCTATCTTCCTCCTCCTCCTCCTCATACCCGGCGCTCCTTATATCCGGCGTATAAGACCCCCCCCCCCCCCCCCACTTTAGCCCCAGCTTTTCCGGGTTAAAAAGTCGTCTAATACGCCGGAAAATACGGTAATTCCTGCAATCCCTTGATAAATAAATACCCATGGCTTCCTTAATAATGGAGTCCATCCGTCTGTCCTGTGGCCTCCCTCCTTCCCTCCACCTTCCCCAGCATTATTGTCTTTTCCAAAGAGCCCTTCCTTCTCATGATGTCTCCAAAGTACGACAGTCTAAGTCTTGTCCTCTTGGCTTCTTCTTCCAGGGAGGTTTCCAACTGGATCTGTTTTAGGACCCACTTGTTTGTTTGTCCTTTTGGCTGTCCATGGGATCCTCCTCAGCATCTTCTCCAGCCCCACATTTCTTCCTATCACCTTTCTTAACTGTCCAGCTCTCACATCCGTACATGGTAATAGGGGATACAGTGACTTGTATGATTCTGACATTTCTTTGCATTTTAGGATCTTTTCTAGTTCTTTCATAGTTGCTCTCCCCATTCTTAGTCTTCGTCTGATTTCTTTTTTCTCCTCCTCCTCCATCTCCTCCTCCTCCTCCATCTCCTCCTCCTCCTCCTCTTTCTCCTTCTCCTCTTTTTCCTTCCCCTTCCCCTTCTCCTTCTCCTCCTCCTCCTTCTCCTCTTTCTCCTTCTCCTCCTCCTCCTCCTCCTACCCCTCCCCCTCCCCTTCTCCTCTTCCTCCTCCTCCTCTTCCTCCTCCCCTTCTCCTCTTCCTCCTCTTCCTCTTCCTCCATCTCCTCCTCCTTCTCCTTCTTGTCTCCTCCTCCTCCTCCTCCTCCATCTCCTTCCCCTCCTCCTCCTCCTTCTTCTCCTTCTCCTTCTTCTCCTCCTCCTCATCCTCCTTCTTTTTCTCCTTCTCCTTCTCTTCCTCTTCCTCTTCCTCCTTCTCCTTCTTCTTGCCTGGCCTTGTCCCTGGCTTCAGTCCAAGGCTTTGGGCTCCCTCTCATTGAGGTTCAGGAGGAGGTCTGAGCACTGTGTAAATCCTCATCAACGTCAGTCTATACCAGGGATCGGCAACCTACGGCCCGCGGGCCGGATCCGGCCCAGAGAGGCCTTGTTACTGGCCCCGTTTTGTTTCTGCTGCCGCTGTCGCCGCAGCACTATCGACGCCACAGTTTTGTTTTTTTTTGCCAGGCTTCTCCGGCAACACAAAATGGCTGCCGGGTTGCTCCCGGCAAGCTCCGCCCCCTGTGCTCCGCGCCCTCCTCCTGGGAGGCAAAGCAAACTACAGAAGCTGGCCAGGATCCGCTTCTGAAGCCAGCTTCAGAAGAGGACCCTGGCCGGCCGGGCGCTCAGCTCGCTCTCCTGAGGCCAGTCCCCTTCACTTTCCACGGGTGTCCTCAGCCCTCCCTTGGGAAGAAGAGGGAGGGCTGAGGACACCCGTGGAAGTGAAGGAGACTGGCCTCAGGAGAGCGAGCTGAGCGCCCGGCCAGGATCCTCTTCTGAGGCGTTTCCTTCGCCTCCTTGGCTGTCCCCCCCTCTTTTCCCAAGGGAGACAGCCAAGGAGGCGAAGGAAACGCCTCAGAAGAGGACCCTGGCTGGCCGGGCGCTCAGCTCACTGTCCTGAGGCCAGTCTCCTTTGCTTCCACGGGTGTCCTCAGTCCTCTCTTGGGAAGAAGAGGGAGGACTGAGGACACCTGTGGAAGCGAAGCAGACTTGCCTCAGGACAGCGAGCTGACCGCCATTTGCCATTTCCACCCTCTGAGGCTGAGAGAGTGTGACTTATGTGCTGTGGCGGGCACGCGCGCGCGTGCTGCACACGAAGGAGGGTGCGTGGGGGCGCATCACGCACGGAGGAGGGTGTGCGTGCGCGCAGAGGAGGGCGTGCGCGCGCGCATAAGCGCGCACGTGTGCCCCCGCCGCCCCCCCCCGCCCGGCCCAGTCGAGACCTGGGCTAAGGGAGACTGGCCCAGGTCTCAAAAAGGTTGCCTGCCCCTGGTCTATACGATGGCTGCCTCTGAATTATGTTTCTTGGGATGAACACAGTGTCCCATACGAGGCA
This sequence comes from Phrynosoma blainvillii, assembly GCA_026167975.1. Lineage (NCBI taxonomy): Eukaryota > Metazoa > Chordata > Lepidosauria > Squamata > Phrynosomatidae > Phrynosoma > Phrynosoma blainvillii. Next base: position 2,556,038 of record JANUYF010000002.1, on the reverse strand, counting down.
AAAGGTAGGATTCCCTTCAGGCAAAGAAAAGCTTTTGAGAAGCATGAATGCAAACTGAGATGCCTGGGATGGTGAGAATTTATGTCATTCTTCTGAAAAAGTACAGAAAGAGCCTGAAAGAGGACAGAGACAGAGATTTATTTCCCCATCTGTGAATCCCATTTATCAGAATTTTAGAAGTCATAAATACTTGTACCCAAAGAGATCATCTCAGTAACCGGCCTGTTGCTCTCAATCTGTCACCCACCTTTTCATCAAAGTGTGAGTCTCTGGAGACCCAGCCCGGTGTAGCAGCTACAGTGCTTGGACCGGGGCATTGGAAGACCAGGGTTCGGGTCCCCACTCAGGCCTGGGAATTCATAGAATCCTATTAGGAGGCACAGATTGTCATCATTCTGCCATGCAGGAATACATAGGATCCTAAGGCTGGAAGAGACACCAAAAGGCCATCCAGTCCAACTCCATTTTGTCATGCAGGAATACATAGGATCCTAGAGTTAGAAGAGACCCCAAGGGGCCATCCACTCCAACCCCATTTTGCCATGCAGGAATACATAGGATCCTAGAGCTGGAAGAGACCCCAAGGGGCCATCCACTCCAACCCTATTCAGCCATAGGATCCTAGAGCTGGAAGAGACCCCAAGGGGCCATCCAGTCCAACCCCATTTTGCCATAATAATAATAATAATAATAATAATAATACGGTTTATTTATATACCGCCCCTCTGGCGAGCCAATCGAGGCGGTGAACAACAATATATTACAACAAATTAAACAACAATATATTACAACAAATTTACCAAATTAAACAATATACAACAATCACAATCACAACAACAGAACAAATAACATCAAAACAAAACCCATTTTAAGTTAAACCAAATCCTTCCCTCCTCCCCGAACATCAAAATGAATTACAATGAAGTCCCATCTCTCCATCTCCCACCCATCCATCCCCCCAAAACATACTAACAAATTAAAATTAAGATTAACTAAAAATATACAGTTTAAAAATACATAATTCCTGCCATTGTAGACCTCCGAGGGCTGCAAGCTGACAAAAACAGTCCTCCGAAGTCATAGGACACCGTTGCTTGTCACATGGTGCTGGTGGAAGGCGGAAACTGCCCACTCTCCAGGGAGGCTCACCAACACAGCTGATGGGAGGGAAGGTGTTGGGCGGGATACGCGTCCTCCGCTTGTCCTCCTAGGCTGCCCTGCCCCAACACAGCTGATGGGATACATAGGATTTTAAAGCTGGAAGAGACCCCAAGGGGCCATCCAGTACAACCCCATTCTGCCATGCAGGAATACATAAGATCCAAGAGCTGGAAGATACGACAAGGGGCCATCCACTCCAACCCCATTTTGCCATGCAGAAACACATAGGAACTTAGAGCTGGAAGAGACCCCAAGGGGCCATTGACTCCAACCCCATTTTGCCATGCAGGAATACATAGGATCCTAGAGCTGGAAGAGACCCCAAGGAGCCATCCGCTCCAACCCCATTTTGCCATGCAGGAATACATAGGATCCTAGAGCTGGAAGAGACGACAAGGGGCCATTGACTCCAACCCCATTTTTCCATGCAGGAATACATAGGATCCTAGAGCTGGAAGAGACCCCAAGGAGCCATCCGCTCCAACCCCATTTTGCCATGCAGGAATATATAGGACCCCAGAGCTGGAAAAGACCCCAAGGGGCCATCCACTCCAACCCCATTTTGCCATGTAGGAAGAAATAGGATCATAGAGCTGGAAGAGACCCCAAGGGGCCATCCACTCCAACCCCATTCTGCAATGCAGAAATACATAGGATCCTAGAGCTGGAAGAGACCCCAAGGGGCCATCCACTCCAACCCCATTTTGCCATGCAGGAAGACATAGGATCCTAGAGCTGGAAAAGACCTCAAGGGGCCATCCACTCCAACCCCATTTTGCCATGCAGGAATACATAGGATCCTAGAGCTGGAAAAGACCCCAAGGGGCCACCCACTCCAACCCCATTTTGCCATGTTGGAATACATAGGATCCTAGAGCTGGAAGAGACCTCAAAGGGCCATCCACTCCAACCCCATTTTGCTATGCAGGAATACATAGGATCTCAGAGCTGGAAGAGACTCCAAGGGGCCATCCACTCCAACCCCATTCAGCCATAGGATCCTAGAGCTGGAAGAGACCCCAAGGGGCCATCCTGTCCAACCCCATTTTGCCATGCAGGAAAACATAGGATCTTAGAGCTGGAAGAGACCCCAAGGGGGCATCCAGTCCAACCCCATTCTGCCATTCAGGAATACATAGGATCTAAGAGCTGGTACAGAGCCCAAGGGGGAATCCAACCCCATTCAGCCATGCAGGAACATCTAGCATCCTAGAGCTGGAAGAGACCGCAAGGAACCATCCGGTCCAACCCCTTTCTTCTGCCATGCAGCAATCCATAGGATCCTAGAGTTGGGAGAGACCCCAAGGGGCCATCCAGTCCAACCCCATTCTGCCATGCAGGAATACATAGGATCCTAGAGTTGGAAGAGACCCCAAGGGGCTATCCAGTCCAACCCCATTCTGCCATGCAGGAATACATAGGATCCTAGAGTTGGAAGAGACCCCAAGGAGCCATCCAGTCGTACCCCTTTCTTCTGCCATGCAGGAATACATAGGATCCTAGAGTTGGGAGAGACCCCAAGGGGCCACCCAGTCCAACCCCATTCTGCCATGCAGGAACATCTAGCATCCTAGAGCTGGAAGAGACCCCAAGAGGCCATCCACTCGGACCCCTTTCTTCTGCCATGCAGGAAGACACCATCCAAGCCCTCCTTGTGACAAATGGCTATCCAGCCTCTGTTTAAAAACAGCCTCCAGAGAAGGAGACTCCATCACACTCAGTCTGGGGCTGCATTGCACTGCAGAACTAATGCAGTTTGAAGCCACTTTAATTGCTGTAGCTCCATGCTGTGGGATCCTGGGATTTGTAGCTTTGTGGGACATTTAGCCTTCTGTCTGAGAGCTCCGGTGCCAAAACAAGCACAAGCTACAAATCCCAGGCTTCCATAGCATGGAGCCCTAAATGGCCTTTGAAAAGGGCCTCCTCTCCGGCCACAATGGTGTTGTCTTTTTAAATGCCGTTCCTGAGGGGTCTCTTCCATGGGGTCGCCATGAAGCCAAGTTGAAATGAGAGTACTTTGGGAGTTTCATCTATTGAGTTCCACGAATGTGGGCCAGTTGCTGTGTCCTTTTTGGCTGCCCCTTCCCACTGAACACTGTTTTGTCCTTTGTTTTATTCTCAGTCAGTGGCACAGGATCAGCAGAATCCATTGCTGACGAATATCAAGACATAAGTCGATGAGTGAGTTTCAATGGGTTTCCCTTATGGGCCAAGGCCTGGAGCAACCAATGAAGAAGGCCAGAAAGTGCCAAGGCTGGATTAATGCTGAACCCCAAAAACTAAACAAACTAAAATAATGACCACAGAGGATCTACAAGAATTAATCCGAGAGAATGAGAAAACTGAGACAGTCCAAGAGTTCCCATACTTTGGTTCAAATATTGATCAGAATGGAGGCTGCAGACTAGAAACCAGGAGGAGGCCTGGCAAGGGGAAGGGCAGCGATGAAAGAAAGGACAGGATCCTAAAGTGTCACTAAACACTAAAGTGAAGTCCAAGCCATGGTATTCCCCATCTCCATGTATGGAAGCAAGAACTGGACAATGAAGAAAGCGGATAGGAACAAAATGAACTCATGTGAGATGCAATGCTGGGGAAGAGTGCTGAGGATGCCCTGGATGGCCAAGAAGGCAAAGCAATGGGTCCTTGGACAGATGAAGCCAAACTCTCCCTGGAAGCCAAGATGCCTAAATGGAGGCTGGTGTGCTTTGGCCACATCATAAGGACAAATAGATCCCTGGAGAAGACAAGGATGCTGGGAAAGGCAGGGAGCGGTAGAAAGCCATGGTTAGACTCAATCCAAGAGGCCACCGGTCTGGGCCTGTAGGACCTGAGCAGAGCATTGGAGGACATGAGGTCTTTGAAGGGGTCTCTTCCATGGGGTCGCCATGAAGCCAAGTTGAAATGAGGGCACTTAACAACAACAACCACAACCACTACCATCACCTTAGGAGGTCTAGAACAGAACAGAATTGGGGCCAGCATTTCTTTGGCTGGAATCCTGTTGGGAATGTACGCTGGTCTTATGGTCACTTAGCTCAGCTTAAGGTACTGTTTGGCCAGGCCATGATGGAGATTGGGGGCAAAAGAGAACCCCTTTCCTCTCCTAGTTAGGAGAAAGAAGTGTCCTGCCGGCTCCCAAAGGACTTGGCGGGACAGTCGGATCTCTGCCGTCCATCCTTCCGTCCATCCGTCTTTTCCTGTCATACCTTCGTATTCCTTGTGGGCCTGAGAGTGCTAAAGCCCCATTACATACCCTCCATCCTTTAGCACTCACCACCATGGAGGACAAGGCACTGTAAAATGTAGGACATCTGTGCTTTGATTGTGCATTTGGATTTGCCCATTGGTCAACACGGCTATCCCTGGATGTTTTCTGGGTGTGAAGATAACTGAATCCTGAAGAGACAGCCAGTGGACTCGGACCTTCCTATTTGAGGGTCTGACCTCCGACAAAGGCAAAACATTTTTCTTCTTACATTTGGACTGGATTGGCATGTTTTACCTCAACACCGCCTAAAGTTTTCCTGATGCAAAAGCATGAAGAAATCCAGTGCCCTCTGCCTAACAAAGGATGGAGACACAGTGGATTGTGTTGTGATGCAAATGGATGTTAAAATTCCTGGCGTTGGAGAATCTCCCAGTCTGAACAAAAACAGCCAAACGCCAGGCCTGGGACTAACATCTTCAATCCCCCCCCCCCCCCGCTTAGTTTGTAATGTTAACACTGTGCCTGATGAAGAAGCCGGTGAAGCTTCAAAAGCTTGCAACATGTATACTGTGCATTTTGCATGGCCAATAAAGGTACCAGTGTTTGTGGATCTTTTCTACTGGAAATGCCCGCCTAAGGCAAAGGGAGGGCTGGGAATGGGGAATATAGGGGTGCCCTCCCGACCCCCGACCCCCATCCATTGAGGAGGAAGGAGGTCCTGGGATGGATGGGCAAAGGGGCTCCGCTTTTGGACCCATTCTGCTTTCGGACATCCATCCCTCCGCCTCTTCTAGGACCTGTCCAGCATTTCTAGGTTCTGTCCAGGAGGAATTCCAAAATGTCCTCCACTTTGAGCATCACTAAGAAGCTTATTGAGCAAGAGTAGGCAATCTTTCCCCTTTAAGGGCCGAGGGACTTCAGCTCCCAGAAGCCTCAGCCATGTTGGCCAATAGTCCCATGTTGGCCAATAGCTCCAGGGATTCTGGGAGCTGAAGTCCCTTGGCCCTTAAAGGGGAAAGGTTGCCTACCCCTGTTTGAGTAACACAATGTTTGCAGTCCCCCTTTGGGAAATGTGTCTATACTTGGCATCCTGTCCTCTGCTGCTAATAAGGGAAGAGGATGGATCCTCCTAAACTTCTTTTGTTTTCCCCAGGAGCAGTAAAAGGCAAGACTCGCACCCAGAGCTCAGGACAGCTTCTTCCCCAAAACCCAACTGATTGTGAACCTGACTTTCTTGCTGACTATCCAATCTATCCACGGCCACATTTCAAACCTGCCTGGTTTTTCACACACCCAGCAATTATTATTATTCTTTATTTATAAAGGGCTGTAGCAGATTACCAGAAGAAAGAGAGACTTGGGACCCAGGTAGGATGAAAAAGAACAGGCTTTATTAAAAATGGCCGCTATGAGGCTTGATGGAGTCCTCTCCCAAAGAGTCAAGCCTCCCGAATGAAGGCAGAACCCTTTCTTTTATACACAGGCGTAAACAAGGCTTTGACATCACAAATGGTTACTTATCCATTATCTGTCTGTTCATACCTTCCCTCTTTTTCTAACTTATAACAACAACAGAAACATTGCTATCTATTGAAGCAAGGAAGCTCTGCAAGGTCTCTGAACACAAAGGCAGGAAGGCCCTGAGTCTCTACATTGTCAGCATTTTAGCCGAGGTCTTTCTCTAGCAAAGGCTCCTGGAGGCAAAAGGCAAAAGCACATTTCCAGCCATTACAATTGGCAGGTATTGAAGACGGTAGCACTATATTTGGAATACCTTTCTCCATCGCTCTTATTAGCCACCTCAAGCGCTGCAAATATATACTGAGGCCACTCTTTCCACCAATTCAATTAAGGTATTTCCTTTGATATCTGTTAATTCCTTTGGATGGAGTACAGGTCAAGCTTCTCTCCAAATCATCATTAGCAAGAGTATCAGAAATATCTGTCCATTTCCACAAGGATTTTGGCCAGCCATTGTTGATAACCGGATTTGTGCTCCACAAACTAACTCTATCTTGCTTGTTCTTTTTTTTTTTTGTAATTTTTTAATTTATATTTTATTAACATATACTATTCAAACATATCTATAAAGTTGACACACCAATTTCTTTTTCAATAATTATATACAAATATTTACAATTGACTTCCAAAGTATCTCCAGTTTGTACTCAACCTTAGTTCAATGTTCACTCGTCTTCATATATATGTAATTTTAAATATTGAATCCACTGTGTGTTATAACAATAGCTTTAATTATCTTGATCTTTAATAGTCACTTTTCACCTTTTATTTAGTCAGTTTACTAATTTAGGGTAACCCATCAGTCTATATCTCTATTCAATTAAATTTTCTCTTTTACAGTATTGCAGTATCGGAGTCCAGTCTTGTTCAGTACTCTCTACATTTTGTTTATTCAGTCTAGCTGTGAGTATATCCATACTCATCATTTCGATAAGCCTTTTAAACCACTCGCTGGTTGAGGGCACTTCTGCTAGTTTCCATTTTTTTTGCTAGTGTAATCCGAGCTGAAGTTATCATATACAATAATATCCTCCCATATTTCCTTTCCATTTTTGCTGGGATCTTATTTGTCATGTTCAACAGATATATTTCTGGTATCATGTCATAACTTATTTTAAATATTTCACAGATTACCTTATGAACAGTTGTCCAATACTTCCTAACTTTGCCACAGTTCCACCATACATGTAACCAACACCCTGTAGTTTGCTTACACTTCCAACATCTGTTATTACCATTCCTGTGAATTTTTGCTAATTTCGCTGGGGTGAGGTACCAACGTTGCTCCATTTTTAGATAGTTTTCTTTCATGTCTTGACATTGAGTAAATTTTTGTGTCTTCATTCTTGCCCACTCCCAACTTTCCAAATCAATGTCCCTGCCAATATCCTTGGCCCATCTAATCATCGTATCTTTTACTAAGTCTTGTTCCAAATCTATTGCTTGTAAAGTCTCATAGTATTTGGAAGTTAGTTTTTTTCCATTTTGCTTAATCACTTTATCCAATTTGGTGTCTGCCTCTTCAAATCCCAATTTTTTATCATCTGCTTTGAATCTGTCCATTAGCTGTTTATATGGAAACCAATGTAAATTTTTATCCAATTCTTTCAAATTCTCTAAAGGTTTTAATTCATAGCTTCCACTCCTTGTTTTGCTCAAGATGTCTCGATATCTCAACCATTTGGGTACTTCTCGCCATCTTCCAAAAAAGGCTTCTTGTGGTGACACCCATAAAGGTAATTTTCTGTAGAATTTTTCCTTACAACACAACCAAATCCTTATCAATGATCTTCTTACATAATGATGCTCAAATTCTTTGTGCACTTTTGTCTTATTATACCACATATATGCGTGCCAACCAAATCTCAAATTAAATCCTTCTAAGGCGAGAGTTCTATCATTTTCTAATTTTGCCCAATCCGTGATCCAAGTTAATGCATTTGCATAATAATAAGTCTTTAAGTCTGGTAAGTTACAACCTCCATTTTTCTTCTTATCAATCAGTGTCTTCCACTTTATCCTAGATTTTTTACCTGACCAGATGAATTTTACAAGATCTTTCTTCCATTGTATAAGTGGTTTATCATTTAAAAGCACTGGAATATTTTGAAACAAAAAGTTCATCTTTGGTAGTATCATCATTTTAATTGTCTCTATTTTTCCCAACAATGATAAATTTAATTTTGTCCATTTATTAAGATCTTTTTTAATTTCCTTCCATAGTCTTTCATAGTTATTTTCAAATAAATCAGGATTCCTCTTTGCAATCCAAATCCCCAAATATTTAATTTTCCTCTCAACTTTGAATCCTGATAAAGACTGTAGTTTAATCTCTTCTTCCTTTGTCATATTCTTTGTAAGCATTACTGTCTTTTCTTTATTTATCTTTATTCCAGAAACTTTTTCAAAGTCCAACAAAATTCCTTGAAATTTCTCTATCCAGCTTAGAGGTTCTTCCATAAATATTACCACATCATCTGCAAAGGCTTTTAACTTGTAATGTTGTCCTTTAATCTTTAGTCCTTTTATATCCATGTCATCTCTAATTTTGTCATTTAACAATTCCGATACCATGATGTATAGCAAAGGAGATAATGGACATCCTTGCCTAGTACCTTTTTGAATATCAAATTTTAAACTTTTCTCTCCATTATCAATTTTGCACTCTGCTTTTTGTAAATATTACTTATCCATTCAAAAAAGTTTTCTCCCATGTCCATTTTTTTATCACCTCCAGCATAAAGTCCCATTTTACCTTATCAAAGGCCTTTTCTGCATCAAGAAAAATCATTGCAACTTTTTTCTCATTGTTTTTTTCATAATATTCAATTGCATTTAATACTGTCCGTATATTTTCTCTCATATGTCTTGATGGCAAGAATCCTGCTTGATCCTCATGTATTAGTTTTTTAAAAATGTTCTTTAATCTTGAAGCTAATATTGTCATAAAAATTTTGTAATCCACATTTAATAATGAAATCGGTCTATAATTCTCTACTTTCAGTTTATCTTTACCTTCCTTTGGTATGAGAGTAATGTTAGCCTCTTCCCAAGATTCTGGTATTCCTTGTTCTTTAATTTTGTTAAATAAGTCTTTAAGTGGTACTACTAATTCCTTCTCAAATATTTTATAATATTCTGCTGTAAAACCATCTGGTCCAGGTGTTTTGTTTATTTTTTGACTTCTAATTGCTTGTTCTACTTCAACAGTAGTAAACGGAGCATTCAACATTTCTTTGTCTGCCATTGAAATTGTTTTTACATTCCAGCTCATCAATGCTTTAGCTAACAGCGTCTTCCGATCCGTTTCAGAGTTTGGGTCCTTATATAATTTAGCATAATATTTTGTAAATATTTTTTTAATCCCTTCTTAATTAGTTATAGTTGATTCTTTATCAACTATTTTTTGGATTAATTTCTTTTCTTTTTCTTTTTTCAGTCTATTTGCCAGCCATCTCCCAGTCTTATTTGCAAATTCAAAATTTTTTTGTTTAAGATATGTTAACTTTTTTCGACTTCTTTTGTCAATAATACATCCAGTTTAATTTGTAATATTTTGAGTTGGTTTCTCAGTTCTTTTCTATTAGATTGTTCTTGGATTTCTTTCTCTTTTTTTGTATTTCTTCAGTCAATTTTTCCAATATCTTTAGAACAAGCAAGATATTGGAAAAATTGGAAATATCTTGCTTGTTCTAAAGATATTCCTGCCCACCCTGCTACAAATTCTTCCCAGGTTTAAACATAAAATGATCCCAAATGTCCTATCCTTTGCCACAATTCTGTGCATGTTGGAAGACCTTTGCGTTTGCTTTCCCCCTCCTTGGATAGATAGGGATTTCCTGCATGCAAACTATTCCCTCTCTCATTCAAACTAACTGTGGGACTTCAGTCACTTCCCCTTAGGGACTGACAGACATTATCTCAAAGATTTTCAACTGAGCTGTCGTGTTTTCATCTTCTTTGGAAAGAGAGTGAGATAAATATTTCTATTCTATCCGAACTACTCACTAGCTAGATCAGGATAGAGCTTCTATGTAAATATAGATCAAAGCCATTATTAAATGTTTGTTTTAAACTGCAAGCTAGGTGTTTGTTGTTTTTGGAGTCAGTCTCAGTTCTTAAGGAAGCATAGTTAGAGAAAGACATGTTTCTGCCACTCTGCTAATTTAAAGCCAGACACTAAGAGGCTTGGCTTTGACATTTTTAAATATTTTTATTTCCTTATCAAAGGCTAAAGCCTTAGGAAACTTAAACTACCCCACAGTCCAGCTATATGCTGGAATTGGAGAGCCTTCGGACATCTGTATTTGTGTCTTTCAGAGGTCCTATAAAATAGACTAAACACAGTCTACTCCCACAGCTTTCCAAAAATACAGAGTACAGTTGGCCCTCCATTTTTGTAGGAGATCCATTCTGGACCCCCCCTTGCAAAAACAGATTTGCAAATATTCAAGCCCAATTGATTTAAATGGAGGCTGCCCCTCTGTGAATATGCAAAACCAAGGATTTGAAGTCTGCGAGAATTCGAGTGACTGTATTACAATTATACAAAAGAAGAAAACAACAACAATTGTACAAGGGTTAACACACACCCCATTTCCATTCATTGAATCTCAGAGTCCTCAAATCTGGATACGGCTCCCATTTGAGATACACACAAGTATAAACAAAGCCTGGAAAATCCCTTCCTCCCAAAAATTGCACCCCTAGATTTACTAACTCACATTTAGGTATTCTTGGATCTTCTGGAGGTGAAGGAAACCCTACGAATAGTCCGTTTGGGTGGAACTGCATCTGGCATTAATAAAGAGGTCAGTCCACTACTCTTGTGTCCTTTCAGAGTCCATTGGAGGCCACTTCTCCATCTGAGCTTGTGCTGGATCTGCGCCTGTGGCCTTCTTTTTCCATGGCTTCACTCGAGTGTGAAGAACAGTCCTCCAAAGAGCCTCTGCTTAGAAATCTCCAAGGAAGGAAGGAAGGAAGGAAGGAAGGAGAGTCCTCCAGCCTCCAAAGCAGTGCTTTTAGCCTCCTTAGGGTGCATGAGAGAGGCATCTGCTCCTCCATCCCACTGGGCTTGGCTTTGTGGCTTGTGGAGTTCCTGCATACCAGCCAGAAGGGACGTCTACAGACAAAGATTCAAGGCTCAATAACTATCCTCTACCCTAAAAACCTATGCCAAGCTGTGAAATTAGAATGAGCAAGCAACATTTTTATTTCTCTCAGATGGAAAGGAGAGAGAGTTGGGTGTCGTGAGCATACTGAACTCCAAAGCTCTCCCAGCAGTTTCATTCAGATGCTAAACAACATAGGGACCAAAGTGAATTTGGGAGGCACGCGACAGGCCAACAGTCCGAATCCCCCAGCACCATCATCTGAGGGTGCCCCTCCTAGGAGGACTGGATCCATTGTAAAACAGTGCCTCCAAATCCCATCCCAGAGACGTGGCCGGGAACCCCTGGGCCTGGGGGATCACCACCTTCTCCCAAACCTTGCCCAAAAGAGAGATGTAGGAGATTGGCCAGGAATTATCTAGTGTAGTTGGGTTCAGGGAGACTTTTTTTCAGCAAAGTCCTCCCCAAAGCTTCTTTTAGACAGGATGGAAGATATCCCTGCTGGTGTGAGGCTTCAAAATCCCCCTTTCCACCCAGCTGGTCCCAATCTATTCATGTGGCTGTGAAACTGCCCAGAGAGGCTTCTGGTTTAGTCAGTATTTTGCCATCACTGAAGTACTTCACACAGCCGAAATATACACAAAAGGTTTCTCTTCTATGGGTGCTTTTGTTCAGTACGATTGACACCAAAATGGAAAGGGTTTCTAAGTCTCGTGCATTTATATAGCTTTCCCTCTTTGGCAAATTTTATGAAAGAAAGAGCATTACTCCTATCATAGAATCATAGAGTTGGAAGAGCCCACAAGGGCCATCCAGTCCAACCCCCTTCTGCCATGCAGGAACTCCAAATGCTCAACAATTTGGAGTTCCTGCTCAACAATGGCTCCTTTTCAACTTGGAAAAAAGTGACCAGTGGGGTGCCACAGGGCTCTGTCCTCGGCCCAGTGCTATTCAATATCTTTATTAATGACTTGGATGACGGTATTGGGGGCATAGTTATCAAATTTGCAGATGACACCAAATTAGGAGGAGTAGCTAATACCCCAGAGGACAGGATCAAAATTCAAAATGACTTGAACAGACTAGAAAGTTGGGCCAAAGCTAACAAAATGAAATTCAACACGGAGAAATGTAAGGTACTGCACTTAGGGCGGAAAAACGAAAAGTACAGATATATGATAGGGGACACCTGGCTGAATGAGACTACGTGTGAAAGGGATCTAGGAATCCAGGTGGACCACAAGTTGAACATGAGTCAACAGTGCGATGCAGCAGCTAAAAAGGCCAATGCAATTTTGGGCTGCATCAGTAGAAGTATAGAGTCTAGATCAAGAGAAGTCATAGTGCCACTCTATTCTGCTTTGGTCCGGCCTCACCTGGAATACTGTGTCCAGTTCTGGGCACCACAATTCAAAAGGGATGTGGAGAAACTGGAGCGTGTCCAAAGGAGGGCAACTAAAATGGTGAAGGGTCTGGAAACCAAGCCCTATGAGGAACGACTTAGGGAGCTGGGGATGTTTAGCCTGGAGAAGAGAAGGCTGAGAGGTGATATGATAGCCGTGTTTAAATATTTGAAGGGATGTCATATCGAGGAGGGAACAAGCTTGTTTTCTGCTGCTCCAGAGACTAGGACCCGAAACAATGGATGCAAGCTGCAAGAAAAGAGATTCCACCTCAACATTAGGAGGAACTTCCTGACAGTAAGGGCGGTTCGACAGTGGAACACACTCCCTCGGAGAGTAGTGGAGTCTCCTTCCTTGGAGGTCTTTAAGCAGAGGCTGGATGGCCATCTGTCAGGGATGCTTTGATTGGGAATTCCTGCATGGCAGGGGGTTGGACTGGATGGCCCTTGTGGTCTCTTCCAACTCTATGATTCTATGATTCTATGATTCTATGAAATCAAAGCACCCCCAACAGATGGCCATCCAGCCTCTACTTAAAGATCTCCAAGGAAGGAGACTCCACGAAAATCTCCATTGAGGGAGTGTGTTCCACTGTCAAACAGCCCTTACTGTCAGGAAGTTCCTCCTAATGTTGAGGTGGAATCTCTTTTCCTGCAGCTTGCATCCGTTGTTCTGATTCCTATTCTCTGTAGCATCAGAAAACAAGCTTGTTCCCTCCTCAATATGACATCCCTTCAAATATTTAAAGAGGGCTATCATATCCCCTCTTAACCATCTCTTCTCCAGGCTAAACATACCAGTTCCCTGAGTCATTCCTCATCGGGCATAGTTTCCAGACCCTTCCCCATTTTAGTCTCCCTCCTTTGGACACGCTCCAGTTTTTCAACATCCTTTTTGAATTGTGGTGCCCAGAACTGGACACAGGATTATTCCAGGTGAGGGCTGACCAAAGCAGAATACAGTGGCACTACCTCCCTTAATCTACATACTATACTTCTATTGATACAGCCTATAATCTTGATCTTTTTAGCTGCAGCACCACACTGTTGACTAATGTTCAACTTGTAGTCTACTAAGACTTCTAAATCCCTTTCACATGTATAACTCTCATTAAACCAGGGGCCCCCCATCTTATACCTATGTAATTCATTTTTTTGCTCTAAGTGCAGTACCTTACATTTCTCTGTGTTGAAATTTATTGTGTTAGTTTGGCCCAGCTTTCTAATCTATTCAGGTCATTTTGAATTTTCATCCTGTCTTCTGGGGTATTAGCTATTCCTCCTAATTTAGTGTCATCTGCAAATTTGAGAAGCATGCCCCCTATTCCTTCATCCAAATAATTAATAAAGATGTTGAATAGCACTGTGCCCAGGACAGAACCCAACTGGACACCCCACTGGTCGCTTCTCTCCAGGATGATATGGCTTCTCCCCCGTGTGGGTCCTTTGATGTGAATTTAGATGTCCACTCTGACTGAAGCTCTGCCCACATTCCATGCATTTGTATGGCTTCTCTCCTGTGTGGGTCCTTTGATGTGATTTTAAATTTCCACTGTGACTGAAGCTCTTTCCACATTCCATGCATTTATAGGGCTTCGCCCCCGTGTGGGTCCTTTGATGTAAGTTCAGATGTCCACTCCGACTAAAACTCTTTCCACATTCCATGCATTTATAGGGCTTCTCCCCAGTGTGGGTCCTTTGATGTTTGTTTAGGCTTCCACTATCACTGAAGCTCTTTGCACATTCCATGCATTTATAGGGCTTCTCCCCTGTGTGGATCCTTTGATGTATGTTTAGCTCTCCACTCTGAGTGAATCTTTTTCCACATTCCATGCATTTATAGGGCTTCTTCCCCGTGTGGGTCCTTTGATGAATGTTTAGATGTCCACTCCAACTGAAGGTCTTTCCACATTCCATGCATTTATATGGCTTCTCCCCTGTGTGGGTCCTTTGATGTCTGTTTAGATGTCCACTCCAACTGAAGGTCTTTCCACATTCCATACATGTATATGGCTTCTCCCCTGTATGAGTCCTCTGATGTGAGTTTAGATTTCCACTGTGACTGAAGCTCTTTCCACATTCCATGCATTTATAGGGCTTCTCCCCCGTATGAGTCCTTTGATGTACGTTTAGCTCTCCACTCTGAGTGAAACTCTTTCCACATTCCATGCATTTATAGGGCTTCTCCCCCGTATGAGTCCTCTGATGTGATTTTAAATCTCCATTGCGACTAAAGCTCTTTCCACATTCCATGCATTTATAGGGCTTCTCCACTGTGTGGGTCCTTTGATGTGAGTTTAGATTTCTACTGTGACTGAAGCTCTTTCCACATTCCATGCATTTGTATGGCTTATCCCCGGTGTGGGTCCTTTGATGTGAGTTTAGACTTCCTCTTTCACTGAAGTTCTTTCCACATTCTATGCATTTATAGGGCTTCTCCCCGGTGTGGGTCCTTTGATGTAAGTTTAGATGTCCACTCTGACTGAAGCTCTTTCCACATTCCATGCATTTATAGGGCTTCTCCCCCGTATGAGTCCTTTGATGTGAGTTTAGACTTCCGCCGTGGCTGAAGCTCTTTCCACATTCCATGCATTTATGTGGTTTCTCCCCCGTGTGGGTCCTTTGATGTTTGTTTAGATTTCCATTCTGACTGAAGCTCTTTCCACATTCCATGCATTTATAGGGCTTCTCTCCTGTGTGGATCCTTTGATGTATGTTTATATATCCACTCTGAGTGAAACTCTTTCCACATTCCATGCATTCATATGGCTTCTCCCCTGTATGAGTCCTCTCATGTGACTTTAGTGTTCCGCTGTGACTGAAGCTCTTTCCACATTCCATGCATTTATATGGCTTCTCCACTGTGTGTGTTCTTTGAAGTATAATGCAGGCATCACTATCTCTGAAGCTCTTTCCAGATTCCATGTATTCATGTGCCTTCACCACTGTGTGGGTCCTTTGATGGGGATGCAGATGTCCACTAAATGATTTCTGTAATTTGGGTGGGGGGAATAGGAAATAAATAAATATAACAACAATGATGTAAGCCACTCTGAGAGCTTTTGTGGTTAAGAGCAGGCTAGAAATACCTTAAATAAATAAATAAATAAATAAATGATAATGTGGAAAAAGGAAGCCTAATCTAAATGTTGCCCAGGTGAACACTGTCCCTCTCTGATTCTGCCATATTAATTATTACTGCTTTTGCTCTTCATGGTTCAAATTACAATTAAGGCAATTAGAAAACAGTTACTTTATCCCGAGTCCGAGGCCAGGTGGCCTCTCTTCAATGTACACTGTACCAGCCTTGCTGTCCTGCTGCTCTAGGGTTGGAATTTCTAACTCTTGGAAGATTTCAGCATTCTCTCTTCCCCTCCTCAGATAGATAGGGTTTTCCTGCATGCAAACTCTGCTCTCTCCCCTCCTCATTTAAACATCCCATTTGCTCCTACTGAATCACAGGGCAATAATTTTGCAAATTGGTTAAATAACTATATGATTAAGGTCACTCCCCTTTTGGTAAGCTCCGTCGCTTAAAAGATTTTTCACTTGCCCTGTTGGGTCCTCCATCTTCCTCCTCTCTCAACTTTTTTTGGGAAAATGGTGAGATAAAGGTTTCCTCTTTACCTGAATTACATATTCCTTAGCTAGATTAGGATATAGCCTCTATGTATAGGTAGATGAAAGCCATTAGTAAGCTTTTGTTTAAACCGCATGCTACTTCTGTTGTTTCTCATAGAATCATAGAGTTGGAAGAGACCACAAGGGCCATCCAGTCCAACCCTATTCTGCCATGCAGGAACTCCCAATCAAAGCATCCCCGACAGATGGCCATCCAGCCTCTCTTTAAAGACCTCCAAGGAAGGAGTCTCCACTACTCTCCGAGGGAGAAATGTGTTCCACTGTCGAACCGCCCTTACTGTCAGGAAGTTCCTCCTAATGTTGAGCTGGAATCTCTTTTCTTGCAGCTTGCATCCATTGTTTCGGGTCCTAGTCTCTGGAGCAGCAGAAAACAAGCTTATTACCTCCTCAATATGACATCCCTTCAAATATCTAAACACGGCTATCATATCACCTCTCAGCCTTCTCTTCTCTAGGCTAAACATCCCCAGCTCTCTAAGTCAGTCTCAGTTCTTACAGAAGCATAGTTAGACAAGGACACGTTTCTGCTACTCTGCTGTTTTAAAGTTACATCTCAACAGGCTTAGCTCTGATATTTTTGATATTTAAATATTTTTGTTTCCTTAACAAAGTCTGAAGCCTTAGATAACTTGAATTGCCCTACAGCAGGGGTAGGCAAACGTTTTGAGCCGGGGGCCGGGTCACTGTCCATCAGACTATTGGAAGGCCAAAGTAAATAAGTAAGTAAGTAAATAAATAATAATTCTTGCGTACACTGCACACATTATATTTTGAAGTAAAAAAACAAAACGGGAACATATACAATATTTAAAAACCCACTTTGGCCAAGTCACATTCTTTCAGCCTCAGAGGAAGGCTATGGCAAACCCTCTCTGAAGAAAGTTTGCCAAGAAAACCAAGAAAACAGCACCAAATCAGTATCAACACAACAACAATTAATAATGAAAAAATTGACAAGAAAACCCCAAGGGAAAAAAAATCATCATCATTATCATCATCATCAATTAAAAATGCTACCTTAAATGAAAGAAGCAAGTGCAGGGGGGCATGAGTGAAGTGTCTGAGGTTGGAGTCTGGAGAGCTGGCCTCGAATCCCTGCTTGGCTATGCAAACCCACTTTGGCCAAGTCACACTCTCTCAGACTCAGGGGGAAGGCAACGGCAACCCTCCTCTGAACAAACTTTGCCAAGAAAACTCCATGACAGGTTCTCCTTAAGTTTGCTATTAAGGCAGCAAGGACTTGAAGTCACACAACACACACAGAGACACACAACCCCCAGCCATTCCTCAGTATCTGTACTATTGAGAAATGTTAAAAGGGGAAGAAAAAGGGGATGAATGGGGGAATAAAAGAGGAGAAGGAGGAGATGATTCTAAAGATTTGGGTAGGTTCCTCTGTCAAAAGAAAAGAGAGCAATTGGGGAGTCAAAGAATGGCCTCAAGGGCCTGGAAAGGGACCAGAACAGGATACCCAAATGTCCTCACTGCAAAGCAGGACAAGGTGCCACATAACATAGGACATTAATAAAAAATGGAGGACATCCCAAAATAAAACCTTGAAACACTCATATCAACATAAACTCATGCTTCTTAGTGGTGCTCAAAATGGAGGACATTTTGGGAAATCCTCCTGGGCAGAAAACAAAAGCTAAAATCACTCACATAAATAGACTTTAAAAATAGAGGACAGTTTGGAATTCCTCCTGGACAGAAATTAAAGCTAAAATCACTTGCATAAATAGACTTTTAAAATAGAGGACACTTTGGAATTCCTCCTGGACAGAAATTAAAGTTAAAAATGCTCACATAAATAGACTTTAAAAATAGGACACTTTGGAATTCCTCTTGGACAGAAATTAAAGCTAAAATCACTCACATCAACAGACTTTTAAAATAGAGGACACTTTGAAATTCTTCCTGGACAGAAAACTAAAGCTAAAATCACTCACACATCAACAGACTTTTAAAATAGAGGACACCCGCCCCCGAACCAACTTCTGTCCTCCTCACTCTGGCTCTGGCTCTTTATACTCCCTTGCACGCTCCCTTCCTGCTCTTCTTATGCTGAGGAGGAGGAGGTGGAGGAGGAGGAGGGCAGAGGAAGAGGTGCAGGACAGGGGATGAGGAGAGCTGAGGGTGGAGAGCGGAGGAGGGTGGAGGGTGGAGGAAGAAGCAGAGGAAGAGGCGGAGGGTGGAGGAGGAGGAGGAGAGTGGAGGAAGAGGCAGAGGAAAAGGTGGAAGGTGGAGAAAGAGGAGGGTGGAGGAGGGCAGAGGAAGAGGAGAAGGGCAGAAGAGGAGGAGGGTAGAGGAGGGCAGAGGAAGAGGCAGAGGGTGGAGGAGGACAGCGGCAGAGGAAGAGGAGGGCAGAGGAGGAGGAGGGCGGAGGAGGAGGGCGGAGGAAGAGGCAGAGGAAGAGGCGGAGGAGGAGGAGGTCACACGTGCGCTAGAGAGAAAGGCGGCAGTGGCGGGAGGACCGGCGATGGGCCAGTTACAAGGCCTCGACCGGCCAGGTTCAGCTCGCGGGCCATAGTTTGCTGACCCCTGCCCTACAGTAACTCTGACCCATAATTATAACAATTATTTTGCAATATATCTGTAATTACCATACCTACTATTAGCTGTTAAAGGGTGTACACACTTTTTTGGGAGACCCTGAATGTATGTGTATGTACATGGGTGTGTGTTTCTGTGTGTATATATCTACATCTTTTATCTCTCTCACCAAGACTCAGATACAGAAGAAAAAGCCAGGAGAGGGGGAAGCCAACAGGGAGTAGATACAGGTGTCCATAAGTGTTTTTATATATACATACACACACACAAACACACGTATACACACAGCCATATATACACACAGACACACGCATAGGCACATGCCAATATATACCCACACGCACACACACACATACATACATATATATATATATATATATATATATATACACACACTGAGACACACACATATACACACTGTTAGAATATGGATGGCAAATAACTCAAACTACAATAAAAATGACTCCTGAGTGCTTCTTATTAAACATAGTGGAGGGAAAGGAGGAAAGGAGGCATTTAAAATATATTTTATATTCTGTATCGGCCGCTAGAATGGTTTACACTCAAAAATGGAAAGAAAAAGAAGCACCAACTCTGGATGACTGGTTTACAAAATGCCTTGACATGATAGAGTTAGATAAACTAACAGCATTCCTATCTGATAAACTGAACCAAGACTGGGATAAAACTTGGGATTCATTGTTAAATTTCTGTGACCAGAAATGGCATGTCTAAGTTCTTAAACCTAATAGCGCAACCAAAGTCAGAATAAGTAAAAAAGAGACGATGGACTATCTTAGGAGCACCTCTTTATTTTTATTATATTATAATGATATTAACAATACAGCATGGTATATAATCACTCTCACTAGATGTGGATGAACCCTAATGTTATAAATTCAAGAAGAATAAGTTAAAAATGAAATGCTCAGGCCAGAACTCAGATCTTTAAAAAGCCTTTACACTCAGCCAAATGGCCATGGAGAAAAGCATTGCTCTACTCACAGCTGAAAATCCCAGGAACCATGCCAGGCATGGCACACGCCTCCGTTTCCCATCCGCACTGCTGAAGGCGTGTCTGGGAGACCATTAATCCAGCTCTCATAGGAGACAAAAACTCTTCCTGAGCATCATAACCCATTGTTGAATTTTATTGGTGTGGTGTGCTTGAAATCCAGCAGAGCTAGGGAAAAGTTCTTCCTCCATCAGCCTTCTCATGCTGAAAGCATGCAGACAAAACATGTAGGTCCAAAATTCTAAAAGTAGAGCTTCATTGTTCCAAAAGATAAAAATAAAGAAAGAAAAATATACAGTCCAAAGATAAAAATAAAGAAAGAAAAATATAGAGTCCACCATAGGATCCCATCATGCTGATGTGGTAGAGGCAGAGGAAGGGGCAGAGGAGGAGGAGTCGCGGCTGCCATTTTGGCAAACAAATTGAATATTGTTTCAGTTTAGTTTTTATTTTAAGCAGGCATTTGTAATTAGATTTAGGAGATGTGGAGGATTTTCATTGGCACGCCATGGGGATCTCATATCTCCCTCTATATAGAAATGGCACTGCATTTAGCATATGCATAAGTTTAATATCTAACCTGGCTGTTAATTACATGTACACAAGCCTAGTGGTTAAACACACAGATACACATCCCAAGTTAATGACCTGTCTGGTCTACACTTAATGGTTAACTTGGCTGGTTTCCTGTCCTGTTTACTTGTCTCTTGACCTTTGAGCCTGAAACAGGAAAAGAGTGCCTTCTAACAGTTAATGAATGATGGACAAACATCTAGATTCCTGTAAACAAGAGGTCAATAAAAAGGAGGCGGGTTTTTTCCCCCTCAGGCAGGCGCACCAGTAGTCTGTCTCGTGTATCATTCCTGTAGGGAATCCCAACAAGGAATGATATATATTGTATGTTTGTTTACAAAATAATGAATGGAACGCATGATGTAATGTGTATTTTAGATATGTTTATGCTTTAATATATATAATTTCTTTTAAAAAGTAGTATAAATCCCAGCTAGCAACCCTTGCCTTTGCCATTGTTTTAAATGAGAGACACAGACACACAAACATATATCTACCAAATATCCAAAAATTAGCAAATTCCGTTGTTTTAAATGAGACACAAACACTCATATATACATATACAGTGGAACCTCTACTTACGAATGCTTCATCCTACGAAATTTTCGACTTACGAAACGTGCCTCCGAATAATTTTTGATTCAAGTTACGAAATTTGCTCTACTTACGAAATTGGCGTGAAGAGCTGCTTTTTGAATTTCGTGGCATGCTATTGGCTGGTGAAATCTGGCAAAGCAGCACTCTATTGGCTAGAGAACCAGGAAGTGTTTGCTTAGTGAAACTAAGCTAGGTAGATCTGTTAGGGCTTGCCAGAGAGGAGAGGAAGTGTGTTTTTCTTTTCAATTGGCTGTGTTCGGATGACTCCTCCTCCTCCCTCCTCCCTCCTCCCTCCCTCACTGTTGCCATTGCACAGCCGGCTGACCCAAAAGGTAAATGAAACTTTTTTATTTTTATTTTTTATTCTTTGGATTAGTCCTGCAACTCATTTTTATGTTTTTTTGTTCTTTAAGGGTAATGTAACATGTTTGTATTAGAGGTACTTAACGAAATAACCCTGTGTATTATACATTTGTATTGAGTTGTAGCTTGAATTTGGGGGCCTGGAACGGATTAGGCATTTTCAATGTTAAATTTGCTTCTACTTACGAAATTTTCTACTTAGGAAATGGCTGCTGGAACGGATTAATTTCGTAAGTAGAGGTTCCACTGTATTCTGTAGCAGAAATAAGCTACTGAGGATCTTTTTTAGGGTAGCAGATATCCAAACTTGATTAGAAATCTTTCTTGGTTAACTCTGGCGGTTGAAGAGGGCCCCCCTGAGACCATTTAAGCTCATTCCTCTGCCTGTGTTTCCACCTGCAGTGGCGGTTGTTCCCTGAAGAATGTTTTTTGGTGGAGGGAGGGCAAAAGGCCAGCGGGTGGGGTGGGGGGAGGGCTCCCTGGGAAACCTAGAGCAGGGACCGGCAACCTACGGCTCGGGGGCTGGTTAAGGCCCCGGGCCCCGGACTTACTGGCCCAGGCTGAAGGTTGCCGTGCCGCCGCTGCCGCCGCGCGCCACTGCCGGGGTGCATTTTCGCCCGCGCTCGCTGCAATCGCCATTTTGGAAGTCAAAATAGCAGTTGCGACGCGTTTGCGCATGCGCAAACGTGTCACCGCCGCCATTTTGACTTCCAAAATGGCAGCCGCAACATGCGGCGTGGCGGCTGCGGCTGCGCGGGCTATGGCGGCTGCGTGAGCGGGGGGGTCGCACGTGGTGGAGGAGGGTGCGCGCGCACGCGCACCACCATTCCCCCCCCTCGGCCCAGCCGAGACCTGGGCTACGGGAAACCAGCCCAGGTCTCAAAAAGGTTGCCTGTCCCTGACCTAGAGTTTTGGAAGAGAGCAACTCAAGGGCCCTAATCCAGCCCAGCCCCCTCCTTCTGCCATGCAGGAACTCACTGTCAAGCCACCCCCTGAGAGAGACAGAGGGCTTTCCCTCCAGCCTCTGCTTAAAGGCCTCCTTTCAAGGGGCCTCTGCTGCTGCTGCCTCTTTTGGGGGAGACCTTGGTCTCCCAGGAGAAGGGGGGCCCTCTTCATCCCTGGGGGGGAGTCTGGGATGAGGGTAAAAGAGGGGACCGCCCCCAAAGTCAAGAGATGTTTGTACTATGAGGTGTGTGTCCTAGAGTGGTTGCAGGACTGGTTTCATCTGAATGATCAAAGAATATTGGACCTTGAAGGCGCTGATTTACAATACGGCTTTCACTCATATTTATTTTATGATAAATTTAAAGGGGATTCTAGGTTTAAATATCATAATAATAATAATAATAAAATTTATTTTTACCCCGCCCAATGGTAACCCAATCCGGGCGGCTTACAGATTAAAATACAAGAAATACATCCATAAAATACATAACAGTAAATAGATAGAAAATACCCCCCTCCCCCCTTAAAAAAGTATTAAATCAATAATATTCTAAAACCGATAATTTAAAACAGTTCGGTTAAAAACCCAGTACAAATAATTATAAGAAAGCCTGAACACCACAATCCTCACCATCAGATTGATGGGGCCACGAGAGGATCGGCTTGGTGGGGCTATGTCCGAGGTGGGGGTCACTGGTCCGGAAAGGCCTGCCGGAAGAGATCCGTCTTGACAGCTTTTTTAAAGCTGTCCAGAGATGTTAAAAGACGGATCTTGTCCGGCAGGTCGTTCCAGAGTTTAGGGGCGACAACTGAGAAGGCCCTCCAGGAGGTAGCCGCGAGTCTCGACTTCTGAGGTTGCAGTAAATTCCTCCCAGAGGACCGAAGAGCGCGGGGAGGATTGTACGGGAGAAGGCGGTCCCTGAGATAGTTTGGACCCAAGCCATTTAGGGCTTTAAAGGTAATAACCAACACCTTGTACTGGGTCCAGAAACCAATGGGCAGCCAGTGGAGGGACCGCAGAACCGGAGTAATGTGGTCCCTCCGAGATGTTCCCGATACCAATCTGGCCGCCGTATTTTGTACTAGTTGCAGTTTCCGGATCAAGCACGAGGGTAGCCCCATGTAGAGTGCATTGCAGAAATCGAGGTGTGAGGTTACCAAGTTTGTTTGAAAATTTGGTTAAAGTATAAAAAAAGTGGTGTATTAATATACAGGAGTGGGCTTCACCAGCAGAAGCAGTTTGGATGAAATCAATTTATAGAGATGGAATATGGCTCAAATATAAAGACCTGCTTGGACCAGACAATCTTAATATAAAATGTAAAACGTATGAAGAACTAAAAGAAGAGGGATGGAATATAAATTGGTTTACTTATTGGCAATTAAGTGAGCAGTTTAAAATGGATAAGAAATTAGGCAGATTAGGTCCCGTCAAAAAAGGATTTGAAAATTTAGTTAAAGGTAATTCAAGAAAATTAATATCCAAATATTATAGACTGATTAGAAATTGGGAAATGGAAGAAAATACAGTGAAGAAATATATGATTAATTGGGCGAGGGATTTAAAACAAAATATTAATTTGGAAGACTGGTCCAAAAGCTGGAAAAAAATTAAGCGTTATGCTTTAAATATGGACATAAGGGAGAATGCTTATAAGGTGATGTACAGATGGTACTTTACCCCATTTAGATTGTCCAAAATTTATAAAGGGTATCGACCAACTTGTTGGAAGTGTCAAGAGGAGACAGGATATTATTTACATTTATGGTGGAACTGTAAATCTTCACAAAAATATTGGAAATCAATTAATAAAGAGATTGAACAGATTATGGGATTACAAATTAAATTAGATCCTAAAATATATTTATTAAATATAACAACAGATGAAATAGAAAAAAAAGGTGGAAAATTATTCTTTCTTTTAACTACGACAGCAAGAATTTTATTTGCTAAATTTTGGAGAAATCTGGATATTCCCACAATTGAGGAATGGAGAGTTAAAATGAATGATATATACGAATTAGAAAAGTTGACATGTTTAGTGCGAAACAAGTCGTTAAGTATTTTTCACAAAGATTGGGAACCGTGGTATACGTATATAAAGAAAACCTTTAGTGATACTCTACAGTTGATCACTGTATTAGATTTGAATTTATATATTAATAGTCTAAAGATAAAGACTATAAATTATAGGTTATATTAGAATAACTTAAGTCAGATATTAGTCACTATTAAAATATTAGAACTAATGAAACTTCTGAAGGTGTATAATGCATAATGAATCTGCGCCTGGTACTATTGTTTATTTGTTTTTGTTTTTGTTTTATCCTTTTCCTTCTTTTTCATTTGAGTTATTAGTTCTTATTGAAATGCTTCTATTATATTAGACACATTACGTTGCTTGATGTTAATAGTGATAGAATATAAGGTCAGGATAGATTAGGAAAAGAATATAAACCAATCCAGGGCGGAGGAAGTAGATGTTTTGTAGTTGTGTTGTTTTGTTGTAACATGTCTTATGTGTTTGTTTTGTTATGTAACTTTTGTATGTAATTTATTGTACTGTACTGTTTTTGTATGTTTTTTTTTTGTTTTGTTTTTAAATATTTCCAATAAAATATTATTATTAAAAAAAAGAGGCAGAGGCTCACAGGATCCAGATTAGGGGCTAACCCTCCACAGACACACACACAGACCATTTCCTTCAGAACAACCCTGCGGAGGAGGGCCATCAGAGGACAAAGGCAAGAGGAGGAGGAGGAAGAGGAGAAAGGACCCCCCAAAAGGCCCTTCTGGGGAGAGAGACAGAGACCTCCTCTTCCTTTGGCAGCCTTAGAGTCCCAAAGGATCCAGATTAGCCTCCCCCCCCTTTACTTCACAACTGGAGCTTGGCAGAGGGAGAAGATGATGGGAGAAGGTTGAGATACTCCCCAGCCTCCCTTTGCAGGCCCCATAGCTCCAGGGAAAGGTCTAGTTCAGGGGTAGGCAACCTTTTCCCTTTAAGGGCCAAGGAGGGACTTCAGCTCCCAGAAGCCTCAGCCATGTTGGCCAATACTCCCATGTTGGCCAATAGCTCCTGGGTTTCTGGGAAATGAAGTCCCTCGGCCCTTAAAGGGGAAAGGTTGCCTACCCCTGATCTAGTTCATGCCCTGCCTCAAGGAAAATAGACCTCTCTTCCCTTTGTAGGCCACATAACCAGAGGGAAGGTCTAGTTCATGCCCTGCCATAAGAAAGGAGACCTCCCTTCCCTTTGAAGGCCCCATAACCAGAGGGAAGGTTTAGTTCATGCCTATCCCAAGGAAAGAAGCCCCCCTTCTCTTTGCTGGCCCACAGTCAGAGGGAAGGTCTAGTTCATGCATTCCCCTAGGAAAGAAGCCCCACTTCTCTTTACAGGCCCCATAGCCGGAGGGAAGGTCTAGTTCATGCCCTGCCTCAAGGAAAATAGACCTCTCTTCGCTTTGCAGGCCCCATAGCTGAAGGGAAGGTCTAGTTCATGCCCTGCCCTAAGAAAGCAGACCTCCCTTCCCTTTGCAGGCCCCATAGCTGGAGGGAAGGTCTAGTTCATGCCCTGCCTCAAGGAAAATAGACCTCTCTTTGCTCTGCAGTCCCCAAAGCTTAAGGGAAGGTCTAGTTCATGCCCTGCCCTAAGAAAGGAGACCTCCCTTCCCTTTCCAGGCCCCATAACCAGAGGGAAGGTCTAGTTCATGCCCTGCCTCAAGGAAAATAGCCCTCTCCTCCTGAGAGGGAAGCAGCATAAAATTCCCTTGGAAAATAGTTAATTTAGGGGTCCAGATAAATGACCACAAAGGACCCCATTTTCTATGCTAAGAGATGGGTTACTGGGAAAGCTTCAGGCTAGGTTGGAACAACAAAAAAACAACAAACCAGTGAATGAGGCTAGGTGACCTATGGCCTGATGTAAGTTATAAAACTGGATGAAAAATATACATTAAACATATGTTAAGAAATTAGAAATTCACTTAGCTTATAAAAGCTTGTATTAAGTTTGCTTTTTAGCCAGGTTGCAAGACAGCTCATACATTCCTAAGCTATGAAGAGTCTGCACACGTATCATTCTTGCAAGGTCATTGAGCTAGCAACTGCCTGCTTCACTAATTAAGAGAAACCTCAAAAGAGGGGGGCCTCATGCTGCACATGTTTATTATGTGATTAAAATTTGTAGAAACGTTTGTAGATATAGATTTTAAAACTGCAAAACAGCTTAATAGAATTGAATGATAGAGTTCAGCTTGCAAAGTTATAAAGTTCAATGTTTTTTTACAAAGTTAGTAAAAGAACAAGGGTTCAGTGATTTAAGCTGGGAGATGTGCAGCTGGGGCTATGTAGCCATGGCAACCAAGATAAGGAGAAAGAAGGAATGTCTGGTAGCCTTGAAGGCTGCAAACTCATATTCGCAGTTTTCTTTTTTTTTTTAAGTTTCAAGCTTCTATTACTTTCTATTTCTTTGAAATCAGATGGCCACAAGGAGGTTTCTGCGCATGTCTTCTGTGGTCAAACATTTCTATAAAGGTTTGAGAGAACAAAGAAAGGTGGGCAGACTTTGTTTTTACCTTTGAAGGTAAGCTGCCCCTCAGCTGGAATAAACTGAGTTTTTGCTTTGAAGCCAAAAGGTCTGAACTTCCAGTCATTTCTCACTTCACACTCTAAACCCATTTATATATACGGAATTATCTGTTAATCCCCTAACACTCCCTTTGTAGGCCCCATAACTGGAGGCAACGTCTAGTTCAGGGGTAGGCAACCTAAGGCCCGGGGGCCAGATGCAGCCCCCCCCCCGAGGCCTTTGGACCGGCCCCAGGCCAGTCCTGCCGCTGTTGCCGCTGCCGCTCCCCGCTGCCTGCCATGATGATATTGATTATTACTTGTTCTTGGGGTTTTCTTGGCAAAAACTCCACAGGGGTTTGGCCATGGCTTTTCTGGGGCTGAGAGAGTGTGTATGCATATTTTTTTCTTAATTTTTAATTTTAATTTTTATTTATTAATTAATTTATTTATTTTTGGTGCTTCGGCCCCCTAATTGTCTGAAAGACATCAACCCGGCTCCCGGCTCAAAAAGGTTGCCTAGGTCTAGTTCATGCCTATCCCAAGGAAAGGAGACCTCTCTTCCCTTTGCAGGCCCCATAGCCAGAGGGAAGGCCTAGTTCTTGCCTTCCCCTAGGAAAGAAAGAAAGGTTAAATTCAGGCCACAGGGGCAAGGAAGGAAGGAAGGCCCTCCCCCATGAATGGCTGCAAAGCTTCCCCTTCTGATCAGACCTATTTTGGGAGCAAAGGCCAGCAGAGAGGGGGGCTGGTCTCAGTCTGTCCTCCCTTGCAGGGTTGTTGTGAGGAAAAAGGAGGGGCCAGGAGGGGGAGGAGAGGCTCCCCCAAAGAAGAGAGGGATGGAGCTGGAAAAGGGGCGCAAGGAGGGAAGGATGGGGGGAGAGAGATGAGCTTCCCCTCCCTTCGAAGGTTAAAGTAACAGTGGGGTAAAGGAAGAAGGGAAAGGGGGAAGGATGAGAAGGAGGGACGAAGGAGAGAAAGGGGGAGTGAGAGGCAGACACCCCAAAGGGATGGGAAAGGCATATGGGGCTTCAGGATTTTGAGTTGGCCCATTAGCTATGTATTTTAAACATAATTTACACTGAATTGTCTTTACCTTTGCACTGTACACTTTTAAAACCAAAGTGCTATTTTGAATTTTATAAGCCACCTAGGGTTCTCTGGAAGGAGAAAGGCTGAAAGGATGGATGGATGGACGCCATGATCTGGCACTCTCCATCTTGTGTATCCTTGGGGTTCATAAGAGTCCTAGATTTGGAAGAGACCCCCAAGGGCCCTCCAGTCTAACCCCTTTCTGCCCTGAAGGAAGAGAGAACCAAAGCCTTCCTGGGAGAGATGGCCATCCAGCCTCCTCTGAAAGACAGCCTCCGAAGAAGGAGACTCCATTGCCCTCCATGGAGGCAGCAGCAGCGTCTTCATAGAACCATAAAATCCTGTAATTGGAAGAGATCCCCAAGGGCCATCTAGTCTAACCCCTTCTTCTTCTTCTTCTTCTTCTTCTTCTTCTTCTTCTTCTTCTTCTTCTTCCATGGAGGAAGATGCTCCCCAAAGTTCAGCAACCCTTGGCTTTGCCATTTTGTAGAATAAGGAGCGCCATCTAACTCTGCCATTGTTTTAAATGAGACACACACAAACGTATATTGAAAATATTTAAAAGCAGTATAGATCCCATTGTTTGAATAAGAGAGACACACGTACATTGTTATATAGACACACACAGTCCTCCCCTTCCTCTCTTTCTTCCCTCCTCAGTTTTCCTCTCCATTCCCACCCAGAAGAACACAGAGGCAAAAGCATACATACACTCCATATATAGATAGATAGAGATATATATAGATATAGATACAGAGAGACACAGAGAGAGCTATATTTCCAGATCAGAGCCTTCCTCCCTTTTTCCCTCCTCAGTCCTCCTCCCCTTGGGCACCATTCAGGCCTCTTCTTTTTTTTTTTAATTTTTTAAATTTTATTTATACAAAACAAATAAATATACATTCTCACATTCATACATAGGTTACAAAATACAAAATACATATACAAATTACACACTACTTAAGACGTCCATACATACCTACAACATCACAAATTAATCAACATATAAATCTACCACACTTATCTACTAACATTAAACATAAAACACTCATCATATATGATGCTTCATTTAAATGTTAAGTACACCTCCAGTATGAAGAAATAAATGCCTTTTTTATGCATAATTCCTTGACACCCCTAACTTATCTATCTGTACCGCATTTCATCTTAATTTTTCGACATTCGTTTACGTTTCTACTTGAAAAAAAACCCTATTAAGTGACTAAGTATTAATTCCTTATTATTTATCTACATATTTCCCCCCTTTCCAAGATATCTTAAAGCCTCTCCATTCTTCTTCTACCTCTTTCTCTTCTTTCTCTCTCATTAATGCTGTTAACATATCTGATTCCATAGCTTCCTTCATTCTTTCTTTCCATTCCCTTTTGGAAGGTATTTGATTTTGTTTCCATCTCTTTGCATAAAGAATTCTTGCTATTGTAATCATGTACAGTACTATTCTTCTATATTGACACTCCTGTTCTTTTTCCATTAGATCCATCATATTTAGTAAAAAGAAGGTTGGGTCCCATGGTATACTTCAAGTATATACTGGCCTAATGGCTGTAATAAATGAATTGAATTGATAACTTCAAGTATATTGGACATCATTTCCTGTATCCTTCTCCAAAACCGTTTCGCCTCTCTACACTCCCACCAAATGTGGAAAAAAGTACCTTCTTGTTTTCCACATTTCCAACATTTTGCTGTTTCTGTTTTATATATCTCCTTAATTTTTATTGGTGAGAGATACCAACGATATAACATCTTAATATGATTTTCTTTATAATTTTGGCAACACGTGAATCTGTTAGCATTCCGCCAAGTTTTCTCCCATCTTTCTAATTCGATGGCTTTCCCATAATCTTGGGCCCATCTAACCATAGAATGTTTAATTTTTTCTTTTTCTAAACTTCTTTCCCTCAACAACTTATAAAATTTAGCTATGTGTCCTTTTGTTTTGCCACTAAAAATCGAATCTAGTTCTGATTTCCCATTTGTAATACCAATATTCTTTTTATCTAAATCTATCCTTCAATTGATTACATAGGAACCA
This sequence comes from Phrynosoma blainvillii, assembly GCA_026167975.1. Classification (NCBI taxonomy): domain Eukaryota; kingdom Metazoa; phylum Chordata; class Lepidosauria; order Squamata; family Phrynosomatidae; genus Phrynosoma; species Phrynosoma blainvillii. The sequence goes on along the minus strand of JANUYF010000002.1, from coordinate 2,526,235 downwards.
ATTCCTTCCAAGTACCTTCTCCAGTTGTTCCAATGTTTTCATATCATTTTTTCCACTATTTCAATCTATAATTCAGGCCTCTTCAAAGAAGGAAGGAAGGAGGAAGAGGAGGCCTGCCTTGAACCCTCTTCTTCCCTCCTGAAGGATGTCTCCCTCTAAGATTGACAGCCAAAGGAGGAGGAGGGACAGCCCTGTGGAGCACTGCGCATGCTCAGTCTGCCCTCACTTCTTGCCAGGAAGGAAAAGAGGGAGGGAGGGAGGGGGAGGAGGTCTGCCCTGTCTGCCTCTGAGCATGCGCACTCCCTCAGGATCAGGAGGAGAAGGAGGGGGGAGGGAGGGGGAGAGAGAGAGAGAGCCCCCTTCCTTCCTTCCTTCGGAGGAATGGCTGCAGGGTCTTCTGGGGGAGCCTTGGGGGGGCAATAAGAAGGAAGGAAGGAAGGAAGGAAGGAAGGAAGGAAGGAAGGAAGGAAGGGGGCCCTCTCCTCCCTCCCCTCCTCCATTCCTGCCCAGAAGGACACAAACGCTTTATATCTATCTATATTGTAAATATAAGACACACACACACAGCCCTCCATTAACAGAGCCCTCGCTTCCCTTCCCTTCCTTCCCTCCTCAGTCCTCCTCACCTCGGGCTCCATTCAGGCCTCTTCAAGGAAGGAAGGAAGGAAGGAAGGAGGAAGAGGAGGCCCTTCGAGGCCCAGCTTCGCCTTCGCCTTCGCCTTCGCTCCTCTCCTCAAAGAAAGACGGGAAGAAAGAGCGAGGGAGGCCTGGAGATCAGTGCGCATGCTCAGTCGCAGCCCCCGAAGCCGCTGCCCTCCCCGCCTGCCAGGAAGGAAGGACTCTGAGCATGCGCACTCCCGCTCTTTATCCCCAGGGACGCCTTCTGGGGGGGAGGGGAGGGGGGGGCTTTATCCAAAGGCAGAGGGGCCCCTCCCTCCCTCCCTCCCTCCAGAGACACAAAGAAGGCCTCCATTGCCTTGAAGGCCTGCCCCCTCCATCTTCCCCTTGCAGAGCCCCCTCCCTTTGGGAAAGAGGGCCCTTCCTTCCTTCCTTCCACCTGAGGCCTCTTTTTTTTGGGGGGGGGGCATTGGGAATGGCCAAGAAAACATTAGAGGGGGCTTAGAGGAGGAGGAAGGGGCTGTTTCTCCTAGAAAGAGCCTAAAAGGCCAAAGGCAAGGAGAAAGAGGGGGAGAAAGAGGGACTCCCTGGGAACCTTCACAACAGCCCTGCGGAGGAGGGCCAGCAGAGAAAGCAGCCAAAGTCCTGGTTCTGAGAAGATGGAGAAAGGGCACTTTGGGCATCTGAGTCCCTTCTGGAGCCTCTGCTCACCTGGAAATCCCTTCTCCATCCACATCCAGGTTTCCGGAGGGCGGCACTGAGCTTCCTTCCTCCATGGAACTGGCCTTGAGCCCCAGGAACCCCCTTCCTTCCCTCTGAGGATTTCCTTCCCTTCCAGGAAACAGAGGCTGGGTGGCCATCGGTCCCAGGGCAGGCGTAGATGTGGAGTTCCTGCATGGCAGAAAGGGCTTGGACTGGGTGGCCCTTGGGGGGTCTCTTCCAACTCTAGGATTTCCCAATCGGCAAAGGGCTCGGACAAGGCTGCGTCCTTTCACCCGATCCGTTCAACTTGTATGCAGAACATATTATAGGAAAAGCAGGCTTGGACACAGGAAAAGGAGGAATAAAAACAGGAGGAAGGAATATCAACAATCTGAGAGATGCAGAGAACCCCATAATACTAGCAGAAAACCTGACAGACCTGGAACTAAGGAAGATCAAAGAAGAAAGTACAAAGGCAGACTTAATGCTGAACATAAAGGGAACAAAAATAATGACCTCTGAGGACCCTCACAACTTCAACCTAGACAATGAAGAAACATAAATCATAAAAGAATTCCCATTCCTGGGATGATACATTGATAGAAATGGGGACTACAGTCAGGAAATCAGAAGAAGGCTAGAATCATAGAATCCTAGAGTTGGAAGAGACCCCAAGGACCATCCAGCCCAACCCCCTTCTGCCATGCAGGAACTCCCAATCAAAGCATCCCCATTGACAGATGGCCATCTAGCCTCTGCTTAAAGACCTCCAAGGAAGGAGACCACCAAAATCTCCATTGAGGGAACATTGTGTTCCACTGTCGAACAGCCCTTACTGCCATGAAGTTCCTCCTAATGTCTACCTGGAATCTCTTTTTCTAGACCTTGCATCCATTGAAGCTCCATTGTGTCCTATTCTCTGGAGCAGCAGAAAAGAAGCTTGCTCTTTCCTCAATATGGCATCCCTTCAGATACTTAAACATGACCATCATATCACCCCTATTAACCATCTCTTCTCCAGGCTAAACATACCCAGTTCCCTAAGTCTTTCCTCAAAGGGCTTCATGGTTTCCAGACCCTTCAACATTTTAGTTGCCCTCCTCTGGACACGCTCCGGTTTCTCCACATCCTTTTTGAATTGTGGTGCTCAGAACTGGACATAGGATTATTCCAGGTGGGGCTTGACCAAAGCAGAATACAGGGGCACTATTACTTCCCTTGATCTAGATACTATACTTCTATTGATGCAGCCTTGATGGCGGATTTTTCTTGGAAATCCGTGTAACAGTTACCTGAAAGCATCTCCCTCCCTTTGTGCTACAGCTTTAATGCTTTTGCTGACTGCAAGTGGAGTGGTCTCTGCTGCCTCTCTCCTCTCTCCTCCACACACAGAAAGAGGGCAGATGGGTCTCCTCGGGAGGAAGAGCAGTCATGGAGAGCTGGGCGTGAAAGGTGTATGGAGGGGATCCTTAAAGTGTACATTCTTTGCCCGCCCATTACTTAATATACACACACACACACACACACACACTACTTGCTCCATCCTCCTCCAAAGCCCATCAGGCGTGAGAATGCAGTGACTGTGCAACAAGCACTGCTTTCCTTTTGACTTTGTTTTTAATGATGCCAAGTTAGTCTCACTTGCCAAGCCTCCCATTGATGAAAAAATTAAAGGCACACATCCTTCAAATTCCCTGAAACAGCTCCAGCTCTTTTGCAGAGAGACGCACTTCCCTTCCCCTCTCCAGGATCAGATGCAGTCCGGAAGGCCTTCTTGGCCCATTGCCAGCCTTTCCATGTCCTTGTGGGGCAGGTCTTCTGGTCCCTTCCAATTCATTTCATTTCATTTCTCCTGCCTAGGTGTGGTGCCTTACTTTTATCCCTGGGGGATTTATTCTGTTTGCTAGAGAATGGAAGCGTCCCTCCACACTCGGCTGCTTTGCAAACAAAGGTTCTCTCGGGGGACCTGAAATTGAGGTCTAGCACAAGTCCTCATGACCCGGAGGACACAATGGCTAACTCCGCCAGGCCTGTTCCTGTAGGATTCCCATTGGGGTGCAAGCCCCAGCTAGAAGAGAGTTGTTGAATTAATTGTGGAGTGGTGAGTCAGCAGGTGGGTAAATCCCATTGATTGAATGGGTCTATTTGGTCTATTTGGGTTGGGGCTCCATGCCAATGGAATTCAAGAGAATCCTTTGTGTATTAATCACAAATAGAAGTATGCATGCGTATGTGTAGAAGGCGTTCTGGTTTGTGCATGTCCCTGAGAGTCATGGGCAAGGGAGGGGGAAGCAGATCCGGGGGGGGGGCATTATTCTGGTGGTGGTAGTGGAGACTGGATCTTAAGCAAGCAGGGGGGGGGCTTACTGCCTGTTGCCATGTGAACAACCCCCTTAGTCTCCCCTCCTGATCATCCCCCTTAGTCCCCCTCCTGATCCAGGGCCCTCCAGTCCTGCCCCCAGGGCCCACCCCCATAAGCTAGGATGCAGCCCTGCAGTGCAGGCCAGGGACCAAGGCAAGGGGCTCTCTGGCTGGATGTGGCTCCTCAAAAGAGGGGCCATGCTGCCCTTGCAGTGATGTGGGTGAGCCCCCCCCATGGGACTGCCTTCCCTTGGCCCCCTTACTAAAGGGGTGGGGTGGGGAGAGTTCTTGTTGGTGGGTGTTTTGTGTTGTATGGAAGACTGCAAGGGAAGCCCCCTTTCCCATTCAGAGCCAGACAGACTGCCCTCCCCCCCCCCCCAGTGATCCAGAACCAGGAGACGCTCCCTGGCCAGAAGACCGGGGGGGGGGAGGTTGAGGCCACACTTTTGGCCCCAAGGGAGATAGAGGGTTTTGGGGGGCTGCACCCCTCACTTCTCAGCAAACAAGGCTGACCGCAACTGGGGAAGGAAGGAGACTTCCCAATGAGATAGTGCCTCTTTCAGCATGGGGGTCTGCCTCCTAAGCCATCTCACAGTCACCATCCCCACCCCAAATCCCAACAGTGATGCCTGCCTGGCGCTGCCAAAGAGTGGCTCTCCTCCTTTAGCCCCAGGTGGCCCCTGGCATCCTGCTTAGTGGCAGGGGGGAGGGTTGGGGGTCCGGAAGGCCATGCCAGCCCCCCAAGGCCTGTGTGGGGACAGCCGGGCCCTGGCCATGCACACCTTGCATGGGGGCCACTCTTGCCTTGGGGGGTGGGGGTCCTAGGGCCAGAAGGACGGGAAGCGGCAGGAGCCCACCAGCCTTGGATGTCACCCCTGCGGCCTAAACGGTGTTCTCGTCGGTGGAGGCGGCTGGCGTGTAAATGGCGGCAGACTTCCCAGGTGGAGCAGACAGCCTGCAGCAGGGAAAGTGGGGGTGGGTGGGTTAGAAGGTGGGGGGCACAGCTCTGGCACGCATAGCGAGGGCTTGCTAAAATGTGGTGAGATCAGCCCTGCCCCAAGGTAAGGCTTCTCACAGCTCTGGAAACGGAGGGACCACTGTCTGGAGGTCTCTCTGACCTTTTGGATTAAGCGCAGGGGGGTGGATGAGGCCCCTCCTGTGGACCCTGACAGGATGCCCCCCACCACTGCACAAGGGGGGGATTGCCAGCTCTCCCTCCCAAGCAAAGGAACAGGAAGGGGGTGTGCATGCGCATCCTCCCTCGCGTGCCCCTACCTTTGCTTCTTCTGGTTCCGGTGCTTGCGGACATAGCAGAGGAAGGCAAGCGCTGTGAGGCCAAACAGGCATCCGAAGAGGATGGCTAGGATGTCTCCTTGGGAGAAAGCCACACAGTGGGAAAGGGAGGCACTGGGAGTCCTTGGGATGGGATTGGGGTGGTGGCTGGTGGGTGGGCAGCTGGGCACCTTTCCTCCTCCCTTCCCTCTGCTGCCCATGAAGGGGATGCGGAATGCAGATGGAGCAGCAGTGATCCATCTGGAGCCAGCCCCTTGGCATTGCTCCCTGGCCAGGAGGACCACCAGGCTCTTGGCCTGAAGGAGGAGGAGGAGGAGAAGGGGTGGCCCGGCTGACCATGCTCCCATCAAGGCATGTACCAGCCAGGCACTGGGGACTGGCCTTGCCAAAGGAATTGGGGCTGCGGGGAGGCCACTTACCTCTCTGAAGCGAGGACCTTGTCTGCTCAGCAGCCCCTGGAAGTAAAGGAGAGTGGGAATGGGGCAAGGGGGGTCAGTCGCCAGGATTGGCACAGATGGGGGTTCCTTTGACCCCCAAGCCCTGCCTTTTGCCAGCCTGAGGAGCCAGTCCCCCGTTCTTACCTGAACCCAAGGAGTGTTGGTTCCCACCTGAAATGCACAGACAGCACCCAGTAAGGAGCCAATAAAGGAGTGTGAAAGGTCTGTGTGTGCTATAGGGATGCGCAGAACAAGCAAGCAAGCATTGGGCACACTCCTGTTCCGCCATGTTCACTCAGAGGGCCCAGCACCCACCCACCCATCCCTTCGCAGACCCTCTACTCATGAGGACACTGCCAGAAGATGCCTCCACTGGCTTCGAGGTCTCTGGCAAAGCATTCCCCCTCCCCTCCCAGATGCTAAAAGTGGTTGAATGAATTTCCCAGGGGTCCTCTTGCACTCTAAGGGCTGCTGCAGAGACAGCTGGCCCCACAATACCCCGTGCCCCCCCCCAAATTTCACAGGGGTCCTCTTGCACTCTAAGGGCTGCTCTAGAGACAGCTGGCCCCACAATGCCCCCTGCCCCCAAAAATTCACAGGGGTCCTCTTGCACTCTAAGGGCTGCTCCAGAGACAGCTGGCCCCACAATCCCCCTGCCCCCCCCCCCAATTTCACAGGGGTCCTCTTGCAATCTGCCTCCCCTTGGCCCAGCCTTTTTCTTGCTTCAGAATGTCCACCAAGGAGGGGAAGAGGATGACCAAGCCAAGCATGACAGTGTGTGTGTGGGGGGGTCCCCGTGGGTCTGTGGGTCTGCCTTTGGAATGCCAGGGAGTGAATGTTTGTCCTCACACAGAAAACAAAAATGGGGGGCGGGATTGAACCATTGGTGCAAAAAGAGGGGTCTGGGAAGCAAAGGTGTTTGCAGGAAGCCACCCAGGGAGCAGAACCGAGACAAAGGGAGTGTGGTTCTCTCTGGGTTCAAGCCAAGGAAATATAGGTGCTAATATAGGTACTAAGGGACCACGAATGCCCTGCAGTCTCCCAAGGGACACCCAGACCCCAGCAGCACTCCCCTAGGACATCCTTAGCTTGTTGGGGGGGGGGAGCCAGTCCCATGGGGTATGGGAGCCAAGGGAAGCCAGTCCCATGGGGGGGGGGGGCTCACCCACATCGCTGCAAGGGCAGCATGGCCCCTCTTTTGAGGAGCCATCCCAAACATGTGCAGCAGCAGCTGGGCAGACACCCCACAGCACTGTGCAGGATTTAGCTCCCCACAGCACAGCCCTCGACTCAAGCAGATGGATGGATGGAGAGCCCAAAGTGGATGCAGGCCAGGGAGGGAGGGGGGACGGAGGCAAGGCAGACGACCCCCCCCTTGGGCTCAGATGAGCCTCTCCCTCCCCCCCCAGCAGCAATGGCCAGATATGGCCCCCTCCCAGGAGCAGAAGAGAGGAAGAGGAGAGCAGCCACTCTGCCAGTGCCATACCTTCCTCTGATGCTGGGCGGGGGTCTCCCCCTGTTGCCTCTTCTGGGGGGCTGGGGGGCTGTTCTTCACCTGCAGGGAGACCAGGGGAAGCTCAGTCCACCATACATCCCACTTCCCCCAACATGGCCCTTTTGGCTCATTCCCATTTGGAACCTGCTCCCCCATGACACCTGCATCGCCAGCATCACCTGCTTGGGGGGCACCTAAGGATGGAGAAGGCTGCCCATGTCTGCTTCTCTCCCCCCCCGCCCCACTTGGACTACAGCCAAAGAGCCTGCAGCTGAGGGGTGCCAGCACAGAGGATGCCCCAGACCTCAATGCTCCAGCCCCTGAAGCGTGAGAGGAGGTCCACAGTGCTGGGATGAAGGGCCCATGACTGTGTTCCCAAGGGAGGGGTTGCCTTCTCTGCAGCCCCGGCAAATGGGCTCTCCTTCCCCTCTCTCTCCCCAGGGCCATTCTCCTCCTCACATCCTAAAGATGATCTATCTTTAGGAGCCTGTGCGGAGAGTGACTTCACACATACACACACACCACGCCTCAGGAAGGGGCCGGGAGGGAGCCGGGAGGAGCCCACTCTCTTGGCACGGCGGTCAAAATCCCCAAACTGCTGGAACAGTCTTTGCTAGATATTGGGAAAATAATAAAATACTAGAAACAGAGGGTTGGGAGAGTAAACTGTATGATATAACAGAAATGGATAAGTTTTGGCCAGGACAGAGGAAGGAGGAGGAGAAGGCTCTCCAGGCCACTTTCTAACAGAAAGGAGAAAGAGAAAGAAGCTTCTAGGCAGTTTCTGCCAGGAAAGGAGACAGAGAAAGAAGCTTTCCAGGCCAATTGCTTCTAGGAAAGAGGAAGAAAACAGCTTACAGGTAGCCATTTGAGTGGGTAAGTTTTTAAATTCTTTTTAAAAACACCTGGGGGGAGTGCGACTGTGACTCAGAGGTTGGGGCTTTGTTGAGTGGCATTTGCAAGTCAATAGGGGGTGGGCTAGGCAGTTAGCTCTATATAACTGCTGCCGGTGTGTGAATTTTATAACCAGCAGACTTAAACACTGTTGTTAGCAAGGGATTTTCTTTGAGGAAGAAAGCCGTAGTTGTCTTTCAGGTACTAATTAAGAGTTAGTAAGGATACTGAAGGGACTGCTGCCGTCACCTGCAATACCTGTGGGATGTTTGTATTTTTACCTACAGATGTGGGAAACTACACATGCTCCAAATGCAAGTTGGTAGCCCTCTTGGAGGACAGAGTACAGCAGCTGGAGGCACGAGTAGCTACACTTCAACATATTAGGGAGCAAGAGGCTTTCCTTGACAGAACAGAAGAAACGGTCTTGGACGGGGAACACACAGAGGAAGTCCCTGGAGAAGAGAAGGTCACATCACACACACAGGAGGTAGAAAGCTGGAGGAAGGTCACACGCAGAAGTAAGGAGACCAGGGATCGTTCTGGGAGCTTGCAGCTACAGAATTGTTTTCAAGCTCTTTCCCTTACCAAGGAGGACGAGGAAAAGCAGCATGAACAGACTTCAGGGAAAGAGCTGGGAGTACCACCACAGGGAACAGTCGCTGCTAAGCCTCGTAGGAGACGTGTGGTCGTGGTGGGGGACTCCTTGCTGAGGGGGACAGAAGCAGTGATTTGTGGGCCTGACAAGATGTCTCGGGAAGTGTGTTGTCTCCCTGGGGCAAAGATCCGAGATGTGACAGAGAGGCTGACAAGACTGGTCAGGCCTACCGACCAATACCCCTTCCTTTTGGTCCACGTGGGAACGAACGACACAGCAAGACACAGCCTTCAGAACATCAAAAGGGATTACGAGGCTCTAGGAAAGAAGCTGAAAGAAATGGAGGCACAGATTGTCATCTCGTCTCTTCTGCCAGTTCAAGGGCATGGTCCAGGAAGAGAGAGGAAGATAGCAGATGTCAACAATTGGCTCCGCAGATGGTGTCGTCGAGAACGATTTGGATTCTTGGATCATGGGCTGCGGTTCCATGAGGATGGACTCCTGGCAAGGGATGGGGTGCATCTCACACCAGTTGGAAGAAATGTTTTTGCCAACAGTCTCAAGAATTTGATCAGGGGGGCTTTAAACTGAACTGTGTGGGGAAGGGAGACAACGTCCTGGAAGAGAAAAGGACTGGAGAAAATAGTCAAACTGTCATAGAGGAAACAAGGCAAACAGTACAGGGACCCAACAGTGGGAGGCAAAAAAACATGCACAGGCAGCAAGTAAAGGGGACACATGGTCTTAGATGTCTCTACACTAATGCACGGAGCATGGGAAATAAGCAAGATGAACTTGAACTCCTAGCACAACAAAACAAATATGATATAATAGGCATCACTGAAACATGGTGGGATGAGTCTCATGACTGGAATGTAGAAATAAAGGGGTATAACCTTTTCAAGAGAAACAGGACAAACAGGAAAGGAGGAGGAATAGCATTATATGTCAAGGATATTTACACCAGTGAAGAAATCCAGGACATCAATCCTGGAAGCCAAGTGGAGAGCATCTGGATAAAAATTAAAGGGGAAGGAAACAACAGGGATGTTAGTGTGGGAGTCTACTACAGACCCCCAACTCAAGCAGAAGAACTGGATGAAGCCTTTCTAGAACAGATGACCACACACTCAGAAAGGAGAAATATAGTAGTGATGGGTGACTTCAACTATCCGGATATTTGCTGGAAGTCAAACTCGGCAAAATCCTCAAGGTCAAGCAAATTCCTCACTTGCCTCGAAGACAATTTCATTGTTCAAAAGATGGAAGAGGCAACAAGGGAGTCAGCTATTTTGGATCTGATCCTAACTAACAGGGAAGACCTAGTTAATGGAGTGCAAGTGGTTGGATCCTTAGGCGGGAGTGATCATGTCCTCCTGGACTTTATTATACAGTGGAAAGGAGAAGCCAGGCATAGTCAGACACGCATTCTAGACTTTAGGAAAGCTGATTTTACTAAACTTAGAGAAATACTGGGGGTGATCCCATGGACAAGAATACTAAAAGAGAAGGGAGTTCAGGACGGATGGGAGTTTCTCAAAAGGGAGATACTGAAGGCACAATTTCAAACCATGCCAACGAGGAGGAAGAATGCGAGGTGTCTCAAGAAACCAGGATGGATGACTAAGGAACTTGCAACTGAACTACGTTTTAAACAGAACATGTATAAGAAATGGAAAAATGGGGAAATCACCAAAGAGGAATTCAAACAAATAGCTAGCATGTGTAGGGGTAAAGTCAGAAAAGCTAAAGCGCAGAATGAAATAAGGCTTGCTAGAGAGGTTAAGAACAATAAAAAGGGCTTTTGGGGGTATGTCAGCAGCAAAAGGAAAAAGAAGGAAATGGTAGGGCCATTGTGTGGAGAAAATGGCAAAAAGTTAACAGGAGACAGAGAAAAGGCAGAATTACTCAACACCTTCTTTGCTTCAGTCTTCTCAGAAAAGGCAAAGGGTGCTCAACCTAAGTATAATGGAGCAGAGTACAGAATAGGAGAATTTCAGCACAGAATAAGTAAAGAGATGGTACAGAAACATCTGGTTACTCTAAATGAATATAAGTCTCCAGGACCAGATGAATTACATCCAAGGGTATTAAAAGAACTGGCAAGTGTAATATCGGAACCATTGGCAATAATCTTTGAGAATTCCTGGAAAACAGGAGAGGTCCCAGCGGACTGGAGGAGGGCAAATGTTGTCCCCATCTTCAAAAAGGGGAAAAAAGAGGATCCCAACAATTATCGTCCAGTTAGTCTGACATCAATCCCAGGAAAGATTCTGGAGCAGATCATTAAACAGAGAGTCTGTGAACATCTGGAAGATAATTTCATAATCACAAAAAGTCAACATGGGTTTCAGAGAAACAGGTCATGCCAGACAAATCTGATCTCTTTTTTTGATAAAATTACCAGCTTGGTAGATGAAGGGAATGCTGTGGATATAGTATATCTTGATTTCAGTAAGGCCTTTGACAAGGTTCCCCATGACATTCTTGCAAGCAAGTTGGTAAAATGTGGGCTAGACAAAGTAACTGTTACTTGGATTTGTAATTGGTTGACTGGTCGAACCCAAAGGGTGCTCAACAATGGCTCCTTTTCAACTTGGAAAAAAGTGACCAGTGGGGTGCCACAGGGCTCTGTCCTCGGCCCAGTGCTATTCAATATCTTTATTAATGACTTGGATGACGGTATTGGGGGCATAGTTATCAAATTTGCAGATGACACCAAATTAGGAGGAGTAGCTAATACCCCAGAGGACAGGATCAAAATTCAAAATGACTTGAACAGACTAGAAAGTTGGGCCAAAGCTAACAAAATGAAATTCAACACGGAGAAATGTAAGGTACTGCACTTAGGGCGGAAAAACGAAAAGTACAGATATATGATGGGGGATACCTGGCTGAATGAGACTACGTGTGAAAGGGATCTAGGAATCCAGGTGGACCACAAGTTGAACATGAGTCAACAGTGCGATGCAGCAGCTAAAAAGGCCAATGCAATTTTAGGCTGCATCAGTAGAAGTATAGTGTCTAGATCAAGAGAAGTCATAGTGCCACTCTATTCTGCTTTGGTCCGGCCTCACCTGTGTCCAGTTCTGGGCACCACAATTCAAAAAGGATGTGGAGAAACTGGAGCGTGTCCAAAGGAGGGCAACTAAAATGGTGAAGGGTCTGGAAACCAAGCCCTATGAGGAACGACTTAGGGAGCTGGGGATGTTTAGCCTGGAGAAGAGAAGGCTGAGAGGTGATATGATAGCCGTGTTTAAATATTTGAAGGGATGTCATATCGAGGAGGGAACAAGCTTGTTTTCTGCTGCTCCAGAGACTAGGACCCGAAACAATGGATGCAAGCTGCAAGAAAAGAGATTCCACCTCAACATTAGGAGGAACTTCCTAACAGTAAGGGCGGTTCGAGAGTGGAACACACTCCCTCGGAGAGTAGTGGAGTCTCCTTCCTTGGAGGTCTTTAAGCAGAGGCTGGATGGCCATCTGTCAGGGATGCTTTGATTGGGAATTCCTGCATGGCAGGGGGTTGGACTGGATGGCCCTTGTGGTCTCTTCCAACTCTATGATTCTATGATTCTATGATGACCAGAGAGATACAAGAAGCGGACGCAAAGAAATATCTAGAAGAACGGGAAATGGTAATAGCATCGCTCTCTCAAGAATGGGGAGAACTAGCGACCTTAAGATTCAAGAGAAAATAAAGGTGATAAGGCAGAAGGGTGAGAAGGAAAAAAGGTAGTTAGAAGGGTAGAAGGGGAAGAAAGGAATCATAGACTCCAGTCCTGGATGGAGTCACACTCTCCTCTAAGGACTGTGTTCACAGTCTGGGGGTTCTCCTTGACTCATCACTTCACATGACTAGTCAGGTGAATGCGGCGGTCAGGAGTGCCTGTTATCAGCTTCGGCTGATACGCCAACTGCGCCCTTATCTGGATAGAAGGGATCTGGAAGCTGTGGTCCATACCCTGGTAACCTCACGTCTGGATTACTGCAATGCACTCTACATGGGGCTACCCTTGTGCCTAACCCGGAAACTTCAACTGGTACAGAATATGGCAGCCAGGCTAATTACCGGGACATCTAGGAGGGAGCACATAACACCTGTGCTGAAATCCCTCCACTGGCTGCCAATTAGTTTCCGGGCGCAGTACAAGGTGTTGGTTTTGACCTTTAAAGCCCTACATGGCTTGGGTCCATCTTATCTACGGGACTGCCTCTCCCCATATGATCCCCCCGCGCCCTGCGGTCCTCTGGGAGGAATCTGTTACAGCCAATAAAGACTAGGCTGTCCCAGACCTCCCAGAGGGCCTTCTCTGCAACCGCTCCCAGACTCTGGAATGGCCGGCTGGATGAGATCCGTCTTACTACCACTCTTGCTGCTTTCAAGAAAGCAGTAAAGACGGATCTCTTTCGGCAGGCCTTCCCGGAATAACAGTCGGCCCACAATTGGGCCCTATTGTCTGTCTCCTTATGCTACAATTTGTTTTTAATATTGTACTTTTAATCAATTTATGGTTTAATTCTATTTTAAGGGGATGGGGTGGGGGGGAGGGGTCGTGGGGAAAGGGAATGTTTTAATTATGTTTGTTTTAAATTTTGTTGTTCCCTGCCCCGATTGCTCAGCAGAGGGGCGGGCTATAAATAAAAATTTATTATTATTATTATTCTAGAACATGGCCACACAGCCCGAAAAAAGCCACAAAAAAATTATTTATGTTCAGTCTTGGCAGGACTGTTATGTTTAGCTTAGAAGTAAATAATATCCCTTATGTATGTTGATGTGTTTTCTTTTATTGTTTGTCTATTTGTTCTTTGTTTGTTTGTGTTTTTCAGTTGCTGCATTCTTCCTGTCAAAATTTCTATAGGTACAGATTATATATTCTTAGTAAAATAAAACTAAGCTGTTTTTCCCTCCCCTCCCCTCCGCTTCCCTTCCCTTCCCTTCTCTCCCCTCCCCTCCCCTCCCCTTCCCTTCCCAGGAAGCGACATTCCTTTCCTTTCCTTTCCTTTCCTTTCCCTTCCCTCCCCTTCCCAGGAAGTGACATTCCCTCCCTTGGGTGCGCTGCCAATGGCTCTGGTCAAGGGAAGGACCACTGGGTTGCCTTTGCCTCGTGGGTGCCCTCTCTGACCCCAGAGGAGGCGAAGCAAGCCAGGATGCCCCAGCTGCCCCACTTGAGGAGGAGAAAGACACACACACACACACATACACACACAAACATGTGCCATGGCCACATGGCCCCCCAGCATCACTGTAAGGCTAGTGCCCAGGGACTGCTACCTTTCCTGGATGCCAGCGGCTGAGTCGAGGTGCGGTGACTGCCCTGGGCAAACAACCCTCTCTATCGCTGTGTCCGGGTGTCCCACCCCAGGCATGCCTGGCACAGCCCTGACCGTGGGCCCGGGTGGGGTGGCCTTTTCCCATGACGCAGCCCTACTCACGGTGGGGCAGGGAGGGGAGGAAAGAAAGGAAAATAGGAAGCAAAGGGCAAAGGGAGGAAGGCAAGAAAAGCAGGGAGGGAAGAAAGAAAGAAATAAAGGGAGGAAACTAGAAAGAGAGAGAGAAAGAGAAGGAAGGAAGGGGAAGGGGAAGGGGAAGGGGAAGGAAAGGAAAGGAAAGGAAAGGAAAGGAAAAGAAAGGAAAGGAAAGGAGAGGAGTGAAAGAAGGACTGAGAAACAGTCCTGATCCCATTTTCTGACTGCGTCTACCCTGGGGCTGGGTGGGCCATGTGTGCTTTCTGGGAGAAGGACAGAAGGGTCAAGAGGGAGGGAGGGGGGAAGGGATCCCTCTGCCCTTTTCAGGGAAGGCTGCAACAGGACCCACCGCCATGCCTCCAAAGGGCTTGGCTAGCTGTCCTCCTCCCCCAGTCTCCTTCCTATGACTCTGCTATGACTCTGGAGTGTAAGTGTGACCATGGGGTGGCCTGCCTCCCCACATCGCTGCTTCAAAGGATCATTACATTAGCCCAAGGAAGTGTAAGCCCTTCTGGGCAAAGATGGAGGTGCGCCACCCCCTCTTTCTGGGCACACCCCAAAGAGATGGGGAACCCACTCAGAATGGGGCAGGAGCCGAGCAACGCAAGAGGCAGCCATGCCACTCCTCTGAGGGCATTTCAGTGGTCAGTGTGGGCCCCTGGGATGGGCTCTCCCCCTTGGCCCCTGGCAGTTTTCACCCTCTTGCCCAAGGATGGTTGCCAGCCAGCTGTGGGTCCCAGCTACACCATGGACAGCACATTCCCTGTCCTTGCAGGAAGCCCAGAGCAGAAGGGAGCCCTGACCCCTGACTGCTCCCTCGGCTGCTGCTCATCCTTCTGGACTCTTTCTGGGATCGGTTTGTCCATCTGCCCCTTTGGATCTGACCTGGTTCCTCCTCCTCCTCCTCCTCCTCAACACTGTGGGGTTGCCTTCTCCCAGCCCCAGGCACAGAGGGGGGCCATGGGGGAGCCTGTGGCCCCCAACCAGCCATCCTGGCCCTTTCTGTCCTTCCCCCTTTCCTGGGTGCTTTTGGGGGCAAGGGGGAGACTCTTCACCCCACAGCAAGGCAGTTTGCTGTGACTGACCCAAGCTCTACCAAGATGAATGAGTCCCATTGGCCTGCCCCAACACCCCGCCATGGGAAGATCTAGAACAACTGGGGCATGAGGGGCAAAGAGAGAGAGAGGGAAAGATGTGGGTTGGGGGGTCTCACTTGAGCTTCTTGGCAGAATAAATGGACATGGCTCTGCCATGATTGGTGTGGTTTATTGGAAAGGATGTATGTGTCGAATATTGAAGGGTATTGAATACTGAAATGTATGCATGAATCATGTTTAGGCTCTGTGTATGAGAAATAGCAGGAGTGAGCAAATGGCAAGGGGTGTATGTTTTATGACTCTGTCCTTCCTGCAGGGCTCCAGGGATCTAGAGGAAGAAAGGACTTGGTATACATGGGGGATCCATTCTAGATCCTCCCTCTCCCGCGTATGCAAAAAAATGCAGCACCTCAAGTCCCGTTGATTTCTACGGCGGCACACTTCTGCCCACCTCTCTGTCGTCCACTCAGTCTCTGCTTGCTGTGGGTCAGCAGTGGTCTGTCCAGGCCTGGCATGTGCCAAGTCAGCCAGAGGACTTTTCCTTCAGCCACCCCCAAATTGTGGAACGACCTGCCAGAAGAGATTCTGGATTTAAAAGAGCATTGAAGCCCATTCTCTTCCGGCAGGCTTATTCGGATGATCTTTAAATGGGGAATTTTAGAAGTGGGTTGGTTTAATATGTGTACATAGCAATAACAACAGCATTTACATTTCTATACTGCTTCATATTGAACTAAGCAGTCTCGTGGAAGTTAACAACATATTATTACCTCTTATTTGTCCTTTTAAATTGGTGTGTTTTAATTGATGTTGTGTATCATAGAATCATAGAGTTGGAAGAAACACCAAGGGCCATCCAGTCCAACCCCCTTCTTCTGCCATGCAGGAACTCCCAATCAAAGCATCCCTGACAGATGGCCATCCAGCCTCTGCTTAAAGACCTCCAAGGAAAGAGACTCCACTACTCTCCAAGGGAGTGTGTTTAACAAGCAACAGAGCAGACATACATACATGATGTTGTCCCCTGACCTGATCCACGGGGAGAGGTGTGCAAGAAATAATAAATAATACAGTGCGCCCACTCCTTACGTGGGCTTGCCGTCCACGGAATCAAGCTCACGCAGACAGTGAGCCCTCTGCCATTAAAATGGGGCATGCTCCCAGGGCGCATGCGCAGGAGTGCAGCCATAGAGAACAATGGGATTTGAAGTCCCGTGTTTTTTCTCATACATGGGGGAGGGTCCGGAACAGATCCCCTGCGTATACAAAGGGACCACTGTATATATGTCTGCTCTGTTGCTTGTTAATACATTATGTATGCAATAATGTGGGGCTTTCGTTGTCCCTGCCTTAAGTGCTCTTCTGTGTTTCATGCGCTCTGGTTAATTGGTTCCTTGGAAGGATGCTTTGCATGGTTCAAGTTACTGGCTTGCAGGCAGCCACCTGGGCTGTGTCTCCTGTCTGCATTTGATCCCCCATTAATTTCAGAGGTGTTTTTGCCTGTTCCTTCCACTGCAATAAACCTTACAGCACCGGGTATTCCTTGGCGGTCTCCCATCCAAGTTCACACCAGGGCTGACCCTGCTTGGTTTCCACATCAGGCCAGATCTGGTGCATTTAGGGTATCTGGGCCCTTAGCCACCTGTTGTTGTTGTTGTTGTTGACTGCCCTGGTGACCCAGTGGATGAGATGTCTCCAAGCACCGCTATCCTCCTTGACCGAGTCTCTCTATCAGGTGTGTGGTGTCTGTTGTTGTTAACTGCCCTCCAGTCAATCTCGACTCATGGCATCCCTTTGGATGAGACCTCTCCAAGAAGACCGACCCTCTGTCCTCCACTGCTCTGCTTAAATCCTGGAACCCCTTCATTAATCCCCATAGGGACCTCCTTCATAACAGAGTCCCTCCATCTGGCAGCATGTGGCCTTCCTCTCTTCCTCCTTCCTTCTCCTCCTACCTTCCCCAGCATTATTGTCTTTTCAAAAGAGTCCTCTCTTCTCATGATGTGTCCAAAGTACAACAGTCTAAGTCTTATCATCTTGGCTCCTAGGGATATCTCTGGCTTGATCTGCTCTAGGACCCCTTTCTTTGTCCTCTTGGCTGTCTATGGGATCTTCCTCAGCATTTCCCCCAGGCCCACATTCTCTGAAAGGCATTGGTTTTCCTCCTACTGTCCAGCTCTCACATCCATCGATGGGAATAATAGGGAATACAGTGGCTTGTATGGTCCTCACTTTTGTGCTGAGTTGTATGTCTTTGCATTTTAGGATCTTTTCTAGTTCTTTCATAGCCTCCCTCCCCATTCATTGTGTAAATCATTCATTATACATAGTTGTGTATAGAAGCCCTCAAAGGTAAGGGGTGTGCGTGAATGCTGTAATGTCAACTATAAACAACAGCCCCCCCCCAACCCAGAGGATTCTTTGTGAGTTTTCAGACATTTGCATTCCCCGTGAAGCCCTTCCCTTTCTTCTCCCCATCTGCATTTTCATCTGGGAGGGGGACTTGCATCCAGCCAGCCGGAGCCCAATGGGGCTGTCTTTCCCTTGAATTTACACAAGTGGCTCTCCCATCTGCAACCCCCTTTTTAAGGACAAAGAGCCAGCACAGTGTTGCTCCCCCCCCCCAGAAAAAAATTGCAGGAAATTAGAGCCAAGAGACAGGAATCACCCCCAGAAAACAAGCACCTGCAGTCTCCCTTTTTAAAGCCAGGAGGAGGAGGAAGAGGAGGAAGACCCCCTGAGCAACAAATCCAGCCCTGAAAGTGGTCATTGCGCCCAGTCCAGGTCAATCGCTCTGGAAAAGGTTCTCCATCCATCCATCCATCCATCCATCCATCCATCCACCTGGGCTTCTTTTGGGAGGCGTTCCCAGTCAGTCAGTCAGAGGGCCCCCAGTTGCACTGGCAAGATCCTTGCAGGCACACAACGTTCCTTCAAGGCGGCCGTGCGTGGGCATGCAAGAGGCCAATTTCTGGTCAAGGCAGGATCTCTTTGGAGAAGGGAGGCTGGTGCAGAGCAGAGCAGACTTGCAGGACCACTCTCCCCCCCCCCAGTGGCAGATCAAGGGGGCATTCCCACTGCCCAGCCCATCATCCCCTCCCCTCCGCCTGCCCTGGGCAATGGGGCCCTTGGTGGATTCACTCTGGGGAGGCATGACTCACTTGTGGGGCCCTTGTTCTTCAGGCGCAGCCTTTCTGCGGGGGGCCGCTCAGAGCCGGAGAGCTGGAGGGCGGTCAGGTGGGGGCTGTAGAGGGTGGCCCCCGTCTCAATGTCAATGGGGGACTGCATGCGCCCCCCCACAGATGGGGAACCCAGAGCTCCATTGGGCCTTGTCTGGAAGCAGAAAGTGGCCTCCAATGGGGGGGGGCTGAAGGAGGGGCCCCTGGGATGCAGGTGGGGGGCAGGAAGAGACCTCAAGGGGCCATCCACTCCAACCTCATTTTGCCATGCAGGAATACATAGGATCCTAGAGCTGGAAGAGACCTCAAGGGGCCATCCACTCCAACCTCATTTTGCCATGCAGGAATAAATAGGATCCTAGAGCTGGAAGAGACCTCAAGGGGCCATCCACTCCAACCTCATTTTGCCATGCAGGAATACATAGGATCCTAGAGCTGGAAGAGACCCCAAGGGGCCATCCACTCCAACCTGATTTTGCCATGCAGGAATACACAGGATCTAAGAACTGGAAGAGACCTCAAGGGGCCATCCACTCCAGCCTCATTTTGCCATGCAGGAATACATAGGATCCTAGAGCTGGAAGAGACCCCAAGGGGCCATCCACTCCAACCCCATTTTGCCATGCAGGAATACATAGGATCTAAGAACTGGAAGAGACCCCAAGGGGCCATTCATTATACATTGTTGTGTATAGAAGCCCTGAAAGGTAAGGGGGGGGGTTGAATGCTGTAATGTCAACTATAAACAACAGCCCCCCCCAAGCCAGAGGAATTTTTGTGAGTGTTCAGACATTTGCATTCCCCCCCCCCCCCCCGAAGCCCTTCCCTTTCTTCTCCCCATCTGCATTTTCATCTGGGAGGGGGACTTGCATCCAGCCGGCCGGAGCCCAATGGGGCTGTCTTTCCCTTGAATTTACACAAGTGGGTCTCCCATCTGCAACCCCCTTTTTAAGGACAAAGAGCCAGCACAGTGTTGCTCCCCCCTCCAAAAAAAATTGCAGGAAACTAGAGCCAAGAGACAGGCCTCACCCCCAGAAAACAAACACCTGCAGATTCCCTGTTTAAAGCCAGGAGGAGGAGGAGGAGGAGGAGGAAGACCCCCTGAGCAACAAATCCAGCCCTGAAAGTGGTCATTGCGCCCAGTCCAGGTCAATCCCTCTGGAAAAGGTTCTCCATCCATCCATCCATCCATCCACCTGGGCTCCTTTCGGGAGATGTTCCCAGTCAGTCGGTCAGAGGGCCCCGCGGTTGCACTGGCAAGATCCTGGCAGGCACACAACGTTCCTGCAGGGCGGCCGTGCGTGTGCATGCAAGAGGCCAATTTCTGGTTAAGGCAGGATCTGTTTGGAGAAGGGAGGCTGGTGCAGAGCCCCAGCTCTTGGAAAGGATAGCCAGCAACTGGAAAAGCCTTCTCTGTGTGTGTATATGTGTGTGTGTGTGTGTGTGTGTGTTTGCCTGTGTGTGTGCACAATGGGGGCTTGAGAGAAAGGAAGAGGTTGGGAGCACACGCTTTCATAACTTGAATCTTTCCTCAGATGCGTTTGACATGTGAGAGGAAGAGAGTCCCTGATGCCCACAAAGGAAGGAAAGTCGAACTACAACTCCCTCTCCCAAGAGACGCAACTGGAAGAGGAACCCTGTCCCCAGTGAGTCCCTAAGAGGCAAGCAGGGCCTCCAAGGAAGCCCTCTTGGCCAGAATGACCTCTTGCCTTCAGGAGGGCGAGGGAGGAGGTCACTTGGGCCCCCTCCCTTTTCTTAGGCAGACACTGCATTGGGACGGCCATAATGGCCATCCCCCCCCTCCACTCCTCCTCCAATGGTCATCAAGACTGAGGCCCCAATCCACAGGATCTGGCCCATCTGTTCCCTGCCCTCTTTGGAGGACATGAGGGGCTGCAGGGGAAGGAAAGGACACTGACCTATCTTCCCCCCACTTTTTTTGGGGGGGGCTTCTTCCTCCCTCCTTCCTCCACCCAGAAAACTCAGGAGCCCAAACAGTGGGGCACTAAGACTTGCAGGACCACTCTCTTCCCCCCCCCCAGTGGCAGATCAAGGGGGCATTCCCACTGCCCAGCCCATCATCCCCTCCCTTGCTGGTTTCACTCTGGGGAGGCCTGACCCACTTGTGGGGCCCTTGTTCTTCAGGCGCAGCCTTTCTGCGGGGGGCCACTCATAGCCGGAGAGCTGGATGGCGGTCAGGTGGGGGCTGTAGAGGGTGGCCCCCGTCTCAATGTCAATGGGGGACTGCATGCGCCCCCCACAGATGGGGAACCCAGAGCTCCATCTGGCCTTGTCTGGAAGCAGAAAGTGGCCTCCAATGGGGGGGGGGGCTGAAGGAGGGGCCCCTGGGATGCAGGTGGGGGGCAGGAGGCAATCCCTGGGCAAAAGGCCCCCAAGGAAGGGCCACAGGCGGTGCACAGGCCCTTTCCCATGGGGCAAGGCTGGGGCCCAGCTCCTGACCAGCACCTTCCACTCCCCCTGGATGACCCCCCCCCCCAGGTAACTGTCTGGCTCCCAGAAGGGCAGAGGGCCACCCAGCCACCTCCAGAGAGCAATAGGGAAGGAAGGGGGGAGAGTGGCCAGGAATGCCCCCCCTTGCCATCACTCGGCCATGGCTACAGGAGGGGCCCAGGGCAAGGACCCCCCTCCTTTGGGAGACAGAGTTTGGGGGGGAGCCTGCCCCGAAGGTTGGGGGTCCCTAGGGGCAGGAAAGGGGCAAGGGGAGCACCCAGGGCAGGCATGGGGGGAGAACCCAGGGATGTCCCTGGAGGATAGAGACCTGTGGGGTGGGAGGGGGGCTGGCCATGCCTTACCTGTGGGGCTGCCCCCTGCATGGATGAGGTCCAGAGAAAGAGAGAGAGAGAGAGAGAGAGAAAGAGGGGGGGCTGAGGGGGGGCCTTACCTGCGTAGCTCCAGGGATGGGGGTCTCCATGGCGGAGGGAACCTGGGAAAAGGAAGAGCAGGCCATGAGCAGGACCCCTCCCATCTCTCTGGGTCTATATTGGGGGGGGGGAATACCAGTCCGTCCCAGTCAGCCCCCTCCCCTCCCCTCCCCTCCCCCAGCCAGGCCCCCCAACAACCCCCCTCCCTGGGAGCCTGGGTCACTAGAAGGGAAGGGGAGGGGAGGGGAGGGAAGGGCAGGGTCCCCCCCATTCCTGCCCCCCAACTCTGTGCTTTGTGAAGGATGGAGTTGGGCCCCCTCCCCAGGCAATGCCTTGTGTGACAGCGAGGTTGGCTCAGGGGCCTTGGGGCATGTCCAAAGTGCTTTTCCCTTCCCCCCCCCCAAGAAGGAGGGAGCCCCTCCCAAAGGCCAAGAGGGGTTCCCTGGCCCTCCTCCTTCCCTCCTTCCTTCCCTCTACCTGCCCCATGGCCCTCCTGCTCCATGCCTCAGCTGCCAAGGTGAAGCCAAGGTGGGGCTGCCCCTCCCTCCCCTCCCGTACCTGGCTAGGCCCAGCAGTTGCCATGGGGACGGAGGGAGGGAGGGGGGCATTCCCAGGGCCAGGAGGGCAGGAAGGGCAGCAGCAGGGGAGGGGAGGGGAGGGGAGGCTCCCCAAGAGCCCTGCAAGGGGGGGATGGGGATGGGGATGGGGGGGCATTGCATTGCCCCAGCCCTGAGCCCCAGACTTTGTGGGAGGCCCAGAGGGAGGGACCTTCAGCCCCCCAAGAGCTTCTTCACACACTCCTGCCCCCCACCCTCCCTCTTTCCCCCTCAGGAGGGAGACCCTCTCTCGGCCTGGCAAATGGGGGCCACCTCCTCTCTCTGCCCTTTGAGGGACCCCCAGGGGCAAGAGGGACCCCCCTCCATATCCCCTGAAGGAAGAATCAAGGGCAGCCAAAGGCAGGACCAGGACCAGCCTCTTCCTTTCTCCTTGGCTTTGAAGCCCTTTCCCGACGAAGAGCCCCTGGAGCTCCCAAAGCTTGCCAAGAAAGGGCATTTTGTGCGTGTTGCGTGGCCCCATAAAGGCATCCCTTGGATCTTCCTGGATTTCCCCCATCAGACCTCCATGGCCCTTTCTTCATCCCTCCCCAGAAGTAACTCCAGGCCTCAAGGCCCAGCCCCCCCCCCCATGGCACCACAAGAGATTGGGGGGGCTGTCTTGCCCCCAGGACCCCCCTTGAGGCTCCAGCTCAGGCAAGGCATTTTTTTGGGGGGGGTGTCCTCCTGCCCAGCCCTCTGCCCCCCCATTGCCCTGGCCTTCAGGCCTCAGGGAGCCGGACTGGGATGGACCCCCCCCCCAAAAAAAAGACAGGGAACCAATTCCAGGGAGAAGGGACCCTTTCTGGACAGAGTCGGGGGGGGGTCCCTGCAGAGGTGGGTTAGGAACCATTAAGCAAAAGAAACCCATTAAAAGAAAGGAAGGGAAGGGAAGGGGGCAAGAGAGGGATTTCCCCATGGAGCAGGGGGGGCAAAGGGGCAAACAGTCAGCCCCCCCCCTTTGCCCCATCGCTCTCTGCCATGATGTTTGGGGGGACTGGAGCGTCCAGGGATTTGGGGATCCATGGGGGGGGGGCAGGGGGTGTCCTGGAATCCAAACCTCAATGGACACCACTGTATATATCCTCCATCTTGCTGTGGTTCATTTTGAAACATACAATTTTGAATTATATATATATATATATTTGAATTAGATATCTCTGGGGGCACCAAAATCTTTGAAATGCTCCTCAGGGCCTCGAAAGGTCTTAGCCCAGCCCTGGTTGCCTGAAGAGAAGGAAGGAAGGAAGGAAGGAAGGAAAGGGAAGGAAGGAAAGAAAGAAAGAAAGAAAGGGAAGAAGGAAGGAAGGAAGGAAGGAAGGAAGGAAGGAAGGAAAGGGAAGGAAGGAAGGAAGGAAGGAAGGAAAGAAAGAAAGAAAGAAAGGGAAGGAAGGAAGGAAGGAAGGAAGGAAGGAAGGAAGGAAAGGGAAGGAAGGAAGGAAGGGAGGGAGGGAGCGAGGGAGGAAGAAAGAAAGAAAGAAAGGGGGCTACTTTCCCCCCACCTTTGGGTTGGTTCCCTGAAAGAAGCCCCCCTCCAAAAAAAATCCAAGGAGGGATCTGCCCCCCCTTTCTCTGCCAGGCTTTCCCATCCAAGGGCCGGAGATGGAAAGACCGACAGGGCCCTGGCCTCTCCCTCCAGACCAAGGCCAGACTGACCAGTCCTGGGCCCCCTTTCTGCCCCCTCCCTCCCCTCCCCCCTTCCTTGTCCCTCTCTCTCTCTGGGGCCTCAGGTGGGCTTTGGGGGCTGGCAGGAGGGCAGAGAAAAGAAAGGAAGGAAGGAAGGAAGGAAGGAAGGAAGGAAGAAAGAAAGAAAGAAAGAAAGAAAGAAAGAAAGAAAGGGAAGGAAGGAAGGAAGGAAGGAAGGAAGGAAGGAAGGAAGGAAGGAAGAAAAGGCCATCCAGTCCAGCCCCCTTTGGCCAGGCAAGAAGAAGGCCCAACCCAAGGGGGCTCTGTGCCAGGGGGCCATCCAGCCTCACTTGAAAGGGAAGCCAAGTCTTGAGAGATGACCCCCCCAGCCCCCCATTCCAGGAAAAGACACCCCCCAAACACACACACACACACACACAGAGTGACCCTGGCATCCTCAGCCTTCCTTGGTCCTCCAGGAGGGAGGCATGCAACAGCCCCCCCCATTCAAGGACCCCCCCAAGACCCCTTTATCTCCCCCCCCCCCCCGGTTTGAGAGGGTCCTTGAGTGGAGAGAGGAGGGAGGCTGGAGAGAAGGGGGGCAGCCAGAGCCCTCGGCCTTCAGGGAGGGTCCAGAGAAGGGCCCTGGGAAGGAAGGAAGGAAGGAAGGAAGGAAGGAAGGAAGGAAGGAGGGAAGGAAGGAAGGGAAGGGAAGGAAGGAAGGGAAGGGAAGGAAGGAAAGAGAAGGAAGGAAAGAAGGAAAGAAAGAGAAGGAAGGAAGGAAGGAAGGAAGGAAGGAAGGAACGAAGGAAGGAAGGAAGGAAGGAAAGAGAAGGGAGGGAGGAAGGAAAGTGAAGGAAGGAAGGAAGGAAGGCAGGAAGGAAGGAAGGGAGGGAGGGAGGGATGGAGGGAGACTGATGCTGGGGAAGGTGGAGGGAAGTAGGAAGCGAGGGAGGAGGCCACCTGCTGCAGATGGAGAAGAAGGGACTCTGCCCTGAAGGAAGAGGAGGAGGAGGAGGAGGTCACTTGGGGGATGGAGGGAAGGAAGGAGGGAGGGAGGGATGGAGGGCTGCAGGAAGGAAGCAGCGCAGCCGAGGAGGAGACCGGCTCTTCTTCTTGGAGACCACCTCTCAGCCCTCCATCCCTCCATCCCTCCATCCAGAGGGTCACTGCCATGGCTCCAGATCGACTCCGGGGCAGTTAACGACGAAGGAAGGAAGGAAGGAAAGAAAGAAAGAAAGGGAAGAAGGAAGGAAGGAAGGAAAGAAAGAAAGAAAGAAAGGGAAGAAGGATGAGAGGGAAGGAAGGAAGAAAGAAAGAAAGAAAGAAAGAAAAGGAATAAGGGAGAGAGGGAAGGAAGGAAGAAAGGAAGGAAGGAAGGAAGGAAAGAAAGGGAAGAAGGGACAGAGGGAAGGAAGGAAGAAAGAAAGGAAAGAAGGGAGAGAGGGAAGGAAGGAAGGAAGGAAGGAAGGAAGGAAGGAAGGAAGGAAGGAAGAAAGAAAGAAAGAGAAGGAAGGAAGGAAGGAAGGAAGGGAGGGAGGGAGGGAGGGAGGGAAGGAAGGAAGCCCCCTCTCCGCCTGCCTCTCCCCGGCCAAAGACCTACCTTGTGGGCTCCCCTCCGTCGCCGCCTGCGAAGCCTCCCCTCCGAGGAAGAGGAAGAGGAAGAGGAAGGGGAAGGGGAAAAGGAAGGGGAAGGAGGCGGGAGGCTGGGGCCGGAGGGACCCCCAAAAACGGAGGAGGAGGAAAAGGGGCATCTCTCTCCCTGGCCGCCTTCTCTGCTCCGGAGGAAGGGAGCCCCGAAGAAGGAGAGAAGGAAGGAAAGAAAGAAGGAAAGAAAGAAAGAGGGAAGGAGGTGTGAACCAGGGAGGGAGGGAGGGAGGGAGGCGCTTGGAGGGGGGGCGCTGCTGGGGGACCCCAAAAAGACCCACCGCCCCCCAATTCTCCCTGCCTGAGTCCAGGAGCCTCTCTCTCTCTTCCTCCTGGAGGACTGTTGGGGGCCTCTCTCTGGCCAAGGCCTCCCCCATAGCCCCCCCCCAAAAGCAAAGCAGAGCTCTTCCATCCTCATCCCCCCCCCCCCATGGAGCCTCAATAACTACAAATTCCAAGACTCCACAGGATATTGCTATGGGACAATTAAACTATGGGTGAAAGAGATCTAGGAGTCCTAGAAGACCGCAAGTTGAACATGAGTCAACAGTGCGATGCAGCAGCTAAAAAGGCCAATGCAATTCTAGGCTGCATCAATAGAAGTATAGTATCTAGATCGAGGGAAGTCATAGTGCCACTCTATTCTGCTTTGGTCAGGCCCTATTTATTTATTTATTTATTTCGGCCCTCCAATAGTCTGAGGGACAGTGACCCGGCCATCAGCTCAAAAAGTTTGCCTATTCCTGATCTAAGATATGCAGATGACACCATAATACTCGCAGAAAACCTCACAGACCTGGAACTAAGTAAGATCAAAGAAGAAAGTGCACAGGTAGGCTTAATGCTGAACATAAAGAAAATGACAATAATGACCACAGAGAACTTACACACATCCAAACTAGACAATGAGGAAATAGGAATAGTAAAAGCATTTCCATACCTGGGATCAAACATGGATAGAAATGGGGACTGCACTCAGGAAATCAGAAGAAGATTAAGAATGGGGAGGATGGCTATGAAAGAACTAGAAAAGATCCTAAAATGCAAAGATATACAACTCAGCATGAAAGTGAGGACCATACAAGCCACTGTATTCCCTATTATTCCCATGGATGGATGTGAGAGCTGGATAGTCAAGAAAGAAGATAGGAGGAAAATCGATTCATTTGAGAGAATGTGGGGCTGAAGAAGATGCTGAGGAGGATCCCATGCACAGCCAAAAGGACAAACAAACAAGTGGGTCCTAGAACAGATCCAGTCGGAAACCTCCCTGGAAGAAGAAGCCAAGAGGACAAGACTTAGACTGTCGTACTTTGGAGACATCATGAGAAGGACGGGCTCTTTGGAAAAGACAATAATGCTGGGGAAGGTGGAGGGAAGGAGGGAGGCCACAGGACAGATGGAGGGACTCCGTTATTAAGGAAGCCATGGATATTTATTTATCAAGGGATTGCAGGAATTAAGCAGAGCAAGGGAGGACAAGAGGGTCTTCTTCTCATCTATAGGGTTGCTGCCATGGGTCAAGACCAACCCGAAGACAGTTAACAACAACAGACTGTTACAGGATTTGAAGAAGTAATGCATTTGAACCATCTAAAGGAGCTGGAAGGACGCCAAGGAAGAGCCATCCGAAAATGTCCCCACAGTTTTAGAAAGCAACATGGGAAAGGCCCTCAAAGCACTTGAGAGAAACAAAGCACCAACTGCAGGAGACATCTCAATAGAACTGCTGCAGAAGACAGAGACTGAATGCCTTCCAATTGTAATAAAAATATTGAACAAATATGGAAAATGGACTGGAAACAATCAATACACATTCCTGTCCTGGAGAAAAGGGCCCCCAGTGACCGTATAATCCAGGGGCAGGCAACCTAAGGCCCAGGGGCCGGATGCGGCCCCTTGAGGCCTTTGGACCGGCCCCAGGCCAGTCCTGCCACCGCCACCCCCCCCCCCCGCCGCCGCCCACCATGATGATATTGATTATTGTTGTTATTACTTGTTCTTGGGGTTTTCTTGACAAAATCTCCACAGGGGTTTTGCCATGGCTTTTCTGGGGCTGAAAGAGTGTGCATGCATTTTTTAAATTTTAAAATATATATTTTAAAAATATATATATATTTATTTATTTATTTTTGGTTCTTCGGCCCCCCAATTGTCTGAGGGACAGCAACCCGGCCCCAGGCTCAAAAAGGGTTGCCTACCCCTGGTATAATCCATCTCTATTGCACTCATCTTCCATGAAAGCAAAGGGCTGCTCAAGATATGACATGGAAGTGAGAAACGCCAGCTGGACTCAGAAAAAGGAAGAAGCACTAGAAATCCTATTGCTAACATACTTTTGATAATGGAATGTTCCAAAGAATGTCAGAAGAAAATCAGGCTGTACTTTATCAAAGCTCTGGGAAAGTAAGCATCGCTCTTAAAGAAGGACAAGGGGCCATAGTCAGGACAGAATATGGAGAAGAAAGAGGAAGGGTTCCCCGCAGGCAAAGGGCTCAGGCAAGGCCCCGTTTTATCACCCGATCTGTTTCGCTTGCGTGCTGAACATAGCCTGCCCTACACAAAGCTGGATTGCACTCGGGGAGAGCAGGAATGGAAACCGGAGGAAGGGACTTGGCAGTCCTTCCAAGATAGATGCAGATGACTACAGTCCAAAGATATATATATATATATGCAGATGACACTGCACCACAAGCGGAAGGCATACCAGGCGTGGAAGCAGTGTTGTCGCTGCGGTTGGTGGCACCCGGAACGGAGGATGCCCAGAAAGGTCTGTGGAGGGCGATGGTGGCAGCGGACTGACTGCCAATGGGAAAGCCCATGCGGTTCTGGGAATATAGCCTCTAGAATATTGCCATTGAGGGGAGTAATAGTGTCCCTTGGTCTGTTCCGGGGTTTGGGGCACCACAATTCAAGGAGGAGGTTGTCTTGCTGGAGTGCGTCCAGAAAGAGGAGAGATGGCCCTCGTGGACTCTTCCATCCTTCCATGAGGAGGGCGACCAAAGTGGAGAAAGGACTGGAAACCACAAAGCCCGATGAGGAGGGACTTAGGGATGTCCAGCGTGGAAAAGAGAAGGCTGGGAGGAGACAGAAGGAGGATGGCCCTCTTTCCGTGTTTGGAGGGATGTCATGCCATGCTGAGGAGACAGGGAGCTTGCTTTCTGCTGCTTCAGAGACCAGGGCTGCATCTGTGCTGCAGAAATAATCCTGGCTGACACCACTTAAACTGCCATGGAATTCTGGGACATGTAGTTTGCCTTGGCACCAGAGCTCTCTAACAGAGATGGCAAAATGTCTGACAAAACTATAATGCCAGACTATTGGACCCTGCCTTTCAAGTGGTGTGAAACTGGATTATTTCTGCAGTCAGATGCATCCTAGGACATGAAGGAATGGATGCAAATCCCACAAAAAGAGGGAGAGCCCACTGCCTTCCATGGAGGCAGCAGTGTCTTCCACTGCCAAACAGCTCTTATCCTTAGAGAAGTTCTTCCTCATTTTGAAGTGAGGGCAGAAGTGGGGGGGGGGGATGAGCCTCCAGCCCTATCCCATTACACCAAGGGTAGGGCTGGCTGGTGGCCAGGAGGGGAGAGGGGCCAAGCTGAGACCCTCCTGCTCCCTTCCCCCCCATAAAGCCCCCCATCCTCCCCTGCCCCCCAGGACACTGCTCTGCCACCTGGAGAGGGGCACCTGGGCCCAGGGCTGGAGGACCCTCCATGTTTCCTATGACCAGAACCTGCCCTGGGCAAGAGGGACCTTGGAGGAAAGAGTCCCCTTCTTCCTCCTCCTGCGTGATGGAGGGAAGGCTCTGGCAGCCCAAAAGAGTCCTCTCCTGCCCAGCAGTCCCCCCGCTAAGCCTCACCCACTGGGACCACTCTCTAGGGCTTTTTGCCAAGTCCTTGGCTCAGGCAGCAGAGGGAGGGGGATGGCACTGCCCCCCTCCAGTCTGCTCAGTGCCTGTAACTGCCTCCTCTTGTACCTGCAGAGACAGGTGAGGAAGAACAAGGCCTTCCCCATTGCAAGAAAATCCAGGAGTCGGCCAGAGTTTGGGGGTCTCTGCCTGGAAGAGCTGCTCCTGCTGCTGGTGCAAGTGCCCACCTGGGCCAGCGCTGGACCCCTGCCCTGCCCTGCCCTTCTTGCTTTGGGCCTGGCCTTGGAGGGCTATTAGGTGGTGCCCCTCATAGAATCATAGAATCATAGAATCATAGAGTTGGAAGAGACCACAAGGGCCATCCAGTCCAACCCCCTGCCATGCAGGAATTCCCAATCAAAGCATCCCTGACAGATGGCCATCCAGCCTCTGCTTAAAGACCTCCAAGGAAGGAGACTCCACTACTCTCCGAGGGAGTGTGTTCCACTGTCGAACCGCCCTTACTGTCAGGAAGTTCCTCCTAATGTTGAGGTGGAATCTCTTTTCTTGCAGCTTGCATCCATTGTTTCTGGTCCTAGTCTCTGGAGCAGCAGAAAACAAGCTTGTTCCCTCCTCGATATGACATCCCTTCAAATATTTAAACACGGCTATCATATCACCTCTCAGCCTTCTCTTCTCCAGGCTAAACATCCCCAGCTCCCTAAGTCGTTCCTCATAGGGCTTGGTTTCCAGACCCTTCACCATTTTAGTTGCCCTCCTTTGGACACGCTCCAGTTTCTCCACATCCCTTTTGAATTGTGGTGCCCAGAACTGGACACAGTATTCCAGGTGAGGCCGGACCAAAGCAGAATAGAGTGGCACTATGACTTCTCTTGATCTAGACTCTATACTTCTACTGATGCAGCCCAAAATTGCATTGGCCTTTTTAGCTGCTGCATCGCACTGTTGACTCATGTTCAACTTGTGGTCCACCTGGATTCCTAGATCCCTTTCACACGTAGTCTCATTCAGCCAGGTGTCCCCTATCATATATCTGTACTTTTCGTTTTTCCGCCCTAAGTGCAGTACCTTACATTTCTCCGTGTTGAATTTCATTTTGTTAGCTTTGGCCCAAGTTTCTAGTCTGTTCAAGTCATTTTGAATTTTGATCCTGTCCTCTGGGATATTAGCTACTCCTCCTAATTTGGTGTCATCTGCAAATTTGATAACTATGCCCCCAATACCGTCATCCAAGTCATTAATAAAGATATTGAATAGCACTGGGCTGAGGACAGAGCCCTGTGGCACCCCACTGGTCACTTTTTTCCAAGTTGAAAAGGAGCCATTGTTGAGCACCCTTTGGGTTCGACCAGTCAACCAATTACAAATCCAAGTAACAGTTACTTTGTCTAGCCCACATTTTACCAACTTGCTTGCAAGAATGTCATGGGGAACCTTGTCAAAGGCCTTACTGAAATCAAGATATACTATATCCACAGCATTCCCTTCATCTACCAAGCTGGTAATTTTATCAAAAAAAGAGATCAGATTTGTCTGGCATGACCTGTTTCTCTGAAACCCATGTTGACTTTTTGTGATTATGGAATTACCTTCCAGATGTTCACAGACTCTCTGTTTAATGATCTGCTCCAGAATCTTTCCTGGTATTGATGTCAGACTAACTGGACGATAATTGTTGGGATCCTCTTTTTTCCCCTTTTTGAAGATGGGGACAACATTTGCCCTCCTCCAGTCCGCTGGAACCTCTCCTGTTTTCCAGGAATTCTCAAAGATTATTGCCAATGGTTCCGATATTACACTTGCCAGTTCTTTTAATACCCTTGGATGCAATTCATCTGGTCCTGGAGACTTATATTCATTTAGAGTAACCAGATGTTTCTGTACCATCTCTTTACTTATTCTGTGCTGAAATTCTCCTATTCTGTCCTCTGCTCCATTATACTTAGGTTGAGCATCCTTTGCCTTTTCTGAGAAGACTGAAGCAAAGAAGGTGTTGAGTAATTCTGCCTTTTCTCTGTCTCCTGTTAACTTTTTGCCATCTTCTCCACACAATGGCCCTACCATTTCCTTCTTTTTCCTTTTGCTGCTGACATACCCCCAAAAGCCCTTTTTATTGTTCTTAACCACTCTAGCAAGCCTTATTTCATTCTGCGCTTTAGCTTTTCTGACTTTACCCCTACACGTGCTAGCTATTTGTTTGAATTCCTCTTTGGTGATTTCCCCATTTTTCCATTTCTTATACATGTTCTGTTTAAAATGTAGTTCAGTTGCAAGTTCCTTAGTCATCCATCCTGGTTTCTTGAGACACCTCCCATTCTTCCTCCTCGTTGGCACGGTTTGAAATTGTGCCTTCAGTATCTCCCTTTTGAGAAACTCCCATCCGTCTTGAACTCCCTTCTCTTTTAGTATTCTTGTCCATGGGATCACCCCCAGTATTTCTCTAAGTTTAGTAAAATCAGCTTTCCTAAAGTCTAGAATGCGTGTCTGACTATGCCTGGCTTCTCCTTTCCACTGTATAATAAACTCCAGGAGGACATGATCACTCCCGCCTAAGGATCCAACCACTTGCACTCCATTAACTAGGTCTTCCCTGTTAGTTAGGATCAGATCCAAAATAGCTGACTCCCTCGTTGCCTCTTCCACCTTTTGGACAATGAAATTGTCTTCGAGGCAAGTGAGGAATTTGCTAGACCTTGAGGATTTTGCCGAGTTTGACTTCCAGCAAATATCCGGGTAGTTGAAGTCACCCATCACTACTATATTTCTCCTTTCTGAGTGTGTGGTCATCTGTTCTAGAAAGGCTTCATCCAATTCTTCTGCTTGAGTTGGGGGTCTGTAGTAGACTCCCACACTAACATCCCTGTTGTTTCCTTCCCCTTTAATTTTTATCCAGATGCTCTCCACTTGGCTTCCAGGATTGATGTCCTGGATTTCTTCACTGGTGTAAATATCCTTGACATATAATGCTATTCCTCCTCCTTTCCTGTTTGTCCTGTTTCTCTTGAAAAGGTTATACCCCTTTATTTCTACATTCCAGTCATGAGACTCATCCCACCAGGTTTCAGTGATGCCTATTATATCATATTTGTTTTGTTGTGCTAGGAGTTCAAGTTCATCTTGCTTATTTCCCATGCTCCGTGCATTAGTGTAGAGACATCTAAGACCATGTGTCCCCTTTACTTGCTGCCTGTGCACATTTTTTTTGCCTCCCACTGTTGGGTCCCTGTACTGTTTCCCTTGTTTCCTCAATGACAGTTTGACTATTTTCTCCAGTCCTTTTCTCTTCCAGGACGTTGTCTCCCTTCCCCACACAGTTCAGTTTAAAGCCCTCCTGATCAAATTCTTGAGACCGTTGGCAAAAACATTTCTTCCAACTGGTGTGAGATGCACCCCATCCCTTGCCAGGAGTCCATCCTCATGGAACCGGAGCCCATGATCCAAGAATCCAAATCGTTCTCGATGACACCATCTGCGGAGCCAATTGTTGACATCTGCTATCTTCCTCTCTCTTCCTGGACCACGCCCTTGAACTGGCAGAAGAGACGAGATGACAATCTGTGCCTCCATTTCTTTCAGCTTCTTTCCTAGAGCCTCGTAATCCCTTTTGATGTTCTGAAGGCTGTGTCTTGCTGTGTCGTTCGTTCCCACGTGGACCAAAAGGAAGGGGTATTGGTCGGTAGGCCTGACCAGTCTTGTCAGCCTCTCTGTCACATCTCGGATCTTTGCCCCAGGGAGACAACACACTTCCCGAGACATCTTGTCAGGCCCACAAATCACTGCTTCTGTCCCCCTCAGCAAGGAGTCCCCCACCACGACCACACGCCTCCTCCGAGGCTTAGCAGTACCTGTTCCCTGTGGTGGAACTCCCAGGTTCCCCTGCTCTGTCTCTGAAATTTGTCCATGCTGTTCTTCTGCGTCCTCCTTGCTAAGAGTAAGAGCTTGAAATCGATTCTGTAGCCGCAAGCTCCCAGAACGATCCCTGGTCTCCTTACTTCTGCGTGTGACCTTCCTCCAGCTTTCTACCTCCTGTGTGTGTGATGTGACCTTCTCTTCTCCAGGGACTTCCTCTGTGTGTTCCCCATCCAAGACCGTTTCTTCTGTTCTGTCAAGGAAAGCCTCTTGCTCCCTAATATGTTGAAGTGTAGCTACCCGCGCCTCCAGCTGCTGTACTTTGTCCTCCAAGAGGGCTACCAACTTGCATTTGGAGCATGTGTAGTTTCCCACATCTGTAGGTAAAAATACAAACATCCCACAGGTATTGCAGGTGACGGCAGCAGTCCCTTCAGTATCCATACTAACTCTTAGTTAGTACCTGAAAGACAACTACGGCTTTCTTCCTCAAAGAAAATCCCTTGCTAACAACAGTGTTTAAGTCTGCTGGTTATAAAATTCTGCTCTGGCAGCAGTTATATAGAGCTAATGGCTACCTGGAAACTGTTTTCTTCCTCTTTCCTAGAAGCAACTGGCCTGGAAAGCTTCTTTCTCTGTCTCCTTTCCTGGCAGAAACTGCCTAGAAGCTTCTCTCTCTTTCTCCTTTCTGCTAGAAAGTGGCCTGGAGAGCCCTCTCCTCCTCCCTCCTCTGTCCTGGCCAAAACTCATGTCCAGGCCATTGTCCAGCAGGGTGTGTGGGCAGGAATGGGCAAGTGGCCTCCCCCAGTTGGCACAAGGGGGTAGGAGGCAAGCTGGTGATCTCTTGTATAATGCACACACACCCCTCTTCTGCTGGGCAGGTACAGATGCTTCTGGCAAGATTTGGCGGAGAACAGCCATCTGGAGAACTCAGCGGCTGAGAGGTGAGACTGCAATGCTCTGGACCCATTGGGAATGGCCTGCAGCATGAGCCATGGGTCTCTGGGCCACCTCACCTCCAAGACCCACGGCGTCTGCCCTCTCCTGCCCCCTGCCACACACCTGCAGGCCCCACCCAAGGCATCCCTGCTCCCAGCACCTGGCCTGAGGTGCCCCCGTGGCCTCCGCAGGGGCACTGAGGTCAGTCGAGAAGGAGTCCAGGAGACCACTCACTTCCATGAGAATGAGGGACACCTGAGTCAGATTCAGAAGCTGCTGCTCAAAGGACAGAAGTCTCGGGTGATGCTGCCAGGTAGGATGCCACCTGAAGTCTCAGGTGATGCTGCCAGATAGGATGCCAGGTGGGGTGCCAGCAGCTGAATTGGGCAGAGGCGGGATGAGCAACCCCTCCCCAAATGCTTCCCTCCTTGGGGATGGGGTGGCCACCTCTACCCCCACAAGTATGGCATCCCTCTGCCGGACCCCGTGGGACACGCTTGGCATGCAGCCAGCCTGAGGCCAGGGGCTAACCTTGGGTCTGCCCCATTCTCACTGGGCAGGGCGGCGGTACCGCCAGGAGGAAGGTCTGTCTGTCTGTCTGTCTGTCCGAGGGTGGTGCCTGCCAAGGGGGAGACCCTGCAGCCCAGAACATTCTTCCTCCTCTTCTCTGAGGCCTTGCTGATGACCAAGCCTTGCCAGCCTCTTCAGCCCTGGAATGCCCACAATGTCTCCCAGTGCCAGCAGTGGTCAGTGGAGAAGGTCCTTGCTCACCCCCTGAACCACGGGGCAGGGGGGGTGGCTCCTTGGGGCCAGTCTCTCCCCCTGCCCCTCGATAAGGGGTCTCTGGACATTGTGGCAGGGAAGGGGCAGGCACCAGGGTGAGACGGTCAGGCACCAGAGAGGAGGACTGAGCGGGGCACACAGGAGGCCATCCATGCCACAGGCGCATGTCCTGACAAGTGGCCTTTCTGCTATCCAGGCCAGACTCTCTGCCTTCCTGGCTCCAAGAGAAGCAAGGTCTTTGGAATAAAGATGCATGAATGAAGGCTACTTGTGTCATTCCTGTCTGCCCCTTCCTTGACCCACAGAGCAGCCCCCCATCCTCTCCGTCCGCGTTCTCCGGATGCAGCTCTCCTTCCCACGCAAGGAGTTTCTGCTGATATCCCCTGGCCAGGAGGACTGGGGCAAATGGCACCAGAGTTGGAAGGCTGCAGGCAGGCAACAAGCTCCCCCCACCCCGCCATCCTCTCCCCCTTCCTTCCTTCCTTCCTTCCTTCCTTCCTTCCTTCCTCAGGGCACTCGGGGGGTGGGCATGGGGTCAGCTCCCATCTCATTTTTCACAACAACCTCATGAAAGAGACTGGGCTGAGGAGCCGTGACTGGGCCAAGGTCACCCAGGGGGAGTATGGCCATGCATGAGTGTGCCTCTGGGCCCTGTGCCATGGCTGGGAGATAACCACTGCTCCACGCTGCCAGGGGAACACGTTCACCAGCGCAGAGGCGGTGGGGTGGTCTGCTCTGGTGGCATCCTCCTGGGGGCTCTTTTGCCTCTTCAGGACTCCTGCTACTTCCCCCGGTGGGTTTACATCATCATCATCATCATCATCATCTTCTATTTATTTATTTCATAGAATCACACTTGGAAGAGACCCCAAGGTCTGTCCAGTGCAACCCCCTTCTGCCATGCAGGAGCTCTCAATCAAAGCACCCCCAAAACCTCCAAAGGACACTCCACTCCATGGCAGCCTTGACCATTGCCAAACAGTTCTTACTGTCACAAAGTTCCTCCTAATATTTAGATGGAATCTCTTTTCCTCATCCATTGAGGCTCCATTGTCTCCTATTCTCTGGAGCAGAAGAAAACAAGCTTGCTCCATCCCCAATATGACATCCCTTCCAATATTTAAAGAGAGCTATCATATCAGAAAGAATAGAGGACATGCTTATCAGATTTGCAGAGGACACTATTAGGAGGAGTAGATAATACAGTGGGCCCTTGGATTCGCTGGAGTTTGGTTCCAGGATCCTCCTGTGGTTACCAAAATCTATGGATGCTCAAATCCTATTAAATACAATGGCATAGTAAAATGGAGTCCCTTACAGAAAATGGCCACTTCCCTTATGCCCTGAATACCCAGCATTTATGGAGCCTCCCTTACAGCTCTCCAATGGTGGCCAACAATGCACCTTTCTTGTGGCAGAGAGTGCCACACGTCATGCACCAGGGGATAAAATCAATCTCTTTATTCCTCCTCCATTAAAATCATTACTGAATCTCCTGTAAGCCCTACTCTCCTCCATCAGGGGACATTACCCCCAAGTGCACGGCTCTGTTGTTGTTGTTGAATGTCTTTGGGTCAGTCTCAACCCATGGCAGTGACACTATGGATGAGACATCTCCAGCCCTCCCCCCCGCAAATTCAATATCTTGTTTCATTTAACTCGGGGTAGGCAACCTTTCCCCTTTAAGGGCCGAGGGACTTCAGCTCCCAGAAGCCTCAGCCATGTTGGCCAATAGTCCCATGTTGGCCAATAGCTCCTGGGATTCTGGGATCTGAAGTCCCTCAGCCCTAAAAGGGGAAAAAAGGTTGCCTACCCCTGGTTTAAATTGTGGCACAGAATCCTTTTAGGGGAATTTTATTATTAGCTCAAATATTGCAAGAAGGGGCTTGCTACAACAGCCCAAGAGATCGCTCTCCCGGTGTTTATACCAAGAGACCAGAGGGTTCCAAGAAATGGAGCTGAGACAGATGTTGGTTAACCACTAGATGTCTAATTTATTAAAATAGGAGAAAACTCATTCACAGAACATGCACTCACACACACACTCAAGGCTCAGGAAAATCAGGGTTGGAGGTTGGAACAGAAATGCAGGCGTTACTAATGGTGATGCTTACCGAAATGTAGCCTTCCTCTGGGAGGTGAATGGAGATGCGGAATGATGGGGGACAAGTCAAGCTCCGCAGCCTGGGTTCGAGCTGACTTGCCGGTAACTAGCTTCAGAGGTCAGAGTGACGTGGAGTCGTTTAGACCATGAAGATAGCACACTGACTGGCCCAAAACCTGGGGTAGATATAGGGCTGAACGGGCCCTGGGGCGGAAGGCGATAATTGCAATGATGGCACCCTGCTGTATAGGGTTCCATTGTATTTGGTGGTCTTAATCCGAGGAACCAATATCCTGGGGGAACGTGTGAGAAGGTGACACAATGCACCTTACGATGGGTGGGAGTGTGTGAGACTGGGTGGCACAATACAAACATTACACCTTGGATGGCTGAGGGTGCTGGTTATTAGGTGACACAATACACCTTTCGATGGTTTAGTTGATCTCATCATGGAAAATCCCATTCACAACTCTCCTAGACTGTCTGGGGGGATATGCATACCTTAAGGATAAAGGGTGGGCTGCCCAAGCCATGGGCGCAGAGGACTCTTGCCTCCAATTCTACTACCAGAGTTCATCTGGAGGTCATCATGAAATTTCATATTTTTGATAGCAGGGGAACCATGGGTAGCATATGGGTTTTTTCATATTTTGGACATGAAGGGGACTATGGGTAACAAACTGATCCCTGATCAGGACTGCTTCAGGGGCAAGTTCCAAGCTTACTTTTGGGCGCAGCCAGAAGGTAAGCGTTCCTGCATCTGCACCATTTTGGACCCCCTTCTGTGCAGCCATGGGGGGTCTGGGGAGTTCTTGTAAGGGGTGCCCTCAGAGGGGCTCATGCGACCATCAGGGCCTGGTGGGGAGAGGGAAGTAGGCCCCAGGTGCCCCATTTGGCCAGAGACACAGACTCCTTTTGCTTCAATTTGGGGTCAGTACTTCCTGACAGTAAGGGCTGTTCGACACTGGAAGACACTCCTTCAATGGAGATTTTGGTGGAGTCTCCTTCCTTGGAGGTCTTTAAGCAGAGGCTGGATGGCCATCTGTCATTGGGGATGCTTTGATTGGGAGTTCCTGCATGGCAGAAGGGGTTTGGACTGGATGGCCCTTGAGGTCTCTTCCAACTCTAGGATTTTATGATTTAGGGGTGAGGGATGTCCTCCTGCCACCCAGTCCCACCCCCCCGACAGCAAACGTAGGGGTCTGGCTCCCCATAGCTCCTAAGCTAAGTCTAAGCGCTGCCCGGATGTCCCACAGCTCCAGGCAGCTCCAGCAGGACCATGGCCCCGTCACCTTCCTCTCCTGGGAACCTCTGCTGGCTCTGTGGACTGCCAAAAAAGAACCTACTCTCAAGAGTTCAATCCAGGCCTTGAGACACAGGGTTTGGTGGGATGAAGGGACCCTCACCGAATATGAAAAGTGAGCGGTTGTCCCTGGAGGCCTCCAGTTCATCCCCTCCTTTTGGGGCAGAAAGTGGTGTGCTGGGGGCCCCAGAGGGACTCTATGCCTGCCCCAATGGACAGGCTCTCCTTATCTCTGTGGCCGATGCAGGATCCTCACAGATTGGTCCAGGCAGGGGTAGGCAACCTTTCCCCTTTAAGGGCCGAGGGACTTCAGCTCCCAGAATCCCAGGAGCTATTGACCAACATGGGACTATTGGTCAACATGGCTGAGGCTTCTGGGAGCTGAAGTCCCTTGGCCTTTAAAGGGGAAAGGTTGCCTACCCCTGGTCCAGAGCTTCCCAGGGCATCTAATGTGGGGTGTGTGTGTGTGTGTGGAATTGCTCACCCCCCAACAAGCCAGAGACTGGGATTGGACCGGTGCCCATGAGCCACCATCTTTTCTCTCCTGGAGACATGCCAGGGCCTGGGGCCCAACCCTTTTGGGACTGGATCTGGCCTGGGGCCCATCACGCTGACCGGCTCTGGCTTAGTACACACACAAACACCGCGGGAGGCACGGCATTGGCCCTTTTATGGAAAAGGACCACCATGCTCCATTACACATAGATTTTAGGGGCATACTTCATAGAATTATAAAGTTGGAAGAGACCCCAAGGGCCATCCTGTCCAACCCTCTTCTGCCATGCCCTCTCTTCCAACTCTATGATCTGATGAAAATGAGGAAAGGTCTGGAAACCATGAAGCCCTATGAGGAGAGACTTAGGGAGCTGGGGATGTTTAGAATGGAGAAGAGAGGGCTAAGAGAGGATAGCTTTGTTTAAATATTTGAAGGGGTGCCATATTGAGGAGGGAAGAAGCTTGTTTTCTACTGCTCCAGAGAATAGGACCAGAAACAATGGATGCAAGCTCCAGGAAAAGAAATTCCATCTCAACATTAGGAGGAACCTCCTGAGAATAAGGGCAGTTCGACAGTGGAACACACTCATAGAATCATAGATCCCTTGGAGAGTGGTTGGGTCTCCTTCTTTGGAGGAATTTAAACAGAGGCTGGATGGTCGTCTGTCCCAGGGAGAATGGACTGTGACTTCCTGCATGGCAGAAGAGGGCTGGACTGGATGGCCCTTGGGGTCTCTTCCAACTTTGTCACTCTGTATTCCTGCACGACAGAATGGGGTTGGACTGAATGGTCCCTTAGGATCTCTTCAACCCTAGGATTCTATGTATTTCTGCATGGCTGAAGGGGTTGGAATGGATGGTCCTGGGGGTCTCTTCCATGATTCTATAAAAACCTGCTGGGTGACCCTGGGGCAAGACACACTCTCTCAACCTCAGTGGAAGGCTGTGGCAAAAACCCCTTCTGAAGAAACCTTGCAAAGACAAACCCATGATACATTCACCTTAGGGTCGCCATAAGTCAGAAACGACTTGAAGGCTCACAGCATTCCTCCCCGAGTCACACTCTCTTAGCCTCAGGAAGAAACCTTGTCAAGAAATCCCTACAACAGGCCAGAAGCCAGAAGCAACAACAATGACAGCACAAAAGGTCCTGTTGTCAACCTTCTTTTTGAGTTGCGGGGCCCAGAACTGGACCAGGATTATTCCAGGTGAGGAGGCCTGACCAAAGCAGAAGAGAGGGGCACTATGACTTCCCTTGATCTAGAAGGCACTGTTCTTCTATTGATGTAGCCTAGAACTAGTTTAGCAGAACACCTTTGAAATAGTTAAAGGATTCCCATCTCTAGGATCAACCATTGACCAGAATGGAGGCTGCAGTCAAGAAAGAAGAAGAAGACAGCTAGGAATGGGAAGGGTAGCTATGAAAGAAATGGAAAAGATCCTGAAGAGCAAAGACATACGACTGAGCACTAAAGTCAGAATCGTCCAGGCCACTGTATTCCCCATCATCCCCATGTATGAATGCGAGAGCTGGACAGGGAAGGAAGCAGACAGAAAGAAAACCAATTGCTTTTTTTTTTTTGGAATATTTTATTATATAGTTAAAACAATTTGTACAATACATACTTTCAATACAAAAGCTCTATTTACAATGCATATATCCGTCCTTCCTTTAGTTCTTCCACAGTGAATGCTTATATCTATTCAATTGTTCTTAAGTTAATATCTTATAACACTTTTACATATAATTCTTACTGATAACCATTTTACATTATTTAACTTTTAATATCTTAGCTTATTTACTTCCAGTTACTTTTAATGTATATCTCTATTGGAGCCCATTCTTCCTCAACAAATTCCGAGTCTTTATTATTCAGTATATTTCTTAATTTGTCCATTTCTTTCATTTCTGCTAATTTTAAAAACCATTCATCTACTGTAGGTATGTCCTGTTTTTTCCATTTTTGAGCGAGTACGATTCTAGCTGCTGTCACCATATAAAGGAGAATTCTCCAATGTTTCCTCTCGATTTCCTGATCCAAGCGATTTAACATATTCAACAAATAAAATTCAGGACACATTTCAAATTTAATATTCAACATGTTTTGGATGTTTATATGTATTTTTTTCCAATAATTTTTTATCTTTGAACAATTCCACCACACATGGAACCACGTACCTACATTCTATTTGCACTTCCAGCATTCTTTCTCTTTTATTTTGTATATTTTAGCTATTCTAGCTGGAGTCAAATACCATCTTTGTTCCATTTTCCAATAATTTTCTTTTAAATCCTGCGATTTAGTAAACTTATCTGTCTTTCTTCTTGCTTTTTCCCAATGTTCCAGTTCTATTGTTTTCCCTATATCAGTGGCCCATTTTATCATATTTTCCGATATTTTCTCTGGTTCTTGTTTGATTTCCATTAAAATTCTATAAAATTTGCTTATCCTGTGTTTGGGTGTTTGTTGCAACACCGTGTCCATTTCAGATGTTTCTTCTTCAAATCCCTGAAGTTTAATGTCCATTTTAAATCTCCCTTTTAATTGTATATATAGCAGCCAATGCATTTTGGAATCCAGTTGTGCTATTTCTTCAATTGATTTTAAGTCCAGTTTTTGATCGACTCCTTTTTTTAATATGTCTTTATATTTCAACCATGTTTTTACTGCTGTCCATCTCCCATAGAAGGCTTCATGCGGTGAAATCCATAATGGTATTTTTCTATATATTTTCCCCTTAATTTCCTTCCATGTATTTAACAACGCTTTTCTTATTACATGGTGCTTAAAGTCTTTATGAACCAGGTCCTTTTCGTACCGTAAATAACTGTGCCACCCATATCTGTTATTAAATCCTTCTAAATTTATAATTCCTTCTCTATTCAACATCACCCAATCAGTTATCCAATCTAATACATTTGCTTTATGGTATAACTCCAGATCTGGTAAATTCATCCCCCCATCCTTTTTCTTCCTTGTCATTGTCAACCATTTAACTCTTGCCTTGTTATTATTCCATATGAAGTTCCTTATATCTTTATGCCACTCTTGGAATGGTTTTTTATTATGAATAATTGGTATACATTGAAATAAAAAGTTCATTTTTGGGAGAACCATCATCTTAATTGTTTCTATTCTTCCTGTTAAAGAAAGTTTCAGTTTACCCCATCTTAACAACTCTTCTTTTATTTCTTTCCATTTTTTCTTGTAATTGTTATCAAATAGATCTGTATTCCTATTGGTTATCCATACTCCCAAGTACTTTACTTTTTTAGTTATCATACATTTTGTTATTGATTCTAATTCTTTTTTCTCCATGTTTGTCATGTTCTTTGTTATAATCATTGTTTTCTCATAATTCACCTTAAATCCAGCCACCTTCCCAAAATCTTTCAAATTCTGTAACACATCCTCAATTTGTGTTAGTGGATTTTCCAATGTTAAAACAAGATTGTCTGCGAATGCTCTTAGTTTATAATCTTTGCCTCTTATCTTTATTCCCTTTATATTCTTATCTCGTCTTATCTTATTTAACAATACTTCCAGTATTGTAATAAAAAGAAGCGGTGAAAGTGGGCAGCCTTGGCACGTCCCTTTCTCGATGTTAATCTTTTCTGTTATATTTCCATTTATTATCAAATTGGCAGTTTGTGTAGAATATATCTCTTCTATCCACCTGCAAAATTTATTTCCCATTTCCATTTTCCTCAGTGTTTCTTTCATAAATAACCAATTAACGTTGTCAAACGCTTTCTCGGCATCCAAGAAAAAAAGTGCCATCTTTTTATCGTTATTTTTTTCGTAATATTCAATAGTA
Organism: Phrynosoma blainvillii; assembly: GCA_026167975.1. Lineage (NCBI taxonomy): Eukaryota > Metazoa > Chordata > Lepidosauria > Squamata > Phrynosomatidae > Phrynosoma > Phrynosoma blainvillii. The sequence goes on along the minus strand of JANUYF010000002.1, from coordinate 2,484,178 downwards.
TTAATGACCATTCTTATGTTATCCTTTAATTGTCTTCCAGGGAGAAAGCCTGCTTGTTCTTCTTTAATAACCTCTGTCAAAACCTGCTTAAGTCTTTCAGCTAAAATCAATGTAAATATCTTGTAATCTGTATTCAATAATGAAATTGGTCTATAGTTTTTAAGCTCCATCTCATATTTTCCTTCTTTTGGTATTAATATAATATTGGCGCTTTTCCATGTGTCAGGAATTCCTTCTTCTTTAATTTTGTTAAAGGTTGCTAATAACGGCTTTTTCAATTCCTCAATAAATGTTTTATAATATGTTGCAGTGTATCCATCTGGACCCGGTGCTTTGTCTTTTTTTAGTCGTCTTATCGTCTGTGTTATCTCATCTTCTGTAAATTCTGCATTTAACCTTTCTTGTTGTTCTGATGATAATATTTGTATTTCTTGCCTTTCTAGATATTCCAAGATATCTTCTTTATTAATTTTTTGTTCCCCATATAGGTTTGTATAATAATTGTGGAATGCTTTTTGAATTTCTTATTGTGATTGAAGTATTTCCTCCTCTTTTTTTATCTTTGTAATCAGTCTTTTTTCTCTTTCTTTTTTTAATTTATATGCTAACCATTTTCCTGTTTTGTTTGCTGACTCAAACTGTCTCTGTTTAATGAATTGCATCTTTTTTGCTATTTCTTCTGTAAGTTTCAAATCTATTTGCTTCTTTAACCATTTCAATCTTTTATCTTTTCTATCATTTGTTGGATCTATCTTTAATTCCGTTTCTACTTTCTTTATTTCATCTTCTAGTTTCTTCCATTCAGCATCTTTTAATTTTTTAACTTGTGCTCCTCTTTGAATCAGCAAACCTCTCATTACTGCTTTCCCAGCATCCCATGTGACCTTTTCTTTTATTGATTCCGTTCTGTTAGTACTAAAGTATTCTTTTAAAGTTTTCTTCATTTTTTCTCTATATTCTTTATCCCTTAATAAAGAATCATTTAGTTTCCATCTATAATTTTTCTTTATTTGATGTTTTAGTTCCAATAATATTGGATTGTGGTCAGATACTGTTCTAGGCAAGATTTCCATATCTTTAATTTTCACTAACAGTTCTGGCGAAGTCATAAACATGTCTATTCTAGACAAAGATTTATGAGAGTCTGAAAAAAAAGTAAAGCCGTCAGTGTTTGGGTACAAGTTTGTCCACACATCTTTAAGATTCTCATGTTCTTTCAGATCAAAAAAGGTTACTGGTAATTTTCCTTGATTCTTCTTTATTTTCTTTTTCAATGTTCTATCTCTTTTAGGATCTGTTACTCCATTCCAGTCTCCCATCAATATCAATTTGTAGTTTTCACTTTCCAATTTCCCCAGTTCTTCCTGTAATTCTCTATAAAAGTCTCCTTGTTTTTCTGTGGGGCTATATATCCCTACTAACAAATATTTGTCATCTTCTATAGAAAACCAATTGCTTTGAGAGAATGTGGTGCTGGAGAAGAAGAGTCCTTAGGATCCCATGGACAGCCAAGAAGACAAAGAAATGGGATTTGAACAGATCAGACCAGGGCTCTCTCTCCTTGGAAGTAGAGATGGTCAAGACTATCGTTCTTTGGCCACAGAAGGAGAAGAAAAACCACTCATGTCATCTCTCCCTCTCTCTCCCCCCTCCTCCTCCTCCTTGGCTTTGTCCTAAATTTGGGCTCTCCCCTCCCTCCCTCCCTCCCTCAAGGTGTTCAAGGTCTGTGAGGTTTTCTGCTAGTATTATAGGGTCATCTGCATATCTCAGATTGTTGATATTCCTTCCTCCTGTTTTTATTCCTCCTTTTTCTGTGTCCAAGCCTGCTTTTCTTATAATATGTTCTGTATACAAGTTGAACGGATCGGGTGAAAGGACGCAGCCTTGTCCGACCCCTTTGCCAATTGGGAAATCCTAGAGTTGGAAGAGACCCCCCCAGGGCCACCCAGTCCAAGCCCTTTCTGCCATGCAGGAACTCAACATCTACGCCTCCCCTGGGACCGATGGCCACCCAGTCTCTGTTTCCTGGAAGGGAAGGAAATCCTCAGAGGGAAGGAAGGGGGTTCCTGGGGCTCAAGGCCAGTTCCATGGAGGAAGGAAGCTCAGTGCCGCCCTACAGAAACCTGGATGTGGATGGAGAAGGGATTTCCAGGTGAGCAGAGGCTCCAGAAGGGACTCAGATTCCCAAAGTGCCCTTTCTCCATCTTCTCAGAACCAGGACTTTGGTTGCTTCTTCTTCTTTGGGTCCCTTCTTCTCCTCCTCCTCCCCCCTCCCCTTGTCTTTGGCCTTTGAGGGTCCTCCCAGAGGAAACAGCCCCCCCTCCTCCCTCCTCTAAACCCAGCCCCCCTTCTTCCTGGAAGGCCAAAGGGGGGATCTAGACAGCCCCAATCCCCCCATAAGGCATCAGAAGGAAAGAAGGAGGGAAGGAAGGAAGGAAAAGGTCTGTGTGTCCTGTGTTCCCAGGGGTCTCTCTCTCTCTCTCTCTCCCTCCCCCCCAGAAGGGGCTTTGGGGGGGTCCCTCCCCTTGGCTTTGGCCTTTAGGCTCTTTCTAGGCCCTTCCTCCTCTTCTAAGCCTCATCCCAGAGGTAGACCATTCCCAATCCCCCCCCCCCAAAAAAAGAGGCCTCAGGAGGAAGGAAGGAAGGGCCCTCTTTCCCAAAGGGAGGGGGCTCTGCAAGGGGAAGATGGAGGGGGCAGGCCTTCAAGGCAAGGAAAGGCCTTCTTTGTCTCTCTGGAGGGAGGGAGGGGCCCCTCTGCCTTTGGATAAAGCCCCCTCCCCCCCTCCCCCCCCAAGGCGTCCCTGAGAAGAAAGAGAGGGAGTGCGCATGCTCAGAGTCCTTCCTTCCTGGCAGGCGGGGAGGGCGGCGGCTTCGGGGGCTGCGACTGAGCATGCGCAGTGATCGCCAGGCCTCCCTCGCTCTTTCTTCCCGTCTTTCTTTGAGGAGAGGAGAGGAGCGAAGGCGAAGGCGAAGGCGAAGCTGGGCCTCGAAGGGCCTCCTCTTCCTCCTTCCTTCCTTCTTTGAAGAGGCCTGAATGGAGCCCAAGGTGAGGAGGACTGAGGAGGGAAGGGAAGGGAGGGGTCTGTTAATGGACGGCTCTCTGTGTGTGTGTCTTATATTGACAATAGATATAGATAGATATATGAAGGAGGGAAGGGAGGGAGGGAGGGAAGGAAGGAGGGAGGGAGGGCAGGCGGAGGAATGGAGGAGAGGGCGCCCTTCCTTCCTTCCTTCCTTCTTCTTGCCCCCCCCATAAGGAATGGAGGGGGACTGGGGTCCTCCAAGCCCTTTTCCCCTTGGGATCTCTTTTGGGCCTCTCCCAAGGGCCCCCTCCCCTTTCTCCCATTCCTCCATTCCTCCGCCTGGCCTCCCTCCCTCCCTTCCTTCTTATTGCCCCCAAGGCTCCCCCAGAAGACCCTGCAGCCATTCCTCTTCAAAGAAGGAAGGAAGGAAGGGGGCTCTCTCTCTCTCTCTCTCTCCCTCCCCCCTCCCCCCTCCCTCTCCTCCTGATCCTGAGGGAGTGCGCATGCTCAGAAGCAGGCAGGGAGACCTCCTCCCCCTCCCTCCCTCCCTCTTTTCCTTCCTGGCAAGAAGTGAGGGCAGACTGAGCATGCGCAGTGCTCCCCAGGGCTGTCCCTCCTCCTCCTTTGGCTGTCAATCTTAGAGGGAGACATCCTTCAGGAGGGAAGAAGAGGGTTCAAGGCAGGCCTCCTCTTCCTCCTTCCTTCCTTCCTTCTTTGAAGAGGCCTGAATGGAGCCCAAGGGGAGGAGGACTGAGGAGGGGAAAAGAAGGGAGGAGGGCTCTGATCTGGAAATATAGCTCTCTCTGTGACTCTATGTATCAATATTAATATATATATATAATATATATATATAATATATATATATGGAGTGTATGTATGCTTTTGCCTCTGTGTTCTTCTGGGTGGGAATGAAGAGAAAACTGAGGAGGGAAGAAAGAGAGGAAGGGGAGGACTGTGTGTGTATAAATATATAACAGAATATATGTGTCTCTCTCATTTAAACAATGGGATCTATACTGCTTTTGAATATTTTCAATATATATGTGAGTGTGTGTCTCATTTAAAACAATGGCAGAGTCAGATGGCGCTCCTTATTCTACAAAATGGCAAAGCCAAGGGTTGCTGAACTTTGGGGAGTGTCTTCCTCCATGGCAGAAGAAGAAGAAGAAGAAGGGGTTAGACTAGATGGCCCTTGAGATCTCTCTTCCAATTACAGGATTTTATGGTTCTATGAAGACGCTGCTGCTGCCTCCATGGAGGGCAATGGAGTCTCCTTCTTCGGAGGCTGTCTTTCAGAGGAGGCTGGACTGCCATCTCTCCCAGGAAGGCTTTGGTTCTCTCTTCCTTCAGGGCAGAAAGGGCTTAGACTGGATGGCCCTTGGGGGTCTCTTCCAAATCTAGGACACTTATGAACCCCAAGGTTACACAAGATGGAGAGTGCCAGATCATGGCATCCATCCATTCAGCCTTTCTCCTTCCAGAGAACCCTAGGTGGCTTGCAAAATTCAAAATAGCAATTTGGTTTTAAAAGTGTACAGTGCAAAGTTAAAGACAATTCAGTGTAAATTCTGTTTAAAATATATAGCTAATGGGCCAACTAAAAATTCTCAAGCCCCATATGTCCCTTGGGGGTCTCTTCCAAGTCTAGGACTCTTATGAACCCCAAGGATACACAAGATGGAGAGTGCCATCCATCCATCCTTTCTCTTTACAGGGAAGCCAAGATGTTTTCCAAAATTCAAAATAGTAATTAAGTTTTAAAATTGTACAGTGCAAAGGTTACTTTAATAATAATAATAATAATAATAATAATAATAACAACAACAACTTTATTCTTATAGCCTGCTTTTCTTCCAAGAGTGCCGAATCATGGCATCCATCCATTTGGTCATTCAGTCTATGTCTCATCTTTCTCCTTCCAGGGGACCCAAGGTGGCTTACAAAATTCAAAATACCTATTTGGTTTTAAAAGTGTACAGTGCAAACGTAAAAATAATTCAGTGTAAATTGTGTTTAAAATACATAGCTATTAGCAGCTTACAAAGAGAAAAATAGATTCAACATGTTGAGAAGAAACAGTGTTGGCCATGGAGCAAAACAACAAATCCTCAAGCCCCCAATGCCTTTCCCATCCACAATCACCATGAAATATTTGCTGCCCCCTAGTGTCGCAACCATAGGGCCAGATGTGTCACAATGCACAGCCTCAAATGGACATTTTGCAATAAGTTTGCTATGCTTTGCCACAGGAAAAGCTTTCAACTTTATCCTGCTGCAAATCGAGCATTCTAGGTGATTTGAACAGGGTGATGTTTTAAAATCATATTGAGAACATTCAAAAGTAGTATAACTTCCATTGTTATAAAGGAGGGAGAAAGCTTGTTTTCTGCTGGTCCAGAGAATAGGACACGATGGAGCAATGGGTGCAAGCTCCAAGAAAAGAGATTCCACCTCAACATAATAATAATAATAATAATAATAATAATAATAATAATAAAATATTTATACCCCGCTTAAATGAAGATAATCTAAGAGGCTTACATCAGTTTAAACCCCATTCAACAAAATTCATACTCCAACCCACCCCCTTAAAACAGTATTAAATGGCAAGAGAATTAAAACAGGAATATAAACATTCCAACACAAATAAAACTCTATGACTCTAAATGGTAAAGAAGCGCAAACTTTGAGAAATATTCGGGTTGGGAAAAAGTGCACTCCAACTAAAAAGTTTTTCTGAAATTGGAAGGGTGGTGAAACAAGAGTCAGCTTTTTCAGACAGTGAAGCAAGCACATCAGATGAGTCAACACAAACCTGACCAACGACATCCAGGATGTCTGAGACAAAGAGACACAAAGATAGGGATCCTCACACAAGTTCTGACACTGAAGATGAGGGAGGTAGAACAAAAGTTTTCATTCCACGACGAACGCAACGAGTCAGAAAACCACCAGATAGGTTTGTAGTGCAGGAAGCTAGAGCTTACACAGTTGTGGTTGATGAACCAGAAAGTTACAAAGATTTGCAAAGTTGTCCTGATGAGGAAAGGTTGAAATGGTTGTCTGCTATGGAGCAGGAATACAATTCTTTGATAGATAAAGAGTGTTTGAGATTGTTGAGAGACCTACAAATAATAATAATAATAATGATAATAATAAATTTTATTATAGTCCGCCCCTCTGCTCAGCAAGCGGGGTGGGTTACAACATATTAAACGAACATCAAAATTAAAAAACATTCCCTCGGTCAACAACCCTCCCCCCCTTAAAACAGAATGAAACTTGAAGAGTTAAAATACTACAATAAAATTAACGACAACAATAATAATATAAAATAGGCAAGAAGATTAGGGACAGAATAAGATAACTTAATTAAAACTCATCCCTTTGAAGGTTTACAAGAGAAAGGCGATGCCTGATGGTAGTCAAAGATAGAGCCTGAGGTTTAGTTTTGGCTTTAGCAGCAAGGAGAGGTCAGTTGGTGCAGCATTTTGATTTTGAGACTACATACTTGAATGCTTGTCTTGAGGAAACTGTGTTCATGGAATAACTTTTGGGTTTTGAACAAGACAGTGACAGAAAGGTGTACAAGTTGAAAAAGGCTTTGTATAGATTAAAACAGAGTGCTAGAAGGTGGAATCTTTGCATTTCTCTCTTTGTCTAGATTTCATGAGGAAAATTTCAGACACACATCTCTATATTTCACCTTTGACTGTATATCCCATCCATATTCTATTTTCCATCCCAATATTTTTATTAGTAGGATACACACATAAATATGAATACAAAACACACAAAATAGAAGAGAAAACCTTCTACTATTGATTTGTGTGTGAATCAAAGCATTCCCAGTTCAATGTTCCTCGCCCGCCCACCCTCCTAATCCCAACAATTATGTTTCTAATTATGGTTTGGTTTATAAAAAAGCTTCATTTTTAACTTATTCTTCTTGAATTTATAACATTAGGTAGGGTTCATCTACAGATCAGTAAATCTAGTGAGAGTGATTATATACCATGCTTTATTGTTAATATCAGTATAATATAATAAAAATAAAGGGGTGCTCCTTAGATAGTCTATCGTCTCTTTTTTACGAATTCTGACTTCGGCTGCACTATTGGGTTTAAGAACTTAGACATGCTATTTCTGGTCACAGAAATTTAACAATGAATCCCAAGTTTTATCCCAGTCTTGGTTCGGTTTATCAGATAAGAATGCTGTTAGTTTATCTAACTCTATCATGTCAAGGCATTTTGTAAGCCAGTCATCCAGAGTTGGTACTTCTTTTTCTTTCTTTCCATTTTTGAGCGTAAACCATTCTAGCGGCCGATACAGAATATAAAATATATTTTAAATGCCTCCTTTCCCTCCACTATGTTTAATAAGAATGAGGATGAGGACTAGGATTGTCCTTCACACCAATTATTGTGTCTTCATCTCCGGTTTTAATATTTATGACCTTACCTGAGGCCGGGAATGCGGCGGGGGCGACCATCAGAGTTGCGCTAGGGAATGGGAGGTATGGCTCGACCAGGAGGAACATATGTTACAAAAGAAGACGGGATCGCTGTTTAGTAGCTATCCCGCCTTCTGTTCCTTCTATTTCTCAGAATGGCTTGGAGAGCAGACCTACCATTCCACAGAACCTCACTCTGCTCCTCTGCAATACCAGGTCGGTTAAAAATAAGATTCACATCATCCAGGATCTTCTCCTAGATGAGGATGCCGACCTGGCTTGCTTCACAGAGACCTGGCTGGGAGACGATAGTGCTGCTATCTGGGCGCAGGCCCTCCCAGCTGGATACTCTGTCAGTGAGCAGGTGAGGGGAAGTGGGTGGGGGCCAGGGATAGTTTGGGGATTCTGCTAGTCTACTGACCACCCCGTTGTCTAGCAGACTCCCTGACCGAGCTGACGCAACTGGTCTCTGAGCTGTTTTTGGAGACTCCCAGACTTTTAGCCTTAGGGGACTACAACATCCCGCTCGAGACCAGCTTAACTGGCGCGGCTCGGGAGTTCATGCGGACCATGACAAACATGGGCCTATCCCAAATGGTTAACGGGCCCACACATTGTGCAGGTCATACACTCAATGCGGTCTTTAGTACGGAACAGGAATATCTGTGGGCGGAGGGGTAAGCACCTCCGCATTGTCATGGATGGATCATTTCCTGGTCAAGATGGAAGTTAGAGCCAACATTTGCCCCACCGGGGGTGGAGGACCTATTAGAATGGTCCGCCCTCTAAGGCTAATGGAGCCAGTCAGATTCCAGAGAGCCTTAGAGGGTTTAATGGTGGGGAATGCCGGTGACTCTGTCGACGCTCTGGTCAACACCCGGAACATCAATCTTACCAGGGCTATCGACACAATCACTCCCAAGCATCCTCACCATCCCGCTTCAAACTGAAAGCCTTGGTATACACCGGAGTTTAGGAGAATGAAGTGGTTTGGCCAATGACTGGAGCACAGGTGGAGGAAGACTCGACTTATCTGACAGAACTCGCCATAGGAACTTTCTTCGTTCCTATTGGGAGTCAATACTTGCAGCGAAGAGAGCCTTCTCTTCTGCATGTATTGCGTCTGCAGAGTCCCATCCAGCAGAGCTGTTCAAGGTGATAAGGGAGATGACGCAGGTATCCCCTGTGCCAAATCCCTTGCTTAACCCGACAACGGCCTGCTGTGATGTGTTTAACACTTTTTTGCAGATAAAATCTCTCAGATAAGAGCCGACTTAGATGCTACTATTAAATCAGAGTCTATAGGCGAGGTGTCCAGTGACTCCGCCGATGTAGTTATACTGGATCAACTCCAATCTGTGAGTACCGAGGATGTGGGCAAGCTACTTGGTAAGTTGAAGAAAACAACCTGCCCTCTCGATCCTTGCCCATCGTGGCTGGCTGCCCGGGGGGGTTGGCACTGAGGAGATTCCTTGTGGATATCATCAACACATCCTTCAGGGAGGGACATATACCATCTTGTCTGAAGGAAGCGGTTGTTAGGCTGCTCCTAAAGAAACCCTCCCTGGATGCCCTGGACATGAATAATTATAGATCAGTGTCCTTAGTTCCATTCTTGAGCAAGGTTATCGAGAGAACGGTTGCCTTTCAACTCCAAGCAGTCTTGGATGAAACCGATTATCTAGACCTATTTCAAACCGGCTTTAGGACAGCCTTTGGTGTTGAGACTGCCATGGTTGCCTTGACCGACAATCTGCGTCTGAGCATCAACAGGGTAGTGTGACCCTGTTGGTGCTCTTAAACCTCTCAGCGGCTTTTGATACAATAGATCATGGCATCCTCTTGGGCCGCCTGAGGGGGTTAGGTATCGGGGGCACTGCTTTGCAGAGCAGTGCTCCCGATACCTTGGTTCCGGTCCTTCCTCTCAGGTAGGTCCCGGAGGGTGCTGCTCGGGGATTGTAGTTCCAGTAAGAGGGAACTCACTTGTGGGGTCCCTGAGGGAGCTATTTTGTCCCCAACGTTGTTCAACATCTATATGAAGCCGCTGGGTGAGATTATATGGAGTTATGGTGCTGGGTGTTATCAGTACGCTGATGACACTCAAATCTCTTTCTCTGTGTCTCATTCGTCAGCCTGGAATTCTAATGGCATCTCTTCTCTCAATGAATGTCTTCAGGCGGTTATGGGCTGGATGAGAAAAAACAGATTGAAACTGAATCCAGACAAGATGGATGTGCTCACGGTAGCGGCCCCGAAACCAAGAATTGGGTTGCAACCTCCAGTCCTGGATGGGGTCACATTCTCCTCCAGTGACTGTGTTCGCAGTCTGGGGGTGCTCCTTGATTCGTCGCTCCTGACGACAAATCAGGTTAATGCGTTGGTCAGGAGTGCCTGTTATCAGCTTTGGCTGATACGCCAGCTGCGCCCTTTTCTGGAAGTAAGGGATCTCGAGACTGTTGTGCGCACACTGGTAACCTCCTGCCTTGATTTCTGTAAAGCGCTCTGCATGGGGCTACCCCATGTGCCAGGTTCGGAAGCTACAGTTAGTTCAAAATATGGCAGCCAGGCTTGTTTCAAGAACATCTAGGAGGGACCACATCACTCCGGTCTTGAGGTCCCTCCACTGGCTGCCTATTCGCTTCCGGGCCCAGTACAAGGTGTTGGTTATTACCTTTAATGCCCTAAATGGCTTGGGTCCAAGCTATATCAAAGACCGCCTCCTCCCGTACAGTCCCCACCCGCGCGCTCCGATCGTCTGGGAGAAATTTCTTAGAGCCACAAAGATCGAGGCTATCCGTGACCTCCCAGAGGGCCTTCGCTGTCTTCGCCCCTAGATTCTGGAATGACCTGCGGGACGAGATCTGTCAATTAACATCTTTGGACAGTTTCAAAAAGGCTGTCAAGACAGATCTCTTCAGGCAGGCCATTCCAAAGTTTAGGCGCAGTAGCGGAGAGTGCCCTCTGGGAGGTCTGTGCATGTCTAGTCTTTGTCAGTTGGAACAGATTATTATTATTATTATTATTATTATTATTAAGAAGCACTCAGGGGTCATTTTATTGTAGTTTGAGTTATTTGCCATCCATATTCTAACAGTGTGTATGTGTGTGTGTGTCTCTGTGTGTATACATATATACATATATATGTGTGTGTGTGTGTGGGTATATATGGGCATGTGCCTATGCGTGTGTCTGTGTGTATGTATGGGTGTGTTTATACGTGTGTGTGTGTGTGTGTGTGTGTATAAACACTTACGGACACCTGTATCTACTCCCTGTTGGCTTTCCCCTTTCCTGGCTTTTTCTTCTGTATCTGGGTCTTGGTGAGAGAGATAAAAGATGTAGATATATACACACACAAACACACACACATGTACATACACATACATTTAGGGTCTCCCAAAAAAGTGTGTACACTCTTTAACAGCTAATAGTAGGTATGGTAATTACAGATATATTGCAAAATAATTGTTATAATTATGGGTCAGAGTTACTGTAGGGCAAGGGTCAGTAAACTACGGCCCGCAGGCTGAACCCGGCCCGTCGAGGCCTTGTAACTGGTTCTGCCGTCGCCGCCTTTCTATCTAGCATGCGTGTGGCCTCCTTCGCCTCTTCCTTGGCCCTCCTCCACCCTCCGCCTCTTCCTCCGCCCTCCGCCTCTTCCTCTGCCTCTTTCTCCACCTTCCTCCTCCTCCGCCTCTTCCTCTGCCTCTTCCTCCACCCTTCTCCGCCCTCCTCCTCCTCTGCCTCTTCCTCCACCCTCCTCCTCCTCCACCCTCCACCTCTTCCTCCATCTCTTCCTCCACCCTCCTCCTCCTCCGCCCTCCACCTCTTTCTCTGCCTCTTTCTCTGACCTCCTCCGCCCTCTATCTCTTAGAATCATAGAATCATAGAATCATAGAGTTGGAAGAGACCGCATGGGCCATCCAGTCCAACCCCCTGCCATGCAGGAAATCCAAATCAAAGCATCCCCAACAGATGGCCATCCAGCCTCTGCTTAAAGACCTCCAAGGAAGGAGAATCCACTACACTCCGAGGGAGTGTGTTCCACTGTCGAATAGCCCTTACTGTCAGGAAGTTCTTCCTAATGTTGAGGTGGAAACTCTTTTCCTGTAGCTTGCATCCATTGTTCCGGGTCCTGTTCTCTCGAGCAGCAGAAAACAAGCTTGCTCCCTCCTCAATATGACATCCTTTCAAATATTTAAACAGGGCTATCATATCACCTCTTAACCTTCTCTTCTCCAGGCTAAACATCCCCAGCTCCCTAAGTCGTTCCTCGTAGGGCAAGGTTTCCAGACCTTTCACCATTTTAGTCGCCCTCCTCTGGACTCGCTCCAGTTTCTCAATGTCCTTTTTGAATTGTGGTGCCCAGAACTGGACACAATATTCCAGGTGGGGCCTGACCAGAGCAGAATACAGTGGCACTATTACTTCTCTTGATCTAGACACTATACTTTTATTGATGCAGCCTAAAATTGCATTGGCCTTTTTTGCTGCCGCATCGCACTGTTGACTCATGTTCAACTTATTGTCTACTTGGACTCCTAGATCCCTTTCACATATACTTTCATTCAGCCATGTGTCTCCCATCCTATATCTGTGCATTTCATTTTTCTGCCCTAAGTGCAGTACCTTACATTTCTCTGTGTTGAATTTCATTTTGTTAGCTTTGGCCCAGCTTTCTAGTCTATTCAGATCATTCTGAATGTTGATTCTGTCCTCTGGAGTATTAGCTATTCCTCCTAGCTTGGTGTCATCTGCAAATTTGATAAGTGTGCTCCCAATTCTGTCATCCAGGTCATTGATAAAGATGTTGAATAACACTGGGCCCAGTACAGAGCCCTGTGGGACCCCACTGGTCACTTCTCTCCAGGATGAAAAAGAGCCATTGTTGAGCACCCTTTGGGTTCGGCCGGTCAACCAATTACAGATCCATTTAACAGTTACTTTGTCTGGCCCACTTTTTACAAGCTTGTTTGCAAGAATATCATGGGAAACCTTGTCAAAGGCCTTACTGAAATCAAGATATACTATATCCACTGCATTCCCTTCATCTACCAAGCTGGTAATTTTATCAAAGAAAGAGATCAGATTTGTTTGGCATGACTTGTTTCTCTGAAACCCATGTTGACTTTTTGTGATTATGGCATTGCCTTCTAGATGTTCACAGACTCTCTGTTTAATGATCTGCTCCAGAATCTTTCCTGGGATTGATGTCAGACTAACTGGACGATAATTGTTGGGATCCTCTTTTTTTCCCTTTTTGAAGATAGGGACGACATTTGCCCTCCTCCAGTCTGCTGGGACTTCTCCTGTTCTCCAGGAGTTCTCGAATATGATTGCCAATGGCTCTGATATTACATTTCCCAGTTCTTTTAGTACCCTTGGATGCAGTTCATCTGGTCCTGGAGACTTAAATTCATTTAGATTAACAAGGTATTCCTCTACTATCTCTTTGCTTATTCTGTGCTGAAATTCCCCTATTCTGTCCTCTGCTCCATTATCCTCAGGTTGAGCACCCTTTTCCTTTTTTAAGAAGACTGAAGCAAAGAAGGTGTTGAGTAATTCTGCCTTTTCTCTGTCTTCTGTTAACATTTTGCCATCTTCTCCACGCAGTGGCCCTACCGTTTCCTTCTTCTTCCTTTTGCTGCAAACATATCCAAAAAAGCCCTTTTTGTTGTTCTTAACCTCTCTAGCAAGCCTGAGTTCATTCTGTGCTTTAGCTTTTCTGACTTTACCCCTACACATGCCTGCTATTTCTTTGAATTCCTTTTTTGTTATTTCCCCATTTTTCCATTTCTTATACATGTTCCGTTTCAAACTTAGCTCAGCTGAAAGTTCCTTGGTCATCCATCCTGGTTTCTTGAGACATCTCCCATTTTTCTTTCTCATTGGAACTGTTTGAAATTGTGCTTTCAGTATTTCTCTTTTGAGAAACTCCCATCCATCCTGAACTCCCTTCCCTTTTAGTATTTCTGACCACGGGATCACCCTCAATACTTCTCTAAGTTTACTGAAGTCCGCTCTCCTAAAGTCTAGGACACGTGTCTGACTCTGCCTGGCTTCTCCTTTCCATTGTATAACAAACTCCAGGAGAACATGGTCACTTCCTCTGTCTCTTCCTCCCCCCTCCTCCTCCACCCTCCGCCTCTTCATCTGCCTCTTCCTCATCTGCCTCTTCCTCAACCTTCTCCTCCTCCGCCCTCTGCTTTCTCCGCCCTCCGTCTCTTCCTCTGCCTCTGCCTCTTCCTCCTCTGCCCTCCTCCTCTGCCCTCCGCCTCTTCCCCTGCCCTCTTCCTCTTCCTCCTCCACCTCTTCCTCTGCCTCTTCCTCCGCCCTCCTCCTCCACCCTCTGCCTCTTCCTCTGATCTCCTCCTCCTCTGCCCTCCGCCTCTTCCTCTGCTTCTTCCTCTGCCCTCCTCCTGTTCTCCCTCTCCCTCTTCCCTCCTCCTCCTCCTCCTCCACCTCTTCCTCCATCCTCCTCCTCTGCCCTTTTCCTCTGCCTTTGTCCTTCTCTGCCCTCCGCCTTTTCCTCTTCCTCTGCCTCTTCCTCCACCCGCCTCCTCCACCCTCTGCCTCTTCCTCTGTCCTCCTCCTCTGCTCTTTTCCTCTGCCTCTTCCTCCACCCTCTTCCTCTGCCTCTGCCTCCACCCTCTTCCTCTGTCCTCTGCCTCCTCCCCACTCTGCCTCTTCCTCTGCTTCTTCTTCTGCCCTCCTCCTCCTCCTCCGCCCTACTCCTCTTCCTCTTCTCTCCTCCATCCTCCTTCTTCTCCGCCCTCTGCCTCTTCCTCCGCTCTCCTCCGCCCTCCGCTTCTTCCTCTGCTTCTTCCTCTGCTTCTTCCTCCACCCTCCTCCTCTGCCCTCCACCTCTTCTCCCTCTTCCTCCTCCCTCCTCCTCCTCCTCCTCCACTTCTTCCTCCACCCTCCTCCACGCTCCCCCTCCTCTGCTCTCCTCTTCTTCTACCTCTGTCCTCCTCTGCTGTCCTCCTCCACCCTCTGCCTCTTCCCTCTTCCTCTGCCCTCTGCCTCCTCCGCCCTCTGCCTTTTCCTCTGCCTCTTCTTCTGCCCCCCTCCCCCCTCCTCCTACTCCACCCTTTTCCTCTTCCTCTTCCTCTTCCCTCCTCCACCCTCCTCCTTCTCCACCCTCTGCCTCTTCTTCTGCCTCTTCCTCCGCCCTCCTCCTCCGCCCTCTGCCTCTTCCTCTGCTTCTTCACCTGCCCTCCTCCTCCTCCTTCTCTACCCTCCTCCTCCACCTCTTCCTCCTCCACATAAGAAGAGCGGGAAGAGAGCGTGCAAGGGAATGTAGAGATCCAGAGCCAGAGCGAGGAGGACAGAAGTTGGTTCAGGGGCGGGGTGTCCTCTATTTTTAAAGTCTATCCATGTGAGTGATTTTAGCTTTAGTTTTCTGTCCTGGAAGAATTCCAAAGTGTCCTCTATTTTAAAAGTCTGTTTATGCGAGTAATTTTAGCTTTAATTTCTGTCCAAAAGGAATTCCAAAGTGTCCTATTTTTAAAGTCTATTTATGTGAGTAATTTTAGCTTTAGTTTTCTGTCCAGGAGGAATTCCAAAGTGTCCTCTATTTTAAAAGTCTGTTCATGTGAGTGATTTCATTTTTAGTTTTCTGTCCACGAGGAATTCCAAAGTGTCCTCTATTTTTAAAGTATATTTGTGTGAGTGATTTTAGCTTTAATTTCTGTCCAGGAGGAATTCCAAAGTGTCCTCTATTTTTAAAGTCTATTTATGTGAATGATTTTAGCTTTAATTTCTGTGCAGGAGGAATTCCAAAGTGTCCTTTATTTTAAAGTCTATTTATGTGAGTGGTTTTAGCTTTAATTTCTGTCCAGGAGGAATTCCAAAGTGTCCTCTATTTTTAGAGTATATTTATGTGAGTGATTCTAGCTTTAATTTCTGTCCAGGAGGAATTCCAAAGTGTCCTCTATTTTTAAAGTCTATTGATGTGAATGATTTTAGCTTTTGTTTTCTGCCCAGGAGGATTTCCCAAAATGTCCTCCATTTTGAGTACTACTAAGAAGCATGATTTTATATTGATATGAGTGTTTCTGGGTTTTACTTTCTGCCCAGGAGGAATTCCAGAGTGTCCTCCGTGTTGAGCAAGAATGAGAAGCATGAATTTATGTTGATATGAGTGTTTCGAGGTTTTATTTTGGGATGTCCTCCATTTTTTATTAATGTCCTATGTTTTGTGGCACCTTGTCCTGCTTTGCAGTGAGGGGCATCCTGGTCTGGTCCCTTTCCAGGCCCTTGAGGCCATTCTTTGACTCCCCAATTGCTCTCTGTTCTTTTGACAGAGGAACCTACCCAAATCTTTAGAATCATCTCCTCCTTCTCCTCTTTTATCCCCCATTCATCCACTTTTTCTTCCCCTTTTAACATTTCTCAATAGTACAGATACTGAGGAATGGTTGGGGGTTGTGTGTCTGTGTGTGTGTTGTGTGACTTCAAGTCCTTGCTGACTTAATGGCAAACCTAAGGAGAACCTGTCATGGAGTTTTCTTGGCAAAGTTTGTTCAGAGGAGGGTTGCCGTTGCCTTCCCCCTGAGGCTGAGAGAGTGTGACTTGGCCAAAGTGGGTTTGCATAGCCAAGCAGGGATTCGAGGCCAGCTCTCCAGACTCCAGCCTCAGACACATGCTTCACTCATGCCATCCCTGCCCTTGTTTCTTTCATTAAAGGTAGCATTTTTAATTGTTGTTGATGATAATGATGATGATGATGATTTTTTTTTTATTCCCCTGGGGTTTTCTTGTCAAAGTTTTCATTATTAATTGTTGTTGTGTTGATACTGATTTGGTGCTGTTTTCTTGGTTTTCTTGGCAAACTTTCTTCAGAGAGGGTTTGCCATAGCCTTCCTCTGAAGCTGAGAGAATGTGACGTGGCCAAAGTAGGTTTTTAAATATTGTATATGTTCCGTTTTGTTAATTTTACTTCAAAATATGATGTGTGCAGTGTACGCAAGAATTATTATTATTATTATTTAAATTATTAACTCACTTACATACTTACTTCGGCCTTCCAATAATCTGAGGGACAACGACCTGGCCCCCGGCTCAGAATGTTTGCCTACCCCTGCTGTAGGGCAATTCAAGTTATCTAAGGCTTCAGACTTTGTTAAGGAAACAAAAATATTTAAATGTTTAAAATATGAAAGCTAAACCTGCTGAGATCTAACTTTAAAACAGCAGAGTAGCGGAAACGTGTCCTTGTCTAACTACGCTTCTGTAAGAACTGAGACTGACTCAGAAACAACAGAAGAAGCATGCGGTTTAAACAAAAGCTTACTAATGGCTTTCATCTACCTATACATAGAGGCTATATCCTAATTTAGCTAATGAATACATAATTCAGGTAAAGAGGAAATCTTTATTTCACCATTTACCAAAAGAAGTTGAGAGAGGAGGAAGATGGAGGACCCAACAGGGCAAGTGAAAAATCTTTTAAGCGACGGAGCTTCCCAAAAGGGGGAGTGACCTGAATCATATAGTTAGTAATCCAATTTGCAAAAAGGTATTGCCCTGTGATTCAGTAGGAGCAAATGGGATGTTTAAATGAGGAGGGGAGAGAGCAGAGTTTGCATGCAGGAAAACCCTATCTATCTGAGGAGGTGAAGAGAGAATGCTGAAATCTTCCAAGAGTTAGAAATTCCAACCCTAGAGCAGCAGGACAGCAAGGCTGGTACAGTGTACATTGAAGAGAGGCCACCTGGCCTTGGACTGTGACTGTTTTCTAATTGCCTTAATTGTAATTTGAACCATGAAGAGCAAGAGCAGTAATAATTAATATGGCAGAATCAGAGAGGGACAGTGTTCACATGGGCAACATTTAGATTAGGCTTACTTTCTCCACATTATCATTTATTTATTTATTTAAGGTATTTCTACCATGCTCTTAACCACAAAAGCTCTCAGAGTGTCTTACATCATTGTTATATTTATTTATTTCCTATTCCCCCCACCCAAATTACAGAAGTCACTTAGTGGACATCTGCATCCCCATCAAAGGGCCCACACAGCGGTGAAGGCACATGAATGCATGGAATCTGGAAAGAGCTTCAGAGATAGTGATGCCTGCATTATACTTCAAAGAACACACACAGGGGAGAAGCCCTATGAATGCATGGAATGTGGAAAGAGCTTCAGTCAGAGTGGAAATCTAAACAGACATCAAAGGACCCACACCGGAGAGAAGCCATATGAATGCATAGATTGTGGAAGGAGCTTCAGTGAGAGTGGAAGTCTACGCCTACATCAAAGGACCCACACAGGGGAGAAGCCATATAAATGCATGGAATGTGGAAAGAGCTTCAGTCACAGTGGAGAACTGAACAAACATCAAAGGATCCACACAGGAGAGAAGCCATATGAATGCATGGAATGTGGAAAGAGCTTCAGTCGCAGTGGAGAACTGAACAAACATCAAAGGATCCACACAGGAGAGAAGCCATATAAATGCATAGAATGTGGAAAGAGCTTCAGTCGCAGTGGAAATCTAAACAAACATCAAAGGACCCACACGGGGGAGAAGCCCTATAAATGCATGGAATGTGGAAAGTGCTTCAGTGAAAGTGGAAGTCTAAGCTTGCATCAAAGGACCCACACGGGGGAGAAGCCATATAAATGCATAGAATGTGGAAAGAGCTTCAGTCGCAGTGGAATTCTAAACAAACATCAAAGGACCCACACGGGGGAGAAGCCATATAAATGCATCGAATGTGGAAAGAGCTTCAGTCACAGTGGAAATCTAAATTCACATCAAAGGACCCACACTGGAGTGAAGCCCTATAAATGCATGGAATGTGGAAAGAGCTTCAGTGAGAGTGGACATCTGAAGTCACATCAAAGGACTCACATGGGGCAGAAGCCATATAAATGCATGGAATGTGGAAAGAGCTTCAGTCAGAGTGGACATCTGAATTCACATCAAAGGACCCACACGGGGCAGAAGCCATATAAATGCATGGAATGTGGAAAGAGCTTCAGTGATAGTGGAAGCATAAACAAACATGAAAGGACCCACACTGAGGAGAAGCCATATAAATGCATGGAATGTGGAAAGAGCTTCAGTGATAGTGGAAGCCTAAACAAACATCAAAGGACCCACACGGGGGAGAAGCCCTATAAATGCATGGAATGTGGAAAGAGCTTCAGTGAGAGTGGACATCTGAATTCACATCAAAGGATCCACACGGGGCAGAAGCCATATAAATGCATGGAATGTGGAAAGAGCTTCAGTCGCAGTGGAATAGCAAAGTCACATCAGAGGACTCATACGGGGGGAAAGCCCTACAAATGCATGGAATGTGGAAAGAGCTTCAGTGAGAGTGGAAATTTAAAATCACATCAAAGGACCCACACCGGGGAGAAGCCCTATAAATGCATGGAATGTGGAAAGAGCTTCAGCGGGAGTGGACATCTAAACTCACATCAAAGGACCCACACGGGGGAGAAGCCCTATAAATGCATGGAATGTGGAAAGAGATTCAGTCACAGTGGAAATCTAAACAAACATCAAAGGACTCACACAGGGGAGAAGCCATATCATCCTGGAGAGAAGTGACCAGTGGGGTGTCCAGTGAGGCTCTGTCCTGGGCACAGTGCTATTCAACATCTTTATTAATGATTTGGATACATGCTTCTCAAATTTGCACATGACACCAAATTAGGAGGAATAGCTGATATCCCAGAAGACGGGATAAAAATTCAAAATGACCTTAATAGATTAGAAAGCTGGGCCAAACTAACACAATAAATTTCAACATAGAGAAATGTAAGGTACTGCACTTAGAGCAAAAAAATGAAATGCATAGGTATAAGATGGGGGGGACCCCTGGCTTAATGAGATTTATACATGTGAAATGGATTTAGAAGTCTTAGTAGACCACAAGTTGAACATGAGTCAACAGTGTGGTGCCGTAGCTAAAAAGATCAATGGGATTATAGGCTCTATCAATAGAAGTATAGTATCTAGATCACGGGAAATAATAGTGCCACTGTATTCTGCTTTGGTCAGGCCCCACATGGAATAATCCTGTGTCCAGTTCTGGACTCCACAATTCAAAAAGGATGTTGAAAAACTGGAGCGTGTCCAGAGGAGGGAGACTAAAATGGGGAAGGGTCTGGAAACTATGCCCTATGAGGAACGACTTAGGGAACTGGTAAGTTTAGCCTGGAGAAGAGATGGTTAGGAGGGGATAGGATAACCCTCTTTAAATATCTGAAGGGATGTCATATTGAGGAACGAGCAAGCTTGTTTTCTGACGCTCCAGAGAATAGGAATCGGAACACAGGATGCAAGCGACAGGAAAAGAGACTCCACCTAAACATTAGGAGGAACTTCCTGACAGTGAAAGCTGTTCATTGGTGGGACACACTCCTTCAGTGGAGATTGTGGTAGAGTCTCCTTCTTTGGAGGTCTTTAAACAGAGGCTGGATGGCCACCTGTCACACGGGATGCTTTGATTTGAGTTCCTGCATGGCAGAAGGGAGTTGGACTGGATGGCCCTTGTGGGCTTTCTTTCTTTCATGAAATTTCCCAAAGAAGGAAAGCTATATAAATACACGGAACTTAGAAACCCTTTCCATTTTGGTATCAATTGTACTGAACAAAAGCACCCATGGAAGAGAAACCTTTTGTGTATATTTCGGCTGTGAAAATTACTTCAGTGATGGCAAAATACTGACTAAACCAGAAGCCTGTCTGGGCAGTTTCACAGCCAGATGAATAGATTGGGACCGGCTGGATGGAAAGAGGGATTTTGAAGCAGGGACAGGCAACCATTTTGAGACCTGGGCCAGTCTCCTGTAGCCCAGGTCTCAGCTGGGCCGAGGGGGTGGGAATGGCGTCGTGCGCGCCTGCACCCTCCTCCGCTGCGCACGACCGCAGCCGCCACGGCCCATGTTGCGGCCACCATTTTGGAAGTCCAAATCGTGGCCGCGATGCATTTGCGCATGCGCAAGAGTACTGCGCATGCGCAAACGCATCACGACTGCCATTTTTACTTCCAAAATGGTGATTGCAGTGAGCGCAGCTGAAAAAGTGCCCCAATGGCAGCACGCGGTGGCGGCGATGGCGGCAACCTTCGGCCTGGGCCAGTAAGTCCGGGGCCCGGGGCTGTAACCGGCCCCTGGGCCATAGGTTGCCAGTCCCTGTTTTGAAGCCTCACACCAGCAGGGCCATCTTCCATCCTGTCTAAAAGAAACTTTGGGGAGGACTTTACTGAAAAAAAACTCCCTGAACCCAACTACACTAGATAATTCCTGGCCAATCTCCTACATCTCTCTTTTGGGCAAGGTTTGGGAGAAGGTGGTAATCCCCCAGGCCCAGGGGTTCCCGACCACGTCTCTGGGATGGGATTTGGAGGCACTGTTTTACAATGGATCCAGTCCTCCTAGGAGGGCCACCCTCAGATGATGGTGCTGGGGGATTCGGACTGTTGGCCTGTCGCGTGCCTCCCGAATTCACTTTTGTCCCTATGTTGTTTAGCATCTGAATGAAACTGCTGGGAGAGCTTTGGAGTTCAGTATGCTAATGACACCCAACTCTGTCTCTCCTTTCCATCTGAGAGAAATAAAAATGTTGCTTGCTCATTCTAATTTCACAGCTTGGCATAGGTTTTGAGGATAGTTATTGAGCCTTGAATCTTTGGCTGTAGACGTCCCTTCTGGCTGGCATGCAGGAACTCCACAAGCCACAAAGCCAAGCCCAGTGGGATGGAGGAGCAGATGCCTCTCTCATGCACCCTAAGGAGGCTAAAAGCACTGCTTTGGAGGCTGGAGGACTCTCCTTCCTTCCTTCCTTCCTTCCTTCTTTGGAGATTTCCAAGCAGAGGCTCTTTGGAGGACTGTTCTTCACACTTGAGTGAAGCCATGGAAAAAGAAGGCCACAGGTGCGGATCCAGCACAAGCTCAGATGGAAAAGTGGCCTCCAATGAACTCTGAAAGGACACAAGAGTAGTGGACTGACCTCTTTATTAATGCCAGACGCAGTTCCACCCAGACAGACTATTCATAGGGTTTCGTTCATCTCTAGAAGATACAGGAAGACCTAAATGTGAGTTACTAAATCTAGGGGTGCAATTTTTGGGAGGAAGGGATTTTCCAGGCTTTGTTTATACTTGTGTGTATCTCAAATGAGAGCCGTATCCAGATTTGAGGACTCTGAGATTCAACTAATGGAAATGGGGTGTGTGTTAACCTTTGTACAATTGTTGTTGTTTTCTTCTTTTGTATAATTGCAATCGCAGACTTCAAATCCTTGGTTTTGCATATTCAGAGGGGCAGCCTCCATTTAAATCAATGGGGATTGAATATTTGCAAATCTTTTTTTGTGGGGGGGGGGGGGGGTCCAGAATGGATCTCCTACAAAAATGGAGGGCCAACTGTACTCTGTATTTTTGGAAAGCTGTGGGAGTAGACTGTGTTTAGTCTTTATTTTATAGGACCTCCGAAAGACACAAATACAGATGTCCGAAGGCCCTCCAATTCCAGCATATAGCTGGACTGTGGGGTAGTTTAAGTTTCCTAAGACGCCTTTGATAAGGAAATAAAAATATTTAAAAATGTCAAAGCCAAGCCTCTTAGTGTCTGGCTTTAAATTACCTTATTTTTTGGTGTATAAGACTACTTTTTAACCTGCAAAATCTGGGGTTAAAGTGGGGGGTCGTCTTATACGCCAGGTATAAGGAGGTTCATGATAGGTTTGCCTTAGTGTCATCATCAGTTCGAAACGACTTGAAGGTGCACAGCAACAACAACAATAGTTTTGGAAGTCATACTCTTCCCAAACTCTATATTTTAACTGGAAAAGTGGGGGGTCGTCTTATACGCCCAGTCGTCTTATACGCCGGAAAATACTGTAGCAGAGTAGCAGAAACATGTCTTTCTCTAACTATGCTTCCTTAAGAACTGAGATTGACTCCAAAAACAACAAACACCTAGCTTGCAGTTTAAAACAAACATTTAATAATGGCTTTAATCTATATTTACATAGAAGCTCTATCCTCATCTAGCTAGTGAATAGTTTGGGTAGAAAAGAAATATTTATCTCACCCTCTTTCCAAAGAAAATGAAAACATGACAGCTCAGTTGAAAATCTTCGAGATAATGTCTGTCAGTCCCTAAGGGGAAGTGACTGAAGTCCCACAGTGAGTTTGAACGAGAGAGGGAAGAGTTTGCATGCAGGAAATCCCTATCTATCCAAGGAGGGGGAAAGCAAACACAAAGGTCTTCCAACATGGACAGAATTGTGGCAAGGGATAGGACATTTGGGATCATTTTTTGTTGAAACATGGGAAGAATTTGTAGCAGGGTGGGCAGGAGTATCTTCAGAACAAGCAAGATAGAGTTAGTTTGTGGAGCACAAATCCGGTTATTAACAATGGCTGGCCAAAATCCTTGTGGATATGGGCAGATATTTCTGATACTCTTGCTAATGATGATTTGGAGAGAAGCTCGACCTGTACTCCATCCAAAGGAATTAATAGATATCAAAGGAAATACCTGAATTGAATTGGTGGAAAGAGTGGCCTCAGTATATAGCCAGTATATATTTGCAGTGCTGAGGTGGCTAATAAGAGCGATTGAGAAAGGTATTCCAAATATAGTGCTACCGTCTTCAATACCTGCCAATTGTAATGGCTGGAAATGTGCTTTTGCCTTAGGCCTCCAGGAGCCTTCTCTAGAGAAAGACCTCAGCTAAAATGCTGACAATATAGAGACTCAGGGCCTTCCTGCCTTTGTGTTCATTCCGGTGACCTCTCAATTACCTCTAGAAGGGAATGCTGTCCTTGAAATTAATGAGGCTGAAACTATAAATCTATCCACTTATCTATCTTCTGGACTCAGCCTACCTCCCTATTGCAAACTGGGCCTTTCTTCTTATGAATCAGCCCAGCTGTCCTTGACAAATTTGCCCAATCTCAAAGCCAGATGTTTTTGAATGACAGTATCCATGTGCTTTTTATATAATTAGAAACCTAGAGCCCAAAACATTTTTATAAGGTATACATCAGGGGTAGGCAACCTTTTTGAGCCGGGGGCCGGGTTGCTGTCCCTCAGACAATTGACGGGCCGAAGCACCAAAAATAAATAAATAAATAAATAAAAATTAAAATAAAAAAAGAATTAAAAAATTTTTAAAAAATGCATGCACACTCTCTCAGCCCCAGAAAAGCTATGGCAAAACCCCTGTGGAGATTTTGCCAAGAAAACCCCAAGAACAAGTAATAACAACAATAATCAATATCATCATGGGAGGGTGGCGGCGGCAGCGGGGGGGGGCGGCGGTGGCAGGTCCAGCTTGGGGCCGGTCCAAAGGCCTTGCTGGGCCGCATCCGGCCCCCGGGCCTTAGGTTGCCTACCCCTGGTATACATGATATATATAAAAAAACTTTATCTGAAAACTATATTAGATATATTGACTATATAGTATATAAGTAAATAATATGTGAGTATATAAGCTTACATGTCTTTCAACCCTATTTTTAGCTTAACTCTTTTTATATGTCTTTTGATAATCCTTTTTATGTTTAATTCAAATTTCATTTTTCTCAAGGTGCAAAGATCTGAGATGTGACAGAGAGGCTGACAAGACTGGTCAAGCGTACTGACCAATACCCCTTCCTTTTGGTCCATGTGGGAACGAATGACACAGCAAGACACAGCCTTCAGAACATCAGAAGGGATTACAAGGCTCTGTGTAAGAAGCTAAAAGAAATGGAGGCACAGATTGTCATCTTGTCTCTTCTGCCAGTTGAAGGCATGGTCCAGGAAGAGAGAGGAAAATAGCAGATGTCAACAATTGGCTCCGCAGATGGTGTCCTTGAGAACAATTTGGATTCTTAAATCTTGGGCTGCGGTTCCATGAGGGCGGACTCCTGGCAAGGGATGGGCTGCATCTAACACCAGTTGAAAGAAATGTTTTTGCCAACGGTCTCAAGAATTTGATCAGGAAGGCTTTAAATTGAGTTATGTGGGGAAGGGAGACAGCATCCTGGAAGACAAAAGGACTGGAAAAAATAGTCAAACTGTCATAGAGGAAACAAGGCAAACAGTACAAGGACCCAACAGTGGGAGGCAAAAAAACATGCACAGGCAGCAAGTAAAGGAGAAATATGGTCTTAGATGTCTCTACACTAATGCACAGAGCATGGGAAATAAGCAAGATGAACTTGAAATCCTAGCAGAACAAAGCAAATATGATCTAATAGGCATCACTGAAACCTGGTGGGATGAGTCTCATGATTGGAATATAGAAATACAGGGGTATATGTCAGGATATTGATGGGATATATAGTCAATGATGAAATGTAAAGATGTGTGTGTCTGTATTTTTCCATGATGAGAACATGCTTCTAGGCCGAACACAACAATTTAGTCCAGGTGTCCAAAGAGACACCTGGCCTCTGAATTGGCAAAAATGATGTGGTGTAAAAAACTTTATGCTTATAAGCTAAAAGAAAATCAAACGCCTGGGCGTCATTTAAAACAGATGAGAGAGTTGTTTGCTCAAGTTCAAATGCGGGGCGTGGATTTGTCAGAAGAGCAAAATGCTTTATCCTTTTGGGATCTCTTTTCTGAAAATTTTGACAATATCCTATATGGTCTGCAAGGGGTGCCTGCAGCACAACTCACCATGGAATTGGTGGCAAGCAGGGTGATGGAGGAAAGTCAACGCAGAAAGTTTGAGGCTGAGCAGCACAAGCAGGCATCTACAGCTTTAAAATTTCCAAATGCCACAGATGGAGTTTCCAGGGAGATGGTAACTGAGAAAGCAGCTGTTTCCGGAGGAAAGATTTGTTACCACTGCAAAAGAGCAGGACATTTAAGAAAGGACTGCCAGAAGCTAGCAGCCGACAACAAGAAGAGGAATCAACAGCAGCCACGTCCACCTGGAGGAAACAAAGGAAATGTTGCTATGACTAGAGGCTGTGACTGTGACTCAAATTAAGAAACCCAGCCTTTGGCTTTTATATTCTGGGTACAGTACTCATATGGCAAATAGAATTGAACTGTTCTGAAACAAGAAACCCTCCACAGTCACTTCAGTTGCTCTAGCTGATGGAGCAGCAAGAGAGATCCATGAGATGGGAACTGTTTGCATTCCAGGGTTTGGTAAAAGTTTTGAAAATGTTTTATATGTGCCTAAATTGCAAAACTGTTTAGTTAGTGTGTCTGCTTTGACCACAGATGGATACAAATTGAGTTTTGAGGGGGATGAATGCTTAATTTCCAAAGATGGGGAAGTTTGTGCTAAAGCTGTTAAGAAAGACAGATTGTACTATATGCTAGATGAGGAAGAGTGTGCACTTGTGCAAAATGAGCCTTTGGTTTTCAAAGTCTTTTGAAGCTAGAGAAAATTTGTCCTGAGTTTAAAATATCACCATGCTCAAACCACCTAGAGTGCTCAGTTTGTAGCAGGATTAAGTTGAAGGCTTATCCTGTGGCAAAAAGAAGCAAATTTAAAGCCAAATGTCCATTTGAGTCTGTGCATTGTGATGTAGCTGGTCCTATGAGTTCGACACTAGGGGGCAGTAAATATTTCATGGTGGTTGTAGAACATTTCACAAGATTTTCCTACGTGATACTTTTGAAAGAAAAGGGTGAAGCAGGAGAAAGATTTAAAGAGTGGGTGAACATGATTGAAAGAGAGTTTGATTACAAGGTGGGGTCTTTGGTCACAGACAGAGGAGGCGAATTCTTGTCTCACACCTTAAACAATTGGTTAAGGAAAAAGGGGATAAGACATTTCACTACTAATCCAAATTTTCCTGCTGAGGATGGAATTGCTGAATGCAGGATAGGCATCTTAAAACAGATAAGATTGCATGATGCTACATGCAAATGCTCCTGAGTACCTTTGGGGGAGGCAATTCTCACAGCTAACTTTTTGGCAAACTGCACATGGAATTCTGCTGTACAGAATACTCCTTACCACATGCTTTACAAAAGACCACCCAATTTGAAATATCTTAGAGTGTTTGGGCAATATGCAAATGTTTACATACCTGCAACTTTCAAAAGGAAAGGCCAGCCCAAGTGGAGAAGATTGATGTTTGTGGGTTATTCAGGGAACACTTACAGATTTCACCTGGGATCATGTGAAATTTTGTTTTCTAGGAGCGCTAATTTTGAGAAACATTCTGGTTGGGAAAACATACACTCAAACAAAGAAGTTTTTCTTAGAATGGGACAGTTAGGAACACAGTTAGGAACACCTTGCAGAAATGGAGGAACAGTGAAGCAAGAGAGTGAGGCAAGTACATCAGACAAGATGACACAGACATGTCCACCAGCAGCTAGAATGTCAGAGACTAGAAAACACAGAGACAGGGACACACAGACAAGCTCTGACACTGAAGATGAAGAGGGGAAAACAAAAACCATCGTCCTGAAACACACACAGAGAGTCAGAAAACATCCAGATCGTTTTAAGGTACAGGAAGCTAAGGCTTGTACAGTTGTGGTAGATGAGCCTGAGAGTTACAAAGAAGTGCAAGATTGTTGTGATGAAGAAAGGTTGAAATGGGAATCTGCTATGGAGCAGGAGTTCAAGTCTTTGGTAGACAAAAATGTGTTTTGAAATTGTTGACAGACCTACAAATCACAAAGTGATAGGTTGCAAATGGGTTTATAAAAGGAAGTTGATGCCCAATGGTAGTCAGAGATACAAGGCTAGATTGGTAGCTAAAGGGTTTGCACAACAGAGGTTTAAAAATTTTGATAAAACTTTTTCTCCAACAGCAAAACCTGAAAGTTTGAGATTGGTTTTGGCTTTAGCAGCTAAGAGAGATCAGTTGGTGCATCATTTTGATTTTAAGACTGCATACTTAAATGCGTGTCTTGAGGAGACTATTTACATGGAACAACCTTTGGGGTTTCAACAAGATAGTGACAGAAAGGTGTACAAATTGAAAAAAGCTTTGTATGGTTTGAAACAAAGTGCAAGAAGCCGAAATCTTTACATTCATGAAGAGCTAGTGAAGCTAGGTTACAAACGCAGTGTTGCTGACATGTGTATTTACACAAAAAGAGATGTGATTTTGGTGATTTATGTTGATGTGTAGCAGCAAATTCAAAACGAGATTCAGACAGTGAAAAAAGAATTGTCAAAAAAAATTGGTGTGAAAGATCTTGGAGTTTTAAAGTCTTCTCTTGGAATTGATGTTGAGTAGAGTGAAGATGGAAGTTGTTTGTTAAGCCAACAGAAAAAGATTCAAAGTTTGATAGAAAAGCCAGACGTTATGTAAATAGTGAAGGGACTAGAGAGTTTGAAAATCCAGAGGTATATAGAAGTTTTGTTAGAGTTTGATGTTTATTGCTTGTAATTCTAGACCAGACATTTCTTTTGCCGTTGGTGTACTTAGCAGAAAAACAAATTGTCCTAAAGTGGAAGATTGGCCAGCAGTGAAACATTTGTTGACGTATCTGAAGGGTAGCATGGATAGAAAGTTGAAGTTACAAAACAGTCGAGCTGGACTTGAATGTTTTGTTGACAATGTGAAGTTGTAGGCTTTCATGGCTGGCATCCATAGTTTTTGTGGGTTTTTCGGGCTGTGTGGTCATGTTCTAGAAGAGTTTCTTTCTGACATTTCACCAGCATCTGTGGCTAGCATCTTCAGAGAAAACTGAATTGGAGGAGCATGGGTCTATATATACTGTGAGACCCTGGGTAGGGAGGAATGGTTCCCAGGTGAACTGTGTGTTCTGTGTTGAATAGGTATTGTTCTGTGTTAATGGCATAGCTTCAGGATATGCAATCAAGGATATTGTCTGCTATTCCCATGTAAACTGTGTATTGTTCTGTGTTGAATAGGTATTGTTCTGTTGTTGATGGCATGGCTTCCAGGTGAGGATATGCAATCAGGGAGATTGTCTGCTATTGTCTGCTGGGAAAGCCCCTGACCCCGGTTGGTTTTCCATTTGCATTTGCTGAGTGCTGATTCTCTTATTTTGTAGGACTGGTAGCCATATCTTGTTTACTTTAAGGGTTTCTTCTTTCCTGTTGAAGTTGTCTTTCCTGTTGAAGGTTTTGTTGACAGTTCGTTTGCTTCTGAGCTACAAGATAAAAAGTCAGTGACAGGATTGTTGATTAAGTTTGGAGAAAGCGCAATTGTTTGGAGAAGTAGAAAGCAGGGATATGTAGCACAAAGTACAGGAGAAGCCGAGTTTGGAGTCTTATCTGAGTTAGTTAATAAGATTGAGTGGATTAGAGAATTGTTGAAAGATTTGAATCAAGAGTGTGTTGATTCAGTGTTGATAAATGAGGATTCTCAATCTTGTGTTGCAATGGCAGAAGCTGAAAATCTGAAGTGTATAACAAAGTACATTGGAGTGAGGTATCAAAATGTCAGAGAGATGATACAAAAAGGAATTGTGAGTCTTCAGTACATTGAATCAAAACAAAATCAAGGAGACATCTTGACAAAAGCATTAAGCATTGATAGACACGACCAGATGTCACGTTTACTTGGTATGTCATAAATTTAGGCCTAGCAATCGTGCTAAGCTAGTTTTATAACATTTAGTTAGTGTGCTACATACACACATTCATACATTTCAGGAGGGGATTGTCAGGATATTGATGGGATATATAGTCAATGATGAAATGTAAAGATGTGTGTGTCTGTATTTTTCCATGATGAGAACATGCTTCTAGGCCGAACACAACAACTCAGTCCAGGTGTCCAAAGAGACAAAACAAATGGAAACCACAAGTTGGAATAAATAGGAAAGTGATCTTGTTTATGTAGTGAGAACAATAATAAAACTTGTTATGAGAAAATAGATCACATGGTAAAAGATGAACAACAAGAGGATGGGTTAACATACATCATGTACATATCAACCAATTAACCTGAGGGTAACACCCAAGAGGTGGAGAAAGGTTGGGCTGAGAAATTGTGTATCAGGCATAGAAGTCAGTCTGTTCTTGAACTTTCTATAGTATGGATTAAGTTTCTTTATTTTTGCTGAAGCTGTAGCATGACTAACTTTTCACAATGTAACATTTAAGGATTTGTAGTTTTGTTCCTGTTAGCCACGTCTGGCTAAAGTAATGGTTTATTGGACATTATAGTTTTTACTTGGCATATGCTTTTCTATAATAAAGCCTTCTGCTAGAAGCTTGGAGTTTGCCCTGCGTGGTGATGTCTTCTCTGCTGGCAAGTTACTCTGCTGAATGGATTTATCCTCACACAGACAAACCTGCTCCTCCAACATTCCCCTGACAGAATCCCCCAAAGGTCCCCCCATTCCTCATTAAAAGCTTGAGGAAAAAGTAAGAATTTATCTTGATGGGAGTGTTGAGCTTTTCTTTGGGCATGTCCTCCATTTCAGCCTTTTGTCCAGGAGGAATCCTCCAAACGTCCCTCCCTTCCTCCTGAAAAGCTTGAGAAAAAAGTAAGGATTGATCTTGATGGGAATGTTTTGAGCTTTTCTTTGGGCATGTCCTCTATTTCAACCTTTTGTCCAGGAGGAATCCCCAAAAGGTCCCCCCATTCCTCATGAAAAGCTTGAGGAAAAAGTAAGGATTTATCTTGATGGGAGTGTTTTGAGCTTTCCTTTTGGCATGTTCTCCATTTCATAGAATCATAGTAGTTTATCACATGGGGGAAATCCCGTGCAGGAACGGGGTTTCAAATTGGAAAAAACCCTGCAAAAATGGGCATATTTTCAGACGACGTCACTTTTAAAATGGGGTTAACCCAAACAGAAAGTAGTCAGAAACTGCTTCTTTTTACTTCCGGAAAATCCCGAAAGTAAAAAGAAAGCAGTTTTTGACTACTTTCCATTCGGGTTAACCCCATTTTAACAGCAATGTGTGTGAAAATCTGCCTGCTTTGCGGGTTTCTCCCACCTTTTAAATCCCGTTTCTGCACAGGATTTTCCCCATGTGATAAACTCCATAGAGTTGGAAGAGACCACAAAGGACATTATCACACAGGGGCAAATCTGCTGGTTAATCCACACAAATCCCAAACAGAAACTGGATTTGTGCCTCTCATTTTCACATGACGTTGCACAGAAACTGGACAGAAAGTAGACAGAAACTAGTGTTATCCGAGATCTTTTGAAATTCGGTTGTTTGGAGGAAATGCAAATGCAAAATTAAGATAATTTCTCATTTACCATAATGTGAAAAGCAAATGTGCATTTGGGAGCATTTCCCTGCTTTTCCCATGGTTCCAGTGAGCATTCCTCTATCTGCGCATGTGCAAGAAGCTCATTCCTAGTACATTTACGGGCTTTTCTCACTTGTGTGTGAACATTGAATGCAGTTACTTTAATTTTGCAATTAAGGTAATTACATGTGAAAGCCATTTGCAGAATCAAGATTTATTTTCAGTTTATTTTGTAAATACCTCATTTCCACTTTATTATCACTTTCTGACCCACGTGTGATAACGTCCAAAGTCTTAGCCTTCTCTCCAGGAGGAATCCCCCAATGCTCTTTCATTTGGAGCATGATTAAGGAGCATGGGTTGATCTTGACAGGAGTGTATTGAGCTTTTTGTTTTTGGCCCAGGAGGATTTCCCAAATATTCTCCATGATGAGCATGACAAAGAAGCATGCATTTACACTGATATGAGCATCTTTAGCTTTTATTTTCTACTCAGGAGGAATCCTCAAATGTCCTTTAGAAAACAAAATGGCAGCTGCGACTCGTTTGCGCATGTGCAGTACTCGGTGCATGCACAAAGGAGTCGCGGCCGCCATTATGTTTTCCAAAATGGCGGCCGCGGCTCGTTCGCACATGTGCAAGAGTACTGCACATATGTAAACGAGTCATGGCCACCATTTTGGAAAACAAAATGGTGGTCACGATGTGTGCGATGGCAGGCGGCAGTGGCAAGACCAGCCTGGGCCGGTCCAAAGGCCTCGAGGGGCTGACCTCTGGTCTGGAAGGTCAAGTCCAAAACACTTGGATAACCAAATTTTGAGAGCCACAGGCAGAGGCAGTGGATTTCATTCATAATAATGGGGTTTCAGTCTCTGAAATTAATGGCAAAAATTGTTTATTTCAATGGAGGTTAACCACATGTTTTGAGATGCATTTTAAATACATATTTATTAATCTAATTGCATTGTTTTATGTTTACATGTTTGATGACAAACAGCCTTATGTTTATAGGTGACAGTTTTCCTGCTAAGTACCTGCATGTCATAAGCATTTGAATTAACATTACCATATTGAAATCAAATCTAGTTTTTAAAATGTTTTATTTGGTGTGTGTTGGAAAGGGGGGTCGTCTTATATGGCGAGTATATCCCAAACTCTATGTTTTAACTGGAAAAGTTGGGGGTCATCTTATACGCCCCATCGTCTTACACACTGGAAAATATGCTAGTGGTTGGAGTAGGCTCCCAGAATGATAGGCAGTGAGTGGTGGGGGGATGGGAGGAGATGTGGCAGGGAATAGTTTTTGGAAAGTAAGCCCCTTGGAATGCAAGGCTAGTGGGAGGAGGCGGTAATGGCTGGGAGAAAGCGGTGCCTGGGAATGGACTAGCTGGTGTTTGTGAAAGTTGATAAGAAGAGGGGCTGCTTGGCGGGGGAAGGAATAGCTGTGGGAATTGTAGGTGGGTGCTAGATTTCGTGCCAGTGGAGGAGGGATGGAGCAATTAGTTTGAAAGGGTTTAACTAGCTGTTTTTTAGAGGGGGCAGTTCAGGCTTAAACGTTGACTAGTGGATTACAGCCTTTGTGTTCTTCAATAAACTCCTAATTCATCAATTGGCTGGTTTACTGGCTACACAGAGTTCTGAATTGGCTCAGATCTGACAGATTTCCTATAGGACTACACCCCATAGCCATTCAGACTATTGGCAATTTTTCTGCCCATCTTTTCCATTTGTCTTGACTAACTTTCTCAACATGGTTTTTATGGTTTGATTAGCTCTCTCAACCTTCCCCAAACTCTGCAGTCAATAGGAAATATGCAGCTTTCATTTTATTACCAGATTTGAACAAACTTTGCCAAGAAAACTCCATGACAGGTTCTCCTTAGGTTTGCCATTAAATCAGCAAGGACTTGAAGTCACACAACACACACAGCGCAGACAGGTTTTGACTTCTTTGACTAATCTAAAGGCACAGTACATTAACACACTTTTATAGAATAGAACAAAGTCCCTTCCCATCATCAAGTGGCAAACTGTGATTGGTCCAAGTTTCCCGCGCCTGGGCTCTTCACATGATGTAATGTCCTACAGCCCGGAAATTCCAACAAAGAGCCAGGTGCGTGTGAATCTACAGTTTCCCATCGGCCTTAGACCAAACAACTGTCTTTGATGGTGCTTTGTTTATGAACTCTGAAGCCTGAGACCAGGAACCCATGGCTATCAAAGTCAGCACAGATATGTGACTAACTTAGGCACCATTTTTCATTATTCATTTAATATCAAACCAATCCATTTATGTTTCGGGCACTATATAATTAAACATTTAACCAATTAACCATGATGGTTTGAATCCAATTCTCTGCAGCGGCCAAGGCCGGCAGCTCCCCCACATTCCAACTCTTGCTCTCAAAGCTTTCCACTTTTCAACCAGCACCTTTTCAGCTTTTAGTCATTAACCCTTTCAGCATATTTTATAACCTATCTCCTTTAACAATTTTATCAACTTCATTCTGGCAGGAAAGCATTAACCTAATGCGTTCCTGACAACGGTAACCAATCTTTTACCGGAATCAAAATCCCTTCTGATTTTTCATATTCTCTTTTTACCATATTACATTGTACACAGGAACCAATAATCTCTTTAATCATTTTCTTTTTGTTTCCCAGTGACCAAATATTTTGACCTTTTCATTACTTTCTTGTCTCCCTCATGTCTTATTTAGTGTAAATCTTTTAGTATCTGATATTGGTCTATTTACATTTTTTTTCTTCCCTCAAAGCTTTTATTTCTTGCTTACTTTGTTTAACTAGTTGATCTACATATATATATAACCTTTTGTTTCCATTCCAATTTATTTTCCTTTTTCTTACCTTGATGGGCCTTAATCCATGCAAATTTTACTTTTGGCAATTCTTTCACAAGACTCCAAAATTGTTTCCATTGACTAAGATGTTTTAAGTCAGGGGTAGGCAACCTACAGCCCGGGGGCTGAATGCGGCCCCCCCCCCCGAGGCCTTTGGACCAGCCCCAAGCCAGTCCTGCTGCCACCGCTGCCCCCCGCCGCCCACCATGATGATATTGATTATTGTTATTACTTGTTCTTGAGGTTTTCTTGGCAAAATCTCCACAAGGGTTTTGCCATCATGGCTTTTCTGGGGCTGAGACAGTGTGCATGCATCCCTGCTTGTTTGTGGGCCTGCCTTCCAATCGTTTCCATGATGATAATGATTACTGTTGCTATTACTTGTTCTTGGGGTTTTCTTGGCAAAATCTCCACAGGGGTTTTGCCATGGCTTTTCTGGGGCTGAGAGAGTGTGCATGCATTTTTTTTTTACTTTTTACTTTTTTATTTTTTATTTTTATTTTATCTATTTTGCTTCGGCCCCCCAATTGTCTGAGGGACAGCAACCCGGCCCCCAGCTCAAAAAGGTTGCCTACCCCTGTTTTAAGTCTTTACTATCTGCATTTTAAATTCATCTTTTGTCCAGAATTGGATAAGCCTTGTACATCCATTATTTTTTTATTTATTATTATTATTATTATTATTATTATTATTATAAAAGACCACACAAACATAAAATGTACATTAAAACATACTTAAACATACAAATATAAACATTTAGACATACCTAACATTAAAATGACTTCCCTTCCTTTATCATGAAGACACAGCCTTCAGAACATCAAAAGGGATTACGAGGCTCTAGGAAAGCTGAAAGAAATGGAGGCACAGATTGTCATCTCGTCTCTTCTGCCAGTTCAAGGGCGTGGTCCAGGAAGAGAGAGGAAGATAGCAGATGTCAACAATTGGCTCCGCAGATGGTGTCGTCGAGAACGATTTGGATTCTTGGATCATGGGCTGCGGTTCCATGAGGATGGACTCCTGGCAAGGCATGGGGTACATCTCACACCAGTTGGAAGAAATGTTTTTGCCAACGGTCTCAAGAATTTGATCAGGAGGGCTTTAAACTGAACTGTGTGGGGAAGGGAGACAATGTCCTGGAAGACAAAAGGACTGGAGAAAATAGTCAAACTGTCATAGAGGAAACAAGGGAAACAGTACAGGGACCCAACAGTGGGAGGCAAAAAAACGTGCACAGGCAGCAAGTAAAGGGGACACATGGTCTTAGATGTCTCTACACTAATGCACGGAGCATGGGAAATAAGCAAGATGAACTTGAACTCCTAGCACAACAAAGCAAATATGATATAATAGGCATCACTGAAACTTGGTGGGATGAGTCTCATGACTGGAATGTAGAAATAAAGGGGTATAACCTTTTCAAGAGAAACAGGACAAACAGGAAAGGAGGAAGAATAGCATTATATGTCAGGGATATTTACACCAGTGAAGAAATCCAGGACATCAATCCTGGAAGCCAAGTGGTGAGCATTTGGATAAAAATTAAAGGGGAAGGAAACAACAGGGATGTTAGTGTGGTTACTACAGACCCCCAACTCAAGCAGAATTGGATGAAGCCTTTCTAGAACAGATGACCACTCACTCAGAAAGGAGAAATCATAGAATCATAGAGTTGAAAGAGACCACAAGGGCCATCCAGTCCAACCCCCTGCCATGCAGGAACTCCCAATCAAAGCATCCCTGACAAATATAGTAGTGATGGGTGACTTCAACTATCCGGATATTTGCTGGAAGTCAAACTCGGCAAAATCCTCAAGGTCTAGCAAATTCCTCACTTGCCTCGAAGACAATTTCATTGTTCAAAAGGTAGAAGAGGCAACGAGGGAGTCAGCTATTTTGGATCTGATCCTAACTAACAGGGAAGACCTAGTTAATGGAGTGCAAGTGGTTGGATCCTTAGGCGGGAGTGATCATGTCCTCCTGGAGTTTATTATACAGTGGAAAGGAGAAGCCAGGCATAGTCAGACATGCATTCTAGACTTTAGGAAAGCTGATTTTACTAAACTTAGAGAAATACTGGGGGTGATCCCATGGACAAGAATACTAAAAGAGAAGGGAGTTCAAGACGGATGGGAGTTTCTCAAAAGGGAGATACTGAAGGCACAATTTCAAACCGTGCCAACGAGGAGGAAGAATGGGAGATGTCTCAAGAAACCAGGATGGATGGCTAAGGAACTTACAACTGAACTATGTTTTAAACGGAACATGTATAAGAAATGGGAAAATGGGGAAATCACCAAAGAGCAATTCAAACAAATAGCTAGCACATGTAGGGGTAAAGTCAGAAAAGCTAAAGCGCAGAATGAAATCAGGCTTGCTAGAGAGGTTAAGAACAATAAAAAGGGCTTTTGGGGGTATGTCAGCAGCAAAAGGAAAAAGAAGGAAATGGTAGGGCCACTGTGTGGAGAAGATGGCAAAAAGTTAACAGGGGACAGAGAAAAGGCAGAGTTACTCAACACCTTCTTTGCTTCAGTCTTCTCTGAAAAAGCAAAGGGTGCTCAACTTGAGGATAATGGAGCAGAGGACAGAATAGGAGAATTTCAGCACAGAATAAGTAAAGAGACAGTACAGAAACATCTAGTTAATCTAAATGAATATAAGTCTCCAGGACCAGATGAATTACATCCAAGGGTGTTAAAAGAACTGGCAAATATAATATTGGAACCATTGGCAATAATTTTTGAGAATTCCTGGAAAACAGGAGAGGTCCCAGCAGACTGGAGGAGAGCAAATGTTATCCCCATCTTCACAAAAGGTAAAAAAGAGGATCCCAACAATTATCATCCAGTTAGTCTGACATCGATACCAGGAAAAATTCTGGAGCAGATCATTAAACAGAGAGTCTGTGAACATCTGGAAGATAATTTTGTAATCACAAAAAGTCAACATGGGTTTCAGAGAAACAGGTCATGCCAGACAAATCTGATCTCTTTTTTTGATAAAATTACCAGCTTGGTAGACGAAGGGAATGCTGTGGATATAGTATATCTTGATTTCAGTAAGGCCTTTGACAAGGTTCCCCATGACATTCTTTCAAGCAAGTTGGTAAAATGTGGGCTAGACAAAGTAACTGTTACATGGATTTGTAATTGGTTGACTGTTCGAACCCAAAGGGTGCTCAACAATGGCTCCTTTTCAACTTGGAAAGAAGTGACCAGTGGGGTGCCACAGGGCTCTGTCCTGGGCCCAGTGCTATTCAATATCTTTATTAATGACTTGGATGACGGTATTGGGGGCATAGTTATCAAATTTGCAGATGACACCAAATTAGGAGGAGTAGCTAATACCCCAGAGGACAGGATCAAAATTCAAAATGACTTGAACAGACTAGAAAGTTGGGCCAAAGCTAACAAAATGAAATTCAACACAGAGAATTGTAAGGTACTGCACTTAGGGCGGAAAAACGAAAAGTACAGATATATGATGGGGGACACCTGGCTGAATGAGACTACGTGTGAAAGGGATCTAGGAATCCAGGTGGACCACAAGTTGAACATGAGTCAACAGTGCGATGCAGCAGCTAAAAAGGCCAATGCAATTTTAGGCTGCATCAGTAGAAGTATAGAGTCTAGATCAAGAGAAGTCATAGTGCCACTCTATTCTGCTTTGGTCAGGCCTCACCTGGAATACTGTGTCCAGTTCTGGGCACCACAATTCAAAAAGGATGTGGAGAAACTGGAGCGTGTCCAAAGGAGGGCAACTAAAATGGTGAAGGGTCTGGAAACCAAGCCCTGTGAGGAATGACTTAGGGAGCTGGGGATGTTTAGCCTGGAGAAGAGAAGGCTGAGAGGTGATATGATAGCCGTGTTTAAATATTTGAAGGGATGTCATATCGAGGAGGGAACAAGCTTGTTTTCTGCTGCTCCAGAGACTAGGACCCGAAACAATGGATGCAAGCTGCAAGAAAAGAGATTCCACCTCAACATTAGGAGGAACTTCCTGACAGTAAGGGCGGTTCGACAGTGGAACACACTCCCCCGGAGAGTAGTGGAGTCTCCTTCCCTGGAGGTCTTTAAGCAGAGGCTGGATGGTCATCTGTCAGCGATGCTTTGATTGGGAATTCCTGCATGGCAGGTGGTTGGACTGGATGGCCCTTGTGGTCTCTTTCAACTCTATGATTCTATGATTCTATGATCACTGGTAACTACTCTTTTTCAAATTTATCTTTTGTCTGATTTTCAATAAACAAGTAAGTTTATCCATTTCCATTAAGTCATATAGTTTAAGTCTCCACTCATTTATCTTCTATGTTTTCCCATTTTTTTGCAAAAAATGATCTTGCTGCAGAAAGCATATAAAAAATGAGTTTACCATTTTTTCCCTCCAATTCTTCATTAACCATCCTAATAAATAAGTGGTGAGGTCTAGATTGATTTTATGTCCATTATCTTTTCTATTTCATTACTAATTTGTGACCAAAATTTCTTTGCTCTTTTGCATTCCCACCACATGTGCAGAAACATACCTTTTTTCTCTCTACAATTCCAACAAACATCTTTTTTATTCTTATACATTTTTGATAATCTTTCAGGAGTTAGGTACCATCTATACTGAATTTTGTAATAATTTTCTTTAATATCATAGTTCAAAGTATATTTTATTCTTTTCTTCCAGTTTCCCCCGTCTTCTAACATTATAAGTCTTTTTAAATCCTATGTCCAGTTTATCATATATTGCTTGTTTCATCTTCTAAATTTACCTCTAACAACAGTTAAATATTTTTGATACAGTATGTTGTGTTTCATAGGCCATTAATTTTCCAAATTGGGTGTCTTCTTGTTCTATTTGGCTTAGTTTTGTATCCATTTTGTATCTTTCCAACATCTGTCTATATAAAAACCAATTGCATTTTAAATTTTCATTCTTTAGTTCCTCCATTGTTTTAAATCTATACTGTCCTTTTCCCATTATTAATAGGTCATGATATGAGATCCATCCTCCTTTTTTCATCCTTTCTCTTCTATAAAAAACCTCATTTGTTGATGTCCATTTTGGAATTTTGGATACAAAAATTGTTTTATATTTCTTCCAAATCCTTAATATTGATTTTCTTATAAAGTGGTTGTTGAATTCCCTATTTATCTTGACCTTGTCATAAATTAAATACTCATGCCAACCATATGGTAAATCATAACCTACCAACTGTAGA
The DNA here is from genome assembly GCA_026167975.1 of Phrynosoma blainvillii. Lineage (NCBI taxonomy): Eukaryota > Metazoa > Chordata > Lepidosauria > Squamata > Phrynosomatidae > Phrynosoma > Phrynosoma blainvillii. The sequence goes on along the minus strand of JANUYF010000002.1, from coordinate 2,445,497 downwards.
AGCCACTCTTTCTTTAATAATATCCAATCTTTTATCCAATCTAAACAACAGGTGTGGAAATATAAAGTTAGGTTTGGTATACCAAGTCCACCTCTTTCTTTGGTATCTTGCCGGATTTTCATCTTAATTCTGGGTTTCTTTTTATTCCATATAAATTTAGACAAGTCCTTTTTCCATTTTTGGCAGCGACTGGAATAGGAACATTAATTTCGATAACACATTCATTTTAATTGTTGATATTTTACCTAACCATGACAGATTTAGTTTGGTCCATTTATCTAAGGGCCTCAGCAGACGGCTAATAGGGCCGTCTCCGAGACCCGGAAGAGAAGGGGCAGCCACACGCGCGGCATCCCTTCCTCTTCCTGAGGTCGTCCTCAGATCTTCCGGCCCTCCGGACGGCCGGCACTCCAGGGATGACCTCCCTCCACAGCGACCAGAAGCGCTGCGGGGGATAAGTCAGGGAAAGTGCGCCCTACGCTTTTAGGGCGCACTTTCCCTGACTTATGAAAGGAGCGCCAATTTGACGCTCCTTTCAGGGACGCTGTCGGAGTGCCGCGGTGGGGCTACCATGGCCCCGCGGTGCCCCGGACCAGGGCGTCCTGGTCTGCATCCCCCCTAAGTCTGTTTTTATTTCTTGTCAGATTTTCCCATAGTTGTTTTTAAATTATTCTGTGTTTGTAGTTGTGATATATATTCCCAAGTATTTTATTTTGTTTTTAATTTCAAACCTGGAGCATTGTTGTTCTTCTTTTTCTTTTTCTTTTTGGATATATTATAAGTTAACATATTTGTTTTTTTATCATTTATTTTCAGCCCTGCTATCTTTCTATAGTCCTTGATTGTTTCCAGTAATAGTGTGATACTTTCCACTGGATTTGATAACATAATAACCATATCATCTGCATATGCCTTGATCTTATATTCAAATTTCTTGATCTTTATACCATTTATTAATTCATTTTCTCTAATTTTGTTACAAAATTATAAAGAAAATTTATTATTGTTGTTGTTGTTGTCTTTTCTATTATTCCCAATTTTTCCATTGCTTCTATAGTCTCGGCTATTCCTTTTTCTCCTTCTCTAGCAAGAGGATATTGTTTCTGGGGTGGCACAAATTTTCCCTCAATTACAACCTCTACATTCTTGTGTTTTCCCACATTGTATTTAGACTGTATTTGCACCCCAGGCACAATTTTCTCCCAGTCCTCTTTCCGTTAACCACGTATTGGTAGATTTTCATCATCTTTTAAACCTTTGTTCCTTTTCTCTGTATGATAATGTCATCATATGGATCCATCCACAGTCTGTATTTTGACATTGCATCCATACCTAAAATTACTTCCATTCCATCCTGATCAAAAATAAATTCAGTTTTTATGGGTTTGCCTGCAATCCATACAGTAGCTAAAATTAATTGTTTCTTCACAGGGGGTCCTGAGGCAGTTTCCAATAATATAGGTCGAAGGGATTTACTACCCGGAAGCCAAAATTTGGCCAAACATCTGCACCTGAATCCATCAGGGTAGTATATTCCTTCCCTCTTTGATCAGTAGCAATTACAAATTTCCTTCTATCGCCAGGTTTTCTAATTAGTTTCCCCCAATATTGTCATACCCCTGGCTTTATTTGTCTTTGCTCTGTGGCAGTGGGGCAGCCTTAAGAGAGCTCCTCTTCACTTTCTTCCTGACCCTCCCTCAGGTCCTGGATCAAAGCTTGATAAGTGACTTCCTCCAGAATGTCTTCATCTTTTGTCAGCTTTTTAATTGGGTGCTGTCCCTTCTTATCATCTTGCATTGGGGTACTGGGTTTTTCACTGCCTTTTTTCTTTTCACCCTTTTTTGCTAATTGTCTCAAACACTCAGTGTTTATTCCATCTAATTTTTCCATGGCCTACCCCATTCCCTCAATTTCCTCCACAAGAGTACTCACTCTGTAGGGGCACATCTTCCTTCCTCCTTTGGTTTTATTCCCTTAGGCACCCATTTAGAGGTGACCTGTTTCACTCCTATTTTAGTAGGAATCTGTGCTTTTCTTATAGCCCCAATTCCTTGTTTTCTCAGGCTAGCAAATACTTCTTGTAACTTTTCCAACTAGGTCTTGTGTCATCTTGATTGTACATGGCCATAATTAAAGCCATATTTGATTTTCATTCTGGATTTAATCCTTCAAAGGGAGCCATGAAAACACTAGGCTCAACCTCCATCAGTTCAGATACTGATTTTGACTTTCCTAATATTTCTGTTACCCTTCTTCCTGTTTCTATTTCTAATTTAAAAAGTCCTGCTAAATACATTCCCATATGTACTCTATTCCAAAATACTACTGGGTCTTCGGTTGCACCCTGTTCCATGTTTTTTACTTCTCTTTTTGCGGCACCACTTCCCTGTTCTAAAACCCAATCTTCTAAAGCCGGTCCTATGCCGCTCTCCTTGACTCTTGTTATATAGGGCTACATATCCGGCATCTGTCTAAACAACCAACTTGTCTCATCCCTGGTCATATCATTGTCTTCAACAACCTTCCAAACTTTAATAGCCCATTCTACCTTTCTATGCCCTGGCTGTCCTAGAGACTCCCTTAGTTCTCTCATCTCTCCTGCTGACATGGGCTCATCTATCATAGATTGTTTTATTATCTTTTCTCTTTCTTTTGGATATTTATCAACGGTGACCATACTAGTATCTGCTCTATCTCTTCCCTCCTCTTCTTCCACGATTTCATACGTGGAGCTTCTTTTCTTTGTTACTTTTAATTTTTGAGTTACAATGATAGTTGCTACTGTGGGATTGTTTCTGTCCTCTAACTGTCCTCCTGATTCCCCTAAGGGACTACAGTCAGGGTTGTCAGAGCACGTTCCTTCCTCACAACAATCGTAATCATCCCCTAAACTGTAATAAACTTGTTTTGCAGATCTCTTTCCTTGCTCATTCTTCCCCATTAGAACCTCTTTCAAAAGTTTAACCTTTTGATTAGCTAGTTTTGTCTCTTTTTCCCTATCTTCTAGCTCCCTAGTATTTATCTACAAGATTCTATTCTCTTTCCTTAGGGTGTGGTTCTCACTTTCCAATTTAATATTCTCCTGCGCAGGACCTGTCATACACCCACAGATCATGCAAGGATTTGTTGACCTCCGCTTCCCCTAAGTAGTGGGTGGCATAGACAGGTGCTGCTCTCTGATTGTACCACCCTTGCAGTGGAAGAATGAGTTTGTCAACCAAAAAGACACCTACTCTGTTGTCCTCCACAAAACATGTGTCACACAGATGAGGGAGGAGGGAAGAGGTACATGCAAGGGAGGTTTGTGTGGATAGACTGGATACATGCCGCTGGTGGTCATGCAAGGGACATGGTCAACAGGACACACAGCCAAAATTATTCTAGGAGCCCCCCTCAATCATGTCAGGAAGAGGTGTGCAGGTCTTATACACACCTGCGCAGAAGAGGTCACAACTAAACTACTGTGCATGCTGAGAAATGCATTTAATTAATTAATTAATTAATTATTAAGTATTTATACCCTGATCTTCAGCCAAAAGGCTATCAGAGTGGCTTACAAATGGATTAATTAGACAGTTTCATAGAATCATAGAATCATAGAGTTGGAAGAGACCACAAGGGCCATCCAGTCCGACCCCCTGCTATGCAGGAATACCAAATCAAAGCATCCCTGACAGATGGCCATCCAGCCTCTGCTTAAAGACCTCCAAGGAAGGAGACTCCACTACTCTCCGAGGGAGTGTGTTCCACTGTCGAACCGCCCTGTCAGGAAGTTCCTCCTAATCTTGAGGTGGAATCTCTTTTCTTGCAGCTTGCATCCATTGTTTTGGGTCCTAGTCTCTGGAGCAGCAGAAAACAAGCTTGTTCCCTCCTCAATATGACATCCCTTCAAATATCTAAACACGGCTATCATATCACCTCTCAGTCTTCTCTTCTCCAGGCTAAACATCCCCAGCTCCCTAAGTCGTTTCTCATAGGGCTTGGTTTCCAGACCTTTCACCATTTTAGTTGCCCTCCTTTGGACACACTCCAGTTTCCTGCCCTCAGGCTTACAATCTAAAAAGACAAGACACAAAAGGAGAAGGGAATGGTGGTGGGGAAGGGGAATAAGTCCAGCAGATCTTCTCTCCCTCTAAAGCCTGGACCAAAGCAGATGGACTGGAGGGAGGAGGGCCCTTCTTCTTGTTCAGGCTGTTCCCCCTCTTCACAAAAAGTGTGTATCTTTGCTAAAGAAGCGGATGATGATTTAAAGCAAAAGCAAAGCAGCTTCATTTATATACCACTTCATATCGTTCTATGGGATGTCTAAGCGGTTTACAACTGTAAGCTCCTTGCCCCCCAACAGCTGGGTACTCATTTTAGCGACCTCGGAAGGATGCAGGCCTGAGTCGAGCCTCAGCCCTGGCTGGTATTGAACTCGCAACCTTGTGGTCTATGAGTGAGTGGCTGCAGTATAGGCATTTAACCACTGCGCCACCAGGGCTGATATTTATTGTCATCATAGGGAACAGTTGCTAGGGCACATGCGTAGAGTTACAATTAGGGTTAGGGTTTTAATATTAAAGCGCACTTGCACTGGTGCATCCACAGCTGACAGCATAGGGCACTTTAAATTAAAACCTGCATCATAGGATGCATGCTCTGGATCTCTGACTCAATTTCCACTGCATGTGCGGTGATGCATTCATACAGCCATTTTAGATCTCCGACACCCTTTTTCTGCCACACCGGTATCACTGCATACATATGCACGTGAAAAAGAAGCGGAAAAAAGCAGATCCTTTTTGGAGTGGCTTTTCCTAGCATATGAGGGCACTTTCCTGTCAACTTTTAGGCATGCGTTCTCTAAACACCATGCCTCCAAGTAAACCTGAAAGCACCCCTTTTTACCTCTCTGTAGAGGCCCTTTCTTTAATGTCTCTGAGTTCTAACTTCAATTCACATTTTATCTCTTCCTTCATCTCATTTTTAATCCTTTCATTGTCATCTCTGATCCCTTCCTGGATGTTTTTTTAATTCTTTCAGAAGGAAGGGCCTGTACAGACTGCCAGAAATAATAATAATAATAATAATAATAATAATAATAATAATAATAATAATAGCCCACCTCTACCTGTGGGTTGAGGTGGGTTACAATAAATAGGAATAACAATAAAATACAATATACAATTATAACTAGAATTCTAAATAACTCTTACCCCAACCCTCCTCCCAATCATAAAAAAGCAAAAGCAAAATAAAAAAACAATAATAATATAAAATGAATAGCAATATAAAATACTAATTAAAAGCAGAAAAAATAACAAATTAGCTAAAATCAGAGGCATCTATCTTTTTTGGCATAGACGGGATATCAATATCAGTGGCACAGAGATTAATCTGGAAAGGCCTTCCGGAAGAGATCCATCTTAACAGCCTTTTTAAATGTGATGGATCTCCTCTTCCTTCCTCCTTAAGGAATAGTAGTTTCCTTAAACAAAAGTAGAAATAAAAGGGCAACACCAGTGTGTAAAAGTAAAATATCTGAGTAAAACTGGCACTATAGAGGCTTCAGGAGGAAAAAACTATAACCCAATTGTCAGTTGCAAATTTGTTACACAGGAGGCCCTCAATACAGATATGCCTAGGAAACTAACAGATCAAATTGACTTTGGGCCTGTACAGACTGCCAGAAATAATGCAGCTGGAGACCATTTTCCTGCCCTGGTTCAGTGCTAGGGAATCATGGGAACTGTAGTTTATTGTGGCACCAGAGCTCTCTGACAGAGAAGGTTCAATGTCTCAGAAAAATCTACAATTCCCCCATGTGAGTTTTATGATGTGAGTTTAGATGTGTACTCAGAATGAGGCTCTTTCCACGTTCCATGCATTTAAGTGGCTTCTCCCTCCCCATGTGAGTCCTTTGATGTCTGTTTAGAGTTCCACTTTGACTGAAGCACATTCCACATTCCATGCATTTATGTGGCTTTTCCCCTGTGTGCGTCCTTTGATGTAAGTTTAGATGTCCACTCTGACTGAAGCTCCTTCAACATTCCATGCATGTATAGGGCTTCTCCCCTGTGTGAGTCCTTTGATGTTTATTTAGATGTCCACTATCATTGAAGCTCTTTCCACATTCCATGCATTTATAGGGCTTCTCCCCCATGTGTCTCCTTTGATGTGAGTTTAGATGTCCACTGAGACTGAAGCTCTTTCCACATTCCATGCATTTATGTGGCTTCTCCCCTGTGTGGATCCTTTGATGTGAGTTTAGACTTCCACTACTACTGAAGCGCTTTCCACATTCCATGCATTTATAGGGCTTCTCCCCCATGTGAGTTCTTTTATGGGAGTTTAGTATTCCACTCTGACTGAAGTTCTTTCCACATTCCATGCATTTATAGGGCTTCTCCCCCGTGTGAGTCCTTTGATGTGAGTTTAGGTTTCCACTCTGACTGAAGCTCTTTCCACATTCCATGCATTTATGCAGCTTCTCCCCCGTGTGCATCCTTTGATGTGAGTTTAGATGTGCACTGCGACTGAAGTTCTTTCCACATTCTATGCATTTATATGGCTTCTCCCCCATGTGGGTCCTTTGATGTGCATTTAGATGTCCACTCTGGCTGAAGCTCTTTCCACATTCCATGCATTTATATATCTTCTCTCCTGTGTGTGTCCTTTGATGTGAGCTTAGGGTATCACTCCTACTGAAGCTCTTTCCACATTCTATGCATTTATATGGCTTCTCCCCTGTGTGTGTCCTTTGATGTGAGCGTAGACTTCCACTCTCACTGAAGCTCTTTCCACATTCCATGCATTTATATGGCTTCTCCCCTGTGTGTGTCCTTTGATGAGAGTTTAGATGTCCTCTACGACTGAAGCTCTTTCCACATACCATACATTTATATGGCTTCTCCCCTGTGTGAGTTCTTTGGTGTACTGTGCAGGTACTACTATCTCTGAAGCTCTTTCCAGATTCCATGCATTCATGTGGCTTCTTCCCTGTGTGGGTCCATTGATGGAGATGCAGATGTCCACTTTGTGAGTTCTGTAATTTTCAGGAGGGGAAGGGGGAGATAAACAGATATAATAATGATGATGATGTAAGTCAGTTTGAGAGCAGGGTAGAAATACTTTCAATGAGTGAATAAATAAGTAATGATGGGGGGAATGCAAACATGGCCAGCTTGTAGGGAAGATTGATGCAAATGTTGCCCAGGTAACCACTGTCCCTCTCTGACTGCTATTTTAATTATACCTGCTTATGCTATTCATAGATCAAATTACAATTAAGGGAATTAGAAAACAGTCACTTTATCCCGAGTCTCAGGCCAGGTAGCCTCTCTTTTTATCTGTCAGAACTATGCCTGCATGCATATGTTCTGCCAGGTTATGGTTGGTTAGGTAGTTTGGTGGGGATGATGGTTAATAATAATAATAATAAATTTTATTTATATACCGCCCAATCCAGGCGGTTTACAACAGTAAAATGCATACAGCTTAAAACAGTATAATTCCCTCCTCCCCCCTTCAAAAGTTATTAAATCACATCACATTAAACACTTTACAATTAAAACAATAACAAATTAAGAATAAAAATACAAACCAATAAGCCCTGCAATTTCAAGTTCTGACTGGGGGCTATGGAACATTCCTAAGAAAGGGAGATCCCAAGGTCCCGAGGCTGGGTAATTTAGTCTGGAAAAGCCTGCCGGAAGAGATCCATCTTTTTAAAGCTGTCCAAACATGTTAATTGACAGATCTCATCCAGCAGGCCACTCCAGAGCCTGGGGGCAACAATAGAGAAAGCCCTCTGGGAGGTCGTTGCAAGTCTAGACTTTTGGGGCTGCAGCAGGTTACTCCCAGAGGACCGGAGGGCACAGGGAGGATTGTATGCGAAGAGGCGGTCTCTGAGATAGCTTGGACCCAAGCCATTTAGGGCTTTAAAGGTGATAACCAACACCTTGTACTGGGCCCAGAAAACCAATAGGCAGCCAGTGGAGGGACCTCAAAACCGGGGTGATGTGGTCCCTCCTAGATGTCCCTGACAAAAGCCTGGCTGCCATGTTTTGAACCAACTGTAGTTTCCGAACCAAGCACAAGGGTAGCCCATGTAGAGTGCATTACAGAAATCCAGGTGTGAGGTTACTAGTGTATGCACAACAGTCTCGAGATACTTCCAGAAAAGGGCGCAGCTGGCGAATCAGCCGAAGCTGATAACAGCACTCCTGACCGTCGCATTAACCTGATTTATCATCAGGAGCGACGAGTCAAGAAACACCCCCAGACTGCGAACACAGTCACTGGAGGAGAGTGTGACCCCATCCAGGACTGGAGGTTGCAACCCAATTCTTGGTTTCGGGGCCGCTACCGTGAGCACCTCCGTCTTGTCTGGATTCACTTTCAATCTGTTTTTCCTCATCCAGCCCATTACCGCCTGAAGACATTCACTGAGAGAAGAGATGCCACTGGAATTTGAGGCCAATGAACGAGATATGGAGAAATAGATTTGGGTGTCATCAGCGTACTGATAACACCCAGCCCCATAACTCCATATAATCTCACCCAGCGGCTTCATATAGATGTTAAACAACATTGGGGATAAAATAGCCCCCTGAGGGACCGCACAAGTGAGGTCTATTTTCCTGGAGCTACTGTCCCCGAGCAGCACCCTCTGGGATCTACCCAAGAGGAAGGACCGGAACCACTGCAATGCAGTGCCCCTGATACCTAGCCCCCTCAGGCGGTCCAAGAGGATGCTGTGGTCTATCGTATCAAAAGCCGCTAAGAGGTCTAAAAGCACCAACAGGGTCACACTACCCCTGTCGATGCTCAGACGCAGGTCGTCGATCAAGGCAACCATGGCAGTCTCAACCCCAAAGCCTGTCCTGAAGCCAGTTTGAAATGGGTCTAGATAATCAGCTTCCTCCAAGACAGCTTGCAGTTGAAGAGCAACCGCCCTCTCGATCACCTTGCTCAAAAATGGTAACAAAGAGACTGGCCTATAGTTGTTCATATCCAGGGGGTCCAGGGAAGGTTTTTCAGAAGTGGCCTAACAGCCGCTTCCTTCAAGCAAGATGGAACATGTCCTTCCCTGAATGATGCATTGATGATATCCGTGAGGAGTATCCTCAATGCATCCCCCCCAGACGGCCAGCCATGATGGGCAAGGGTCGAGTGGGCAAGTTGTTTTCCTCAGCTTACCAAGCAGCTTGCCCACATCCTCGGTACTCACAGATTGCAGCTGCTCAAGAATAACTTCATCGATGGAGTTGCTGGACACCTCACCTATAGATTCTGCTACAACAGTGGCATCTAAGTCGGCTCTTATCTGAGAGATTTTATCTGCAAAGAAGTTGTTAAATGCGTCACAGCAGGCTGTCGTTGGGTTAAGTAAGGGGTTTGACGCAGGAGGGACTCTGCAAACGCAATACGTGCAGAGGAGAAAGCTCTCTTCGCTGCACATATTGCCTCCTGATAGGAACAAAGGAAGTTCCTATGGCAAGTTCTGTCGGATAAGAGTCGAATCTTCTGCCACCTGCGCTCTAGTCTAGCAGTTGTCTAAACTGCTTCATTCTCCTAAGCTCAGGTGTAAACCATGGCCTTCGGTTTGAAGCGGGTTGGCAAGGACGCTTGGGAGCGATCGTGTCGATAGCCCTGGTAAGATCGATGTTAATAATAAGAATAATATAATAAAATTTATTTGTATACCTCCCAATGGTTTCCCAATCTGGGTGGTTAACAGCATAAAATACAATACAAAATATATCCCTCCCACCCTTAAAACAGTATTAAACAATTACAGAACGTTCCAGATATCAACTAGAGCGTCGACAGAGTCACCGGCATTCCCAACCAATAAGCCCTCCAAGGCTTTCCGGAATCCACTAGGCTCCATTAGCTTTCAAGGGCGGACCATTCTATTGGGTTCACCACCCCCAGTGGGGCAGATATTGGCTCTCAGTTCCATCTTGACCAGGAAATGATCCGTCCATGACAATGCAGAGGAATTTACCACCTCCGCCCACGGATATTCCTGTTCCATACTGAAGACCTCATCGAGTGTATGACCTGCACAATGTGTGGGCCCAATGAACAATTGGGATAGGCCCGTGTTTGTCATGGTCTCCATGAACTCCCAAGTTGCACCTGTTAAACTGGTCTCGAGCAGAATGTTGAAGTCCCCCAGAACTAAAAGTCTAGGGGTCTCCAGCAACAGCTCAGAGACCAACTGTGCCAGCTGAGTCAGGGAGTCTGCTAGACGACGGGGTGGTCGGTAGACTAGCAGAATCCCCAAACTATCCCTGGTCTTCAGGCTAAGGTACATACACTCGAAATGGACTGTGTTCCGGACAGGTATCCTGATCAAAGTTAAGGTGTTCTTATGAACCAGAGCTACACCGCCCCCCCCACCCACTTACCCTCACCTGCTCACTAACAGAGTATCCAGCTGGGAGGATCTGCGCCCAGGTAGCAGCGCTATCCTCCCCCAGCCAGGTCTCTGTAAAGCAAGCCAGGTCAGCATCCTCATCCAGGAAAAGATCCTGGATGATATAGGTTTTATTTTTGACCGACCTGGCATTGCAAAGGAGCAGAGTGAGGTTCTGTGGTATGGTTGGTCTGCATTCCGAGCCATTCTGAGAAACAGAGGGAACTGAAGACGGGATAGCTTTCAAACAGTGATCCCGTCTTCTTTTGTAACATTGGTTCCCGCTGTTCCAGCCATACCTCCCGTTCTCCAGCACGACTCCAATAGCCGCTCCCGTCTTGTTCCCGGCCTCAGGTGAGGTGATACAATTTACAACCATTGGCAAGGCACAATAATTGGAGCATGAGAGCAACCCAGCCCTTTGGTCCCATAGAGTGACAATTGCATAATACAGGGCCTACTGGCCAATAGTATAATCCTATTTCCAACACGGATACTCCTGCCAACCCAAGATAACATAACTAGCACTACAATTTCCCTTGAAGTTAGATAAGTTCCAATGGCATCTCCTCTCTCAATGAATGTCTTTAGACGGTAATGGGCTGGATGAGGAAAAACAAATTGAAACTGAATCCAGACAAGACGGAGATGCTCACGGTAGCGGCCCCGAAACCAAGAATTGGGTTGCAACCTCCAGTCCTGGATGGGGTCACACTCTTCTCCAGTGACTGTGTTTGCAGTCTGGGGGTGCTCCTTGACCGTCGCTCCTGATGACAAATCAGGTTAATGCGACGATGAGGAGCGCCTGTTATCAGCTTCAGCTGATATGCCAGCTGCGCCCTTTTCTGGAAGTAAGGGATCTCGAGACTGTTGTGCACGCACTGGTAACCTCCTGCCTTGACTTCTGTAATGCGCTCTACATGGGGCTACCCTCGTGCCAGGTTCGGAAGCTACAATTAGTTCAAAATATGGCAGCCAGGCTTATTTCTGGAACATCCAGGAGGGACCACATTACTCCAGTCTTGAGGTCCCTCCACTGGCTGCCTGTTCGCTTCTGGGCCCGGTATAAGGTGTTGGTTATTATCTTTAAAGCTGTAAATGGCTTGGGTCCAAGTTATATCAGAGACTGCCTCCACCCGTACAACCCCCCCCCCCCCCGCACACTCCGGTCCTCTGGGAGGAAATTTTTTAGAGCCGAAAAGAGCTAAGTTATCTGCAACCTCCCAGAGGGCCTTTTCTGTTTTTGCCCCCAGACTCTGGAACGACCTGCCGGACGAGATCCGTCAGTTAACATCTTTGGACAGTTTTAAAAAAGCTGTCAAGACAGATCTCTTCCGGCAGGCCTTTCCAGACTAGGTAGCCGGCCTCGGGCTATCCCTACTTTCTAGGACATTATGTGGCACCTGGCTCCCTCACTGTGTAAAATTAAAAATACTTAATGGGGTTATTGTAACTGTAATTATTTGATTTTTAATGTAATTGATATTAGATTTTATTCCGTAACTGTTTAATACTGTTTTAAGGGTGGGAGGGATATATTTGTATTGTATTTTATGTCGTTAACCGCTCGGATTGGGAAACCATTGGGCAGTATACAAATAAATTTTATTATTTATTAATTTTATTATAACAGGGGAGACCACGGAGAAGAAAGCTAAGCCACCCTCTGGTCAGTACTATAATGTTACTACGCCCAGGGAAACGGACTTGAGTACACTGAGAACCGCCCGCTTCCCACCCTCAACCTCTTTGGCAACTGTGCTGGTCCCAGCTGCTGACTCAGCAGCCGTGCATTGCCGAGGGAGATGTTCCGGCAGGTTTTTAACCCTGCAGCATTTCCCCTCAGTGCTGCTCCTGCTGCTGAGGTTGCTGCTGTGGGCGCCCAGGTGGAAGCAATTGGGCTCAGGAGTCCTGTTCCGTCCTGCTAAACAGTGACTAAATAGGCCCCATCTAACAAAGAAGATGTTCTCCAGGAGGAGAGGGTGGACCCTTTGATTGGGAATTCCTGCATGGCAGGGGGTTGGACTGGATGGCCCTTGTGGTCTCTTCCAACTCTATGATTCTATGATTCTATGATTCTATGATTCTATGACCTAGCACACACACCATCCGGCTCCTCCATTCCAACACCGCTGCCACTGCCAGTACTGCCGATGGTTGGGCTAGGCAGGGCTTAAATGGGCTCCTGTCCAGTGAGCCAGGTGTTCTCCATGAGGGGAGGGTGGGCCAACATGAGCACCGCCTGAGTCCTCTACTCCAGCGCCACTGCTGCCGGTGTTCGGGCAAGGCGAGGGCTTAAATGGGCTCCTGTCCAGTGAGCCAGGGGTTCTCCAGGAGGATGGTGTGGGCCAACGCGCACACCACCCGAGTCCTCTACTCCAGCATCACTACTGCCGATGTTCAGGCAAGGCGAGGGCTTAAATGGGCTCCTGTCCAGTGAGCCAGGTGTTCTCCAGGAGGAGGGGGTGGGCCAACGTGCGCACTGCCCGAGTCCTCTACTCCAGCGCCGCTGCTGCCGGTGTTTGGGCAAGGCGAGGGCTTAAATGGGCTCCTATCCAGTGAGCCAGGTGTTCTCCAGGAAGAGGGGGTGGACCAACCGCCCAAGTCCTCTACTCCAGCGCCGCTGCTGGTTGGAGCGCTGCTGATGAGTTCAGGCTGGTAGTTAATAGTATAAGTTTTAGATATAACTGGTTGTGAATAGCTTGGGGGGGAAGGGAAGTGATGTGGAGGAGGTTGTTAGGGCAAAATGGGCCTCCTGGAATGCATGGCTGGTGGGAGGAGGTTGGTACTGCTGGGAGTTAGCTAGGACTGGGATAGGAGGGGTGTATTGCTGATAAGGTGGGGGTCTGGTAGGATGGTGTAATGCAGGGGTAGGCAACCTAAGGCCCGGAGGCCAGATGCGGCCCCCCAAAGCCTTTGGACTGGCCCCAGACCGGTCCTCCTGCCACCGCCGCCACCTGCCATGATGATATTGATTATTGTTGTTATTACTTATTCTTGGGGTTTTGTTGGCAAAATGGGGTTTTGCCATGGCTTTTCTGGGGCTGAGAGTGTGTGCATATTTTATTTATTTATTTATTTATTTGTTTGTTTGTTTATTTTTGGTGCTTCGGCCCCCCAATTGTCTGAGGGACAGCAACCCAGCCCCCGGCTCAAAAAGGTTGCCTACCCCTGGTGTAATGGCTAGCTGTGGAAATTGTAGGTGGGTGCCAGTTTTTGTGCCATGAAAGGATGGGTGGATCAATTAGTTAGATTAGTGGATTAGTGGATAAATTAGTTAGAGGGGTTTAATTAGGTGTTGTTTTTTGTAAAAAAAATTAATTTTTATTACACTGTGTATAATACACATTATACAATCATGTTTCATCTAATAATTTTCTCCCCTCACCCCCCTCAGTGGGGTTTAATTAGGTGTTTGCTGGAAAGGGGGATTAGTTCTGGCTTAAACGTAGTCTGGTGGATTTCTGTCTTTGTGTTCGAGCCTCTGTAGCATCTGTGAGGACAGCAACAACAGCCGAGAGCCCAGGAGAGGAGGAAGAAGTGGCAGTGGCGACTATTTAAAACCCTTGCTCCCTTGTTGCTAGCCTAGCAGAACTCTCTTTCTTTTTCTTTCTCTCTCCTGCTCTCTTTCTCTCTCTCTCTCTCTCCAACCCTCTCTCTCGCACTCCTTTTGTCTCTGAAACGAGGGTCTGAAAGAAAGAAAGCTCTGGTAGAAAAAAGGAGAGGAGTTCTATCACACCTAGTCTTTGCTGTTTAAATTCTCTAATTTTGTGGTTTTGCAATTTGGAGCTGGATATAATAGTTTCATAACAAAGAACTAAAGTATGCATACAAGAGGATCTTATAAAGCTGCAGGTATGCTACCTGTTTTTGAGAGTATTCCTCTGAATTATAAGGAAAAGCAGCTAAAAATTACTAGATTTTTTACTTCAAAGGAAGTGGGCAATAGAGAAAAACCTAACACTGATTCCATTGTAGGATCCGATTGGGCTCAATCTATGAATATGGACTCAACACAGGATTTTATTAAGCCTTCAACAGAGAAAATCCTCCCTCTCCCCAATCTTGCTATAGAATTGAGCCATGCAGAGTTAGATCTGATTCCAGATTCTGTTCAAGTCATAGCTGACCAAACTGAGAGGTCTGTTTTTGATCAACTTGAATCCAGTCCATGCCTCTCTTATAGGGAAATATATGAGGATAGCTCCTTAATGCATGAACCTGTAAATAAAGGGTCAAGCACCTTAGCAGCTTTACCATCTTTTTCCATTACCTCTCCCATTGAATTTTTTTCTAAAACAAACTGGTTTGATGAATTTACGAAGAAACAGCTAAAGGAGCTAGCTTGTTCCAATCTAATTAGGAGGGATTCTCCAAAACAAGAATTTTGTGCATCCAATCTGTTAAACTTGACGTTAGCTCCACTATAACACAAGGGGGGCTCCTCATGATATATGAAGAGCTTGTGCTTGTAAAAAAAAAAATTGGCTGAATGTAACAATTTGTTAACTTCATTAGTTGAGAAAAACTTAAATTATGGGGAAGACCCAAGGATTAATGGATCTAAGGAGGATTATTCCCATTACTCCTACCAAATCTACTAGTCCTAGAAAAACCCTTGCACGATGTCACTCTCAATAAAATAGCAATGTAGCTTCAAAGGGGGGCTGCATAACCTGTAAGAAAACCAAAAATATTAAACAACTAAGAAAAAAGGCTAAATATGCACAGTTTCATCAGAAAAGAGTCTGGGTAAGGTTGTTCAAATTATTGGACAATAATTTAAATGATGATGGACGGGAGAAAAATAGAATGTTAATAACAAGAATGGGCAAGATGAGAGGGGTTACTGTAATAGCTCAACTGGTCCCTTGAGAATAGAAGATTAATCAGGTTGCAATGGGTTGTCAATGGAAAAATTAGTAGTTTCTCACTCTGTAACAAGTGCACCACAAGACCTGTGGGAGGAAGTACTTAGTTCCAATATATGTACTATTAAAGATAATATCAAACTTTTGGGATTTAAACTTGAGCACCAGGAAGATCAGCTCCAGACGATTAATGGCTCAAAGGCTAAGGCTAAACAATTAAAATGGAACCTTGTTATGATCCCATATAAGTTGTTCTTCTTAAACTATCCTAAGCCAGCAGGAGTACTTACAAAACAAAAGCAGGTAACCCATTTCCTAGATATCTCAAATGTGATTTCCCAGGTTTATTGAGTCCGTCGGATGTAACTTCAATTGAATATTTGTATTATGATGGAGAGAATGCCCGTGCAGGGGTAACCTTTAGTAATAATAATATCGCCAAAGTTATCTATGATAGAAAACATCATTTTTTAAATCATGGGATTGGTGTAGTGAGATACTTTGTAAATCAGATCCCTGTGGTTCCTTTACTTGGTTCTTGTCCTGCCCCCCCCCCCCCCATTTGAATCAGGATGAAACAGATAATCAAAGCTTTGATATTTTGATCGATTTAAATCAGGCCCAAGAGACAAAAACTCAGGAAAAACATTCAGAGACCAAGAATCCGGTATGTGTTATCACTGGGTCTCCTTTAGTTACTTCTGAATCACATCAAAACTTCCCTGAAAACTTCAATCCATTTACTCTCGAGAAAAATGCTTTAGTGATTCAATATAGGTTATGGCCTTCAGAAGTTCAAAAAGAGATACTGAGAAGACTTGACCAATTGAGATATTGCCTAGAGCAGGGGTAGGCAACCTTTCCCCTTTAAGGGCCAAGGGACTTCAATTCCCAGAATCCCAGGAGCTATTGGCCAACATGGGACTATTGGCCAACATGGCTGAAGCTTCTGGGAGCTGAAGTCCCTCGGCCCTTAAAGGGGAAAGGTTGCCTACCCCTGGCCTAGAGCATGGTAGTCTATTCCCCCCCCAAAAAAAAAGGATTTGAATGATCCAGATGGGAGACTGCAGCCGACTGCTCCAAAAATAATATCAGGATTGAATAAATCTGAGACCTGCCAGTTAATCAACAAATATAAAATGGATAAGGCGGTAGATTTTAAAAAGATAATATCAACTCAGGTTGTCCAGGTAGAGCTAAATCCTTTGGCCCTGTCCTCTGACACAAATCCAGAAAAGGGAGTGGTTTTTGATTTTGTTTCAGCCAACCAGAAGAAGATGAAATAATCGGATGTTGATAATTGGGTTAATACAAGATATTTGGAAAATATGGAGTTGGGAGATGTCTCTGAATTTAGGATATTAAGAAATCCTGACTTGGAAGTTTCTAAGCCAATGAGATCAAATGTTTGCATGGTAAGTTCCTCTAAGGACGAACTGGTTTGTCTAGAGTGTGAAATAGGTGAGTTACCTGTTCAGCCTATTAGACGAAGCAACCCAGTTTGAACTACTGAGGAGCAACTGACTCAGAACCAGGACTATAGATTGTATGAGCAACAGGTATCAAATGTTCCCATTTCCACTATTTGTTCCTCTGAGACAGGTGAAAGTAATCCCACTCCAATTAAGTTGGTTTCGTGGAACATTGCTGGGCGGAAGGCCACTTTTAAGGGAGAAGATCTTTACAGATTTCTTTATGGATTTGACTTGATAGTCTTACAGGAAACATGGCTCATAGATGGGAATAGGAATGAACTAAGAGGGTACAAAATTTGGAGTGAACCAGCTTATAAATCCAATAATAAGGGTCAAGCATCTGGGGGGCTACTGTTAGCTGTTAAAGAATTGCTTAATTATAGTTATTAGTCTATTTAGTTTGTCTCGTTTTTAGGGGTTGGGTAGGAAGGAGGGAGGGGATCTGATGTGATTTTATTTGTTTTTATGTTTTGATATGTTGTACGCTGACCCGATTGCCTGGCAGAGAGGTGGGATATAAATAAAAATTATTATTATTATTATTATTATTATTATTATAAGAAGAAGATTTAGGATGGGAAGGGGAGTTGGTGTCGAATCTTACAAATCCTCCTAACTGCCAAATTGTAAAGTTGTTTACACCAGGTACTCTACTTATTTTGTTGAATATCTATATTCCACCAGCTAACTCTAGGTACTACAAGGCAGAAGTATGGACCCTCCTAAACTACTTGCTAGAAGATATCAGTACAAAATTCCCAGATGCCCTAATTGTGTTGCTAGGGGACTTTAATGCCCGACTAGGTTCATCGCCTAATAAAATACAAATCCTAACAGGTGTCCAGGATGAGCTACAGGGTGTGTTTTGCTGGCTCTCCTGTGACAAAAAGGCTAAGCAATTTTCAATCTGGGACCAAATTTTTGGGTCTGTTGCTCTCCTTTGACTTGCAGATTCTGGGCCCTTGTGATTCTAGTTTGCCATACCCGTTTACATATTTTACCTGTAATTCTGGAAGTGTTATCGATTTCATATGTGTTTCAAGACACAAAAGACATCTTTTTTTCGGGAATTACTATGAATATCAGAGTAGACAGTGACTATCAACCAATTTCTACGCAAATTATGCTGGTTTCTGATTTAAGAAAAGTTTTGCAGGCACAAAGGCAGATAACTCAGTGCATGGATGTAGTGAGATAAAAAAGATTGAGATGGCAGTAGGTGGATGTGAAGAAATTAAACTTCTTTAACTTCTTCAGGGCTATTGACACAATCGCTCCCAAACATCCCTGCCATCCCACTTCAAACCGTATGCCTTGGTATACGGCAGAGGTTAGGAGGATGAAGCGGGTTGGTCAACGACTAGAGCGCAGATGGCAGAAGACTCGACTCTTATCTGACAGAACTCGCCATAGGAACTTTCTTTGTTCCTATTGGGAGGCAATGCGTGCAGCAAAGAGAACTTTCTCCTCTGCATATATTGCATCTGCAGAGTCTCGTCCAGCAGAGCAATTTAAGGTGGTGAGGGAGATGACGCAGGTGCCCCCTGCGCCAAATCCCTTACTTAACCCGACGATGGCCTGCTGTGATGCATTTAACAGCTTCTTTGCAGACAAAATCTCTCAGATAAGAGCCGACTTAGACGCCACCATTATAACAGAATCTATAGGTGAGGTGTCCAGCGACTCCGTTGATGAAGTTATCCTGGATCAGCTGCAATCCGTGAGTACCGAGGATGTGGACAAGCTGCTTGGTAAGCTGAGGAAGACAATCTGCCCTCTCGACCCTTGCCCACCATGGCTGGCCATCCGAGGGGGGGATGCATTGAGGAGATTGCTCACGGACATCATCAATGCATCCTTTAGGGAAGGACATGTTCCATCTTGTCTAAAGGAAGCAGCTGTTAGGCCGCTTCTGAAAAAACCATCCCTGGAACCCCTAGATATGAGTATCTGCAGGCCAGTTTCTTTGCTGCCATTTTTGAGCAAAGTGATTGAGAGGGCGGTTGCTCTTCAGCTCCAAGCTGTCTTGGATGAAACCGATTATCTCGACCCATTTCAAACCGGCTTCAGGACAGGCTTTGGGATTGAGACTGCCATGGTTACCTTGACTGACGATCTGCGTCTGAGCATCGACAGGGGTAGTGTGACCCTGTTGGTGTCCTAGACCTCTCAGCGGCTTTTGACACAATAGACCATGGCATCCTCTTGGGCCGCCTGAGGGGATTAGGTATCGGGGGCACTGCTTTGCAGTGGTTCCAGTCCTTCCTCTTGGGCAGGTCCCAGAGGGTGCTGCTCAGGGACTGTAGCTCCAGCAAGAGGGTACTCACTTGTGGGGTCCCTCAGGGAGCTATTTTGTCCCTGATGTTGTTCAACATTTATATGAAGCCGCTGGGTGAGATTATATGGAGTTATCAGTACGCTGACGACACCCAAATCTATTTCATAGAATCATAGAATCATAGAATCATAGAATCATAGAGTTTCTCCGTGTCTCGTTCGTCGGCCTTGAATTCTAATGGCTTCTCCTCTCTCAATGAATGTCTTTGAGCGGTAATGGGCTGGATGAGGAAAAACAGATTGAAGTTGAATCCAGACATGATGGAGGTGCTCACGGTAGCAGCCCCAAAACCAAGAATTGGGTTGTAACCTCCAGTCCTGGACGGGGTCACACTGTCTTCCAGTGACTGTGTTCGCAGTCTGGGGGTGCTCCTTGACTCGTTGCTCCTGATGACAAATCAGGTGAATGCGAGAGTCAGGAGTGCCTGTTATCAGCTTCGGCTGATATGCCAGCTGCGCCCTTTTCTGGAAGTAAGGGATCTCGAGACTGTTGTGCACACACTGGTAACCTCGTGCCTTGACTTATGTAATGTGCTCTACATGGGGCTACCTTTGTGCTTGGTTTGGAAATTACAGCTGGTTCAAAATATGGCAGCCAGGCTTGTCTCGGGAACATCTAGGAGGGACCACATTACTTCGGTTTTGAGGTCCCTCCACTGGCTGCCTATCAGCTTCCGGGCCCAGTACAAGGTGTTGGTTATCACCTTTAAAGCCCTAAATGGATTCAGTCCAAGCTATCTTAGGGATCGCCTCCTCCCATACAATCCTCCCC
The DNA here is from genome assembly GCA_026167975.1 of Phrynosoma blainvillii. Taxonomy (NCBI): domain Eukaryota; kingdom Metazoa; phylum Chordata; class Lepidosauria; order Squamata; family Phrynosomatidae; genus Phrynosoma; species Phrynosoma blainvillii. The sequence goes on along the minus strand of JANUYF010000002.1, from coordinate 2,425,634 downwards.
GCGCTCTCCAGTCCTCTGGGAGGAATCTGCTGCAGCCTCAAATATTGAGGCTTGCGGCTACCTCCCAGAGGGCTTTTTCAGTTGTCGCTCCCAAGCTCTGGAACAGCCTGCCGGATGAGATCCATCAGTTAACATCACTAGACAGCTTTAAAAGAGCTGTCAAGACGGATCTCTTCCGGCAGGCCTTTCCAGAGAAATTCTCCCGGCCTCAGGTTCCCCCACCGTGGTGATCTTTGCGTGGCCTCATCTCGATGGATGAAGATCATTGCCGCTGGTTAAGCTGTGCCTTGTTATACATTTTTTCTTTTAAATGTGTTTTAAATTTTATATTGTTGGATTTATTGTTTTAATCTTTTTTTGATTTAATGCTGTTTTAAGGGGGGGAGGGATTGTTTTGGATATTATGTATTTTCAATTGTTGTAAGCCGCCCTGATTGGGTTTCCAAAGGGCGGGATAAAAATACATTTTATTATTATTATTATTATTATTATTATTATTATTAAACTCTTTTTACAAGTCAGAATTAGGCAGCACACTCAGCTTCTTAATTTGTTGTGACAATATAAGTGTTAGCGAAGTATTAGAGGCTTATTTCGGTATCTGTTTCTATATAAGACCACTGTTAATATCCTAGTATAGGAAAAGTGGTTCAAACAATAAAAATCATCCATGGTTTGATGCCGAATGTCACAGGATGGGGGCCCTCTTAAGAAAACAAATGATATTGGTACACTCTTCTCTTGACATTAATGTATATTCTTATGCTTAATACTAGAAAGAATTACAAAAGATTAGTTATAAATAAAAATTCTGTTATTTGGCAAATTGTTGGACTGATTGGAAAAAGAAGCAACAAATAAGAACCCAACCCAGTTCTGGCAATTAACTGCCAGGAGGCTGGGTGATTTAAGACACAACTTGGAGATTCCAATTGCTGCATCAACTTGGGAAGGCTACTTCCATAATATGTTCAAAGAGTTACCAAAGCTAGATCAACATTCCTACTTATAAAGGTGTTTGGCAGGGCTGCATTTTGGCCCCTTTTCTCTTTAATTTTTGCATTAATGACATTGTTGCAGAGTTGTGTAATGTGGATTTTCATATGCCTAATGTGTCAGAAAGAGCTGTTAATGTTCTTTTATACGCAGATGATATGATTCTATTCTATTCTATGACAAGAAGAAGAAGAAGAAAGGAGAGGCCTGGAGACCACTGCGCAGGCTCAAGGGAGGGGCAGGGCGGAGGTTCTGCGCATGCCCCGCCTCAGCCCCTGAAGCCGCTGCCCTCAGAGCCTGCCAGAAAAGGACGGGAGGATGTTCCCCGTGGCCTGCCTCTGAGCATGCGCACTCCCTCCAGGTCCCCTCAGGAAGAGGAGGAGGAGGAGGAGGCTTATCCAAAGGCAGAGGAGGCCCTCCATTCCAGAGAGGCGACGCAGACAAGGCTCTCTTTCCCTCCAGCAGAAGCCGCCCTCCTTCCTTCCTTCCTCCCTCCTGAGGAGCCCCCCCCCGTGCTTTTGGAAGAGGAGGGGCTGGGTTTGGAGGAGGTTTAGGGGAGGAGGAGGAGGAGGAGGAGGAGGAGGGAGGGGGGCTGTTTCTCCTGAGAAGAGCCTAGAAAGCCAAAGTCAAGGGAAGAAGGAGAAGGAGGAGGAGAAGGAGGGACCCCCCCCCAGGCCCTTCAGGGGGGGCAGAAAGAGAGAGATAGAGGGTCCGAATTAGGCATGCCCTCCCCCATACACACACAACAACCCTGTGGAGGAGGGCCAGCAGAGAGAGACAGGGCCCCCCAAAAGACCCCCTTTTTATTTGTTTGTTTGTTTCTGGGAAAGTTCAGAAAGAGCCTGGGAGCCCCTTGAAGTGTAGCAGAAACGCAGATAAAAGACCAAAACGGAGATCTTCGGAAAGGAGCCTTTATTTCTTTTCTTTTTTTAATTATTTATTTTTTTACACAAATAAAGTACACATACATAACATGTAACGTATTACAAATCACATAAACCAATAACATTCATCTCTATTATCCCCTTCCCTCCCCCCTCCCCTAAACTTAAAATACCTTCCATTCTCCTTCTCTACATACATTCCCAAGACTAGACAACACAAAACTGACTTCCTTGGTCTGAACCCATGCCGTTTATTTTATTGACTCTAATTGTCTATCTTTTTGTTAGTAGTAGCTGATTTTCTTTTGACTTCACCTATAACACTTTTGACTTCCCTGATCTTAATTTATTCTCCTTGTTTATATTACTTTCTTAATCGTTTCAATTTCTTTTAATCTGACTTACCTACGTAAGTACCTTGTTAGATTTTGTCTTGTATGTAAGGCCATTTTGCCCTTATGTAACTATACAAATTTTCCCAAACCTTTCTATCCTGCTTCCTTTTTTCTTTAGCTTCTGCATTTATGGCTAAATTATCTCTTAATCCATCCGAAATTATATCTATTTCCAACATTTCTAACAATTTAAGAATCCATTCTTCCAACATAATATCTTTCTTTTTTTCCCCAATATTTTGCATACGTTAATCTAGCAGCTGTTAACATGTAAAAAATTATTTTGCCGAATCTTCTTTCTATCTCATCCTCCAGCATATTTAATAACAAATTTTCGGGTTTATGCTTTAACTCTATATCCAATATTTCTTTGATTCCTTTAACTATCATTTTCCAAAAATTTTCAGCATATACACAATTCCACCATAAATGATAAAACGTACCTTTCTCCCTTTGACATTTCCAACAAAGGGTTTGACCATTACCATAGATTCTACACAGTTTTTCTGGAGATAAATGCCATCTATACATAATTTTAACAAAATTTTCCCTTATATCCTGACTTACAGTATATTTCATTCTTTGACCCCACGATATTTCCCATTGTCTTAATTCCAATGATTTTTTTACAGTCTTTCGCCCATTTGATCATGTTTTCTTTAACTAGATCTCCTTCCATCTGGTAATCCAATAATGTTTTATAGAATCTTGATAAAGCAGCTGGTTTCCCTTTCAACATTATTTCTTCTAGTTTCGAAAGACTTTCTGTAATTTTCTTTGTACTTTTGGAAAGGAGCCTTTATTTCTGAGTAAAGCGCAGGCTCTGGTGGAAGTGTCTGTTCCAAATACCAAGAGCCCCGAGAGACAGGTTAAGGACAGTTTTATAGACAGTTAATTGGCTTTGTGACATATACAGAAACCTCACTCTCCCGCACCTTTGATGCACTTCTGCCATGTTCCTGACATCTTTGGAAATCAGTTCCCAAACAGTTCTGGGCAGACAAAGCCCACCAAGAAGGACTTCTCAGGACATTCGGGTCAGAACAATGCTCTCAGCTGAACACTGTCTTTTCAGCACAGCCTCTTCAAAGTATACTAAAGAGAATGACAATGTTTTTCTTAAAAGTACAATATGTTAAAATTAAAGATATTTCACTTCTTCTTCAGAAGGAATTCAGGTTAAAGGAGGAGGAGGAGTAGGAAAGGGAGGCTGTTTCTCCTGGGAAGAGCCTAAAGGCCAAAGCCAAGGAGAAGGAGAAGGAGAAGGAGAAGGAGGGACACCCCCCAAGACCCTTGGTGGGGGGGGGCAGAGAGAGAGGGAGACACCCCTGGGAGGCCCACAGGATCCGAATTAGGCACACACACACACACACACACACCCCAAATACATCCACAGACAATGCTGTCATAGCTGCCCTCCCTCCTCCACAGCGATTCTAGGCTGCATCAGTAGAAGTATAGTGTCTAGATCAAGAGAAGTAATAGTGCCACTCTATTCTGCTTTGGACAGGCCTCACCTGGAATACTGTGTCCAGTTCTGGGCCCCACAATTCAAAAAGGATGTGGAGAAACTGGAGCGTGTCCAAAGGAGGGTGACCAAAATGGGGAAGGGTCTGGAAACTATAAAGGGTAGAAGCCTCCTGGGGGTCTTTTGGGGAAGGAGAAGGGGCCCCTGGAGGGAGGAAGGGAGCCTTTGGGGGGGGCTGTGTGTGTGTATGGGGGGGCTAGGGGTTCTCCTCTCTGGGGGGGGACCCTGGCCTCCTTGGAGGGGCTCCCACTCTTGGACCTTGCAGCAGGGGCTTGGGACTCCCAGGAGGAGGAGGAGGAGGCTCCTTGGCTTTTGGGGAGGACTGGGGCTTCTGGCTGGGAAGAGATGGAGGAGGACCAAGGTTTGGGGACCTCTGAGTCTGACCTGGCCCCTCAATGGAAGCCTGAGTATCGACAGGGGTAGTGTGACCTTGTTGGTGCTCTTGGATCTCTCAGCGGCCTTTGACACCATAGACCATGCCATCCTCTTAGATCGTCTGAGGGAGTTAGGAATTGGAGGCACTGCTCTGCACTGGTTCCGTTCCTTCCTCTCGGACAGATCTCAGAGGGTGAGGCTTGGGGACAGTTGCTCATCCAAAATTGAGCTTAATTGTGGCGTCCCTCAGGGTGCCATCCTGTCCCCAATGCTATTTAATATTTACATGAAGCCGCTTGGTGAGATCATTCGGAGGCATGGAGCTCGGTGTCTTCAGTACGCTGATGACACCCAGATATATCTCTCCATGACCAGATCATCGACTCAGACTTCAGATGGCGCCTCTCCTCTTGATGACTGTCTTAGAGCGGTAATGGGTTGGATGAGGAAAAACAGATTGAAGTTGAATCCAGACAAAACGGAGGTACTTGCAGTCACGGGCCCGAAACCAGATCTGGGAATACAGTCTCCAGTCCTGGACGGGGTCACACTCTCCGTAAAGGACTGTGTTCGCAGTCTGGGGGTTCTCCTTGACTCATCGCTTCACATGACTAGTCAGGTGAATGCGGTGGTCAGGAGCGCCTGTTATCAGCTTCGGCTGATACGCCAGCTGCGCCCTTATCTGGATAGTAAGGATCTGGAAGCTGTGGTACACGCCCTGGTAACCTCACGTCTGGATTTCTGCAATGCACTCTACATGGGGCTACCCTTGTGCCTAACCCGGAAACTTCAACTGGTACAGAATATGGCAGCCAGGCTAATTACGGGAACATCTAGGAGGGAGCACATAACACCTGTGCTGAAATCCCTCCACTGGCTGCCAATTAGTTTCCGGGCGCAGTACAAGGTGTTGGTTTTGACCTTTAAAGCCCTACATGGCTTGGGCCCATCTTATCTTAGGGACCGCCTCTTCCCATATGACCCCCCCCCCGCGCCCTGCGGTCCTCTGGGAGGAATCTGTTACAGCCAATAAAAACTAGGCTGTCCCAGACCTCCCAGAGGGCCTTCTCCGCAACCGCTCCCAGACTTTGGAATGGCCTGCCGGATGAGATCCATCTTACTACCACTCTTGCTGCTTTCAAGAAAGCAGTAAAGACGGATCTCTTTCGGCAGGCCTTCCCGGAATAACGGTCGGCCCTTAAAGGGGTCCCCATTGGTCTGTCTCCACGGAAAAATTTTGTTCTTAATTTATTGATTTAACTAATATTGTATTTTAATTATTCTTCGGTTTAATTCTATTTTAAGGGGATGGGGAGGGGGGAGGTAGGGGTTATGGGGAGAGGGAATGTTTTAACGTTGTTCTAACTATTGCTGTCCCCCGCCCCGATTGCCTAGCAGAGGGGCGGGCTACAAATAAAAATTTATTATTATTATTATTATTATTATTATTATTATTATTATTCCCTGCCATTTCTGGACCCGATCCCACAATGTTCTGGGGCAGAGGAGCCCCAAGGGGCTTCCAGACCCTCCTTCCCCCCTCCAGGGAAGAAAAGGCTTTTGGAAAAGGTCCCATAAACAGCCCCTCTTTGGCCTCTCCAAAAAAAAGAAAAAGAGGAGAAAGAGGAGAAGGAGAAGAAGAAGGAGGAGGAGGAGAAGAAGGAGGAGTAGGAGAAGGAGGAGAAGGAGATAGAGGAGGAGAAGGGGGAAAGGCGCTCGCTCTCTGCAGCCAAAAGGGATGAAAAGCCTCATTGGAAGCTCTGCAAGCGGTTATGGACAGGCAAGAAGCAAAAGGAAAAGGGGGCAAGAACAGGGAGAGAATCCCAAATGCCTCTGTCCATTTTTAGAACGATCCATGGAAAGAAATGGGCAAAAACAATGCAAAGTTAGCGCAGGAGACCTCTTCCACAGGATCCGGGAAATTAAAGGGAGACTTGAAGAATGGGGAAGCTATATTACCAAAAGGGGAACACACTGTGTGATTGGGAGCAAATAAGAATTAAATGAATGGAGAATGAATGTTATAGGAATGCCCTTAAAGACACGATGGGAGTGCCAACACATCTGATAGTCCTGATGAGGAATCTGAACTCAGGGCAAGAAGCTACTCTCAGAAGAGAAGAAGGAGAAACAGAATGGTTCCCAGTTGGCAAAGGGGCCAGAGAAGGCTGCATCCTTTCACATTTCACCATTTTGGTTGCCCTCCTTTGGATCCGTGCCTTTGTCCACCGCCTGTGTCCCCCTCCACACCCAATCGGGTGAAGGGAGGGCATCCATTTTCCCTAGGGATGCGGTGGGAGAGGGAAGGGAGGGAGCCCTTGCAACTAGCCAAAGGCCTTCAGTAATGCCTCCTCCTGGGCCAGGTTTCCTCCAGAGGCATCCATCCCTTGCTTCCCACCAACAGCACAGTCCCAGGGCTGCCAGTGGGCACCAGTGCCACCTTCTGTGCTACTGCAAGCCAGGCCATGGCTGTGACCAAACATGCCAAGGTCCACTGGGTGGGACTGAAGTCCCGATCCCAGCGCTGTCAGGCAGGGCAAGGGGTAACGGATGATAAAGCCCCAAAGAGAGAAGCACCTACCCCTTTCCTGTCTTCCTGGGACTTAGCATCCCTGATGAAGCAAGCCCTGCAGGGGAACCCAGGGACTCTGCTCTGGGGAGACACGGCATCCCCCCTGTCACGAGTCCAAATCCAGGCTGCCGCCCCTTCTCTTCTCTTCTCTTTCTGGCACTGGAATGATAAGACCACATACAGGTAGTGCAGACAGCATTGCTGTCCCACCAAAGAGGGGAAAGAGAGGAGGCCCAGGCGGCCTTGGCACTCCTCCTTTCTGAGAAGAGCACCTGCTTCTGAGTCTCCCTGGACATGCACACAGCCTGGGTGAAACCTTGTCCGTAATCTCTCTTTATTGGTACAAATGCGTATTGCGGGGTCTCTGCCCACCCCAGAAAGGAAGGAAGAAAGGAAGGAAACAGGCCCCTGGGCCCCTTGGCAAACAACCTCCACAAACATCCCTTGGCCATCAAGGCTGCCTCTTTCTTTTAGAGAGGGGTGAGGGGGAGCCCTCCAAGGACCCATTCTGCCCCAAGAGTTCATGGCAGGACCCGCACCCTCTGCTTTGCTCCGGAGCAGCAGGATGCAGGAAAGCTGCAGAACCTTCTCCAGAAATGCACAGCCAGGAGTTGCCAGCACCACTTTGTTTCAGGGGAGGGGGTGCAAGTCCTTTCCCTCCCCCCAAAATGTCCCAGTCCTGGTCCCTCCCTGGGATCCAGCAATGCTCCTGAAGGCACAGCAGCTGCATCACACAACCGTCTGGGATCAGGATCCCGGCTGGGGGGTCGTCCCACTCCGCAGACCTGTGGAAGGAAATGGGGAAGAGCGCAGCGGTCAGGGAGCCAGGAGCCCGAGTGTGGGGAGGAAGGCCAGCCAAATCCCCAGAGGGAGAAGCCCCATCCTCTCAAGGCTTTCCTGTCCGCCCCCCCCCCCACTTTGCAGCCCCAGGAGGGGAAGGTTTTGGGGGGAGGGGTGGACAAGAGCAAGGGAAGTAGCTGGTCCTAGTGGCCACTTCCAGCCAAGGGTTGGGGGACTCTTGCTATCCATACTTACACAGAAGGAAGTGGCGCAAGTTCTGCTTGGAGCCCCCCGAGAGGAGGTAGGCCCAGATCGCTGTGGCTGCCATCAACAGGTAAGCAGGGAGGAGGCTGCTCAGGTACAGCGGGTTCCAGAATGTCTGTGGGAGGGAAGAGGAGGGGTAGAGGCACAAAAGGCCACCAAGACTCACCCTTCCTCTATCTATCAGCCAGCCAGCTAGCCAGCCAGCTGTCCGGGAAAGCAGCCAAAGGGCTGATAAGACAGCTGGCTTCACACAAACACAATCCCCAGCCCAGCGAGTCAGTGTTGCTACACAGTAACTTTACCAAAGGGTTTACCAAGAGAATTGTCAGACGGTCCGAGGGTTGAGGTATCAGAGAGGCAGATCGATAAACAGTCCAAGGTCAAGGTTTCCGGATAGTCAAAGTGATCGAGGAGACACGGAGCCAGAGACGAAGTCTTTCCCATAGAAGAGTCAGATATCCACTGGCAAAGCACCACTCATGCTCCAGGTTCTTAAGAAGGCAAGGAGCCAACCTTCAGCTGTGTCTGATTACTAACACGCTTCTGCTGAAGCCTCCGTGATCTTCGCAAGCCCTCTCTTTCTGCTCGACGCTCCTTAAAGGTAGGCACACTGCCCAGATCCTCCTCCCTGTCTACAGCATCAGGCAAACCTGACTGCTGAACCTCTGGAGGGCCCACAGCCTCTGCTCCATCAGAGCTAGGGCCAGCCTCTGGCTCTTCCACTGTAGGTTCAAGTCCCAGTGGCCCTGGCTCCTCCCTTACAGGTTCAGGTCCCAGGGACTCCAGCTCATCCCCTGAGTCCTCTGAGTCGTCCTCCAGGCAGGGCATGACACCAGCCAGCCTCTCTCTCTGCTTCTCTCTTTTTTCAAGCCCCCTTGCACCCCTTCCGCTCCCCTCCAGGTTCTTTTCTGGGGGCAGTCTTGGCCATCCCTTCATCCCCAGAGGGTCCCAGTGGGCCCAGTTTACAGGGGAGGACAGGGAGAGGTACTGATGCTCCCATTCCTCTGCACTCCCCCTCACACACTGGGAGGCAGGCAGGCAGGCCATTGAGAGCAGGCGCCTGCATGGCGGTGTGGGCCACCTAAGCACGAGAACCCCCAAAAGGAGCACCCTCCTTCTACCCACTCCAGTGTTACTCCAAAGAGAAGAGAAGGAAGTGGACAGATCCCTTTGGCCACTGGGGGAAGAGAAGGCTAAAGCAGAGGGAAAGGTCTTCAGGGCCGGATCCAGCTCCTCAGTGCCCACCTCATGGCCTTCCCCATTTGCTGGACGAAAGACTCCAGCCTGGTTGAAGGTAGGCTCAAAGGTCCTTGGAAACAGAGGGGACCGTGAACAGTGACCCCTGCCTCCAGTCCACCCCAGTCGGGGCTGTGGAGATCTCACTGCTACCCCTTGGCGGCAAGTGGGGAGAGAGGCCTTTCCATTTGTCCCAGTCAGGGGTGGGTGGGAACAAGCAAGGGCTGGGGGGCAACCCCCACAGCATTCAATCAGTCAGTCAGTCAGTCAGTCAGTCAGCTGGACAAAGAGGCATTCAAAGGGTAAAATAGGAACAAAATGATTTCCCCATGCCTGCTCCCTGTCCTGTCCTGGGGCCCTGACCAGTGGGGTGGGTGGGTCTCCTGTCTGGGTGGACTTTCACTGACCCACTGCTGGGTCCAGCGAGGAGGAGGAGGAGGAGGAGTGGGGACCTCTCCTCCATCTGGCCCCTTGCCATGGGGCAATGCCTGCAGGGACTCACCAGGCCAGAGACAATGAGGTGGCTCAGCACAACAGCTGCCACCTCCCACCAGCGCCGGGTCTCACAGCCGTGAAAGAAGATGACCCCCCAGAAGGTGTGCAGCAGGATTAGGACCAGCGTCATGAAGGCTGTCAGGAGACACACCACTGTTAGGGGAGGAAATTGGAAGGGGGGAGGCAGGCAAGGGGGCAGAAAGTGGAGGGAGGGAGGGAGGGGGCAGCCTCACCTGAAGTCAGAAAGTAGAGCTGCGAGTCCCCATGGATGCCCACCATGCCAGGGCCCAAGGAGTCTGCCAGCAGGTTGGCCATGGAGAAGGTACCACTCATGAGACCAAAGCCCAGTCCAGCCACTGTGAGGACAGAAAGCGCAGCTCTGACCGCCCCTTCCAGCATTGCCAAATACTCACTGTTCTCTGGGGCCTCCCTCAAACCATCCCCTTGGAGTGCCTGGCAAGTCAGGTAGGGACATCTGGCATGCAAAGCACCCCTTTCCTAGAGAACCAGGGCCCTTCCGGAGTGTTGTGTTAAGCCCCCAGTCCTGGTGGATCCAAATGAGGGGACTATTTAGGAAGGAATGCAGCAAGTTGCTTTCTGCTCAGACCAGGAGGGGTGGGTGGGGGTCCACTGGCTGCCCCCAACGCGAATGGGAGGTCATGGCGCTCCAGGAATTCACCTGGGGAGGGGTGTTGCCAGTCCTACTCAGTAGCTCCTGTGGCTTGAACCCAGGGATTGCTGGAGCCAAAGCAGGGAGTTCTGCCATCCATCTTGGGGTCCCTCTTTTCACCTCCCATCAGAGCAGGCCTGAATGCCTGGCACTAGCAAGCGAGGGTCGGAGAGGGGCACTGTCCAGAAGGCTCACTGGCTGGCCCCACAGGGGTACCTCCTGCCTGGCCACAGCAGCAGATGGGGGCCTTCACTCTGGACCAGGGGTGGGCAACTGTGGGGGGCATGGAGGCCACACTACCCTCACCAACTGCCCCCCTTCCCCTCAACTGCCCCCCCCCCATCATAGGGCCTTTCTTCAATACAGGAACTGTCTGGATCTCACTTCCTGGCTTAAAAGAAATCTTCTCATCCCTTTGGAAAAGCAATGCCTGGTTTTTAAAACTATATGACTACTTAGAAATGGGTAAATTAACTCATCTGATTAAAAAAAGAACCCATTGGAGGACTTTGAAAAAGACTTTGATTAGATTTTTAAGAGAAGAAAAGGGCTGCTTTAAGGGTATTGCCTTCGAATAGACAAACAGATGATAAATAGATAAGAAATTAATGGTTTATATGTATTGAATGAATTTACATTACAGTAGTTGGTTAAAGACAAATGTGATAACATACCATTTATAAAATCAAATAACAAGAAAATATAGACAATACAGATAAGCATAATTAGAATATTATTCAGAACTAGAAGAAATTAGGAAGTAAAAGTAGTTGTTATATTATTGTGTGGCAAAGGTATATATTTAAAGATGGAGTATCACACTTGTTGATGTTGCTGACAAATTATGTCTTTTTTATTTTTATTTTTTGAATTGCTGAAAATCAATTAAATTTTTTAATATATATATATTCTCCAGGACTGAGTAAAGGAATGCAGAAGAGTGGCAACTCCTAGAGGCATTTTGGGAGGTGGGGAGGGGGCAAAAAAGGTTATTGGGTCGCAAGCCACCCTTTGCCAGCCTGTGCCCTAGCCGAGCCTCTGGCCATCGTAAACCATCAGTGCCCACAAACCCTCCTCTCCTGTGGGCTTCTCCCATTCTTATCCTGCTTGATGCCTTCCTCTGAATATCTGATGGCGGCCACCCTTGAGAGTTTGATCCTTCCTGCCTGGATCACTTTGTGTGAATGTTGGCTTTTCCCAAGGAGACCTTCGGTTCCCCCTTCTGGCCTGGACTATGGGAATGAGAAGGGCAGAAAGACACCCCCCTCCTTCCCTCCCGGAAGCCCCCTGAGAGGGGCAAGTGCTGCTGCCACAGCCACCAGCTCCCAGCCACCAACTCCCCAAGCCCAGAGGGTCCCTGGGTTTCCAGACCCCACATGACTCTTGGAAGAGGTGGAGGCAGCTCTCTGCACCTGGCCCTGCAGGAGAGGAGACCCCCCCCCCAAGAAAATAAGCCCCCCCCCCTCCAGATCCTGACCATAGGCCATCTGCTGGATGGAGATCATCACTCAGAGCCAGGAGTCCTTCCATCGCCTTCCTGGGCAGCAGAGGGAAGAGGCAAAACAGAGGTTGGCATCCTTCAATGTCCCCATCCACCAACCCCCAGACTCAAGGGCCAGAGCCCCCTCTCCTTGAGGCCTTGGCAGCTGAGCAAAGCCCCCCACACCAACCACATGCCAAGGTCTGCCTGCAAGGCTGGTCCTTGAGCTCTGGCCCTGGGTGCGAGTGGCGCTGGAAGAGAGACAGAGAGAGGAAAGGGCCCAACAGAGCAAGGGGGGTGGGAAAGAGAAGAGTTCCCTGGGCAGAAGAGCCCTCATCCCATGGAGGGAAAGGAAAAAGCTAGGAGAAGCTGTGGAGGCACAAAGGCCAGCAATGCAGCGCAGCAGCCTCATGCCGCTTCCCTTGTACTCTGAATACCCAGCATTTATGGAGCCTCCCTTACAGCTCTCCAATGGTGGCCAACAATGCACCTTCCTTGGGGCAGAGAGTGCCACACGTCATGCGCCAGGGGATGAAATCATTCTCTTTATTCCTCCTCCATCAAAGTAATTACTGAATCTCCTGTAAGCCCTACTCTCCTCCATCAGCGGACATTACCCCCAAGTGCACAGCTTTGTTGTTGCTGTTGTTAACTGCCTTCTCACTTTATCCCTTCTGCCGGAAATGAGGCACCACCGAGTTGAAGATGCCATTAAATTGTTTAGGGGAATTAAGATGAGAGGGACAAGGAAGCAGCTCCAAAATGGCACATAGAAGAAGGTGTAAATGTGTAAAAGTGGGTGCTAGCTGTGCACCAAGGACTGGGAAACTCTATGAGAATAAAAATAACATCATTCAAGACCAGGAAGGAATAAAAAGACATTGGATGCAATACAAAAGAGAGGACAAAATAAATGGATTACCCTTGGGGTCTCTTCCACCTCTATGATTTGATGAGAATTGTGGAAGATCTGGAAACCATGAAGCCCTATGAGGAGAGACTTGGAGAACTTGGTATGTTTAGCCTGGAGAAGAAAAGGTTAAATGGTGATATGATAGCCCTGTTTAAATATTTTGAGGGATGTCCTATTGAGGATGAAGCAAACTTTTTTTTTGCTGCCCCAGAGAATAGGACCCGAAACAATGGATGCAAGCTGCAAGAAAAGAGATTCCACCTCAACATTAGGAGGAACTTCCTGACAGTAAGGGCGGTTCGACAGTGGAACACACTCCTTTCTTGGAGAGTAGTGGAGTCTCCTTCTTTGGAGGAATTTAAACAGAGGCTGGACGGCCATCTGTCCCAGGGAGATTGGACTGTGACTTCCTGCATGGCAGAAGGGGGTTGGATGGTCCACTGGGACTCTTCCAACTCTAAGATTCTATGAATCAATGGATTCATATCAGAAGAAAAGAGATTCCACCTAAACATTAGGAGAAACTTCTTGACAGTGAGAGCTGTTCGACAGTGGAACACGTTCCCTCACAGATTTTGGTGGAGTCTCCTTCTTTGGAGGTCTTTAAACAGAGGCTGGATGGCCATCTGTCCCTGGGGATGCTTTGATTGTGATTTCCTGCATGGCAGAAGGGTGGTTGACTGGGTGGCCCTTGGTGTCTCTTCCAACTCTTATGTTTCTCTATATTCCTGCATGACAGCATGGGTTTGGACCGGATGGTCCCTTAGGATCTCTTCAACCCTAGTATTCTATGTATTTCTGCATGGCTGAAGGGAGTTGGAATGGATGGCCCTTGGGGGTCTATTCCAGCTCTATGGTTCTATGATTGTATAAAATCCCTATCACAGGCCATAAGTCAGAAGCGACAACAATGATAGCCGAAAAGGTCCCGTTCCTGTCAACATCCTTTTTGAATTGTGGTGCCCAGAACTGGACCAGGATTATTCCAGGTCCAGCCTGATCAAAGCAGAACAGAGCAGCACTATTACTTCCCTTGATCTATTCTTCTGATGCAGACTAGAATTGCATTAGCCTTTTTAGCTGCTGCATCACACTGTTGACCCATGTTCAACTTGTGCCGTACTAGTACTCCTAGATCCCATTCATGTGTATAAATCTTGTTAAGCCACGTTTTCCTATCCTATTACATTTCATTTTTCTGCCCTAAGTGCAGTACCTTACATTTCTTCCTGATAAAGTTCATTTCATAGAATCATAGAATCATAGAGTTGGAAGAGACCACAAGGGCCATCCAGTCCAACCCCCTGCTATGCAGGAACTCCCAATCAAAGCATCCCTGACAGATGGCCATCCAGCCTCTGCTTAAAGACCTCAAAGGAAGGAGACTCCACTACTCTCCGAGGGAGTGTGTTCAACTGTCGAACCGCCCTTACTGTCAGGAAGTTCCTCCTAATGTTGAGGTGGAATCTCTTTTCTTGCAGCTTGCATCCATTGTTTCGGGTCCTAGTCTCTGGAGCAGCAGAAAACAAGCTTGTTCTCTCCTCGATATGACCCCTTTCGGCCATGTAAGAGCTCTCAATCAAAGCACCCCCCAGAGATGGCCATCCAGCTCTATTTACAAACCTCCAAAGGACACTCCACTCCACTCCAAGGCAGCCGCTTCCAATGTCAAACAGTTCTTACAATCAGGAAGTTCCTCCAAATGTTGAGGTGGAATCTCCCTTCAGATATTTAAACACGGTTATCATATCACCTCTCAGTCTTCTCTTCTCTTCTCTTCTTCTCAAGGGTCACGCTCCCCTTGAAGGACTCGGTGTGCAGCTTGGGAGTACTCCTTGATTCGTCGCTCCAACTGACATCCCAGGTGGATGCGGCGGTCAGGAGTGCTTGTTATCAGCTTCGGCTGATACGCCAGTTGCGTCCCTACCTGAACCGTAAGGACCTTGAAACTGTTGTACATGCTTTGGTAACCTCTCGATTGGATTTCTGCAACGCGCTCCACATGGGGCAACCCTTATACCAAACCAAGAAGCTGCAATTGGTGCAGAATATGGCAGCTAGATTGGTCGCTGGTAGTTCCAGGTCGGACCATATAACACCTATCCTAAAAGACCTTCACTGGCTACCTATTCGCTTCCGAGCTCAATACAAGGTGTTGGTTCTGACCTATAAAGCCCTAAATGGCTTGGGCCCAGGGCACTTAGAGGACCACCTCTCCCCACATAATCCGCCCCGCACACTCCGATCATCTGGGACTAATCTGCTAGAGGTCCCCAAGTCTCACTTTGTGGGGACCTCTCAGAGGGCTTTTTCCATCGTCGCCCCTTCCTTCTGGAATAAGCTTCCCGCAGAGCTTTGCTCCTCTGTATCACTAGTCTCTTTTAAGAAAAATTTAAAAACGTATCTATTTCAGTTGGCATTTCCACCTTACGTAATGGTATTTTTTTTTCTTCTCTGCCCCATGTGTTTTCTTGTTGACCCCAGACTGTTTGTAACTTTTTTTTCCACTTCTTGCCCCTAATATCTGTGATTTGTCTGATTCCTGTTCCTTTTCCCTGCACCGATGTTTTTAACCTTTATATTGTAGCAATTTTAACTTTTTTATTGTTTTAAGTCTTTGTAAGCCGCTTTGATCATATCCATGGAAATGCGGGGTAAAAATAAAATTTATTATTATTATTATTATTATTATTATTCTCCAGGCTAAACATCCCCAGCTCCCTAAGTCGTTCCTCATAGGGCTTGGTTTCCAGACCCTTCACCATTTTAGTTGCCCTCCTTTGGACACGCTCCAGTTTCTCAGCATCCTTTTTGAATTGTGGTGCTCAGAACTGGACACAGGATTATTCCAGGTGAGGCCTGACCAAAGCAGAATAGAGTGGCACTATTACTTCTCTTGATCTAGACACTATACTTCTACTGATGCAGCCGAAAATTGCATTGGCCTTTTTAGCTGCTGCATCGCACTGTTGACTCATGTTCAACTTGTGGTCCACCTGGATTCCTAGATCCCTTTCACACGTAGTCTCATTCAGCCAGGTGTCCCCCATCGTATATCTGTACTTTTTGTTTTTCCGGCAGAAGGGCAGTACTTTACATTTCTCTGTGTTGAATTTCATTTTTTAGCTTTGGCCCAACTTTCTAGTCTGTTCAAGTCATTTTGAATTTTGATCCTGTCCTCTGGGGTATTAGCTACTCCTCCTAATTTGGTGTTGTCTGCAAATTTTATAACTATGCCCCCAATACTGTCATCCAAGTCATTGGATGGTGTCCCTAACCCAATATTTTCAAGCCGTCGATGCTTGAATCCAAGCATTTTGTTAGTTTTGGCCCAGATTTCAAATCTATTAATATCATTTTGAATTCTGATCCTCTCCTTTGGGGTACAGTCAGCCCTCTACAACCACAGATTTTGTTATCCATGGATTCAAGCATCCACGGCTTGAAAATATTTTAAAAATATAAAAATTCCAAAAAGGAAACCTTGATTTGGTAAGGGACACCATTTTACTATGTCACTGTATTTAATGGGATTTGAGCATCCATGGGTTTTGGTAACCACAGGAGGATCCTGGAACCAAACTCCAGCAAATCCAAGGGCCCACTGTATTAGCTACTCCTCCTAATTTAGTGTCCTCTGCAAATCTGATAAGCAAGTCCTCTATTCTTTCTGACATGATAGCCTTCTTTAAATATTTTGAGGGATGTCATATTGGAGATGGAGCAAACTTGTTTTCTGCTGCTCCAGAGAATAGGACACAGTGGAGTCTCAATGGATGAAGAAAAGAGATTCCACCTAAATATTAGGAGGAACTTTGTGACAGTAAGAACTGTTTGGCAATGGTCAAGGCTGCCGTGGAGTGGAGTGTCCTTTGGAGGTTTTGGGGGTGCTTTGATTGAGAGCTCCTGCATGGCAGAAGGGGGTTGCACTGGACGGACCTTGGGGTTTCTTCCAAGTGGGATTCTATGAAATAAATGAATAAATAAATTGATGATGATGATGATGATGATGATGATGATGTAGACCCACCGGGGGAAGTAGCAGGAGCCCTAAAGAGACAAAAGAGCCCCCAGGAGGATGCCACCAGAGCAGACCACCCCACCGCCTCTGCGCTTGCGAGCGTGTTCCCCTGGCAGCGTGGAGCAGTGGTTATCTCCCAGCCATGGCACAGGGCCCAGAGGCACACCTATGTATGTCCATACTACCCCAGGGCAACGGGCAGCCTAGAACCGCATTAGCCGGGACCCAGGTTTATTCCAGGAGCAGCCTGAGCAAAGCAGAATACATTTGAAATAGTTAAAGAATTCCCATCTCTAGGATCAACCATTGACCAGAATGGAGGCTGCAGTCAAGAAAGAAGAAGAAGAAGACAGCTAGGAATGGGAAGGCAGCTATGAAAGAACTGGAAAAGATCCTGAAGAGCAAAGACATACGACGGAGCACTAAAGTCAGAATCGTCCAGGCCATTGTATTGCCCATCATCCCCATGTACGGATGCGAGAGCTGGACAGGGAAGGAAGCAGACAGAAAGAAAACCAATTGCTTTGAGAGAATGTGGTGCTGGAGAAGAAGAGTCCTTAGGATCCCATGGAAGACAAAGCCAAGAAGACAAAGAAATGGGATTTGAACAGAGCAGACCAGGGCTCTCTCCTTGGAAGCAGAGATGGTCAAGACTATCTTTCTTTGGCCACAAAATGAGAAGAAAAACCACTCATGTCATGTCTCTCTCTCTCTCTGCCCCCCCCCGAAGGGTCTTGGGGGGTGTCCCTCCTTCTCCTTCTTCTTGGCTTTGGCCTTTAGGTTCTTCCCAGGAGAAACAGCCTCCCCTTCCTTCTCCTCCTCTTCCTTCAACCCAAGGGTAGGCAACCTAAGGCCCGGAGGCCGGATGCGGCCCCGAGGCCTTTGGACCAGCCCCAGGCAGGTCCTGCCGCCACCGCCGCTCCCCCCGCCGCCGCCCGCCATGATGATATTATTATTACTTTTTCTTGTGGTTTTCTTGGCAAAAACTCCACAGGGGTTTTGCCATGGCTTTTCTGGGGCCGAGAGAGTGTGCATGCATATTTTTTTAATTTTTTAAAAAATATATTTATATTTTATTTATTTATTTATTTATTTTTGGTGCTTCGGCCCCCCAATTGTCTGAGGGACAGCAACCCGGCCCCCGGCTCAAAAAGGTTGCCTACCCCAGGTCTATACCTTATTTATCAGTAAACCAACAGAATCCCCAGACTGTCCCTAGCCTTCAGGGTCAGGTAGATACATTCGATGTGATTCGTTTTCTGTGGAAGGGCTTGGAGGCTCTGTGCAAGGCTGCAGTGGAAGAAGAGAGGGACTCTTCCTTCTTGGAGATGTCTCATCCACAGAGTCGCCAGGACTCTTCAGAGGAGACTCAAGGAGGGAGGGCAGCCATGACAACAATCTCTGTGGATGTATTTTTTTGGGGGGGATGCCTAATTCGGATCCTGTGGGCCTTCTGGGGGGGTTGTCTCTCTCTCTCTCTCTGCCCCCCCTGAAAGGTCTTGGGGGGTGTCCCTCCTTCTCCTTCTCCTTCTCCTTGGCTTTGGCCTTTAGGTTCTTCCCAGGAGAAACAGCCTCCCCTTCCTTCTCCTCGTCTTCCTTTAACCTGAATTCCTTCAAAGGGCTCCCAGGCTCTTTCTGAACGTTCCCAGAAACAAACAAACAAAAAAGGGGTGTCTTTTGGGGGCCCTGTCTCTCTCTGCTGGCCCTCCTCCACAGGGTTGTTGGGAAGGAAAAGGTCTGTGTCTGTGTGTATGGGGGGGGCATACCTAATTCGGATCCTCTCTCTCTCTCTCTCTGCCCCCCCTGAAGGGTCTTGGGGGGTCCCTCCTTCTCCTTCTCCTTCTTCTCCTTGACTTTGGCTGTCTAGGCCAGGGGTAGGCAACCTAAGGCCCGGGGGCTGGATGCTGCCCCTCGCGGCCTTTGGACCGGCCCCAGGCCGGTCCTGCCGCCGCTGCCCCCACCGCCCGCCATGATGATATTCATCATTGTTGTTATTACTTGTTCTTGGGGTTTTCTTGGCAAAAACTCCACAGGGGTTTTGCCATAGCTTTTCTGGGGCTGAGAGAGTGTGCATGCATATTTTTTAATTTTTTTTATTTTTAATTTTATCTATTTATTTATTTATTTATGCTGCTTCGGCCCCACAATTGTCTGAGGGACAGCAACCCGGCCCCTGGCTCAAAAAGGTTGCCTACCCCTGTTCTAGGCTCTTCTCAGGAGACACAGCCCCCCCTCCCTCCTCCTCCTCCTTCCAAAAGCACAGGGGGGGGGCTCCTCAGGAGGAAGGAAGGAAGGAGGGCAGCTTCTGCTGGAGGGAGGGAGAGCCTTGTCTGCGTCGCCTCTCTCTGGAATGGAGGGCCTCCTCTGCCTTTGGATAAACCTCCTCCTGAGGGGACCGGGAGGGAGTGCGCATGCTCACAGGCAGGCTAAGGGAAACCTCCTCCCGTCCTTTCCTGGCAGGCTCTGAGGGAAGCAGCTTCAGGGGCTGAGACTGGGCATGCGCAGAACCTCCGCCCTGCCCTTCTCTTGAGCCTGCGCAGTGGTCTCCAGGCCTCTCTTCTTCTTCCTCCTCCTCCTCCCTTCCTGGCAGGAAGTGAGGGCAGCGGCTTCAGGGATTGATACTGAGCATGTGCAGAACCTCCGCCCCCCCCCTTTCCTGAGCCTGCGCAGTGGTCTCCAGGCCTGTAGTGTTGGCTAGGCCTCTGTGTTCTGGCGGCCTTTGAGGGGATCCTTGAAGAGAGAAGGCAGAAGGGAAGGCGGCGCTGGGGCTCCAAGGCGGGCCTCTCTTCGTCCTTTGAGGAGACTTCGAAGGGCCCAAGATGGAGGGCGAGGTGAGGAGGAGGAGGAGGAGGGCTCAGGAGGGCCCAAGAGAGGCCTCTCTTTCTGGAGATATATATATATAGAGTAATGTAATATATTGTGTCTGTGGGAGCCTCTCTGTTCTTATGGGAGGGAACAGAGGAAGGAGTCTGTGTGTCTCTCATTCAAAACAATGGAATTTATCCTACTTTTGGGATATTTGGAATATAAATGTCAATGTCTGTCTCTCTCTCATTTAAAACAATGGCAGAGCCAGATGGCACCCCTTCTTACTATTTTTGTATTTTTATTTACACCTTTATTTTCCATAGATTACAATTTATATGATTTCTAATACATGACATTCATTTAAGACGTATCCTCTTTTCCTTTTTTGTAATATTTTCTTCAATAGTCTTTTTATCCTTGTCTTCTTGTTTGCAATTCTTTTCTCTTCCAGCTCTCAACCTTCTCTCTTCCCCTTCTCTCTTCTTCCTCTCTTTTCTTCTTCTTCTTGTTTTTACATATTACACAATCTAATGATCTAATGACCACCATATTTTATATATTTTATATACGTCAGGGTCAACCCCTGAGCAAGAGAGAGAGAGAGAGAAGGAAAAGAAAGAATAGAAAAAAGAGCAGGGAGTTGAAAAAGCCGAAACCAGGCTGGCCTTCCCCTTCTTGATCCTCTCAATCCTTCTCTTTATTCTTCCTTGCCTTTCTTTTTCCCTTCCTCACTTCTCCATTCCTTCTCCTCCTTCTAGATCCTTGTCTGCATCCCTTCTTACTAGCTCTTTCTATCCCTTACATACACTATCTTCTTCCTCACCTCTTCCTCCTAGGCCTTATTCGACTTCCACTGACCTTCTCACATTCCTCTAATTACCTTCTTCACATGCTTTGTCCTTCTTTTTGTTACCTTTCCTTTCCTTCCCCTTTTAGATCCTTTCAAAGTGTTCAAATTCATCCTCTTTCCCCCCCATTTTTTCCTTCCCCCATTCCATCTCCCCTCTCATATTCCTTCCCCTCCTCTTCCTCCTCCTCCTATTTATCTTCCATGCCTTCCCTTGCCTTCCCTTTCCTTCTATTCTTTTCTCTCCTTTTCTCTTCCCCTTTCCCTCCCTTTTCCTATTTAACTCTGAGTTGGACTGGGTGGCCCTTGTGGTCTCTTCCAACTCTATGATTCTTATTCTTATTCTTATTCTTATTATTATTTATATCCCACCCCTCTGCAGAGCAATTCGGGTGGCTTACAACAGTTTAAAACACCAAAACACCAATACATATACATATACATATCAATTCCCTAACCCATCCTCCCCAGCAACCCGGCCCCGGCTCAAAAAGGTTGCCTACCCCTGCTTTATTCTTTTTATCCAAGTTTTCTCCTATTGTTCCACATTTATAGGGTGTTCAACATCTTGAGCCCATCTTTTCATTTGGTGCTTAACTATTTCATCCTCCGTTTCTAATGATAACAGTAACTTATAAAATTTTCTTATTCTATAGTTTCCTTCTGATTTGATTATTCTTTCCAATTCTGGGTCTGCATCTTGAATTATATTTTGGTTTTTATCTAAACCAAATCTTTCCTTTATTTGATAATAGGTCAACCAGCTGCATTTTAACCCTTCTTTTAATTGCTCTAATAATGTTTTCAAAAAATTTTCTTTACTCTCTAGAAGGTCTTTGTATGTTACCCATTCTTGATTATGTAATTTGGTTCTTTTGACAAAGGCTTCATTTATCGAGGCCCACATGGTGACCCCTTTACATAGTTTTGGTTTTAACTTTAACCAAATCTGTAAGAGGGATTTTCTTATGTAATGATCATAAAATCCTTTATCTACTTTTATTTTCCCATAAAACAAATAACCATGCCATCCATATCTAATTCCCATACCTTCTAAGTCTAATAATCTTTCATTTTCCAGTCTTATCCAATCTATTATCCAGTCCATTGTGCAAGCTTGATAGTAGAATTTTAAGTTAGGCAATGCTAGTCCTCCTCTGTTTACCTCATCTTGTAGTATTTTGACTTTAACTCTTGGCTTTTTCCCTGACCATAGGAACTTCGACACGTCACTATGGCAAGTTTTAAAAGGTTTTTCATTTGAAATTTTTGGAAGATTTTGAAATAAAAAAAATCATTTTTGGTAGGATAAACATTTTAATCGTTGATATTTTCCCCATCCATGAGAGACTTATGTCTCCCCATTTTTAAGGTCTTTCTTTATTTCTCCCCATTTTAATTCATAGTTTTTTTAAAAAAAGTCAGAATTCTTAGTAGTGATCTTAATTCCTAAATAATTTGTTTTCTTTACAATTTGAAAGTTGTTTTTTTTTTCTTTTAACTTTTGTTTCTCTTCCTCCTGAATATTCATTGTTAACATTGTCGTTTTGTTTTTATTTATGGACAGTCCCGAGACTAGACAGTATTTTTGAACTGTTTCCATCAAGTTTTCGATATTATCACATGGATTTGCCAATGATATCAAAATATCATCAGCGAAAGCCCGTAATTTAAATTCATGGGTTTTTTTATCTTGACCCCTTCAATCTTTTTATTCTCCCTAATTGCATTATTTAAAATTTCCAAAGTGGTTATGAAAGGCAGGGGTGACAAAGGACACCCTGTCTGACTACTTTCTGCATATTATAATTTATAGTGGATTCTCTATTAATTATTGATGCCACTTCTGGATTCTTATAAATATTTTTTATCCATCATATAATTTATTCCTATGTTCATTTTCTCTAAAACTTTAAATATAAAGTTCCACTTAATTTTGTCGAACACTTTTTCGGCATCATTGAAGAACAGGGCCACCTTTTTATCAATATTTTTCCATGATTGGGTTTATAATTGGGTTAAACGTAACCTAGTTTTACATTGATTTGATTTAATAATTTTTTAAGGGGGGAGGTGGAATAATGTTGTTTTACACTGTATTATTGTATATTTTAATCTTTATGTTCACCGCCCGGATTGGTCCGCCATAGGGCGGTATATAAATAAAAATTATTATTATTATTATTATTATTATTATTATTATTATTTTCTATCAGATTGAGCAAAATTGTAATATTATCTTTTATGTGCCTAATTGGTAAGAAACCTGCCTGATCTTCATTTATCCAATCACTTAACACCTTCTTTAGTCGTTCTGCCAATATATTTGCAAAAATTGTATAATTGTTATTAAGGAGAACAATAGGCCTATAATTTTTTGGATCTGATACATCTTTGTTTTCTTTTGGGATCAATATGACATTGGCAAAAGTCCATGATTTAGGGATCTCTTCTTTCAAAATTTTGTTAAATACTCTTTGTAATGGAGGGATTAATTGATCTTTAAATATTTTATAAAAATCGGCTCCCAACCCATCTGAACCTGGGGTTTTCACTGATTTATATTTTTGAATACTAGCTAATATTTCCTCATGCGTTATATATCCGTTTAATGATTCTGCTTGCTTTTGTGTTATCTCTTTCACCGTTTGGTCATTTAAATATTTCTCAATTTTTCTTCTTTAGTTCCTTTATCCCTTACTAAATCTGAAAAGAAACTAAACAAAATTTATTTTATTTTTTCTTGTTCTGTAATAGTCTCTCTTTTATTATTCTCCTGTTTCCATTTTTAATTTATACGCTAATAATTTCCCTGGTTTATTTACATGTTCAAAATGTTTTTGTCTAATGTACAGTATTTTCTGGCGTATAAGACTACTTTTAAACCCAGGAAAATCAAAGTTGGGGGGTCGTCTTATACACCGGGTGGTGGAGGAGGAAGAAGAGAGGAAGTCAGGTTAGAGGAGGAGGAGGAGGGGGGAGGAAGGGGTGGCATGGTGTGGCGTGAGGCAGGAGGAGGAAGCAGCAGTGGATAAGAGGTGAATCCCTATCCTGGGGTTTTCTTGGCAAGACAGGTTCAGAGGAGGTTTGCCATTGCTTTCCTCTGAGGCTGAGAGTGTGTGACTTGTCTAAGTTCATCCAGTGGGTTTCATGGCAGAGTGGGGAATCAAACCCAGGTCTCCAGAGTGGTAGTCCAACACTCAAACCACTACACCACACTGACTCCTATTCCCATGTACTACCTATGAAATAACTGCAGACTTTTTTGTTCTTGTGTCTTCAAGTCCTTTCCAACTTATGGCAACCGTAAGGCAATCTTATCATGGGGTTTTCTTGGCATGTTTCTTCAAATGGGGTTGCCATCACCATCCTCTGAGGCTGAGAGTGTGTGACATGCCCAGGTCACTTACTTGGCCGCAAATTGTACATACCGCAGAATGCATCACCTAGTATATTGGCAGTCCTTCCCCTCAACACTTTCTTATTTTCCCCCGTTGGAAGAGGGGGGGGTCGTCTTATACGGCGAGTGTATCCCAAACTCTATATTTTAACTGGAAAAGTTGGGGGTGGTCTTATACGCCCAGTCATTTTATGCACCGGAAAATACAGGTGTTTTAGGTTTTTTTTCTATTTCCTCTGTTGTAATTATTGATATTTCCTTCTGTAGTCCTTTTAGCTCTTTATGTTTGTCTTTATTCTTTGGGTTCCTCTTCAGATATTCTTCCCTTTTACTTATTTCTTCTTCTAATTTTTTTAACTTTCTCCTGCTTATTCCTCTTGAATTCACTGTTTTTTTGGATAAAGAAGCCTCTTTATAAGCTTTGGCTGTGTCCCAGACTATATGCATAGGTACCTCTTTATCCATATTTTCTTTTTAAAAAAATTGAGTTGTTCTTTCCCTTCTTTCACTAACTTTTCATTTCACAGTAAGTTTTCATTCAATTGCCATCTGTAAGATTTTGTACTGTTTCTAAGTATCATTAAACCCGGATTATGATCTGACCATAAGTATTTCAATTTCATCTATTATTTTGATCATTTGTATAGAAACTAAAAACATATCAAGTCTTGCCCATGAACTGAGAACATTTGAAAAGAAAGTTAAATCTCTTTTCCCTTTATGTTTATTTCTCCAAGCGTCTTTCAGATTTAATCTGTCAATCATTTCGGGGAAAAACTGGGATAGTTTTCCCTAATTTAATTTAGGGGGGGTTGCAGACTGCCAGAAATAGTGCAAATTGAGTCCACTTTAAGGGTTAGAGTTAGTGCTAGGGAATCATGGGAATTTTTTTTCTGAGACATTGAGCCTTCTCTGTCAGAGAGCTCTGGTGCCACAATAAAATACAGTTCCCATGATTCCCTAACCCTAACTCTAATCCTTAAAGTGGACTCAATTTGCACTATTTCTGGCAGTCTGCAACCTCCCTTAATCTTTTTATCTGAGCTCCTATTTTCTATAGGGTTAATCACCCCATCCCAATCCCCCATTATTGTTATGTTTTCATTATTTAGCTCCTCTATTTGATGTAAAAGCTTTTTATAAAATTTACCTTTTCCTTCTATGGGGGCATATATCCCCACCAACAATATTTTCTCTGATTGGTTCTTTATTTCTACTATTATAAATCTCCCTTTGGGGTCATTTAAGATTTCTTTTACCTCAAATCTATTAATAATAATTATAGTAATAGTAATATTTATTTCTATACCACCCTATGGTGAACCAATCTGGGTGGTTTACAACAATTAAAAGAACAATAAAGAAAAAACAGTATATTCCCTCCCCCCCTTAAAACGTTATTAAATCAGATACCAATTAAAAAATGACAGATTAATATAAAAATTCAAATACAAACCGTTAAAAAAACCCAACCAACCAAAAAATATATATGATATTATGCACATATAGAACCACCCCTTTTTCTTTTTGTCTCTTATCAACGATATAAATTCTTTTACTAATCTATGATTTTTAAGGATTTTTTTGGTCTCTTTCTTTAATGTGCATTTCCTGAAGATAAATTATGTCCAATTTTTTTTCCTGCAGATAATGAAATATTTTCCTTCTTTTGGGGGGCGAATTTAGACCTTTTACGTTCCATGTTAAACATCTAATTTGGTTTATCATTTTAATTAAAATTGAGGTTTTTAACTACCTTTATTTAGTTTTCTTTTACTTTGTAACGCTCAGGGTCCCATTTTAAATCCGTACATTAGTATATTTATCCATCTCCATTAAACTAATCAATTTATGTAACCAATCCTCTTTCGTTGGGATGTTTTTATCTTTCCACTTGCTTGCGTAGACAATTCTAGCACTGGCCGTCATATAGAAGAGAAGTTTCCCGTATTTGTATTCTAGTTCTCTACTTTCATACATACTTAGGAGATATAATTTTGGTTCAATTTCTAATTAGGAGTGAAGTATTTCTTTAATGTATAATTGTCCAATATTTTTTAGCTCTTTTACAACTCCACCAAACATGTCTAAATGTTCCACATTCTCGTCTACACTTCCAGCACTTATCAGAGAGACCTTTGTATACTCTAGCTAATTTAGCTGGTGTTATTGTCGGTGTGGATTATGGGTGTGGTGGTACGTGATTTACCTTGTTGCAAAGTATACAGGATCAGGCTGGCTGCAGTCCTTCACAGCCTCAGGCTTCTCTTCCACCAAAACCTTGGTGCAGCTTCCTGCTTCAGCCATTCAGCTGTTTAGTAGCCATCAACACTCATGTTTGTAATCCAACAAGTAAACCTTTATTGCTACAACTAATAGAACAGAAAATAACTATGTACAGTCCATTTTGCCTGTCACTGTTTCTGATCAGGCAAGAGAAAAGTTAGCATCCAAAAAGCTCAAGCAGCTCTCACACAGAGTCAGGCAAAGGATTTTGTGCCAACCCAAGTTTCCACCCATTTGGGCCTAATCTTTCTTATTCGTTGGTTGTTCAGTGCTTCCCAGACGCTCAGTCCTGCCCCTGTTGTCTGTGTCATTCCCCCATGTGACCTGTTATTTGGCAACACAATGATGTAATCTGTTTATGGCCAACTCTTCTCCTTTTTCACAACATTAACTTGTGTTTACTTTCTCAGTGGGAATGATTTTGTCTACAGGACATCTGGTGCTAGACTGTTTTTCTTGTCCTTTCCCACAGGAAATTTTCCACTCACACACATCTGAACATTTCCATACCATGACTACATATCCCATGCAAAATCCTGACAGTTATATACCACCTAAACTGCATTTTGTAAAAGTTTTCCCTTAGTTCGTAACATGCTGTTAATCTTAGTGTTTTATTCCATGTTATTTCCCATTGTTCTAAGTTAACATTTTGTTTTAAATCTTGGGCCCATTTTATTATTTGTTCTTTCACTACTTCCTCTTTTAATTCTATTTCTATCAGATTTTTATAGAATAATGATATTTTATGTGGATTATTCGATAGCATTTTTCCTTCAAATTTCATCTTTTCCTTTCTTAAATAGAGATTTAAAATCTATTAAAAATCTTTCTTTTAACTGCCTATGTCTTCTGCCACTCCAGATAAATCTTAAAAGTTCTTTATCCCACCGTTCAAATGGCTTATTGTTTGTAATAATTGGAATGTTCTGGAACAAGAACATAAATTGTAGCAACACGTTCATTTTAGTTACTGAAATTTTGCCTAACCAGGATACATCCTATTCCATATTTTCAGGTCTTTTTTAAATTTTGTAAATGTCTTATCATAGTTATTTTTAAATAGCTCTACATTTTTTGTTGTCAATTCAATACCAAGATATTTTACTTTTTTGCAGATTAGATATCCAGAAATGTTTGTTATGTTTTGGTTTTCCTTGTCAGATAAATTTTTAGTCGTCGCCATTGTCTTGTTTTTATTTATTCTTAATCCAGAAACTTGATTAAATTCTTCTATTGTATTTAACAATTGCTTTAAGCTCTCTTCGGTAAGTCATCAGCATAGGCTTTCAGTTTATATTCATATCCCTTATATCTAATTCCTTTTATTTCCATCTCTTTTCTAATATTATTTGTAAGTACTTCCATAATTATTAAAAATAAAAGAGTTGACAAGGGACATCCCTGTCTTGTCCCCTTTTGTATTTCTATTTTTGTTTTGTTTTTCCTATTAACTATTAACCCATGCCTCTTGTTTAGTTTATATTGCTTTTATCCATTTCTCAAAGTCTGTACCTGCCTTTATTTTTTTAAACACCTGAAACAAAAATTTCCAGTTTACCTTGTCAAAGGCCTTCTCAGAATCAATAAAAAACATGGCTAATTTTTTTAATCAAATTTCCGCTCATGTAATTCAACAATATCTAAAACAAATCTTATATTATCTTTAATCCTTCTTGTAGGTAAAATGCCATTATGATCTTTATTGATCTAGTCTTTGAAAACTTTCTTTAAACTTTTCTCCAGAATTGTTGTGAAGATTTTATAATCCCCGTTAAGTAATGGAATCGGTCTGTAGTTTTCCACATTTTGTCTATCTTTATCTTTTTTCAGTATCAGAACGATGTTAGCTTGACTCCATGTGTAAGCGATCTCATTTTTTAAGATGCTATTCATTACTTCACATAAAGGTTGCACTAGTTGTTGAGTAAACTTTTTGTAGAATTCTGATGGGAACCCATCTGGTCCTGGTGATTTCCCTATTTTTATTTATTTTTTTTATTGCTTCTGTTATTTCCTGTGTTGTAATTTTCCTATTTAATTGCTCTCTTCTTCATTAAAGGGTTGTAATACGTTTTTTCCTAGATAGCCTCTTCTCTTCTTGTATTTCCTCTTCTTTATATAGCTGGTCAACCCCTGATGCCTGGTCACCTCCTGCCACCTGATCCCTTCTTGGTTGTGGTTGTGGTTGTTGCAGCAATAGTGGATGCATATATGGTGGAGGTGCTGTTGGAAGTTGTGGTTCCTCAAGTGGAGGAGGACATTGAAAAATACGCTTTTCTTTTCTAGTGTTTTCCCTCATTCGGGCTAATAATACTGCAGTACTTTTTTGCCTACACTTTACAAGCCAATCTGGACTCTGATGGACCACATTATCCCAAGAATCTATGTAGGGCCACTGATCTGGACGATTCATGGGTTGACCTGTAGCTCCTGTTACTTTAGCATAAACCTTTCAGATAACAATGGGATCAAAAGTCCCTTCCAGGGGCCATCCCACCCCAAATGTTGACTACTCTACTTCACAAAAGGTTCTTAATTTCCCTAACAACATTTTTTCTCCCCCATAGTCTCCTGGAAAAGCTTTCTTGAAGTTTTTCACCATGCAGTCCAGTGGGGTATTTACTCCCATTACCATCCATTTCCACCCTAAAATTCCAGGAAAAAACAAGAGACGAAGGGTGAAGGGGTTTTAGAAACTGAGTAAGGGGTCTTAGAATCTGACACAAGAGGTTTTACATAAAATACCTCCTACCGTTACCGACCTAGGCATCTGGACTGTCATGGCCTGCCATAGGAACTGCGATAACCATACACAGACAACCAATCTACAGGCATTCTAACAAAATCCTCCCATTTCCTGTTCCAAAACCTAGTTCAACAGTTTCACAGTTCCCCCTGTTAGCATATGTGAATTTTCATAAAATTTTGGACACATGTGGAGTTCCCTCTATGACCCCAAACTGACCTCTGAGGGATGTCAGCCATAATCCCCAGATGGCAGGTCATGTAGGCACTGAAAGACCAGCCCAAAACTACTGGAAATTTCCCTACCAGACAGATTTGGGAATTGCCAAAAGGGAAAGACCATTATTCTGGCAAAGACGCATAATAGAGTTTGTCTTGAGTCTCACACTTAATGGGGCAGTGATCAGATTTAATTGCACTCTTTTCTCTAGCCTCCCTTCCTTGATAGTTTTGAAACCAAATGCATTGTTTAGACTATGCACACACCTAGGTTAACAAAGCTAAGCCTATCAGTGCCTTTGTCATTGAGCTCATAGCTAGAAGGCAGAAATTTCCTATTTAAACCCTGGGATTTCTAGATTCCATGTGCTATCTTGAGAGTGCATGCAGACTCCACATTGATCTGTACTCTGATTTAGCTCCCACAGCCATCTCCTCCCCCTCATTTGGCAGCTGTGCTTCATCACCATCATCATCAACCCTCACAGCCAATGCCAGAGAAGCCTTCAGAAGGAAGTATTTCCCCTCAGCCTGGTCCCTCTCAAGGTATCCCCACTTTCACCCACCTTTCCGTCTAGAGTGTATTGTGTGTGTGTATGTTATATCATCATCATCATCATCATCATCATCATCATCATCATTATATTATTATTATATTCACTTTTTAAAAACATTCAAACATACAGATCACGCTCTCATTACAAACATAAAGCATAATACACAAAATACATCCATTCCACAGCATTTTGCTACCTTTTGCTTTTTAGATTTTAGAATTTTTCATCCAGGTTATCCCACATATTCTCATATACAATCATCTTCTCTCTATCTCTTCTTTACGCTTATATTTTTATGCTTGATCTTAAATATACTTCCCAGTTGAGTCACCTTATCACTTCTGTATTCTTCATTTACCGTTGATTCTTTGACGTCTACTATATCTTCAATACTTTATATTTTTCTTTTTGTTTGCTTTTTATTTTTCCTTGATTTCTTTTTCTTTTTCCATTCTTTTTTATTCTTTCTTTAAATTCCCACTCATCAAGGCCTCACCCCACCCCCCCGGACGACCAGGGATGGAGCCCACCCACTCTCCCCTGAACAATAATAATAATAATAATAATAATAATAATAAAATTTATTTCTATACCGCCCAATGGTTACCCAATCCGGGCGGTTTACAAGTTAAAACAATTTACAATAGTAAGATATCCCTCCCCCCTTAAAACAGAAATAGTAATGCAATTAAAACATCAAAATATAAGAAGAATTAAATTTAACAATTAACAAAAATTGTAGCAGGTAACTCCTTGCTACTGTTGGAGAGGAGCCAGGATTGAAAAGGAGGAGGGAGCTGGCCAGGGCTGGGTCATTTAGTCTGGAAAGGCCTGCTGGAAGAGATCTGTCTTGACAGCTTTTTTGAAACTGTCCAAAGATGTTAATTGACGGATCTCGTCCGGCAGGCCGTTCCAGAGTCTGGGGGCAATGATGGAAAAGGCCCTCTGGGAGGTCGCAGAGAGCCTCGCTCTTTGAGGCTCTAAAAGTTTTCTCCCAGAAGAACGGAGCGCGCGAGGAGGATTATACGGGAGGAGGCGGTCTCTGATATAGCTTGGACCCAAGACATTTGGGGCTTTAAAAGTGATAACCAACACCTTGTACTGGGCCCGGAAGTGAATAGGCAGCCAGTGGTGGGACCTCAAAACCGGGGTGATGTGGTCCCTCCTAGATGTACCTGAAACAAGCCTGGCTGCCATATTTTGAACTAACTGCAGCTTCTGAACCAGGCACAATGGTAGCCCCATGTAGAGCACATTGCAGAAGTCGAGGCGTGAGGTTACCAGTGCGTGCACAACAGTCTCAAGATCCCTTACTTCCAGAAAAGGCGCAGCTGGCGTATCAGCCGAAGCTGATAACAGGCACTCCTGACCGTCGCGTTAACCTGATTTGTCATCAGGAGCGACGGGTCAAGGAGCACCCCCAGACTGCGAACACAGTCACTGGAGGAGAGTGTGACCCCATCCAGGACTGGAGGTTGCAACCCAATTCTTGGTTTCGGGGCCAATACCGTGAGCACCTCCATCTTGTCTGGATTCAGTCTCAATCTGTTTTTCCTCATCCAGCCCATTACCGCCCAAAGACATTCATTGAGAGAAGAGATGCCATTGGGATTTGAGGCCGATGAACGAGACACGGAGAAATAGATTTGGGTGTCATCAGCGTACTGATAACACCCAGCAGCATAACTCCGTTTTATCTCACCCAGCGGCTTCATATAGATGTTAAATAACGTCGGGGACAAGATAGCTCCCTGAGGGACCCCACAAGTGAGTTCCCTCTTACTGGAACTACAGTCCCCAAGCAGCACCCTCTGGGACCGACCCGAGAGGAAGGACCGGAACCACTGGAGAGCAGTGCCCCCGATACCTAACCCCTTCAGGCAGCTCAAGAGGATGCTGTGGTCTATTGTGTCAAAAGCCGCTGAGAGGTCTAGGAGCACCAACAGGGTCACGCTACCCCTGTCGATGCTCAGACGCAGATCGTCGGTCAAGGCAACCATGGCATTCTCAACCCCAAAGCCTGTCCTGAAGCCGGTTTGAAATGGGTCTAGATCAGGGGTAGGCAACCTTTCCCCTTTAAGGGCCGAGGGACTTCAGCTCCCAGAAGCCTCAGCCATGTTGGCCAATAGTCCCACATTGGCCAATAGCTCCTGGGATTCTGGGAGCTGAAGTCCCTCGGCCCTTAAAGGGGAAAGGGTGCCTACCCCTGGTCTAGATAATCGGTTTCATCCAAGACAGCTTGGAGCTGAAGAGCAACCGCCCTCTCGATCACCTTGCCCAAAAATGGCAGCAAAGATACAGGCCTGTAGTTACTCATATCCAGGGGGTCCAGGGAAGGTTTTTTCAGAAGCGGTCTAACAGCCGCTTCCTTTAAGCAAGATGGAATATATCCTTCCCTGAAAGATGCATTGATGATCTCCATAAGGAGTCTCCTCAATGCATCCCCCCTCCGGATGGCCAGCCATGATAGACAAGGGTCGAGAGGACAGATTGTCTTCCTCACCTTCCCAAGCAGCTTGTCCACGTCCTCGGTACTCACAGATTGAAGCAGATCCAGTATAACTACATCAGCGGAGTCACTGGACGCCTCGCCTATAGACTCTGATTCAATGGTAGCGTCTAAGTCGGCTCTTATCTGAGAGATTTTATCTGCGAAGAAGTTATTAAAAGCGTCACAGCAGGCCGTTGTCGGGTTAAGCAAGGGATTTGGCACAGGGGGTACCTGCGTCATCTCCCTTACCACCTTAAACAGCTCTGCTGGATGGGACTCTGCAGACGCAATATGTGCAGAGGAGAAGGATCTCTTTGCTGCAAGTATTGCCTCCCAGTAGGAACGAAGAAAGTTCCTATGGCGAGTTCTGTCAGATAAGCATCGAGTCTTCTTCCACCTGTGCTCCAGTCGTTGTCCATGCCGCTTCATACCCCTCAGCTCCGGAGTATACCAAGGCTTACGGTTAGAAGTGGGACGGCAAGGACGCTTGGGAGCGATCGTGTCGATAGCCCTGGTAAGGTTGGTGTTCCAGATGTTAACCAGAGTATCGACAGAGTCACCGGCATTTCCTACCATTGAACCATCCAAGGCTCTCTGGAATCCTATTGGATCCATTAGCCTTCGAGGGCAGACCATTCTAATAGGTCCCCCACCCCCGGTGGGGCAGATGCTGGCTCTAAGATTCATCTTGACCAGGAAATGATCCGTCCATGACAATGCAGAGGTATTTACCACCTCCGCCCACGGATATTCCTGTTCCCGTACTAAAGACCGCATCGAGTGTATGACCTGCACAATGTGTGGGCCCGTCGACCAACTGGGATAGGCCCATGTTTGTCATGGTCTCCATGAACTCCCGAGCCGCACCTGTTAAACTGGTCTCGAGCGGGATGTTGAAGTCCCCCAAAACTAAAAGTCTGGGGGTCTCCATCACCAGCTCAGAGACCAGCTGCGTCAGCTCGGTCAGGGAGTCTGCTAGACAACGGGGTGGTCGGTAGACTAGCAAAATCCCTATACTATCCCTAGTCTTCAGGCTGAGGTACATACACTCGAAGTGGGCTGTGTTCCGGATAGGTATCCTGGTCAAGGTTAAGGTGTTCTTATGATCCAGAGCCACACCGCCCCCCCCCCCCCCGCCCACTTCCCCTCACCTGCTCACTAACAGAGTACCCAGCTGGGAGGGCTTACGCCCATGTAGCAGTGCTGTCCTCTCCCAGCCAGGTCTCTGTGAAGCAAGCCAGGTCGGCATCCTCATCCAGGAGAAGATCCTGGATGACGTGGGTCTCATTTTTAACCGACCTCACATTGCAAAGGAGCAAAGTGAGGTTCTGTGGAATAGTAGGTCTGCTCTCCAGGCCATTCAGAGAAACAGAAGGAACTGAAGGAGGGATAGCTACCAAACAGTGATCCCGGCTTCTTTTGTAACATATGTTCCTCCTGTTCCAGCCATACCTCCCATTCCCCAGTGCGACTCCGATAGTAGCCCCCTTCCCATTCCCGGTCTCAGATGAGGTCATGAGTATTCAGCCCAAAAGTAAAACACAATAATAAGGGTGAATAACAATTCAAGTCCTTATCCTCATCACTGATCACAATCTCACTGGCCCAAGATCTAGAGTCTTATTGTGCCACTCCTAAAAACCAATTCTGTACTTCCTCAAAAGATAGGAGGATGTTGTTAAGTCTCTGGCTCCCAAGAATTTCCTCAGTGAAGGGTTGTAAAGAAAGCTGCTTTACTGCAAATTACAGTCAGCCCATGAGGTTATGTTGGAGGAGATATTAATAGGCCAAAAGGCCAATCCCTACCCACACTTGGGACCTTCTCCTCACTGAGTTATTAAAGTGGAGGAGCTTGGGGGGGCCCAGGTGTGAGGGCTTGTCCTCCGTTAGTCCTCCGCCTTCGCTGCCGGCTCGGGGAGGCTTGTTGGGGGCTTTTGAAGGCCCAGGTCTTCCTGCCTCCTCGCCGCTTGCGCCGTCGCCGCTGCTGCTGGCCGAGGGTGGAGGAACTTGGGAGGGCCCAGGTGTGAGGGCTTGTCCTCCGTTAGTCCTCCGCCTTCGCTGCCAGGCCTCCCTCTGAGATGGGGGGGTTCATATGGTGCCCCGTCTTGGGCATTATTGCCCTCCATTCCCGGGGGGGACACACACAGGCCCCAAGAGGACGCTCTGG
Organism: Phrynosoma blainvillii; assembly: GCA_026167975.1. Lineage (NCBI taxonomy): Eukaryota > Metazoa > Chordata > Lepidosauria > Squamata > Phrynosomatidae > Phrynosoma > Phrynosoma blainvillii. Next base: position 2,391,502 of record JANUYF010000002.1, on the reverse strand, counting down.
GTCGCTGTGGGCCTCCAGTTTTAGGGACAGAGCCAGGTGCTCCCCTTCTGGCCCTTAAACAGCCTTGTCTTGGGGGGCCATGGAGATGGGGGGGCTGGGGGTCGCTTTCTCCTGTGCCAGCGTCCCAGTTTTAAACAACCGCCATTTAAAAATGAAGCAACACCTTTAAGTACCTGAGGCGGCGGAGGTTAGGGGTCACTGGAAAAACCAGAGCAGATGGACATATTCAATCCGGGGGGGGGGGGTTATTATGGGGAAGGCTCTTTGGAGGCTCTGGGCAATGCTGCAGAAGAAGAAGAAGAAGAAGAAGAGAGGGACCCTTCCTTCCTTCCTTCTTGGAGATAGATCTCTCATCCACAGAGTCACCAGGACTCAGAACAGACTCAAGGAAGGAGGGCAGCTAGGACAACAATTTCTGTGGATGTATTTTTTTTTTTTTTGGGGGGGGTGACTAATTCGGATCCTGTGGGCCTTCCAGGTTCCCAGGGGGCTCTCTCTCTCTTCCCCCCCAGAAGGGGCTTTGGGGGTGTCCCTCTCCTTGGCTTTGGCCTTTAGGCTCTTTCTAGGCCCCCAGGAGAAACAGCCCCTTCCTCCTCTTCTAAGCCTCATCCCAGAGGTAGGCCATTCCCAATCCCCCCCCCAAAAAAAAGAGGCCTCAGGAGGAAGGAAGGAAGGAAGGAAAGAAGGAAGGAAGGATACTTTCCAAAAGGGAGGGTGCTCTGCAAGGGGGCGGAGAGGGCAGGCCTTCAAGGCAAGGAAAGGCCTTCTTTGTGTCTCGGGAGGGAGGGGCCCCTCTGCCTTTGGATAAAGCCCCCCCTCCCTCCCCTCCCTTTTCTTTGGCCCTCCCCCCCCCCAAGGCGTCCCTGAGGAGAAAGAGAGGGAGTGCGCATGCTCAGAGTCCTTCCTTCCTGGCAGGCGGGGAGGGAGGGCAGCGGCTTCGGGGGCTGCGACTGAGCATGCGCAGTGATCGCCAGGCCTCCCTCGCTCTTTCTTCCCGTCTTTCTTTGAGGAGAGGAGCGAAGGCGAAGGCGAAGGCGAAGCTGGGCCTCGAAGGGCCTCCTCTTCCTCCTTCCTTCCTTCCTTGAAGAGGCCTGAATGGAGCCCGAGGTGAGGAGGACTGAGGAGGGGAGGAAGGGAGGGCTGTGTGTGTGTGTGTGTGTGTGTGTGTGTGTGTGTGTGTATATATATATATATATATATATATATATATATATATAATGTATATATATATATATATATATATATATATATATATATATGTATGTATATATATGTATATATATATATATATATGGAGTGTATGTATGCTTTTGCCTCTGTGTTCTTCTGGGTGGGAATGGAGAGGAAAACTGGGGAAGGAAGAAAGAGAGGAAGGGGAGGACTCTGTGTGTGTATAAATATACAACAGAATATATGTGTGTTTCTCTCATTTAAACAATGGGATCTATACTGCTTTTGAATATTTTCAATATACGTTTGTGTGTGTCTCATTGAAAACAATGGCAGAGTCAGAGGGCGCTCCTGATTCTACAAAATGGCAAAGCCAAGGGTGCTGAACTTTGGGGAGTGTCTTTCTCCATGGCAGAAGAAGAAGAAGAAGAAGAAGGAGGAGGAGGAGGAGGAGGGGTCAGACTAGATGGCCCTTGAAGTCTCTCTTCCAATTACAGGATTTTATGGTTCTATGAAGACGCTGCTGCTGCCTCCATGGAGGGCAATGGAGTCTCCTTCTTCGGAGGCTGTCTTTCAGAGGAGGCTGGACGGCCATCTCTCTCAGGAAGGCTTTGGTTCTCTCTTCCTTCAGGGCAGAAAGGGGTTAGACTGGAGGACCCTTGGGGGTCTCTTCCAAATCTAGGACTCTTATGAACCCAAAGGTTACACAAGATGGAGAGGGCCAAATCATGGCGTCCATCCATTCAGCCTTTCTCCTTCCAGAGAACCCAAGGTGGCTTACAAAATTCAAAATAGCACTTCAATTTTAAAAGTGTACAGTGCAAAGGTAAAGACAGTTCAGTGTGAATTCTATTTAAAATATATAGCTTTTTAAAAAATTAAATAATTTTATTGAATAATTACAGCCAAGCCACAAAACAATTACAAACATAAATACTCCCAAAAAAAACAACAACGAAAAAGACACATTACATAATATGCATACAGAAGACAAATAAACAATATACATTTATACATACAAATACATTAAAAGACTTCCCGGGTTAGTGAAGCTTAGATATTGCTTAATACCTTTTTTCCATAGCCCTCTTTTTCTCCTCTTTTTTCCAGCTGTTCTTAATCTCTTCCATTTCTGACTCATATATAGTTCTACTAACTAGGTCAGTGGCCTAACACGTTTTCGTAAATTATTTCAACACTTTGAATTCCCCAATTTTTGCTCTAGGTGGTACTCCTAAACATCTAATGCTATTTTTTAAAAATTTTTTATAAAATTAAATTTTTATTGAAAATACATTAAACAACAGACAAAACAAGACAAAACAAAATCAAACAGCCAACATAAGACACATCTTTACCATATATTTTTCTTCTTAATTTGTGTATTTACATTACTATATTATGTTGACTTATCACAGTTAAGAGAGTTACCTTACCATTTCTCTAAACTTCTTCTTTTTAAAATTGATATATATAAACATTATTTCTCTTTTATCTGTATATCTTTTTCCTTCTCAGACTACATCGTATCATGTGCATAACTAAAAGTTTTCTAGACCCATAACCCAAAATTCGCCTCATCTTTGTTTAATAAATCTAATAAACGGATTCCAAACCTTTACAAAATTCTTTGTTGATTTTTTTTGTAACATTTGTGTCAATCTATCATTTTCCATCAACTCATATACTTTCCAAATCCATTCGTCTATATCTGGAATTATTTTTTGCTTCCATTTTGCCAAATACACTAGTCTAGCAGCTGTTATCATGTAAAATATTAACCTTCCCTATTCCTTTTCCAAATTATCATCTTCAATAATATTCAACAAATATGTTTCTGGATTCATAGGTAATGGTTGTTCTAATATCTTTACAATTTCTATATGTATTTTATTACAAATTTTTAGCTTGTTTACATCCCCACCAGGTATGGTAATATGTTCCTATATTCTTCTCACATTTCCAGCAGTTGTTTTCTTTTAATTTATAAATTTTTGCAAGTTTAAATGGGGTCAAGTGCCATCTATATAGCATTTTATATAAGTTTTCTTTTAAATTATAACTGACCGTATATTTCATTGGTTTTGTCCATATTTTTTCCCATTGTGTAAAAGTTATTGGATGCCTGAAATTCTGTGCCCATCTAACCATATGTGGTTTCACTTTCATTTTCCATCTCTATTTCCAATAATAGTTTATATAATTTTCTTATTCTATGCTCCTTCCCTGATTTTATTATTTTTTCGAATCCTGGAATCACATCTTTAATATTATTCATTGTTAAATCTAATTTAACTTTCTCTCTAATTTGTAAATATGTATACCAGGTACATTGTATACCTTCCCTCACGTAATTGCTCTAGTGGTTTAAGTTTCTTTTCTTTTTGGTCCAATAGCTCTTCATATGTTACCCATTTAGAGTTTTTTAACGGCGTCATTTTAAAGAAAGCTTCATTTATTGAAGTCCATTTTGGAATTCCTGGACATATTTTCAATTTAATTGTTAACCAAATCCTTAATAACGATCTTCTCACATAATGGTCATTAAAATCTTTATTTACTTTCAGTTTATCGTAGAATAGATATCCATGCCAGCCATATCTTAGATCTATACTTTCTCATTTTAATTGTCTTTCATTTTCCAATTTAAGCCAATCTAATGTCCAATCTAATGCACATGCATAGTAATAAATTTTTAAATTTGGTAACGCCAGTCCTCCTCTAGCCGTCTCATCATGTAATATTTTAAATTTAACCCTGGGTTTTTTTCTGGAGCATAGAAATTTTGATAAATCTCTATGCCAATTTTGAAAAGGTTTATCATTGGTAATAATAGGTACCGTATTTTCCGGCGTATAAGATGACTTTCTAAGCAGGAAAACCTGGAGTTAAAGCTGGGGGTTCTTATACGCCGGGTATAAGGTTGAGGAGGTTGAGAAAGACTCCTCCCACAGAGATGGGAGGAGGGAAGGAGCCCCATGGGAGAGAAAGAGGAGGAGGAGCAGGAAGACCGCTCTGAGGCTGGGGAAAAAGGCCTGGGAGAGACAGGAGGAGGAGCCTGAAGAGGAGGTACTTCTTCCTTCTGCCTTTCCCCCCTCCTTCTCACCTCCCCCCTTCATCCTACTGGTCCTCCATTTTCTCTCCCTGCCTTTTCCCCACTCCTTCCCACCTTCCCCCTTCATCCTACTTGTTCTCCATTTTCCCTCCCTGCCTTTCCCCCACTCCTTCCCACCTTCCCCCTTCATCCTACTTGTTCTCCATTTTCCCTCCCTGCCTTTCCCCCACTCCTTCCCACCTTCCCCCTTCATCCTACTGGTCCTCCATTTTCTCTCCCTGCCTTTTCCCCACTCCTTCCCACCATCCCTCTTTGTCCTACTGATCCTCCATTTTTTTCTCCCTGCCTTTTCCCCACTCCTTCCCACCTTTCCTCCTGTCCTCCTGTTCAAAAAGGGTTTGCCATTGCTTTTCTCTGAGGCTGAGAGAGTGTGACTTTCAAGACTGTTGTTGTCTGCCTTCAAGTCGTTTCTGACTTTTGGCAACTCAAGCATGAACCTTTCCTTGAGTTTCCTTCACAAGGTTTGTTCAGAAAGGGTTTTCCATTGCTTTTCCCTGAGGCTGAGAGAGTGTGACTTTCAAGACTGTTGTTGTATGCCTTCAAGTCCTTCCTGACTTTTGGCATCTCAAAGATGAAGTTATCCTGGGGTTTCCTTCACAAGGTTTGTTCAGAATGGGTCTGCTTTGCTTTTCCCTGAAGCTGAGAGAGTGTGACTTTCAAGACTGTTTTTGTTGTTGTGCATCTTCAAGTCATTTCCAACTGATGATGACACTAAGGCAAACCTATCATGAACCTATCATTTCTTTCCTATGTGTTTTTTCAGACAGGGCTTGCCTTTGGCACCCTCTGGGGCTGAGAGAGTGTGACATCTAAGGTTGTTGTTGTTGTTGTATGCCTTTGAGTCATTTCTGACTTACAGCAACCCTAAGGTGGTCCTATCATGGTGTTTGCTTAGCATGGTTTCTTCAGAGTGGAGTTTGCCATTGCCATCTCCTGAGTCTGAGAGAGTGTGACTTGCCCAAGGTCACTCAGGAGGATTCCATGGCTGAGCCAGGATTCGAACCCTGGTTTCTAGAGTCATACTCTGATACTCAGACAGGGTAACCAAATGTCTTCAATGCAAAGGAGGACAAGTCACTACAAAAAATGTAGGACATACAAGAAAAAAAGGTAGAGAAAGCTAAAAACACTAATATAAATGTAAATCCATGCTTCTTAGATGTGCTCAAAATGGAGGACGTTTCAATGGTCAAAATGGTGACTTTTAACCTTATCATGGGGGTTTCTTGGCATGTTTCTTCAAATAGGGGTAGCCATTACCATCCTCTGAGGCTGAGAGTGTGTGACACGGCCAGGGTCACTTACTTGGCTGCAAATTGTACATATCCCAGAATGCATCACCTAGTATATTGGCAGTCCTTCCCCCCAACAACACTTTCTCATTTCCCCCCAACCATCTCATAACTGGGAAATGGAAATAATTTTTAAAGCAGCATTTATGGTAAATCAGGACTATTTTTGAAAAAGTAAGGTCCAAAATACACTGCAGAAATAAATGTTAGGGAACATGGGAGCTGCAGTTTTTTTGTGTTTATAAGTGACAGTTTTTCTGCATGTCATAAGCATTTGAATTAAATTTACCATATTGAAATCAAATCTGATTTTTTATTTGGTGTGCATTGGAAGAGGGGTTGTCTTATATGGCGAGTATATCCCAAACTCTATATTTTAATTGGAAAAGTTGGGGGTCGTTTTATACGCCCAGTCGTCTTATATGCTGGAAAATATGGCATATTTTGGAATAAAAAATCATTTTTGGGAGTATGTTCATTTTAATAGTTGATATTTTTCCCAAAGAAGATAAATCCATATTTTTCCATTTCTCTAGATCTTTTTTTATTTCTTTCCATTTAGATTCATAGTTGTTTTTAAATATATCGGAATTTTTCAATGTTATATTTATCCCTAAATATTTTACTTTTTTTACACACTGGAAATTTGTTTTACATTTAAGTATTTGTTTTTCTCCTTCAGTCAAATTTAATGTTAAAACATTTGTTTTTTCTTTATTTATAGTTAATCCAGATACTTTACTATATTCTTGTCAAGTATATTGTAATTCCTCTATATTATCTAATGGATTAGCTAGGGATATTAAAAGTTCATCTGCGAAAGCCCGCAGTTTGAATTCTTTTTAAATTTTAACTCCTTCTATCTTTGGGTTGTTTCTAATTGTATTATTTAATACTTCTAACCTAATAATAAATAGAAGGGGGGGGGGGGACAAGGGACATCTTTGTCTAACCCCTCTATATATTTCATAGTTTTTTGTTTCTTCACCATTGATTATTAAAGCTGCCTGTTGTTTCTTATAAATATTACTTATCCAGCTTAGAAATTTTTCTCCCATTTCCATCTTTTCCAAAACTTTTATCATAAATTTCCAATTTGCTTTATCAAATGCTTTTTCGGCATCAATAAAAAAAGTGCAGCTTTTTTATCTTTTTTTTTTTTTAGTGATATTCAATTAGGTTTAGTAAATTTCTTAAATTTTCTTTCATGTGGCGGTTAGGTAAGAATCCAGATTGCTCTTCATGTATTATTTTTACTAATACCGTATTTTTCGGCATATTAGACGAACTTTTTCTTCCCCAAAATGGCGGTGGGGAAGTTGTTGCGCCTAATAGGCCGAATGTAGCTCCCGTCCGAGGCTGCCGCTCGTCCTCGGTGGTTCAATGGGCTGCTCCTGGGATCGGAGGCCGAGCAGCCCATTGAACCACCGAGGACGCAGGGGGAAGGAGCGTTGCTTTCCCTGGGACCATGCTGGGGTCGGAGGACTCCTCCGACCCCAGGATTACCCCAAGGAAAAAAACGTTGCTTTCCATGGGGCAATGCTGGAGTCGGAGGACGCCTCTGACTCCAGCATCGCCCCATGGAAAGCTTCCTTGGGGCGATCCTGGGGTCGGAGGACTCCTCCGAGCCCAGGATCACCCCAAGGAAAAAAATGTTGCTTTCCATGGGGCAATGCTGGAGTCGGAGGATGCCTCTGACTCCAGCATCGCCCCATGGAAAGCTTCCTTGGGGCGATCCTGGGGTCGGAGGACTCCTCCGACCCCAGGATCACCCCAAGGAAGAAAACGTTGCTTTCCATGGGGCAATGCTGGAGTCGGAGGACGCCTCTGACTCCAGCATCGCCCCATGGAAAGCTTCCTTGGGGCGATCCTGGGGTCGGAGGGCGCCTCCAACCCCAGCATTGCCCCAAGGAAAGCAACGTTGCTTTCCTTGGGCGGATGCTTGGGTCGGAGGACACCTCCGACCCAGGCATCCACCCAAGGAAAGCAACCAGGCTTTCCCTGGAGGGATCCTAGTGTCTGAGGCGTCCTCCGTGGGTCGGAGGACGCCTCAGACCCCAGGGTCCCTCCAAGGAAAGCCTGGTTGCTTTCCCTGCAGGGATCCTAGAGTCTGAGGCATCCTCCGTGGGCCGGAGGACGCCTCAGACCCTAGGGTCCCTCCAAGGAAAGCCTGTTTGCTTTCCCTGGGTGGATGCCGTGGGTCTGAGGCATCCTCCGTGGGTCGGAGGACGCCTCAGACCCCAGGGTCCCCCCAAGGAAAGCCTGGTTGCTTTCCCTGCAGGGATCCTAGGGTCTGAGGCATCCTCCGTGGGCCGGAGGACGCCTCAGACCCCAGGGTCCCTCCAAGGAAAGCCTGGTTGCTTTCCTTGCAGGGATCCTAGGGTCTGAGGCATCCTCCGTGGGTCGGAGGACGCCTCAGACCCCAGGGTCCCTCCAAGGAAAGCCTGGTTGCTTTCCCTGGGTGGATGCCGTGGGTCTGAGGCGTCCTCTGTGGGTCGGAGGACGCCTCAAACCCCAGGATCCCTCCAAGGAAAGCCTGGTTGCTTTCCCTGCAGGGTTCCTAGGGTCTGAGGCGTCCTCCGTGGGCCGGAGGACGCCTCAGACCCCAGGGTCCCTCCAAGGAAAGCCTGGTTGCTTTCCCTCCAGGGATCCTAGGGTCTGAGGCGTCCTCCGTGGGCCGGAGGACGCCTCAGACCCCAGGGTCCCTCCAAGGAAAGCCTGGTTGCTTTCCTTGCAGGGATCCTAGGGTCTGAGGCGTCCTCCATGGGTCGGAGGACGCCTCAGACCCCAGGGTCCCTCCAAGGAAAGCCTGGTTGCTTTCACTGGGTGGATGCCGTGGGTCTGAGGCGTCCTCCGTGGGTCGGAGGATGCCTCAAACCCCAGGATCCCTCCAAGGAAAGCCTGGTTGCTTTCCTTGGGTGGATGCCTGGGTTGGAGGCGTCCTCTGACTGTATTTTATTAAGAATCTTTTTTTCCTAGATTTTCCTCCTTTAAAATTGGGTGCGTCTTATATGCCGGAGCGTCTTATATGCCGAAAAATATTTTTTAGCCAATTTGCCAGAATATTTGCAAATATTTTATAATAATTATTTAATAATGAGATAGGTCTGTAATTTTTAGTATCAAGATGATCTTTATTTTCTTTGGAAATTAATATTACATTTGCTTTTTTCCAAGTTTCGGGGAATTGGTTGTTTAAGTTATTATCATATACTAATTGTAAGGTTTTTTTTAGTTGTTGTGCAAAAATTTTGTAAAATTCTGCTGTTAGACCTTCTGTTCCCGAGGTTTTCCCGGGTTTATTCTTGTTTATTGCATCTTCTATTTCCTCTATCATAATTTTTTTTGTTTAAAGATATTCTTTCTTGTTCTGTTATTTTTATTATTGTCTGAGTCTCCAAATATTTCTCTGTGTTTTTAGATTTAGTTTGTGATTCTTCCGATAGTTTAGTAATTCTCCTAGATAAGTTTTCTACATTAGTTATATCTTTAATCATATTTATTGAACTCAAAAACATGTCTATACGTGAAAAGGAGGAGTGTCTTTCTGAAAAGAACGTGAATTCTTTTGCTTGTCCATGTTTTTGTCTCCAAATATCTATCAATTCAAAGTGGTTTAACAGCTCGAAAAATGAATTGGGAAGTTTCCCTTGTTTTGTTTGTTTGTTTGTTTGTTTTAGATTTTCTGTCAGTTAATGAGTTTATTACCCCATTAAAATCACCCATCATTATGATTCTTTCATAATTAAATTTCCCTAGTTTTTCCTTCAAGTTTCTGTAAAATTTGTCTTTGTTTTCCTGGGGTCCATATACACCCACGACTAGAAATTTTTGTGAACTCATTTCTATTTCTACACCTATATAAAATCCATATTTCTCTTTCAATACCTCCTTCGCCTGCATTGAGGCCTTGACATAAATCATCACTCCCTTTTTTCTTTTCTATCCCAAACTTACTATTTTTAAGTAGTCTTTCGTCTCCTGTTTTTATTTTAATTTCCTGAAGGCAAATGACTTCATATTTGAATTTTTCCAAATAATGATAGATTTTATGAACTTCCGGCGGTGAATGGCATGGCGTTTAGTCCAGTTCCTCCTAATGTTGAGGTGGAATCTTTTCCTGGAGCTTGCATCCATTGTTTCGGGTCCTAGTCTCTGGAGCAGCAGAAAACAAGCTTGTTCCCTCCTCAATATGAAGACATCCTTTCAAATATTTAAACACGGCTATCATATCACCTCTCAGCCTTCTCTTCTCCAGGCTAAACATACCCAGCTCCCTAAGTCATTCCTTATAGGGCTTAGTTTCCAGACCCTTCACCATTTTAGTTGCCCTCCTTTAGACACGCTCCATTTCTCCACATCTTTTTTGAATTGTGGTGCCCAGAACTGGACACAGTATTCCAGGTGAGGCCTGACCAAAAAGTTTAGGGAAAAAGGACATACGGCAATTATATTTAAACAGTGTATTGCACTCAAATGTAAATGCTGATGCGTGCACACAGCCCCTGCCGCCGCCAGCGGCCGCAATGCGCACGGCTGCTGGCGGTGGTGGCAGGGTTCAACGGCGGGGGGCCGGCAGTGGGGGTCGGGGGGCCAGGTGCAGCCCGCAGAACGTTGGTTGCCAACCGCTGGATCTAGACACTATACTTCTACTGATGCAGCCTACAATTGCTTTGGCCTTTTTAGCTGCTGCATCACATTGTTGACTCATGTTCAACTTGTGGTCCACCTGGATTCCTAACCCACCTGGATTCGTGTCAGCATATTCCATATCTGTCATTGAAATACTCAACAAACAAGCATAACAATTTATCTCACAACTATATTAGAACACTCTCTCTATAAATCTTAACTAATAATGAACTCTTTTCATACCCATCTCTCATGGTTTGGCACAAAACAGTCCCAACCAGGCCAGCTATCCCAGAGATGTCCTAAGGCCAAACATATCCAGCATTCATCTTAAATCCACAACTCAGCCTTTAGTTGCAGTGTCCATCAGTACATTCACAGTGTAACATAACTTTACCTAAATAAATCTAAACTTTGCCAGGATTTTTGAAGCCCAAAACATGGCAAAAATATGACAGGTAAATATCACCGATTTATTCCTGACACCACTGGACTCAATCAAATGTTAAAGGTACCAAATAACTGGCGAGGCATATGAGCTTGAGCTTGAATCTTCTCCTGCAGATAAGATTGTTGGGTTTTGTCTACATGGGAGTAAAAGGATGTACAATCGGTCCACAACATTTGATGTAACCCGTCTGATGGGTTCCATCTCCAGTGCCTTTTCAAACAATGGACGATAGTTCATTCCATATGGAGCTCTGCATGCAGCCATGGTCTTGCCGCTGTATGACTAAGCAAGACTAATCATAGAATCATAGAGTTGGAAGAGACCCCTAGGGCCATCCAGTCCAACCCTTTTCTTACATGCAGGAACTCAAAGCATCTGCAACAGATGGCCATCAAGCCTCTGTTTAAAGAGCTCCAAAGAAGGAGACTCCACCAAAACCTCTGAGGGAGTGTGTTCCACTGTTGAACAGCTCTCATTGTCAGGACGTTCCTCCTAATGTTGAGGTGGAATCTCTTTTCCTGTAGCTTGCATCCGTTGTACCAGGTCCTCTTTCTTGGAGCAGCAGAAAACAAGCTTGCTCCATCCTTGAGGGAGTCCTTGATGGTGCCACAATATCTAGGGCACCTTTTGTTATGGCTTTGAGGGGAGCCCTAAGGAGGGAAGGGTGGTGCTGGGGATAAACGGGCTCCTCCCTCCTCTTGTCAAAACCCCTTCCTTCCTTCCTTCCTTCCTTCCTTCCTTCCTTCCTTCCTTCCTTCTGTCAAAGAGACTCGCTGGGAGTGGAGTCCAAGGTGTGGAGGAAGGAAAGAATGGGGAAGGAAGGCTGTACTTTCCCTGACAGAAAGCTTCTCTACTAGATATATGTTTGTGTATGTGTGTGTGCCTGTCTGTCTGTCTGTCTGTGTATGTATGCATGAGTGTCTGTGGCTGAATTTTATCGGTGTGGTGTGCTTGAAATCCAGCAGAGCTAGGGAAAAATTCTTCCTCCATCAGCCTTCTCATGCTGAAAGCATGCAGACAAAACATGTACGTCCAAAATTCTAAAAGTAGAACTTTATTCTTCCAAAAGATAAAAATAAACAAAGAAAAATATACAGTCCACCATAGGATCACATCATGCTGTTGTGGTAGAACAGAAGAGTTACAGATCCATGTTTCCAGATCCAGAAGTTACATTGTAAAAGCAATATAAGCATATTATAGTCCAGAAATTAACTCCATGGTTAAATCCATTGCGAACACACACACACACACAGGAATGCAAGAAAATATAAACAATTCTAGACAAAGGGATTTCTTGGCCCTGCCCTTATTCCACTTTCTGGGTGTTAGCCTTATGTTGATTGGATGTTATGTGTATGATGTTTGTTAACTTGTACCCCTTGCTGTCCATCATCCACCACGTGATTCCTTTCCCAAGACCTAATGATGTTTTGGATTTCACTATCTGCTCTTGGAAGTTTTCCCAGCTAGAAAATTTCTGATGTTTTGACTCTCTAGCCATCTGGACCGAGTTGTTTTTGTTTGCCTAGATGTTGTTCTCATGAGGAAAATTTCAGAGACACATCTCTACATTTCACCTTATATCCCATCCATATTCTAACAGTGTGTATATGTGTGTGTCTCTGTGTGTATATATATGTGTGGGTATATATGGGCATGTGCCTCTGCGTGTGTATGTATGGGTGTGTGTATACATGTGTTTGTATATATATAAAAACATTTATGGACACCTGTATCTACTCCCTGTTGGCTTCCCCCTTTCCTGGCTTTTTCTTCTGTATCTGGGTCTTGGTGAGAAAGATAAAAGATGTAGGTATATACACACACAAACACACACACCTCTACATACACATACATTCAGGGTCTACAAAAAAGTGTGTACACCCTTCAACACAGGGGTAGGCAACCTTTTTGAGCCGGGGGCTGGGTTGCTGTCCCTCAGACAACGGGGGGGCCGAAACACCAAAAATAAAATAAATAAATAAATAAATAAATAAAATTTAAAAATTAAAAATATGCATGCACACTCTCTTAGCCCCAGAAAAGCCATGGCAAACCCCCTGTGGAGATTTTACCAAGAAAACTCCAAGAACAAGTAATAACAATAATCAATATCATCATGGTCGGCGGCGGCGGGGGGAGGCGGCGGCGGCAGCATCTGGCTCCCCCCCCCCCCCCCCCGGGCCTTAGGTTGCTTACCCCTGCTTCAACAGCTAATAGTAGGTATGGAAATTACACATATATTGCAAAATAATTGTTATAATTATGGGTCAGAGTTACTGTAGGGCAGGGGTCAGCAAACTATGGCCTTGTTGTTAAGGAAAAAGCAACATGGGATATACAGTAATAGAAATAAAAATATGTATGTGAATGTCAAAGTGACTAAGCAGGAGCAATCAGGAAGATACACAGGTGAAAAAGATAATATAATTAAGAAGCCTTGAGAGCCAAGGACAAAGTTATAGAAGGTATATTGAGAGCACCTGAGACTCATTAAGTGGTCAAGGTAAAGTGATGAAACACTTGGGTTGGTCTTAGGTATGGGATGATCTATGTGGACCAATCAAGATGTATGTACACACCCACTGGGTGGAAACTGACTAGTGGGTGGTGACTAACAATGGCTATAAGTGCAATGTTTGTCAATGCATATTGTGGAGTAGTTTGGAATAGTGTGAAGAGGAGTGTGGAGTATTTTGGTGGAATAGAGATTGTGATTTGTAGGGCATATAGTATTTATGTATATAGTAGAATAAAGTAGATCTTTTATATAAGACTACTGAGTTGTCTGGTGTCTTGAGGGAAGATACAAGAGCCAGAAGAATCCTGGAGAAGTTTGGAGACATCTCAGGAAGAAGAGTGAGAAGGCTTGGAGAGTTTGTCAGGGTCTTCAGCCTATTCTCTGAAACTGCTGCTTGGGAAAGAAGCATCAACCACTGATCAAAGCTGGTCAGCTCTGCTGCATAACAAGGTGGTGAGTTAGAGCCAGAGGTGAAGAGCTACAACTCCCATCATCCCTGACACTTGTAACCAGCCTGTCGCTGGTCCTTCCGCCGCCGCCGCCACCACCACCGCCGCCGCCTTTCTCGCACGCATGCAGCCTCTTCCTCTGCCTCCTCCTCCGCGCTCTGTCTGTTCCTACATTTTCCTTCTCTGCCTTTTCTTCCACCCTCCTCCTCCGCTGCCGCTCTTCTCCTCCTCCGTCCTCTGCCTCCTCCACCCCTTCCTCTCCCTCTCCCTCTGCCCTCTGCCTCTTCCTCTGCCTCCTGCTCTGCCCTCCTCCTCCGCCCTCCTCCTCCACCCTCCAACTCTTCCTCTGCCTCTTCCTGATCCCTCCTCCTCCACCCTCCGCCTCTTCCTCTGCCTTCTACCTCTTCCTTTGCCTCTTCCTCTTCCTCCTCCGCCCTCCTCCGTTGCCGCCTCTTCCTCTACCTCTGCCTTTGCCTCTTCCTCTGCCTCTTCCTCCACCTTTCCTCCTCCTCCTCTGCCCTCCGCCTCTTCCTCTGCTTCTTCCTCCACCCTCCTCCGCCCTCAGCCCTCCTCCTCCTCCACCTCTTTCTCTTTCTCTGCCTCTGTCCTCCTCCTACTCCGCCTTCCACCTCTTCCTCTGCCTCTTCCTCCTCCACATAAGAAGAGCGAGAAGGGAGTGTGCAAGGGAGGATAGAGAGCCAGAGCCAGAGGGAAGATGTTTTCACTTTTTTTAATGATATTTTAATTTGTTTTTTTACTTTTAGATTGTACGCCACAGGCAGGCTTTTTATATATTCTAGATTTTATTTGGTTTTGTACAGCGCCGTGTACATGTACGGTGCTTAATAAATAAAGCTAATAATAATAATAATAATAATAGGACAGAGGTTGGTTCGGGGGTGGGGTGTCCTCTATTTTAAAAGTCTGTTTATTGGAGTGATTTTAGTTTTTAATTTCTGTCCAGGAGGAATTCCAAAGTGGCCTCTATTTTAAAAGTCTGTTTATGCAAGTAATTTTAGCTTTAATTTCTGTCCAAGAGGAATTCCAAAGTGTCCTCTATTTTTAAAGTCTGTTTATAGGAGTAATTTTAGCTTTTAATTTCTATCCAGGAGGAATTCCAAAGTGTCCTCTATTTTTAAAGTCTATTTATGTGAGTGATTTTAGCTTTAATTTCTGTCCAGGAGGAATTCCAAAGTGTCCTCTATTTTTAAAGTCTATTTATGTGAGTGATTTTAGCTTTAATTTCTGTCCAGGAGGAATTCCAAAGTGTCCTCTATTTTTAAAGTCTATTTATGTGAAGGATTTTGGCTTTTTTTTCTGCCCAGGAGGATTTCCCAAAATGTCCTCCATTTTGAGCACCAATAAGCATGATTTTATATTGATATTAATGTTTCTAGGTTTTATATTCTGCCCAGGAGAAATTCCAGAGTGTCCTCCATGTTGAGCAAGAACGAGAAGCATGAGTTTATGTTGATATGAGTGTTTCTGGGTTTTACTTTCTGCCCAGGAGGAATTCCAGAGTGTCCTCCATGTTGAGCAAGACTGAGAAGCATGAGTTTATGTTGATATGAGTGTTTCGAGGTTTTATTTTGGGATGTCCTCCATTTTTTATTAATGTCCTATGTTTTGTGGCACCTTGTCCTGCTTTGCAGTGAGGACATTTGGGCATCCTGTTCTGGTCCCTTTCCAGGCCCTTGAGGCCATTCTTTGACTCCCCAATTGCTCTCTGTTCTTTTGACAGAGGAACCTACCCAAATCTTTAGATTCATCTCCTCCTTCTCCTCTTTTATCCCCCATTCATCCCCTTTTTCTTCCCCTTTTAACATTTCTCAATAGTACAGATACTGAGGAATGCCTGGGGGTTGTGTGTCTGTGTGTGTGTTGTGTGACTTCAAGTCCTTGCTGACTTAAGGGCAAACCTAAGGAGAACCTGTCATGGAGTTTTCTTGGCAAAGTTTGTTCAGAGGAGGGTTGCCGTTGCCTTCCGCTGAGGCTGAGAGAGTGTGACTTGGCCAAAGTGGGTTTGCATAGCCAAGCAGGGATTCGAGGCCAGCGCTCCAGACTCCAGCCTCAGACACGTGCTTCACTCATGCCCCTCTGCCCTTGTTTGTTTCACTTAAGGTAGCATTTTTAATTGTTGGTGATGATGATGATGATGATGATGATAGTGATTATTTTTTTCCCCTTGGGGTTTTCGTGTCAAATTTTTCATTATTAATTGTTGTTGTGTTGATACTGATTTGGTGCTGTTTTCTTGGGGTTTTCTTGGCAAACTTTCTTCAGAGAGGGTTTGCCATAGCCTTCGTCTGAGGCTGAGAGAATGTGACTTGGCCAAAGTGGGTTTTTAAATATTGTATATGTTCCCATTTTGTTTTTTTACTTCAAAATATGATGTGTGCAGTGTACACAAGAATTATTTATTTATTTATTTATTTAATAGTCTGAGGACAGCGACCCGGCCCCCGGCTCAAAACGTTTGCCGACCCCTGCTGTAGGGCAATTCAAGTTATCTAAGGCTTCAGACTTTGGTAAGGAAACAAAAATATTTAAATATCAAAAATGTCAGAGCTAAGCCTGTTGAGATCTAACTTTAAAACAGCAGAGTAGCAGAAACGTGTCCTTGTCTAACTATGCTTCTGTAAGAACTGAGACTGACTCAGAAACAACAGAAGTAGCATGAGGTTTAAACAAAAGCTTCCTAATGGCTTTCATCTACCTATACATAGAGGCTATATCCTAATCTAGCTAAGGAATACGTAATTCAGGTAAAGAGGAAATCTTTATCTCACCATTTTCCCAAAAAAAGTTGAGAGAGGAGGAAGATGGAGGACCCAACAAGGCAAATGAAAAATCTTTTAAGCGACGGAGCTTCCCAAAAGGGGGAGTGACCTGAATCATATAGTTAGATTACCAATTTGCAAAAGTATTGCCTTGTGATTCAGAAGGAGCAAATGGGATGTTTAAATGAGGAGGGGAGAGAGCAGAGTTTGCATGCAGGAAAACCCTATCTATCTGAGGAGGGGAAGAGAGAATGCTGAAATCTTCCAAGAGTTAGAAATTCCAACCCTAGAGCAGCAGGACAGCAAAGCTGGTACAGTGTACATTGAAGAGGGGCCACCTGGCTTCGGACTCAGGATAAAGTGACTGTTTCTAATTGCCTTAATTGTAATTTGAACCATGAAGTGCAAAAGCAGTAATAATTAATATGGCAGAATCAGAGAGGTACTGTGTTCACCTGGGCAACATTTAGATTAGGCTTCCTTTTTCCATGTTATCATTTATTTATTTATTTAAGGTATTTCTACTACGCTCTTAACCACAAAAGCTCTCAGAGTGGCTTACATCATTGTTGTTATATTTATTTATTTCCTATTCCCCCCACCCAAATTACAGAAGCCACTTAGTGGACATCTGCATCCCCATCAAAGGACCCACACAGTGGTGAAGGCACATGAATACATGGAATCTGGAAAGAGCTTCAGAGATAGTGATGCCTGCATTATACTTCAAAGAACACACACAGTGGAGAAGCCCTATAAATGCATGGAATGTGGAAAGAGCTTCAGTCGCAATGGAGATTTAAAATCACATCAGAGGACTCATACAGGGGAGAAGCCATATAAATGTATGGAGTGTGGAAAGAGTTTCAGTAAGAGTGGACATCTAAACTCACATCAAAGGACCCACACGGGGGAGAAGCCCTATAAATGCATGGAATGTGGAAAGAGCTTCAGTCAGAGTGGACATCTAAACAAACATCAAAGGACCCACACGGGGGAGAAGCCGTATAAATGCATGGAATGTGGAAAGAGCTTCAGTTGGAGTGGACATCTAAACATACATCAAAGGATCCACACGGGAGAGAAGTCGTATAAATGCATGAAATGTGGAAAGAGCTTCAGTCAAAGTGGACATCTAAAATCACATCAAAGGGCCCACATTGGGGAGAAGCTCTTTAAATGCATGGAATGTGGAAAGAGCTTCAGTGAGAGTGGACATCTAAACTCACATCAAAGGATGCACACGGGGGAGAAGCCATATAAATGCATGGAATGTGGAAAGAGCTTCAGTCATAGGGGAAGTCTAAACTCACATCAGAGGACTCACACGGGGGAGAAGCCATACAAATGCATGGAATGTGGAAAGAGCTTCAGTGAGAGTGGACATCTAAAATCCCATAAAAGGACTCACACGGGGGAGAAGCCATATACATGTATGGAATGTGGAAAGACCTTCAGTTGGAGTGGACATCTAAACAGCCATCAAAGGACCCATACGGGGGAGAAGCCGTATAAATGCATGGAATGTGGAAAGAGCTTCAGTGAGAGTGGACATCTAAACAAACATCAAAGGACCCACACGGGGGAGAAGCCGTATAAATGCATGGAATGTGGAAAGAGCTTCAGTGATAGTGGAAGCCTAAACTCACATCAAAGGACCCACACTGGGGAGAAGCCCTATAAATGCATGGAATGTGGAAAGTGCTTCATTCACAGTGGACATCTAAACTCACATCAAAGGACCCACACGGGGGAGAAGCCATATAAATGCATGGAATGTGGAAAAAGCTTCAGTCAGAGTGGCAATCTGAACTCACATCAAAGGACTCACAAGCGGGAGAAGCCCTATAAATGCATGGAATGTGGAAAGAGCTTCAGTCACAGTGGAAGTCTAAACTCACATCAAAGGAGACACATGGGGGAGAAGCCCTATAAATGCATGGAATGTGGAAAGAACTTCAGTCACAATGGAGATTTAAAATCACATCAGAGGACTCATACGGGGGAGAAGCCCTATAAATGCATGGAATGTGGAAAGAGTTTCAGTCAGAGTGGACATCTAAATTCACATCAAATGACCCACACGGGGGAGAAGCCATATAAATGCATGGAATGTGGAAAGACCTTCAGTCGGAGTGGAAATCTAAAGAAACATCAAAGGACTCACACAGGGGAGAAGCCATATCATCCTGGAGAGAAGTGACCAGTGGGGTGTCCAGTGAGGTTCTGCCCTGGGCCCAGTGCTATTCAACATCTTTATTAATGATTTGGATGAAGGAATAGGGGGCATGCTTCTCAGATTTGCAGATGACACCAAATTAGGAGGAATAGCTAATACCCCAGAAGACAGGATGAAAATTCAAAATGACCTTAATAGATTAGAAAGCTGGGCCAAACTACCACAATAAATTTCAACACAGAGAAATGTAAGTTACTGCACTTAGAGCAAAAAAAAAATGAAAGGCATAGGTATAAGATGGGGGACCCCTGGTTTAATGAGAGTTATACATGTGAATGGCATTTAGAAGTCTTAGTAGACCACAAAGTGAACATGAGTCAACAGTGTGGTGCCGCAACTAAAAAGATCAATGCAATTATAGGCTGTATCAATAGAAGTATAGTATCTAGATCAAGGGAAATAATAATGCCACTGTATTCTGCTTTGGTCAGGCCCCACCTGGAATAATCCTGTGTCCAGTTCTGGGCATCACAATTCATAAAGGATGTTGAAAAACTGGAGCGTGTCCAGAGGAGGGAGACTAAAATGGGTGAGGGGCTGGAAACTAGGCCCTATGAGGAACGACTTAGGGAACTGGTATGTTTAGCCTGGAGAAGAGATGGGGATATGATAGCCCTCTTTAAATATTTGAAGGGATGTCACATTGAGGAGGGAACAAGCTTGTTTTCTGCCGCCCCAGAAACTAGGACTTGAAACAATGGATGCAAGCTGCAAGAAAAGAGATTCCACCTCAACATTAGGAGGATCTTCCTGACAGTAAGGGCTGTTTGACAGTGGAACACACTCCCTCAATGGAGAATTTGGTGGAGTCTCCTTCCTTGGAGGTCCTTAAGCAGAGGCTGGATGGCTACCTGTCACAGGGGATGCTTTGATTGGGAGTTCCTGCATGGCAGAAGGGGGTTGGACTGGATGGCCCTTGTGGGCTCTTCCAACTCTATGATTCTATGATAGGAGTAATGCTCTTTCTTTCATGAAATTTGCCAAAGGGGGAAAGCTATATAAATGCATGGGACTTAGAAACCCTTTCCATTTTGGTGTCAATCGTACTGAACAAAAGCACCCATAGAGGAGAAACCTTTTGTGTATATTTCGGCTGTGAAAAGTACTTCAGTGATCGCAAAATACTGACTAAGTCATAAGCCTGTCTGGGCAGTTTCACAGCCAGATGAATAGATTGGACAGTTTCAGAACCAGATGAATAAATCGGTTTGAAACTTGGCTATGATGGAGGTCTGAGCTTGTTTGATGCTGAATTTGAGGTTTAAAAATGGTTTGTGTGTGGGAAGATAACATTTGAGATTTGACTTCCAACAGTTTGGCATATATTGTATCTTCTTATCTTTTTGTATGTGTTGTTGACATTAAGGTTTCTCTGTTTGCAGTGGATTTGTTTTTTGTCAAGGCAAACATGCAGCACATGATTTGCCCTCATGGTTAAGGTCATCTTGAACCCAGGATCTATTTTCTGAAGTCTGACGTGACTAGCAAATTTAACTAGCAATCTCTTTTTTCTTTCCTCTAAGTCTTTAATAAAGATGTTGAACAGAACTGGGGCCAGGAAAGAACCCTCCCTTCCTCATGGTGAGGAACCATTGGGGATCACGGGTTGGATTCAGTCCATCTAGCAGTTAGATCATCTTAGCAGTAGTATTGCCCTTCCACAGTTTTGCCAGTTGCCTGCAAGAATGCCATGGGGGACCCTGTCAAAGCCTCATTCAATTCAAGATACACTACATCCTCAGCAGGCCACTTATCTACCAGGTTTGTAACACTGTCCAAGTGAGAGAGAGAGAGAAGGCTTGTTTTTTCTGGCTCTTAGTAATTGCAGGATTGTTATCTATCTGCTTGAAAGGCCAACTGTTCCAGAACCTTTCCTTGTTTGACATTCAAGCTGATGGGTTGATAGTTTGCTGGGTCCTCTTTTCCCTGCTTTTGAGGATGGAGATGGTATTAGACTGTCTTCAGTCTGCATGGATCTCATCTTTTGTGCAGAATTGTCAAAGATTATGGACAAAATCTCTGAGATTGCATCTGCAAGTTCTTTAGTCTCCTTAGATGCAGTTCTTCTGGCTTCATAGATCTGAATTCATTTTAAGTCGCTTACATTTCCCCCTGCCACCAATTTGCCTCTGTCAAGCTCTGATTCTCTCACTGCCTTATTGATTCTCTCTTTACCCATTTGTGTCCTATTTTCCTTTGGAGAAAAAGCCCTGGTGAAGGAGGTGTGCAGTTCTGCTTTCTCTCTGCCATCACTTCCATGCCCTCTCTGTCTCGCTCTTATCCAGAAGCCCTTCATGTTCCCGGAGGAGTCCCAGGGAGGAGGATGGGTGGACCTCAAGCTCCCTTCCTCTTGCTGCAGGTATCGGGGGTCCCTCTGTCGCCAGGAAGAGATGCAATCCCAACAGAGAGGCTTAAGGTCCCTGAGTGTCCTGGGTCAGGAGCAACACAGCACTCTTTAAGCCCCCTCCAATGCTTTCCCCTTCTTTGCTTTCCTTTATCACCTGGGAGCCTGTTGTGAAGAATTTGCATGACACTTTCCAGATTTCACACACTCCTCCACCTCAACTTGGATGCTGTGTTTAATAGAGGCCCAACAGATGCAGTCTTGGTCCCTGCTTGTTCTGTGTTTCAGTTTGTGCAGCCTGTGGATGTGGACTATTGGTGCTCTGGAACTATGTCTTCCTGGTTTACAAAAGCAGCCAGAGGGGGACCGGCTGGGTGGGAAAGGGGGATTTTGAAGCCTCCCACCAGCAGGGCCATCTTCCATCCTGTCTAAAAGAAGCTTTGGGGAGGACTTTGCTGAAAAAAAGACTCCCTGAACCCAACTACACTAGATAATTCCTGGCCAATCTCCTACATCTCTCTTTTGGGAAAGGTTTGGGAGAAGGTGGTGATCCCCCAGGCCCAGGGGTTCCCGGCCACATCTCTGGGATGGGATTTGGAGGCACTGTTTTACAATGGATCCAGTCCTCCTAGGAGGGCCACCCTCAGACGATGGTGCTGGGGGATTCGGACTGTTGGCCTGTTGCATGCCTCCCGAATTCACTTTTGTCCCTATGTTGTTTAGCATCTGAATGAAACTGCTGGGAGAGCTTTGGAGTTCAGTATGCTCATGACACCCAACTCTGTCTCTCCTTTCCATCTGAGAGAAATAAAAATGTTGCTTGCTCATTCTAATTTCACAGCTTGGCATAGGTTTTGAGGGTAGAGGATAGTTATTGAGCCTTGAATCTTTGGCTGTTGACGTCCCTTCTGGCTGGCATGCAGGAACTCCACAAGCCACAAAGCCAAGCCCAGTGGGATGGAGGAGCAGATGCCTCTCTCATGCACCCTAAGGTGGCAAAAAGCACTGCTTTGGAGGCTGGAGGACTCTCCTTCCTTCTTTCCTTGGAGATTTCTAAGCAGAGGCTCTTTGGAGGACTGTTCTTCACACTCGAGTGAAGCCATGGAAAAAGAAGGCCACAGGTGCAGATCCAGCACAAGTTCAGACGGAGAAGTGGCCTCCAATGGACTCTGAAAAAACACAAGAGTAGTGGACTGACCTCTTTATTAATGCCAGACGCAGTTCCACCCAGACGGACTATTCATAGGGTTTCCTTCACCTCCAGAAGATCCAAGAAGACCTAAATGTGAGTTAGTAAATCTAGGGGTGCCATTTTTGGGAGGAAGGGATTTTCCAGGCTTTGTTTATACTTATATCTCAAATTAGAGCCGTATCAAGATTTGAGGACTCTGAGATTCATCTAATGGAAATGGGTGTGTGTGTTAACCTTTGTACAATTGTTGTTTTCTTCTTTTGTGTAATTGTAATCGCAGACTTCAAATCCTTGGTTTTGCATATTCACAGAGGGGCAGCCTCCATTTAAATCAATGGGGCATGCCTATGGGGCTTGAATAGTTGCAAATCTATTCTTGTGTGTGGGGGGGTCCAGAATGGATCTCCTACAAAAATGGAGGGCCAACTGTACTCTGTATTTTTGGAAAGCTGTGGGAGTAGACTGTGTTTAGTCTTTGTTTTATAGGACATCCGAAAGACACAAATACAGATGTCCGAAGGCTCTCCAATTCCAGCATATAGCTGGACTGTGGGGTAGTTTAAGTTTCCTAAGGCTTTAGCCTTTGATAAGGAAATAAAAATATTTAAAAATGTCAAAGCCAAGCCTCTTAGTGTCTGGCTTTAAATTAGCAGAGTAGCAGAAACGTCTTTCTCTAACTATGCTTCCTTAAGAACTGAGACTGACTCCAGGAGCCTTTGCTAGAGAAAGACCTCTGCTAAAATGCTGACAATGTAGAGACTCAGGGCCTTCCTGCCTTTGTGTTCATTTCGGTGACCTCTCAATTACCTCTAGAAGGGAATGGTGTCCTTGAAATTAATGAGGCTGAAACTATAAATCTACCCACTTATTTATATTCTGGACTCAGCCTACCTCCCTATTTCAAACTGGGCCTTTCTTCTTATGAATCAGCCCAGCTGTCCTTGACACATTTGCCCAATCTCAAAGCCAGGTGTTTTTGAATGACAGTATCCATGTGCTTTTTATATAATTCGAAACCTAAAGCCCAAAACATTTTTATAAAGTATACATGAGATACATAAAAAAAACTTTATCTGAAAAATATATTAGATATATTGACTATATAGTATATAAGTAAATAATATGTGAGTATATAAGCTTACATGTCTTTCAACCCTATCTATGGGTTCTTAACTCTTTTTATATGTCTTTTGATTTTCCTTTTTATGTTTAATTCAAATTTCATTTTTCTCAAGGTGTGCTGTCTCCCTGGGGCAAAGAACCGAGATGTGACAGAGAGGCTGACAAGACTGGTCAAGCCTACTGACCAATACCCCTTCCTTCTGATGTCATCTGGGGGAGAGACACTAGGCCGAGCACCATCAGACCTAAAATAAGAAGAGGAGCCCTCCCTCCATTACCATCTGATGTCATCTGGGGGAGAGACACTAAGCCGAGCACCATCAGGCCTAAAATAAGAAGAAGAGCCCTCCCTCCATTACCATCCAATGTCATCTGGGGGAGAGACACTAGGCCGAGCACCATCAGGCCTAGATAAGAAGAGGAGCCCTCCCTCCATTACCATCTGATGTCATCTGGGGGAGAGACACTAGGCGAGCACCATCAGGCCTAAAATAAGAAGAAGAGCCCTCCCTCCATTACCATCCAATGTCATCTGGGGGAGAGACACTAGGCCGAGCACCATCAGGCCTAAAATAAGAAGAGGAGCCCTCCCTCCATTACCATCTGATGTCATCTGGGGAAGAGACACTAAGCCCAGCACCACCCAGCCTAGAATAAGAAGAACCCTTACTTCTTGAAGGATGGGTGGGATTCGGGATTTTATGTTTTGTTTAATGGAAATTGTAAAGTTGTAAGCCGCCCCGATTGCTCTGCAGAGGGGCGGGATATAAATAAAAATTATTATTATTATTATTATTTTGGTCCATGTGGGAACGACAGACACAGCAAGACACAGCCTTCAGAACATCAGAAGGGATTACGAGGCTCTAAGTAAGAAGCTGAAAGAAATGGAGGCACAGATTGTCATCTCGTCTCTTCTGCCAGTTCAAGGGCATGGTCCAGGAAGAGAGAGGAAAATAGCAGATGTTAACAATTGGCTCCACAGATGGTGTCCTCGAGAACAATTTGGATTCTTAGATCTTGGGCTGCGGTTCCATGAGGGCGGACTCCTTATTATTATTATTATTATTAAGTATTTATACCCCGCTTTTCAGCCAAAAGGCTATCAGAGCGGCTTACAAATGGATTAATTAGACAGTTTCCTGCCCTCAGGCTTACAATCTAAAAAGACAAGACACAAAAGGAGAAGGGAATGGTGGTGGGGAAGGGGAATAAGTCCAGCAGATCTTCTCTCCCTCTAAAGCCTGGACCAAAGCAGATGGACTGGAGGGAGGATGGCCCTTCTCCTTGTTCAGGCTGTTCCCCCTCTTCACAAAAAGTGTGTATCTTTGCTGAAGAAGCAGATGATGATTTATTGTCATCATAGGGAACAGTAAGGGATGGGCTGCATCTCACACCAGTTGGAAGAAATGTTTTTGCCAACAGTCTCAAGAATTTGATCAGGAGGCTTTAAACTGAATTATGTGGGGAAGGGATACAGCGTCCTGGAAGACAAAAGGACTGGAAAAAATAGTCAAACTGTCATAACGAAACAAGGCAAACAGTACAGGGATCCAACAGGGGGAGGCAAAAAAAAGTGCACAGGCAGCAAGTAAAGGGGACACATGGTCTTAGAGGTCTCTACACTAATGCACAGAGCATGGGAAATAAGCAAGATAAACTTGAGCTCCTAGCACAACAAAGCAAATATGATATAATAGGCATCACTGAAACCTGGTGGGATGAGTCTCATGACTGGAATGTAGAAATACAATATGTCAGGATATTGATGGGATATATAGTCAATGATGAAATGTAAAGATGTGTGTGTCTGTATGTTTCCATGATGAGAACATGCTTCTAGGCCAAACACAACAATTCAGTCCAGGTGTCCAAAGAGACACCTGGCCTCTGAATTGGCAAAGAGACACCTGCCTCTGAATTGGCAAAAATGATGTGGTGTAAAAAACTTTATGCTTGTAAGATGAAAGAAAAACACCTGAGCGTCATTTAAAACAGATGAGAGAGTTGTTTGCTCAAGTTCAAATGTGGGGCATGGATTTGTCAGAAGAGCAAAAATGCTTTATCCTTTTGGGATCTCTCTGAAAATTTTGACAATATCCTATACGGTCTGCAAGAGGTTCCTGCAGCACAACTCACCATGGAATTGGTGGCAAGCAGGGTGATGGAGGAAAGTCAACGCAGAAAGTTTGAGGCTGAGCAGCGCAAGCAGGCGTCTACAGCTTTAAAATGTCCAATGCCACAGAGGGAGTTTCCAGGGAAATGCTGAGAAAGCAGCTGTTTCCAGAGGAAAGATTTGTTACTACTGCAAAAGAGCAGGACATTTAAGAAAGGACTGCCGGAAGCTTGCAGCCGACAACAAGAAGAGGAATCAACAGCAGCCACGTCCATCTGGAGGAAACAAAGGAACTGTTGCTATGACTAGAGGCTGTGACAGTGTGACTCAAATTAAGAAACCCAGCCTTTGGCTTTTAGATTCTGGGTGCAGTAATCATATGGCAAATAGAATTGAACTGTTCAGAAACAAGAAACCCTCCACAGTCATTTCAGTTGCTCTAGCTGATGGAGCAGCAAGAGAAAATCCATGAGATGGGAACTGTTTGCATTCCAGGGTTTGGTAAAAGTTTTGAAAATGTTTTATATGTGCCTAAATTGCAAAACTGTTTAGTTAGTGTGTCTGCTTTGACCACAGATGAATACAAATTGAGTTTTGAGGGGGATGAATGCTTAATTTCCAAAGATGGGGAAATTTGTGCTAAAGCTGTTAAGAAAGACAGATTGTACTATATACTAGATGAGGGAGAGTGTGCACTTGTGCAAAATGAGCCTTTACATTCAAATTGCATTCATTATTTTCACAGAGTGCTGGGTCATGTTGGTTTTCAAAGTCTTTTGAAGCTAGAGAAAATTTGTCCTGAGTTTAAAATGTCACCATGCTCAAACCACCTAGAGTGCTCAGTTTGCAGCAGAATTAAGTTGAAGGCTTATTGTTAGAATTCTGGTAGTATTCCATCAGATAGGTATCAGATGTGCTCATCTACTCTAAAGACTTAGACAGTCATATCAAGTTGGTGAGAGAAGTACTCAAGAGACTGTGGGATAATCAACTGTATGTTAAACTATCCAAATGTCATTTTCACACAGAGAGGTTGGACTTTTTGGGTTACCGGATTTCTAACCAGGGCATAGAAATGGACCCCGCTAAAGTACAAACAGTGTTGGACTGGGCACCCCCTAAAAGTCGAAAAGATGTACAAAAGTTCCTAGGCTTTGCAAATTTTTATAGAGAATTCATTCCTGATTTTGCCAAGATTGCCTTGCCCATTACAGACTTGCTCAAAACTAAAAAAATGCCCAAAAGTGGGGAGGGAGTGACATCCAAACCTCCCAAGCCATCCACCCCAATTCAATGGTCCGAAAAGTGCCAGAGGGCTTTTGACCAACTAAAGCTGTTGTTCAGCTCTGAACCTATTTTGCTTCACCAGGACCCTGACAAACCTTTTATAGTTCAAGTGGATGCTAGTGATTTTGCTATGGGAGTGGTCCTATTGCAAAAAGATGATAAGGACCGACTCAGGCCTTATGCTTACCTGTCTAAAAAATTCCAGGGACCCCAACTTTCCTGGCCTTCCTGGGAGCAGGTGCAGTCAAACATGCCCTGGAAAGCTGGAGACAATTCCTTGAGGGGGCTACACACCCTTTCGAGGTATGGACTGATCACAGGAATTTAGAGGCTTTGCAGACCCCCCGTAAACTCAGCCCCAAGCAAAGGAGGTGGGCTAAGGACTTTTATAAATATAATTTTAAACTAAAGTTTTTCCCGGGCCGCCAAAACATTTTGGCAGATGCATTGTCCAGATTGACGCAGCATGGGGGGAAGGAGGCGGTTCCTCTGGAGACCATTTTTTCCCGTGAACAGTTGGGGCTGGCAATGATTACACGCAGCAAGGCCAAAGCTTTAGCTCAGCTCCCTCTACCAGCTGACTCACCACCTCCATTAGACGACATTTTGCTCAGAATCCAGCAGGGGGCAGAAACTGATGAGTGGCTACAACAGCATAAGGATCAACTGTCTAAAAATGCACAAGACTTATGGGTGTGGAAATCAAAGATCTATGTCCCTGCTTCATTAAGAAAAGACATTCTCCAGTTATACCACGACTCTAAGGCAGCAGGGCATTGGGGTTACTTGAAAACTTGGCACAAGATCCGCAGCACCTATTGGTGGGATAGGATTCGTGCCGATGTAGAGGCTTATGTAAAAAGCTGCCCAGTTTGTGCTAGGGCCAAACCAATAGTGGGCAAGCCTAGAGGACTGCTTCATCCTTTGCCCACACCCGAAGGGCCTTGGAAACACATTGCTATGGCCTTCATAACAGATCTGCCTCCTAGCAAGGGTCGAGACACTATTTGGGTGGTTGTGGACTTGTTTTCCAAACAAGCACATTACGTGGCCTGCAAGGGGATGCCTTCGGCCCCCAAATTGGCTGATTTGTTTATAGCGCATATATATAGATTTCATGGCCTCCCAGACCGAATAATCTCCGATAGAGGGAGTACGTTCACTTCTAAATTTTGGAAGGTGCTACAGGACAAATTGGGGGTCCAATTGGTGCTTAGCACGGCTTTTCACCCAGAGAGCGACGGTCAGAGCGAGAAGACGAACCAGGCCCTCCAGAGATACCTGCGTTCTTATACCAATTACCTGCAAGATGATTGGTGTGATCTACTTCCACATGCTGAAGTTGCTTTTAATAGTGCTGTGCACAGCAGTACTGGGCGCTCCCCCTTCTCAACTATGGTTTTGAACCTAAGCTCCTCCCCGCTTTGCTGGTGGACGAAGCTGACCCGGTTCCTGTGACCCAGTGGGCTGACAAAGTCAGGGGGGCTTGGCCTACCATTACAGAGGCCTTACATGAAGCCAAAAAACAATACAAAAAACATGCTGACAAAAAACGAGCCAAGGGTTGGGACATTAAGCCTGGAGATATGGTTTATCTCTCCACTAGAAATTTGAGATCTAAGCTTCCTTCTAAAAAGCTAGGCCCAAAGTTTGTGGGTCCTTTTCCAGTCAAAAGACTTGTTAATGATGTTACTGCAGAATTGATTCTCCCTAAGACTTATCGTCATCTTCACCCAGTTTTTCAATTCAGCTTGCTGAAACCTGATCGTGCCATGGGCCCTTGGAAATCCGTTGAGTCACCACCCCTTCCTTTGATGGTGGATGGACATCAACACTTTGAAGTTTCGAAGGTTTTGGACTCTCGGATTCATCGGGGCAGACTTCAATATTTGATTTGTTGGAAGCACTTCCCCATTGACCATTCTGAATGGGTGTCTGCTGCTCATGTCAACGCGCCTGACTTAGTGGCACGTTTTCATGAACGCTATCCACACAAGCCCTCTTTGTCTTCAATTACTTGATATTTTCCTTCCTGTTTATTTTCTTTGAGGGGGGGGTTCTTTTTTCGGGGGGGCAGCCTGTTAGAATCTTGGTAGTATTCCATCAGATAGGTAGTTTAGTGTGGGGATAATGGGAGATTGGGTTAGAGGAGTTAGTAGTCCAGGTGCCTTATCTGCTGACCTTGAGTGCTTGGCTCTTCTAGCTGGGAATGCAGGCTCTGTTTTGGGAAAGACGGGAGGGAGTGAACGCGCGGGCTTTTGCACATTCTTTTAACTGGCTGTAGGGGGGGGGAATCTTCAGTCTCAGCTAAAACGTCTGGTAGACATGTCTGACTTATGGATCTTCCAATAAAGTTCTGTTGATTCTTCAATCAAACTGACTGGTTGGTCGTCTGGAGGTGCTGCTGTCTACTTCATGACACTTATCCTGTGGCAAAACGAAGCAAATTTAAAGTCAAACGTCCGTTTGAATCTGTGCATTGTGATGTAGCTGGTCCTATGAGTTCAACACTAGGGGGCAGTAAATTTCATGGTGGTTGTAGACCGTTTCACAAGATTTTCCTACGTGATACTTTTGAAAGAAAAGGGTGAAGCAGGAGAAAGATTTAAAGAGTGGGTGAACATGATTGAAAGAGAGTTTGACTACAAGGTGGGGTCTTTGGTCACAGACAGAGGAGGCGAATTCTTGTCTCACACCTTAAGCAATTGGTTAAGGAAAAATAATAATAATAATAATAATACAATTTATTTATATACCGCCTCTCTGGCTAGCCAATCGAGGCGGTGAACAACATAATGTGTTACAGCAAATTAACAATATCATATAACATCAATACAGAGCCCATCCCCTCCTCTCAACCCCACCCAGTCCCACCCCCCGAAACAAAGCCAACAAGCAATTCAAACAATAATTAAAATATACAATACACAGTGCAAAATACAAAACGCAGCTTCAGTACACAGTAACATTTGTTACTGGAGAAAATCCTGCCAGGGAAGGATTCCAAGTTCCTCCCAGTCTCTCCAGCCACGTTACAAGTCGCAAGTTCCTGGCCGTGCTCCAGCTCCAGGTGTGCTGGTGGGGAAGGTGTTGGTCCCCGGCGGCCCCAGCGCCTCCGCCTTGGCTCCCACTCGTGTCACCGCCTCAGCTGGTCAGTTGGTGGGAGGGGTGGAAGCCGGCGGGCTTTTAAGGTCTTCCCGGCCGCGCTCCAGCTCCAGGTGTGCTGGTGGGGAAGGTGTTGGTCCCCGGCGGCCCCAGCGCCTCCGCCTCGGCTCCCACTTGCGTCGCCGCCTCAGCTGGTCAGTTGGTGGGAGGGGTGGAAGCCGGCGGGCTTTTAAGGTCTTCCCGGCCGCGCTCCAGCTCCAGGTGTGCTGGTGGGGAAGGTGTTGGTCCCCGGCGGCCCCAGCGCCTCCGCCTCGGCTCCCACTCGCGTCGCCGCCTCAGCTGGTCAGTTGGGGATAAGACATTTCACTACTAATCCAAATTTTCCTGCTGAGGATGGAATTGCTGAACGCAGGATAGGCGTCTTGAAACAGATAAAAGATTGCATGATGCTAGATGCAAATGCTCCTGAGTACCTTTGGGGGGGGAGGCAATTCTCACAGCTAACTTTTTGGCAAACCGCACATGGAATTCTGCTGTACAGAATACTCCTTACCACATGCTTTACAAAAGACCACCCAATTTGAAATATCTCAGAGTGTTTGGGCAATATGCAAATGTTTACATACTTGCAGCTTTCAAAAGGAAAGGCCAGCCCAAGTGGAGAAGATTGATGTTTGTGGGTTATTCAGGGAACACTTACAGATTTCATCTGGGATCATGTGAAATTTTGTTTTCTAGGAGCACCAATTTTGAGAAACATTCTGGTTGGGAAAACATACACTCAAACAAAGAAGTTTTTCTTAGAATGGGACAGTTAGGAACACAGTTAGGAACACATGCCAGAAATGGAGGGACAGTGAAGCAAGAGTCAAATTCTTCAGAGAGTGAGGCAAGTACATCAGACAAGATGACACAGACATGTCTACCAGCACCTAGAATGTCAGAGACTAAAAAACACAGAGACAGGGACACACAGACAAGCTCTGACACTGAAGATGAAGAAGGGAAAACAAAAACCATCATCCTGAGACACACACAGAGAGTCAGAAAACCTCCAGATCGTTTTAAGGTACAGGAAGCCAAGGCTTGTACAGTTGTGGTAGATGATCCTGAGAGTTACAAAGAAGCGCAAGATTGTTGTGATGAAGAAATGTTGAAATGGGAATCTGCTATGGAGCAGGAGTTCAAGTCTTTGGTAGACAAAAATGTGTTTGAAATTGTTGACAGACCTACAAATTACAAAGTGATAGGTTGCAAATGGGTTTATAAAAGGAAGTTGATGCCTGATGGTAGTCAGAGATACAAGGCTAGATTGGTAGCTAAAGGATTTGCACAACAGAGGTTTAAAAATTTTGATAAAACTTTTTCTCCAACAGCAAAATCTGAAAGTTTGAGATTGGTTTTGGCTTTAGCAGCTAAGAGAGATCAGTTGGTGCATCATTTTGATTTTAAGACTGCATACTTAAATGCATGTCTTGAGGAGACTGTTTACATGGAACAACCTTTGGGGTTTCAACAAGATAGTGACAAAAAGGTGTACAAATTGAAAAAAGCTTTGTATGGTTTGAAACAAAGTGCAAGAAGCTGAAATCTTTACATTCATGAAGAGCTAGTGAAGCTAGGTTACAAACGCAGTGTTGCTGACACGTGTATTTACACAAAAAGAGATGTGATTTTGGTGATTTATGTTGATGTGTGGCAGCAAATTCAAAACAAGAGCTTCAGACAGTGAAAAAAGAATTGTCAAAAAAAATTGGTGTGAAAGATCTTGGAGTTTTAAAGTCTTCTCTTGGAATTGATGTTGAGTAGAGTGAAGATGGAAGTTGTTTGTTAAGCCAACAGAAAAAGATTCAAAGTTTGATAGAAAAGTGTGGATTGCAGGATGCAAAAACATAGAATCATAGAATCATAGAATCATAGAGTTGGAAGAGACCACAAGGGCCATCCAGTCCAACCCCTTGCCATGCAGGAATTCCCAATCAAAGCATCCCCGACAGATGGCCATCCAGCCTCTGCTTAAAGACCTCCAAGGAAGGAGACTCCACTACTCTCCGAGGGAGTGTGTTCCACTCTCGAACCGCCCTTACTGTTAGGAAGTTCCTTCTAATGTTGAGGTGGAATCTCTTCTTGCAGCTTTCATCCATTGTTTTGGGTCCTAGTCTCTGGAGCAGCAGAAAACAAGCTTGTGAGCAGTGAGGAGTTCTATGTCAGTTGGTTATGTAAATAGTGAAGGGACTAGAGAGTTTGAAAATCCAGAGGTGTATAGAAGTTTTGTTGGGAGTTTGATGTTTATTGCTTGACCAGACATTTCTTTTGCCGTTGGTGTACTTAACAGAAAAACAAATTGTCCTAAAGTGGAAGATTGGACAGCAGTGAAACATTTGTTGAGGTATCTGAAGGGTAGCATGGATAGAAAGTTGAAGTTACAAAACAGTCGAGCTGGACTTAAATGTTTTGTTGACAGTTCATTTGCTTCTGAGCTACAAGATAAAAAGTCAGTGACAGGATTGTTGATTAAGTTTGGAGAAAGCGCAATTGTTTGGAGAAGTAGAAAGCAGGGATACGTAGCACAAAGTACAGGAGAAGCTGAGTTCGGAGCCTTATCTGAGTTAGTTAATGAGATTGAATGGATTAGACAGTTGTTGAAAGATTTGAATCAAGAGTGTGTTGATCCAGTGTTGATAAATGAGGATTCTCAATCTTGTATTGCAATAGCTGAAGCTGAAAATCTGAAGTGTAGAACAAAGTACATTGGAGTGAGGTATCAAAATGTCAGAGAGATGATACAAAAAGGAATTGTGAGTCTTCAGTACATTGAATCAAAACAAAATCAAGCAGACATCTTGACAAAAGCACTAAGCATTGATAGACACGATCAGATGTCACGTTTACTAGGTATATCATAAGTTTAGGCCTAGCAATCGTGCTAAGTTAGTTTTATAACATTTAATTTAGTGTGCAACATACACACATCTATACATTTCAGGAGGGGATTGTCAGGATATTGATGGAATATATAGTCAATGATGAAATGTAAAGATGTGTGTGTCTGTATTTTTCCATGATGAGAACATGCTTCTAGGCTGAACACAACAGCTCAGTCCAGGTGTCCAAAGAGACAAAACAAATGGAAACCACAAGTTGGAATAGATGGGAAAGTGTTCTTGTTTATGTAGTGAGAACAATAATAAAACTTGTTATGAGAAAATAGATCACACGGTAAAAGATAAACAACAAGAGGATGGGTTAACATACTTCATGTACATATCAACCAATTAACCTAAAGGTGACACCCAAGAGATGGAGAAAGGTTGGGCTGAGAAATTGTGTATCAGGCATAGAAGTCAGTCTGTTCTTGAACTTTCTATAGTATGGATTAAGTTTCTTTATTTTTGCTGAAGCTGTAGCATGACTAACTTTTCACAATGTAACATTTAAAGATTTGTAGTTTTGTTCCTGTTAGCCACGTCTGGCTAAAGTAACGGTTTATTGGACATTATAGTTTTTACTTTGCATATGCTTTTCTATAATAAAGCCTTCTGCTAGAAGCTTGGAGTTTGCCCTGCGTGGTGATGTCTTCTCTGCTGGCAAGTTACTCTGCTGAATGGATTTATCCTCACACAGACAAACCTGCTCCTCCAACATTCCCCTGACAGAATCCCCCAAAGGTCCCCCCATTCCTCATTAAAAGCTTGAGGAAAAAGTAAAAATTTATCTTGATGGGAGTGTTTTGCGCATGTGCAGTACTCGGTGCATGCACAAAGGAGTCACGACCGCCATTATGTTTTCCAAAATGGCGGCCACGGCTCGTTCGCACATGCGCAGGAGTACTGCACATGTGTAAATGAGTCATGGCCACCATTTTGGAAAACAAAATGGTGGTTACGATGTGTGCGATAGCCGGCGGCAGCGGCAAGACCGGCCTGGGCCGGTCCAAAGGCCTCGAGGGGCTGGACCCAGCTCTTGGGCTGTAGGTTGCCAACCTCTGGTCTGGAAGGTCAAGTCCAAAACACTTGGATAACCAAATTTTGAGAGCCACAGGCAGAGGCAGTGGATTTCATTCATAATAATGGGGTTTCGGTCTCTGAAATTAATGGCAAAAATTGTTTCTTTCAATGGAGGTTAACCACATGTTTTGAGATGCATTTTAAATACGTATTTATTAATCTAATTGCACTGTTTTATGTTTACATGTTTGATGACAAACAGCCTTATGTTTATAGGTGACAGTTTTCCTGCTAAGTACCTGCATGCCATAAGCATTTGAATGAAAATTACCATATTGAAATCAAATCTCATTTTTTAAAAATTTTATTTGGTGTGCGTTGGAAGAGCAGTCATCTTATACAGTGAATATATCCCAAACTCTATATTTTAACTGGAAAAGTTGGGAGTTGTCTTATACGCCCAGTTGTCTTATACACTGGAAAATATACTAGCTGTTGGAGTAGGCTCCCAGAATGGTAGGCAGTGAGTGGGGGGGGGGGGGGGGGGGGGGACAGGAGGAGATGTGGCAGGGAATAGTTTTGGGAAAGTAAGCCCCTTGGAATGCAAGGCTAGTGGGAGGAGGCGGTAATGGCTTGGGAGAAAGCGGTGCCTGGGAACGGACTAGCTGGTGTTTGTGAAGGTTGATAAGAAGAGGGGCTGCTTGGTGGGGGAAGGAATAGCTGTGGGAATTGTAGGTGGGTGGTAGATTTCGCGCCAGTGGAGGAGGGATGGAGCAATTAGTTTGAAAGGGTTTTTTCTTCTGTTTTTTAGAGGGGGGCAGTTCAGGCTTAAACATTGACTAGTGGATTACAGCCTTTGTGTTCTTCAATAAACTCCTAATTCATCAATTGGCTGGTTTACTGGCTACACAGAGTTCTGAATTGGCTCAGATCTGACAGATTTCCTATAGGACTACACCCCATAGCCATTCAGACTATTGGCAATTTTTCTGCCCATCTTTTCCATTTGTCTTGACTAACTTTCTCAACATGGTTTTTATGGTTTGATTAGCTCTCTCAACCTTCCCCGAACTCTGCAGTCAATAGGAAATATGCAGCTTTCATTTTATTCCCAAAGATTTTGTTAACTCTTCCATTTCTTTACTTATAAAGCCCCCCTCCCTCTATCAGAGCTAATTATAGAGGGTACTTCCATCCAGCAAAACAGATCCTTAAAAAGTCTACTCACATTTGTTTTAGCATCATTTCTTCTAGTTGGAAAAGCTTCTATCCAATTGCTATAACTGTCAATGACTACTAACAAATACTGGTACCTTTCTTTAGTCTTTGATAATTTGTCTATATAATCAATATAAATAATCCCAAACGGTTGTCAAAATCATCATGGCCACCTGTCTTCTTTCAGACATAAAGACAGCTCCCAGACATTAAGTCAAAAAGAACAGCTTTATTGCAGAAAAGAAAACAATGCAGACAGGTCTTGACTTCTTTGATGAATCTAAAGGCACAGTACATTAACACACTTTTATAGAATAGAACAAAGTCCCTTCCCATCATCAAGTGGCAAACTGTGATTGGTCCACGTTTCCCGCGCCTTGGCTCTTCACATGATGTAATGGCCTACAGTCCGGAAAATCCAACAAAGAGCCAGGTGCGTGTGAATCTACAGTTTCCCATCGGCCTTAGACCAAACAACTGTCTTTGATGGTGCTTTGTTTATGAACTCTGAAGCCTGAGACTAGGAACCCATGGCTATCAAAGTCAGCACAGATATGTGACTAACTTAGGCACCATTTTTCATTATTCATTTAATATCAAACCAATCCATTTATGTTTCGGGCACTATACAATTAAACATTTAACCAATTAACCATGAAGGTTTGAATCCAATTCTCTGCAGCGGCCAAGGCCGGCAGCTCCCCCACATTCCAACTCTTGCTCTCAAAGCTTTCCACTTTTCAATCAGCACCTTTTCAGCTTTTAGTCATTAACCCTTTCAGCATATTTTATAACCCATCTCCTTTAACAATTTTATCAACTCTATTATGGCAGGAAAGCATTAACCTAATGCGTTCCTGACAATGGTAACTAATCTTTTACTGGAATCAAAATCCCTTCTGATTTTTCATATTCTCTTTTTACCATATTACATTGTACACATGAACCAATAATCTCTTTAATCATTTCCTTTTTGTTTCCCAGTGACCAAATATTTTGACCTTTTCATTACTTTCTTGTCTCCCTCATGTCCTATTTAGTGTAAGTCTTTTAGTATCTGATATTGGTCTATTTACATTTTTTTCTTCCTTCAAAGCTTTTATTTCTTGCTTACTTTGTTTAACTAGTTAATCTACATATATATTACCTTTTGTTGCCATTCCAATTTATTTTCCTTTTTCTTATCTTGATGGGCCTTAATCCATGCAAATTTTACTTTTGGCAACTCTTTCATAAGACTCCAAATTTGTTTCCATTGACTAAGATGTTTTAAGTCTTTACTATCTGCATTTTAAATTCATCTTTTGTCCAGAATTGGATAAACCTTGTACATCCATTATTTTAATTATTTATTATTATTATTATTATTATTATTATTATTATTATTATTATTATTATTATTATTATAAAAGACCACACAAACATAAAATGTACATTAAAACATACTTAAACATACAAATATAAACATTTAGACATACCTAACATTAAAATGACTTCCCTTCCTTTATCATGAACCTTCATTATCTACACATCATCTTCCCGTTTTCTAGTAAATCACTGTCCCTTTTACCTTTTATTCTTAATTCTGTACAATTTATCTTTTCTTAACACACACTATTCTATATAATTACTGATCTTTCCTCTTTCTACTTGTCTAAAACAGTGTTATTATCACTCACATAATTTCCCATTTTCCTTTCATTTACTTTTAAATCTTTAAACATTACTAAATTCCCTTTTATTTTTCCTTTCTTTCTGATAAATATTTCATCACTGGTAACTACTCTTTTTCAAATTTATCTTTTGTCTGATGTTCAATAAACAAGTAAGTTTATCCATTTCCATTAAGTCGTATAGTTTAAGGGGGGGTTGCAGACTGCCAAAAATAGTGTGAATTCAGTCCACTTTTAGGGTTAGGGTTAGTGCTAGTGAATCATGGGAATTGTTATTTTTCTGAGACATTGAGCCTTCTTTGTCAGAGAACTCTAGTGCCACAATAAAATTCAGTTCCCATGATTCCCTAACCTTAACCCTAACCCTAAAAGTGGACTGAATTCACACTATTTTTGGCAGTCTGCAACCCCCCTAAGTCTCCACTCATTTATCTTCTATGTTTTCCCATTTTTTAGCAAAAAACGATCTTGCTGCAGAAAGCATATAAAAATGAGTTTACCAAAATTTTCCTCCAATTCTTCATTAACCATACCTAATAATTAAGTGGTGAGGTCTAGATTGATTTTTATGTCCATTATCTTTTCTATTTCATTACTAATTTGTGACCAAAATTTCTTTGCTCTTTTGCATTCCCACCACATGTGCAGAAACATACCTTTTTTCTCTCTACAATTCCAACAAACATCTTTTTTTATTCTTATACATTTTTGATAATCTTTCAGGAGTTAGGTACCATCAATACTGAATTTTGTAATAATTTTCTTTAATATCATAGTTCAAAGTATATTTTATTCTTTTCTTCCAGTTTCCCCCGTCTTCTAACATTATAAGTCTTTTTAAATCCTATGTCCAGTTTATCATATATTGTTTGTTTCATCTTCTAAATTTACCTCTAACAACAGTTAAATATTTTTGATACAGTATGTTGTGTTTCATAGGCCATTAATTTTCCAAACTGGGTGTCTTCTTGTTCTATTTGGCTTAGTTTTGTATCCATTTTGTATCTTTCCAACATCTGTCTATATAAAAACCAATTGCATTTTAAATTTTCATTCTTTAGTTCCTCCATTGTTTTAAATCTATACTGTCCTTTTCCCATTATTAATAGGTCATGATATGAGATCCATCCTCCTTCTTTCCTCCTTTCTCTTCTATAAAAAACCTCATTTGTTGATGTCCATTTTGGAATTTTGGATACAAAAATTGTTTTATATTTCTTCCAAATCCTTAATATTGATTTTCTTATAAAGTGGTTGTTGAATTCCCTATTTACCTTGACCTTGTCATAAATTAAATACTCATGCCAACCATATGGTAAATCATAACCTACCAACTGTAGAAGCCACTCTTTCTTTAATAATATCCAATCTTTTATCCAATCTAAACAACAGGTGTGGAAATATAATGTTAGGTTTGGTATACCAAGTCCACCTCTTTCTTTGGTATCTTGCAGGATTTTCATCTTAATTCTGGGTTTCTTTTTATTCCATATAAATTTAGACAAGTCCTTTTCCCATTTTTGGCAGCGACTGGAATAGGAACATTAATTTCGGTAACACATTCATTTTAATTGTTGATATTTTACCTAACCATGACAGATTTAGTTTGGTCCATTTATCTAAGTCTGTTTTTATTTCTTGTCAGATTTTCCCATAGTTGTTTTTAAATAATTCTGTGTTTGTAGTTGTGATATATATTCCCAAGTATTTTATTTTGTTTTTAATTTCAAACCTGGAGCATTGTTGTTCTTCTTTTTCTTTTTTTGGACATATTATAAGTTAACATATTTGTTTTTTTATCATTTATTTTCAGCCCCGCTATCTTTCTATAGTCCTTGATTGTTTCCAGTAATAGTGTGATACTTTCCACTGGATTTGATAACATTATAACCATATCATCTGCATATGCCTTGATCTTATATTCAAATTTCTTGATCTTTATACCATTTATTAATTCATTTTCTCTAATTTTGTTACAAAATTATAAATAAAATTTATTATTGTTGTTGTTGTGTTTTCTATTATTCCCAATTTTTCCATTGCGTCTATAGTCTCATCTATTCCTTTTTCTCCTTCTCTAGCAAGGGGATATTGTTTCTGGGGTGGCACAAATTTTCCCTCAATTACAACCTCTGCATTCTTGTGTTTTCCCACATTGTATTTAGATTGTATTTGCACCCCAGGCACAATTTTCTCCCAGTCCTCTTTCTGTTAACCACGTATTGGTAGATTTTCATCATCTTTTAAACCTTTGTTCCTTTTCTCTGTATGATAATGTCATCATATGGATCCATCCACAGTCTGTATTTTGACATTGCATCCATACCTAAAATTACTTCCATTCCATCCTAATAAAAAATAAATTCAGTTTTTATGGGTTTGCCTGCAATCCATACAGTAGCTAAAATTAATTGTTTCTTCACAGGGGGTCCTGAGGCAGTTTCCAATAATATAGGTCGAAGGGATTTATTACCCAGAAGCCAAAATTTGGCCAAACATCTGCACCTGAATCCATCAGGGTAGTATATTCCTTCCCTCTTTGATCAGTAGCAATTACAAATTTCCTTCTATCGCCAGGTTTTCTAATTAGTTTCCCCCAATATTGCCATACCCCTGGCTTTATTTGTCTTTGCTCTGTGGCAGTGGGGCAGCCTTAAGAGAGCTCCTCTTCACCTTCTTCCTGACCCTCCCTCAGGTCCTGGATCAAAGCTTGATAAGTGACTTCCTCCAGAATGTCTTCATCTTTTGTCAGCTTTTTAATTGGGTGCTGTCCCTTATCATCTTGCATTGGGGCACTGGGTTTTTCACTGCCTTTTTTCTTTTCACCATTTTTTGCTAATTGTCTCAAACACTCAGTGTTTATTCCATCTAATTTTTCCATGCCCTATCCCATTCCCTCAATTTCCTCCACAAGAGTACTCTCTCTGTAGGGGCACATCTTCCTTCCTCCTTTGGTTTTAGGCACCCATTTAGAAGAGGTGACCTGTTTCACTCCTATTTTAGTAGGAATCTGTGCTTTTCTTATAGCCCCAATTCCTTGTTTTCTCAGGCTAGCAAATACTTCTTGTAACTTTTTCCAACTAGGTCTTGTGTCATCTTGATTGTACATGGCCATAATTAAAGCCATATTTGATTTTCATTCTGGATTTAATCCTTCAAAGGGAGCCATGAAAACACTAGGCTCAACCTCCATCAGTTCAGATACTGATTTTGACTTTCCTAATATTTCTGTTACCCTTCTTCCTGTTTCTCTTTCTAATTTAAAAAGTCCTGCTAAATACATTCCCATATGTACTCTATTCCAAAATACTACTGGGTCTTCGGTTGCACCCTGTTCCATGTTTTTTACTTCTCTTTTTGCGGCACCACTTCCCTGTTCTAAAACCCAATCTCATAAAGCCGGTCCTATGCCGCTCTCCTTGACTCTCGTTATATAGGGCTACATACCCGGCATCTGTCTAAACAACCAACTTGTCTCATCCCTGGTCATATCATTGTCTTCAACAACCTTCCAAACTTTAATAGCCCATTCTACCTTTCTATTCCCTGGCTGTCCTAGAGACTCTCTTAGTTCTCTCATCTCTCCTGATGACATGGGCTCATCTATCATAGATTGTTTTATTATCTTTTCTCTTTCTTTTGGATATTTATCAACTGTGACCATACTAGTATCTGCTCTATGTCTTCCCTCCTCTTCTTCCACGATTTCATACGTGGAGCTTCTTTTCTTTGTTGCTTTTATTTTTTGGGTTACAATGATAGTTGCTACTGTGGGATTGTTTCTGTCCTCTAGCTGTCCTCTTGATTCCCCTAAGGGACTACAGTCAGGGTTGTCAGAGCACGTTCCTTCCTCACAACAATCGTAATCACCCCCTAAACTGTAATAAACTTGTTTTGCAGATCTCTTTCCTTGCTCATTCTTCCCCACTAGACCCTCTTTCAAAAGTTTAACCTTTTGATTAGCTAGTTTTGACTCTTCTTCCCTATCTTCTAGCTCCCTAGTATTTATCTACAAGATTCTATTCTCTTTCCTTAGAGTGTGGTTTTCACTTTCCAATTTAATATTCTCCTGCGCAGGACCTGTCATACACCCACAGATCATGCAAGGATTTGTTGACCTCCGCTTCCCCTAAGTAGTGGGCTCCATAGACAGGTGCTGTTCTCTGATTGTGCCACCCTTGCAGTGGAAGAATGAGTTTGTCAACCAAAAAGACACCTACTCTGTTGTCCTCCACAAAACATGTGTCACACAGATGAGGGAGGAGGGAAGAGGTACATGCAAGGGAGGTTTGTGTGGACAGACTGGATACATGCCGCTGGTGGTCATGCAAGGGACATGGTCAACAGGACACACAGCCAAAATTATTCTAGGAGCCCCCCTCAATCATGTCAGGAAGAGGTGTGCAGGTCTTATACACACCTGCGCAGAAGAGGTCACAACCAAACTACTGTGCATGCTGAGAAATGCATTTAATTAATTAATTATTATTAAGTATTTATACCCTGCTCTTCAGCCAAAAGGCTATCAGAGCGACTTACAAATGGATTAATTAGACAGTTTCCTGCCCTCAGGCTTACAATCTAAAAAGACAAGACACAAAAGGAGAAGGGAATGGTGGTGGGGAAGGGGAATAAGTCCAGCAGATCTTCTTTCCCTCTGAAGCCTGGACCAAAGCAGATGGACTTGGGTGAGGAGGGCCCTTCTTCTTGTTCAGGCTGTTCCCCCTCTTCACAAAAAGTGTGTATCTTTGCTAAAGAAGTGGATGATGATATAAAGCAAAAGCAAAGCAGCTTCATTTATATACCGCTTCATATCGTGCATAGGAAGTCTAAGCGGTATACAACTGTGAGCTGATTGCCCCCCGACAATCTGGGTACTCATTTTAGCAACCTCGGAAGGATGCAGGCCTGAGTCGAGCCTCAGCCCTGGCTGGTATTGAACTCGCAACCTTGTGGTCTATGAGTGAGTGGCTGCAGTACAGGCATTTAACCACTGCGCCACCAAGGCTGATATTTATTGTCATCATAGGGAACAGTTGCTAGGGCACATGCGTAGGGTTACAATTAGGGTTAGGGTTTTAATATTAAAGCGCACTTGCACTGGTGCATCCACAGCTGATAGCATAGGGCACTTTAAATTAAAACCTGCATCATAGGATGCATGCTCTGGATCTCTGACTCAATTTCCACTGCATGTGCGGTGGTGCATTCATACAGCCATTTTAGATCTCTGACACCCTTTTTCTGCCACACCAGTATCACTGCATACATACGCACGTGAAAAAGTGTGTCTCTCTGCTGAAGAAGCAGAAAAAAGCAGATCCTTTTTGGAGTGGCTTTTCCCAGCATATGAGGGCACTTTCCTGTCAACTTTTAGGCATGCGTTCTCTAAACACCATGCCTCCAAGTAAACCCGAAAACACCCCTTTTTGCCTCTCTGTAGAGGCCCTTTCTTTAATGTCTCTGAGTTCTAACTTCAATTCACATTTTATCTCTTCCTTCATCTCATTTTTAATCCTTTCATTGTCATCTCTGATCCCTTCCTGAATGTTTTTTTAATTCTTTCAGAAGGAAGGGCCTGCAGACTGCCAGAAATAATAATAATAATAATAATAATAATAATAATAGCCCACCTCTACCTGTGGATTGAGGTGGGTTACAATAAATAGGAATAACAATAAAATACAATATACAATTATAACTAGAATTCTAAATAACCCTTACCCCAACCCTCCTCCCAATCATAAAAAAGCAAAAGCAAAATAAAAAAACAATAATAATATAAAATGAATAGCAATATAAAATACTAATTAAAAGCAGAAAAATAACAAATTAGCTAAAATCAGAGGCATCTATCTTTTTTGGCATAGACGGGATATCAATATCAGTGGCACAGAGATTAATCTGGAAAGGCCTGCCAGAAGAGATCCATCTTAACAGCCTTTTAAAATGTGATGGATCTCCTCCTCCTTCCTCCTTAAGGAAGAGTAGTTTCCTTAAACAAAAGTAGAAATAAAAGGGCAACACCAGTGTGTAAAAGTAAAATATCTGAGTAAAACTGGCACTATAGAGGCTTCAGGAGGAAAAAACTATAACCCAATTGTCAGTCACAAATTTGTTACACAGGAGGCCCTCAATACAGATATGCCTAGGAAACTAACAGATCAAATTGACTTTGGGCCTGTACAGACTGCCAGAAATAATGCAGCTGGAGACCATTTTCCTGCCCTGGTTCAGTGCTAGGGAATCATGGGAACTGTAGTTTATTGTGGCACCAGAGCTCTCTGACAGAGAAGGTTCAATGTCTCAGAAAAATCTACAATTCCCCCGTATGAGTTTTATGCTGTGAGTTTAGATGTGTACTCAGAATGAGGCTCTTTCCATGTTCCATGCATTTAAGTGGCTTCTCCCCCCCCTCCATGTGAGTCCTTTGATGTCTGTTTAGAGTTCCACTTTGACTGAAGCACATTCCACATTCCATGCATTTATGTGGCTTCTCCCCTGTGTGCGTCCTTTGATGTAAGTTTAGATGTCCACTCTGACTGAAGCTCCTTCCACATTCCATGCATTTATAGGGCTTCTCCCCTGTGTGAGTCCTTTGATGTTTATTTAGATGTCCACTATCACTGAAGGTCTTTCCACATTCCATGCATTTATAGGGCTTCTCCCCCATGTGTCTCCTTTGATGTGAGTTTAGATGTCCACTGAGACTGAAGCTCTTTCCACATTCCATGCATTTATGTGGCTTCTCCCCTGTGTGGATCCTTTGATGTGAGTTTAGACTTCCACTTCTACTGAAGCTCTTTCCACATTCCATGCATTTATATGGCTTCTCCCCCGTGTGGGTCCTTTGATGTGACTTTAGAGTTGTACTGTGACTGAAGTTCTTTCCACATTCCATGCATTTATAGGGCTTCTCCCCCATGTGAGTTCTTTTATGGGAGTTTAGTATTCCACTCTGACTGAAGCTCTTTCCACATTCCATGCATTTATAGGGCTTCTCCCCCGTGTGAGTCCTTTGATGTGAGTTTAGGTTTCCACTCTGACTGAAGCTCTTTCCACATTCCATGCATTTATGCAGCTTCTCTCCCGTGTGCATCCTTTGATGTGAATTTAGATGTGCACTGCGACTGAAGTTCTTTCCACATTCCATGCATTTATATGGCTTCTCCCCCATGTGGGTCCTTTGATGTGCATTTAGATGTCCACTCTGGCTGAAGCTCTTTCCACATTCCATGCATTTATATATCTTCTCTCCTGTGTGTGTCCTTTGATGTGAGCTTAGG
This sequence comes from Phrynosoma blainvillii, assembly GCA_026167975.1. Classification (NCBI taxonomy): domain Eukaryota; kingdom Metazoa; phylum Chordata; class Lepidosauria; order Squamata; family Phrynosomatidae; genus Phrynosoma; species Phrynosoma blainvillii. The sequence goes on along the minus strand of JANUYF010000002.1, from coordinate 2,347,560 downwards.
GTATCACTCCTACTGAAGCTCTTTCCACATTCTATACATTTATATGGCTTCTCCCCTGTGTGTGTCCTTTGATGTGAGCTTAGACTTCCACTCTCACTGAAGCTCTTTCCACATTCCATGCATTTATATGGCTTCTCCCCCGTGTGGGTCCTTTGATGTGCATTTAGATGACCACTCTCACTGAAGCTCTTTCCACATTCCATGCATTTATATGGCTTCTCCCCCGTATGCATCCTTTGATGTGAGCGTAGACTTCCACTCTCACTGAAGCTCTTTCCACATTCCATGCATTTATAGGGCTTCTCCCCCGTGTGGGTCCTTTGATGTGAGTTCAGATTGCCATTCCGACTGAAGCTCTTTCCACATTCTATGCATTTATATGGCTTCTCCCCTGTGTGTGTCCTTTGATGTGAGCGTAGACTTCCACTCTCACTGAAGCTCTTTCCACATTCCATGCATTTATATGGCTTCTCCCCCGTGTGGGTCCTTTGATGTGCACTTAGATGTCCACTCTCACTGAAGCTCTTTCCACATTCCATGCATTTATATGGCTTCTCCCCTGTGTGCGTCCTTTGATGTGAGTGTAGACTTCCACTCTCACTGAAGCTCTTTCCACATTCCATGCATTCATATGGCTTCTCCCCTGTGTGTGTCCTTTGATGAGAGTTTAGATGTCCTCTACGACTGAAGCTCTTTCCACATACCATACATTTATATGGCTTCTCCCCTGTGTGAGTTCTTTGGTGTACTGTGCAGGTACTACTATCTCTGAAGCTCTTTCCAGATTCCATGCATTCATGTGGCTTCTTCCCTGTGTGGGTCCATTGATGGAGATGCAAATGTCCACTTTGTGAGTTCTGTAATTTGCGGGATAGGGAGGGGAAGATAAACAAATATAATAATGATGATGTAAGTCAGTTTGAGAGCAGGGTAGAAATACTTTCAATGAGTGAATAAATAAGTAATGATGGGGGGAATGCAAACGTGGCCAGCTTGTAGGGAAGACTGATGCAAATGTTGCCCAGGTAACCACTGTCCCTCTCTGACTCTGCTATTTTAATTATACCTGCTTATGCTATTCATAGATCAAATTACAATTAAGGGAATTAGAAAACAGTCACTTTATCCCGAGTCTCAGCAGCAGGAGCAGCACCGAGTCTCAGGGAGATCCCAAGGTCCCGAGGCTGGGTAATTTAGTCTGCAAAGGCCTGCCGGAAGAGATCCGTCTTGACAGCCTTTTTAAATCTGTCCAAACATGTTAATTGACAGATCTCATCTGGCAGGCCATTCCAGAGCCTGGGGGCGACAACAAAGAAAGCCCTCTGGGAGGTCGTTGCAAGTATAGACTTTTGGGGCTGCAGCAGGTTCCTCCCAGAGGACCGGAGGGTGCGGGGAGGATTGTATGCGAAGAGGCGGTCTCTGAGATAGCTTGGACCCAAGCCATTTAGGGCTTTAAAGGTGATAACCAACACCTTGTACTGGGCCCAGAAACCAATAGGCAGCCAGTGGAGGGACCTCAAAACCGGGGTGATGTGGTCCCTCCTAGATGTCCCCGACAAAAGCCTGGCTGCCATGTTTTGAACCAACTGTAGTTTCTGAACCAAGCACAAGGGTAGCCCCATGTAGAGCGCATTACAGAAATCCAGGCGTGAGGTTACCAGTGTGTGCACAACAGTCTCGAGATCCCTTACTTCCAGAAAAGGGCGCAGCTGGCGAATCAGCCGAAGCTGATAACCGCACTCCTGACCGTCGCATTAACCTGATTCATCATCAGGAGCGATGAGTCAAGAAACACCCCCAGACTGCAGTGGCGTCTAAGTCGGCTCTTATCTGAGATTTTATCTGCAAAGAAGTTGTTAAATGCGTCACAGCAGGCTGTCGTTGGGTTAAGTAAGGGGTTTGGTGCAGGAGGGACTCTGCAAACGCAATACGTGCAGAGGAGAAAGCTCTCTTCGCTGCACGTATTGCCTCCCGATAGGAACAAAGAAAGTTCCTATGGCAAGTTCTGTCGGATAAGAGTCGAATCTTCTGCCACCTGCGCTCTAGTCGTTGTCCAAACTGCTTCATTCTCCTAAGCTCAGGTGTAAACCATGGCCTTCGGTTCGAAGCGGGTTGGCAAGGACGCTTGGGAGCGATCGTGTCGATAGCCCTGGTAAGATTGATGTTAATAATAATAATAATATAATAAAATTTATTTGTATACCGCCCAATGATTTCCCAATCTGGGCGGTTAACAGCATAAAATACAATACAAAATATATCCCTCCTACCCTTAAAACAGTATTAAACAATTACAGAACGTTCCAGATATCAACTAGAGCGTCGACAGGGTCACCGGCATTCCCAACCAATAAACCCTCCAAGGCTTTCCGGAATCCACTAGGCTCCATTAGCTTTCGAGGGTGGACCATTCTAATGGGTTCACCACCCCCAGTGGGGCAGATATTGGCTCTCAGTTCCATCTTGACCAGGAAATGATCCGTCCATGACAATGCAGAGGTATTTACCACCTCCGCCCACGGATATTCCTGTTCCGTACTGAAGACTGCATCGAGTGTATGACCTGCACAATGTGTGGGCCCAACGACCAATTGGAATAGGCCCATGTTTGTCATGGTCTCCATGAACTCCCGAGTCGCACCTGTTAAACTGGTCTCGAGCAGAATGTTGAAGTCCCCCAGAACTAAAAGTCTAGGGGTCTCCAGCAACAGCTCAGAGACCAGCTGTGTCAGCTGAGTCAGGGAGTCTGCTAGACGACGGGGTGGTCGGTAGACTAGCAGAATCCCCAAACTATCCCTGGTCTTCAGGCTAAGGTACATACATTCGAAATGGACTGTGTTCCAGACAGATATCCTGGTCAAAGTTTAGGTGTTCTTATGAACCAGAGCCACACTGCCCCCCGCCCACTTCCCCTCACCTGCTCTTACAGAGTACCCAGCTGGGAGGATCTGCGCCCAGGTAGCAGCGCTATCCTCCCCCAGCCAGGTCTCTGTAAAGCAAGCCAGGTCAGCATCCTCATCCAGGAGAAGATCCTGGATGATATAGGTTTTATTTTTGACCGACCTGGCATTGCAAAGGAGCAGAATGAGGTTCTGTGGTATGGTTGGTCTGCACTCCGAGCCATTCTGAGAAACAGAGGGAACTGAAGAAGGGATAGCTTTCAAACAGCAATCCCGTCTTCTTTTGTAACATTGGTTCCCGCTGTTCCAGCCATACCTCCCGTTCCCCAGCACGACTCCAATAGCCGCTTCCATCTTGTGAGGTGATACAATTTACAACCATTGGCAAGGCACAATAATTGGGGCCTACTGGCCAACAGTATAATCCTATTTCCAACACGGATACTCCTGCCAACCCAGGATAACATAACTAGCACTACAATTTCCCTTGAAGTTAGATAAGTTCCAATGGCATCTCCTCTCTCAATGAATGTCTTCTGGTGGTAATGGGCTGGATGAGGAAAAACAAATTGAAACTGAATCCAGACAAGACAGAGATGCTCACGGTAGCGGCCCCGAAACCAAGAATTGGGTTGCAACCTCCAGTCCTGGATGGGATCACACTCTCCTCCAGTGACTGTGTTCACAGTCTGGGGGTGCTCCTTGACTCGTTGCTCCTGATGACAAATCAGGTTAATGCGACGATCAGGAGTGCCTGTTATCAGCTTCGGCTGATATGCCAGCTGCGCCCTTTTCTGGAAGTAAGGGATCTCGAGACTGTTGTGCACGCACTGGTAACCTCGTGCCTTGACTTCTGTAATGTGCTCTACATGGGGCTACCTTTGTGCTTGGTTTGGAAATTACAGCTGGTTCAAAATATGGCAGCCAGGCTTGTCTCGGGAACATCTAGGAGGGAACCACATTACTCCGGTTTTGAGGTCCCTCCACTGGCTGCCTATTAGTTTCCAGGCCCAGTACAAGGTGTTGGTTATCACCTTTAAAGCCCTAAATGGCTTGGGTCCAAGCTATCTTAGGGATCGCCTCCTCCCATACAATCCTCCCCACGCTCTCCAGTCCTCTGGGAGGAATCTGCTGCAGCCTCAAATATTGAGGCTTGCGGCTACCTCCCAGAGGGCTGTTTCAGTTGTCACTCCCAAGCTCTGGAACGGCCTGCCGGATGAGATCCGTCAGTTAACATTACTAGACAGCTTTAAAAGAGCTGTCAAGACGGATCTCTTCCGGCAGGCCTTTCCAGACAAATTGTCCCGGCCTCAGGTTCCCCCACAGCGGTGATCTTCGCGTGGCCTCATCTCGATGGATGAAGATCACTGCCGCTGGTTAAGCTGTGCCTTGTTATACATTTTTTTCTTTTAAATGTGTTTTAAATTTTATATTGTTGGATTTATTGTTTTCATCTTTTTTTGATTTAATGCTGTTTTAAGCGGGGAGGGATTGTTTTGGATATTAGGTATTTTCAATTGTTGTAAGCCGCCCTGATTGGGTTCCCAAAGGGCGGGATAAAAATAAATTTTATTATTTATTATTAAACTCTTTTTACAAGTCAGAATTAGGCAGCACATTCAGCTTCTTAGTTTGTTGTGACAATATAAGTGTTAGTGAAGTATTATTTCGGTATCTGTTTCTATATAAGACCACTGTTAATATCCTAGTATAGGAAAAGTGGTTCAAACAATAAAAACCATCCATGGTTTGATGCCGAATGTCACAGGATGAGGGCCCTCTTAAGAAAACAAATGAGATTGGTACACTCTTCTCTTGACATTAATGTATATTCTTATGCTTAATACTAGAAAGAATTACAAAATATTAATTATAAATAAAAATTCTGTTATTTGGCAAATTGTTGGACTGATTGGAAAAAGAAGCAACAAATAAGAACCCAACCCAGTTCTGGCAATTAACTGCCAGGAGGCTGGGTGATTTAAGACACAACTTGGAGATTCCAATTGCTGCATCAACCTGGGAAGGCTACTTCCTTAATATGTTCAAACAGTTACCAAAGCTAGATAAAACATCAACATTGGGGGATTCTTTTGGGGTTATAAATGATTTCTCCAAATGGCCTCCAGTAACTCTACAGGAAATTAAAGGCCTTATTGAATCACTAAAGAATAATAAAGCTCCGGGTGAGGATTGTATGCCGATTTGTTTAAAAGCAAAAAAGACTGGTGGGCTACTTTATTTGCAGGTCTATTCACACACATAAATAACACCGGATGTTTCCCAAATGGCTGGAAAGCAGGTATAGTTATTCCCTTGTATAAAAAAGGAGATAGAAGAGACCCCCAAAATTATAGGCCAATTAGCTTAATAGATGTAGTGGCTAAAATCTATGCAAAATTATTATTGTTGAAATTGGAGGATTGGGCTGAGCAAAATATGATTCTAGCAGAAGAACAAGCAGGTTTCAGACAGGAAAGAAGTATCGTGCATAATTGTTTCACCCTGTTACATCTGATTTAAAAATATTCTACAAGAGGTGGAGGATTACACACAGCCTTAATTGATCTAAGAGCGGCCTTCGATTCAATCAATAGGAATCTTTTGTGGCAAAAATTTCTAAAGACCAACATTGATAGGAGACTTCTTTTCTTAATAAAGGAGCTTTATACAGATACCAGTCTTCAAGTTAGAATGGGGGCAAATCTGGCCTTAACTAACAAAATTTCTACTTATAAAGGTGTTTGGCAGGGCTGCATTTTGGCCCCTTTTCTCTTTAATTTTTGCATTAATGACATTGTTGCAGAGTTGTGTAATGTGGATTTTCATATGCCTAATGTGTCAAAAAGAGCTGTTAATGTTCTTTTATACGCAGATGATATGATTCTATTTTCTTATACTGTAATAGGTATGCGTAGACCAGGGGTAGGCAACCTTTCCCCTTTAAGGGCCAAGGGACTTCAGCTCCCAGAAGCCTCAGCCATGTTGGCCAATAGTCCCATGTTGGCCAATAGCTCCTGAGATTCTGGGAGCTGAAGTCCCTCGGCCCTTAAAGGGGAAAGGTTGCCTACCCCTGGCGTAGACTATTAACTGAGTTTAGTACCTACTGTCAATTCAATGATTTAATAATCAACAACAGCAAGTCTAAAGTCATCATATTTGGTAAAAAAAGGAAAAGTCATAAATGGCGCACAGATACTAAAGAAATTGAACAAGTAGAAGTTTATAACTACCTGGGCATATCATTTGCGTCCAGAGGTTCTTGGGCTCCACAGATAAAAAAGAACGAATTGAAAGCATCCACCTGTATTCATACTTTAAATAGGCTATTGAATTCTAAGTATCCCTGTACATTTTATCCTATTATGAAGGTATACCCGTCTAAAGTTCTGCCCATATTGATGTATGGTGTAGAAATCTGGGGATTCAAAACTAATTTGAAAATTGAAAAAATTCAGAATAAATTTTTAAGATTGTTATTGGGGGTGGCTGGAAGCACCCCAGCAGAAGCAATTAGGGCAGAATTCGGTATGGTAGCTATTTCTGACCTTTGTTCCTTTCGAATATTCAATTATTGAATTAAATTATCTCAAATGTGTGATGATAGGCTACCTAAGTTATGCTTAATTGAACAGGACAATAATCTTTCTTTAAACTCCTGGTATGCCAACTTTTCAAAAAGGCTCTCCAGTGTGGGTTTCAGTGTAATGGCATTCAGAAAAACAAATACAAATGTTAGCAACTTGTTTAAACAAAGGCTGCTTGATATAAGGACTCAATCAGATCTAGTGGATCTGGCTTCAGTAAAATCCTTGAAATGGCTACCAAGGGCTAAAACTTCATTTCAAGAAGAGAAATATCTGTTTTTTCCCATGAAGAGAGAACACCGGAAAGCTTTTGTTAGCCTTCGTTTTGAGCAAATGGAATCAAATGTGGTTCAGGGTAGATACCAGCGTATCCCTCTTTTTTTTTAAAAAAAGACTTTGTATATGCGGGGCTCCAAATGTTGAAGACCTTGCACATTATCTGTTGCATTGCCAATTATATAATGGTATTAGAGAGAAATATCTGGTTCCCATCCTCAGAAATTTGAGGGATAGGGTTGATGAAAGCAAGTTGTCCTTATTATTGCAAGGAGTTGAGCCTTTCATAACTCTTAGGGTTGCCTTGTTTGCAATGAAAGCTGCTACTTTACGGAGGCAAATATTAGTCAAAGACCTCAAATAGATTGTTGTGTATCTGTACTTTCTGTAATAACATTTGTATTGTGTGATTATTTTTGACGTATTTAATCTTACCTCCGTTCATGGTTAATGGCATCAATTAACTTCTGTATTACCATTGCGTTTACCAACTATCTTGGTTAATTTCTCTGCCTACTTCTTTTGCCCACTGAAGCATCGATGTAATTTGATTGATTTAAATCTTGTATTCAAATATTTTCTTTTAACATTCTTTTATTATTCTTTTATTACTTTTAACATTTTTGTACATATTTGAAATGGTCTGGTGATTTATTCAATAAAGAAATTTCTGTTTCTGTTTCTGCAACAATTGACTGGTTTACTGGCTACACACAGAGCGGAGCCTGCTTAGAACTGACAGTAAGCCAGAGCTCCCTTTGGTGTCAGGGGGCGATGGAACTCCATTCGAGACCGGACGAACCCACACTCCTGTCCGAGGAGAAGGAAGGGCCAAAGGCAGAGGCAGAGTGGCCCGAGGAGACTGCCAAGCAACCCGACTTGGGAGCTCGTCCTAAGGTACTAGCAGCGGCTGTGGAGGACACCCCAATACGACAAATCGAGGATGTGTGGTTCCAGCCAAGGGCTCTCTCCAAAGAGAACAAGAGTGGCATCAGGTGGGGTGAGCATCCACCAGGGATGTAGGGGTGGCAGACCCTGTGGAAGTGTTAGCGGACTCCAGACAAAACCTAGAAGCAGAGATCATTCAAGTATACAGAGAAGTACATGAGATGCAGGGACTGCTCAATGAGGTAATCCAAAGCTTTAGGGAGTTCATGACCAGTCCCCTGGGGGTTCAGGCTGCGGCGGCGGCACCAAGAGGGGATACCCAAGACAGCAACCGGTTCAGGCTGAGCCGGCGAGGGTACCGCCACCTCAATTCAAACCCCCCCCCAGCAATGAGGTTCCAGGACCCAGCAGCCAGGAAACTGGGGGTGAAATCTGATGGTAGACCCCCAGCTGTTGCCCTATTTTTTGTCCCAAGTGGCTGGACACATGTATGAGTGGGGGCACTCCTTCTCAAGTGAGGCTGCTAAGGTACGGTGTGTAACAGCACATCTGGAGGGGGAAGCCGCTGACTAGGTGGTGCAGCTGTATGATAGCTGCAGAATCTGCAGGCTGTCATGGTGGCCCTGCGTTCGAGGTTTGAGGACCCCCTCAGGGTGGAGCGGGCACAAATCCGCCTGATGGTGCTGCATCAGGGACTGAAATCAGTGTCCAAATATGCCTTAGAGTTCAGAGGTTTGGCAGGAAAGGTTCCTGAATGGCCAGAGGAAATTTGGGTCCAATACTTCAAAGATGGTCTGCACCCATAATTGTTAGAGTGCGCTTTGAATCGGGACGACCCTCCCATGGTACATGGATGGATCAGAGTGGTAGGAGAGGCCAAAATGGCCAAAGAGGCCATCAAGTTATCCCGGCAGTACATGGCCCTAACCCCAGGGATGGGGGAAGCTAAGACCCAGAAGCAGTCGTCCACCAGCAGAGCTAAGTCAAGAGAGGAATCGGAGAAGCAGTGACAGATGAGGCTGGGACTCTGCCTGGAGTGTGGGAAGAAGGGGCATCAGATTGCCTCAACAGAGCTAAAAGTGGAGGAGCCTCCAAGGAAGGTGGGGCCAACAAAGCCCAACAACAAAGAAAGAAAGTCGGTTGGGCAACCAGGGGGGTGCCAGAGGAAAGGCTGGGCAAGCTGCAAGTCGCCTGAAGGAGGAGCCAGCTGAAGTGTGGACAGACAGTGATGAGGAGACCAGTGCTGAGCCGTCGGGAAACTACCTGAGCCTGCCCTAGATTGTGGTGAAGGGCAGGCTGACTTCCAGGACAGCCACAAGTGCATGGTGAGTGGGGGAGTTCCCGCATGCATCTTAAAAGTCAGACTGTTTCACCCCAAGAAGGGTCTCAGTGCTGAGCTCATGGTGCACCTGGTGTCTAATCAGCAGTGAAGTGGTGGAGACTTTGGGGATTGACACAAGACCCCTCAATCAGCCCATTCCATTCCATCAAATGGATGGAACCATAATGGGGGGGAAGGCCACTTCCGAAAGAACAGTAACATTTTGGATGGGGTGGCTGAACATTGGGAAAGGATAAGATTGGTGGTGGGGCCCACTTACAGCTACCAGATGGTGCTGGAAGTTGACTGGATGCAATTTCATAACCCCACCATTGACTGGAAGAGGCTGCAGCTGGTATTTGCTGACCCAGGCTGCAAGAGACATGTCAGAGAGGGAAGTGATTCGGGCAGTGGGGCAACCGCAGTGACTTTAAGGGATCCTGATGGAGGGAAGGAGAGTGTGGGGCAAGTTTCCGCCAAAGACCCTGGTGCCTACCCAAAGGATTATGAGTTTAGAGAGGTCTTTGAGGAGAAGGGAAGCGACCAACTCCACCCCCACCCCCCGAGAGACTGACTGTGCTGTTGAAATAGAACCGGAGGCAGTGTTCCCGAAGCCCAAGCTATATTCCATTACTCCACTGGAGTTACGGACTTTGAAGGAGTTCATAGAAAAAACCTAGCTAGAGGATTCATCAGACCTTCTACCTCATGTTTGCAGCGCCAGTGTTCTTTAGGGAGAAAAAGGATGGTTCACTGTACTTGGTGACAGACTACAAGAATCTAAATGCCATCAGCATCATTAATAAATACCCCTTGCCTCTAATGAAAGACATGTTAGGCTGATTGGCCACTGGCAAGATTTTCACTAAGCTAGATTTGAAGACACCTATTTCTGTGTACGCACTAGGGAAGGGGATGAGTACAAAACTGCCTTCAATTGCCCTTTGGGGGCTTTTGAATATTTGGTACTACCTTTTGGGCTGTCGAGGGGGCTAGTCAATGAGGCTAGTCAATGAGGTCTTGCATGACCTGTTATATGAAAGGGTGCTCGTCTAGTTAGATGACGTGCTGATTTACTCTGAGGACTTGGAGTCGCATGTTAAACTGCTGAAGGAGGTGCTGAGAAGGCTATTAGCCAGGGGTAGGCAACCTTTCCCCTTTAAGGACTGAGGGACTTCAGCTCCCAGAAGCCTCAGCCATGTTGGCCAATAGTCCCATGTTGGCCAATAGTCCCATGTTGGCCAATAGCTCCTGGGATTCTGGGAGCTGAAGTCCCTTGGACCTTAAAGGGGAAAGGTTGCCTACCCCTGCTATTAGCCAACCAACTATATGTGAAATTGTCTAAATGCCACTTCCATACCCACTCCCTGGATTTTTTGGGATACAGGGTTTCCACCAAGGGGATTGAAATGGACCCAGCAAAAGTGCAAACCATGATAGACTGCCCCCCACCCAAAACTAGAAAACAGGTCCAAAAGTTTCTGGGCTTTGCAAACTTTTACCGATAATTCATTCCGCAGTTTGCCAGGATTGCTCTGCTTATCACAGACTTGCTCAAGACCAAAAGTGTTGGGACCAAGCGGGGCGCTAGAGGACAAGGGGGGTAGGGGGGGGTTAGGAGGACAAACCCAAACCGTCCGCCAAGGTGAATTGGACCCCAAAATGCAAGGAAGCCTTCGATTATTTATTATTATTATAAATTGAAAAGCCTATTTAGCTCTGAGCCCATTCTCAAACATCCAGACCCCGAAGTTCCTTTTGTAGTTCAAGTGGATGTTTCAGACTTCACAGTGGGTGCTGTGCTCATGTAAAGGAACAAGGAGGGAGCCCTGAGACCGTGTGCTTATCTGTCCCGCCATCACCAGAGGCGGGAGGAGGCCTGGCCGGTTTGGAAAAATGAAGCTTTTGCTATAAAATGGGCCTTCCAGAACTGGAGACAATCCCTGGAATTGCCCCCCCCCCCATCCCTTTGAAGTATGAATGGATCACCGGAACTTGGAGGTGCTCCGAGCTCCCCGCAAATTAACACCTAAACAGCGTAGATGAGCTAAAGATTTCTATAAATACAAATTCACTCTCAAGTTCATTCCTGGCAAGGACAATGGGTTAGCTGACGCCCTGTCAAGACTTCCGTTACACATGGATAAGAGACACAGCCCCTGCAAATGCTGTTTTCACGAACACAGCTTGGTTTAGCAGTGACCACTTGCAGTCAAACCAAAGGGAGAAGGGAAGTGGCACAAGACCAACTAGATCCCCTTCACGTTGAGATAAAACAGTAAGCTGAGAAGGATAGTTGGTTGCAGACGCACCAACAAGATTTGGAGAAGAGAGATAATGCACAGTGGTATCAGGGACAAAAGATATATGTGTCCAAAGAACTGAGATTAAAAGTGTTAAACACCTACCATGATTCCCAGGCTGCAGGACATTGGGGGTTTGTGAAGACCTTGCACTTAATCCGCAACCAGTTTTGGTGGGAGGGCATGAGAGCCGACATTGAGAACTACATTAAAAGTTGCTCTGTCTGTGCCAGGGCCAAGCCTTAACTTGCAAACCAAATGGATTGCTACACCCTCTGGAGACCCCTAGTGGCCCTTGGAAGCATATTGCCATGGACTTCATTACGGATTTGCCCAAAAGTCATGGCAGAGACACTATATGGGCGGTAACTGATTCGTTCTCCAAACAGGCTCACTATGTGGGGTGCAAGGGTATTCCTACAGCCCTCAAATTAGTGGAGTTATTCATCCAGCATGTATACCAATTACAGAGACTGCCTCTTAAGATTGTTTCTGATAGAGGGACTAATTTCACCTCACATTTTCAGAAAGCCTTACAAGCTAAATTGGGGGTTGAATTAGCATTCAGCACAGCTCATCACCCTTTCACGGATGGACAGACAGAACGCACGAATGTGTCTCTGGAATGATATTTAAGGTGTTATGTCAATCATCTACAGGATGACTGGTATGAGTCGTTGCCACATGCTGAGGTAGCATTCAATGGGACTATAAATCAAAGTACGGGGCACACCCCCTTTGAGATTGTTTATGGTCATGATTGCTATGCAGAGGGCGGGGTACACATTATTATTATTATTGTTATTATTAAACTGCTTCCTGTGGTCCAAAGCACACCATCCGATCCTTATTCAATAACCCAATGGATCGCCAAACTCCAAAAGTGTTGGCCAAACACAATCAAGGCCTTAGAGGAGGCCAAGACTAATTACAAAAAGTATGCCGACAGGCACAGAAGGGGCAACTAGAACATCAAACCTGCAGACTTAGGGCCTTTGTAGACTGCCAGAAATAGTGCAAATTGCTAGGGAATCATGGGAACTGTCATTTATTGTGGCACCAGAGCTCTCTGACAGAGAAGGCTCAATGTCCAAGAAAAAAATACAATTCCCATGATTCCCTAGCACTGAGCCAGGGCAGTTAAAGTGGACTTAATTTGCACTATTTCTGGCAGTCTGCAAAGGCCCAAAGTCTATCTCTCCATTAAACATTAAAAATCCAGACACACTTCCAAAAAGTTGGGGCCCAAATATATAGGACCTTTTGAGGTCAAAGCTTTAGTAAACGAGGTCACTGATGAATTATGTTTGCCCAAAGAATATAGACATTTGCACCCCATTTTTCATTTCAGCCTGCTGAAACCTGCATTCGCTAATGGACCTGGGAGACCAGTGAAGACCCCGCCTTTGCCCTTGTTAATTGATGGAGAGCAACACTTTGAGATTTCCAAAATTTTGGACTCAAAAATTCATAAAGGGGGTTTATATTATTTGGTTTCCCCCTAGATCAGGGGTAGGCAACCTTTTCGAGCAGGGGGCCAGGTTGCTGTCAGACACATCCATTCCCCCCTGCCTTGTCGGGATAGGCCAAATGAAAGTCAGTAACCAATTTAGCTGCTCTCACATGCTTGGCTTTAATCCATTCAGGATGATCTAGGGCAGGGGTAGGCAGGGCCGCCAGCCATGATGATATTATTGTTGTTATTACTTGTTCTTGAGGTTTTCTTGGCAAAATCTCCACAGGGGTTTTGCCATGGCTTTTCTGGGGCTGAGAGAATGTGCATGCATATTTTTTTATTTTTTATTTTTTTAATTTTTTAAAATTTATTTATTTATTTATTTATTTATTGGTGCTTCGCCCCCCCCCCCAATTGTCTGACTTTTTTTTTTCTCTTTCTGGGGATGTGTTTTTTTTGGGGGGGGGACTGTCAGAACTATGCCTGTGTGCATGCACGCTCTGCTCCCCTCCCATTCAAACAACCCATTTTCTCCTACTGAATCACAGGGCAATAGCTTTGCAAACTGGTAAACTAACCATGTGATTCAGCTTTTAGGAAGCTCTCTTAATTTTTTTTTTCTCCTGCTCTGTTAGGTCCTCCATCTTTCTCCTATTTCAACTTTCTTTGGAAAGATAGTGAGATAAGGATTTCCGTTTTACCTGAACTATTCCTTAGCTAGATTAGGATATAGCCTCTACGGGTGAGGCAGGCATAGATGGAAAATGGCTTGCTTTCTGCTTTAACTGCTTTGAGTGGAAAAAGTCAGGCTACGCTTGAGGCGGGAGGAGAATATGTGCTTTAGCTGAACTTTTCAGCCAGTTCCCCTTTTCCTTCAGACAGGTTTGCACTGCTTCAAGATCGTTAGACCACACAGCTAACCACACCACAGCGTATGTTCATACTTATGACTGGTGATGGTTATTTCTGTAGCAAGTTTCCTATTTTCTTTGAGTTCAACCAACTGTCAAGCTTTCTGCTTTTTGCAAGGTTTTGCAAAAGGTGATGAGCTAATTAAGTGCATATAGGGGTTTAACTTAAAGAATAAGCTTTAGCCAATGAAATGCCAAGTTGTATACTGTATAATGTAAAGTCTAGCCTGCTACTGTTAAAATTGGTATAAAATAAGCTGCTTCAGCTCAGCAAGGGGCTCCCAGCACTTTTTTTAAATATTGCAACTGAGGGTCTTTGACCAAAGAAAGTCTGTTTTCCTTTCCTACCTTGGTTTTAGTTCTCAGTTATTTGCACCTTGCTTCTACATTTTCTGGTGCGTTGGCCAGGAAATGAGGTAGGTATCTGTACCTCACTCTGACCGAGATTCCCATGCCCGGTTTGTGGCGGGGGGACTTTGGTTCAGGTACCACTGACACCTTTGTCAGAGAACTCAGTCTCCTGCTGCTGCTGACTTTGGGGGCTGGCTCTTGCGTCATTGAACCTAAGAGGAGGATTTGGAACCAGATTACCCACATTCCACAAGAACAGGCCAGTATAAAAGGTAATTTCATTAGACCGTCCCCTAAGGAAATAAGAGGAGCTGGATCACCTCCTAAGCTCAGCCCAAATAGTGGTTCCAGGGGGTGTTAGGAGAGGATCTAATCTGGGGAATTTATAATTAGCTCAATTATGCAAGAGGGGGGTCCCAACAAAGCCCCACGGAACCATGTATCACTGTGTATACCAGAGGGCTAAGAGATCTCTCAAGGGAAGATGCAGAGACGGTGCTCCAATTAAAGTCTAAAATATTTATTAATTAACAAAAGGGGAAAACTGCACACAAACAAATATAACATGCACATTTGGCTGGCATGCCTTTAAGTGCTACAACAAATTGAAAGCAAATAAAGATTTTACCCACTATCATATTAGAAGATTGCTACTCAAAGTATGGCTAAAAATCAAAAAGAGCTTCTATGGAAAACTATCATCTAGGACCTCCCCTCAAGAAGCCCTGGTATATAGGAGTAAAAATGAAAACAAAAAATGGGTAAGATACCAAGACATATTTGAACAAAAAGAAACAAGGAAGGAAATATGAAATATAAAATAAAATCTAAAGAACAACTTGAAAAAGAAGGAACAGTCAATAATTGGTTACTCCAGGGGTAGGCAACCTAAGGCCTGGGGGGGGGCAGATGCGGCCCCCGAGGCCTTTGGATTGGCCCCAGGCCAGTCCTGCTGCCACCCGCCATGATGATATTGATTATTGTTGTTATTACTTGTTCTTGGGGTTTTCTTGGCAAAATCTCCACGGGAGGGTTGCCATGGCTTTTCTGGGGCTGAGAGAGTGTGCATGCATATATATATTTTTAATAAAAATATTTTTACTATTATTTTTATTATTTATTTATTTATTTTTGGTGCTTCGGCCCCCCAATTGTCTGAGGGACAGCAACCCGGCCCCCAGCTCAAAAAGGTTGCCTACCCCTGGGTTACTCTATCTACAGCTAAAGAAATATTTGAAGTAGACAATATGACAGAAGAGATAGAAGAAAGCAAGACTGATATAGATAAAGTTATCATGGATGAAGAAGGACACCACACAGCAAAATATTACAAAATATTCAATGAAAGAAATTTGGAACAAGAGACAATCAAACAAGTAATGACCAAATGGGCACAAGACATAGGAAGGAACATTGATTTAGACAGATGGGGAAAAACATGGTCATACACAAACAAATTCACCCTCTGTTAAGATTTGAAGGAGAACTTCTTGAAAATAATGCATCGGTGGTATCTTTCACCTACAAGGCTAAATGCTATTTATAAAACAGCCAATAAACAATGCTGGAAATGCCGTGAACATCAGGGAACATTTTACCACATGTGGTGGAGTTGCAAGTTAGCAACAAAATACTGGAAGGAGATACATAAGAAAATAACAGCAATGTTTCAAAAGCAATTCCCATTCAAACTAGAACTCTTCTTAGTAAATATGACGGATAAGATAGATAAAGAATTAGAGAAAAAATACAGAAGAATTCTCGGGTATATAATCTCCTCGGCCAGAATTATATACTCCAAGTATTGGAGAAAAGCAGAAATACCGAAGGTAGAAAAATGGTTTGTAAAATATCAGAAATGAAGAAAATGAACATTCTCACTGCTTTGATTCAAAATAAATCAACAGAAAAGGTAGAAGAGGAATGGTCTATGATTTTAAAAGTATGGCATAATGATCAGTAAGTGATAGGTGTAAAAACTAAAGAAGAAAACAGTCTATGTAGAGAAAAACAATAAACCAAACAAAAGACAAAAATGTGAAGTCGTAGGCTTTCATGGCTGGCATCCATAGGTTTTTTGTGTTTTTTTTCGGGCTGTGTGGCCATGTTCTAGAAGAGTTTCTTTCTGATGTTTCACCAGCATCTATGGCTAGCATCTTCAGAGAAGATGCTAGCCATAGATGCTGGCGAAACGTCAGAAAGAAACTCTTCTAGAACATGGCCACACAGCCCGAAAAAAAACACAAAAAACCAAAAGACAAAAATAATTTCAATGATAATAAGAGAAAGCAAGAGCAAGACCATACGGTATATTCTGATTATATTGTGAACACATTAACAGAAGAGTGGGAATTTAAAGAAAGAATAAAAAGAATGGAAAAAGAAAAAGAAATCAAGGAAAAATAAAAAGCAAAAAAGAAAAAAAGAAAAATATAAAGTATTGAAGATATAGTAGACGTCAAAGAATCAACGGTACAGAAAGAGTAAATGAAGAATACAGAAGTGATAAGATGACTCAACCGGGAAGTATATTTAAGATCAAGCATAAAAATATAAGCATAAAGAAGAGGTAGAGAGAAGATGATTGTATATGAGAATCTGTGGGATAACCTGGATGAAAAATTCTAAAATCTAAAAAGCAAAAGGAGGCAAAATGCTGTGGAATGGATGTATTTTGTGTATTATGTTTTATGTTTGTAATGAGAGCATGATCTGTATGTTTTAATGTTTTTAAAAAGTGAATATAATAATAATATAATAATGATGATGATGATGATATAACATACACTCTAGAAAGGGATAAGTCAAGAGAGAAAGAGAAGACATGTGATGCATTATTTGGTAAGAATTTTTTTTGACTTTTTGTGTTTGCAGGAAACCAAGATGAAGGATGGTGATATAAGATATTTAAGAAATAGTAAACTTGGAACTTTATTCTGTGCAAATGTGAATAAAAGGAAACGTAGAGTTGCCATATTTGTAAATAAAAAATATGAAGTGAAGTTATTAGGAAAGGATATTGATGGTAGATGGATATGTGTGGAAATTGTTATAGATAATATAAGATTTTTGTTATGTAATGTGTATGGACCGTTAGAAAGAAAGGATAGCTTTTATAAAAAATTGGCTGAGACCATAAGAGGATTTGGGTATGACAATGTAATAATTACAGGAGATTTCAACGGGGTAATAAACCCAGTAAGAGATAGGAAAACACAGAAAAGGATAGGTAAAAAGATTTATGGGAAACTCCCCAAGTATTTTTTTGAATTGAAAGAGGAATTTAATTTGGTGGATGCCTGGACACATTGTAATGGGGATAAAGAAGGATATATGTTTTACTCTGAGGTACATAAATCATTCTTGAGATTGGATTTGTTTATGGAATCAAAATCATTAATTATGAAAGTGAAAAAGATGGAGATATGGCCAAGGTCCCTTTCTGATCACAACATGATTGAACTAGAATTGAACACAAAATGGACTGGAAACCGGGGGTGGAGGCTAAATGAAAATATTTTAGAGGATGAAAGCTTTGTAAATAAGATGAAGGAGGAAATAATTTTTTTCTTTAGGGAAAATAGTGGTAAAGGAAATAAGATCAGTGTAGTATGGGATGCAAGTAAAGCTTTTGTGAGGGGGCTGTTTTTGCAACGAATGGTAGAAATAAAAAGGAAGGAAAGACAAATGGATGAGAGGATTAATATGGAACTGAAAAGGAAAGAACAAGAACTACAACAAAGTAAAGGAAATAAACAATTAGAAAAGGAGATAAAATTATTGAAAAAGCAATTGGAGAATAAGATAGCAGATGAGATTGCACAAAACCTTAAAAGATTAAAACAAAATCACTTTGAAAATGCTAATAAAGTAAGTAGATGGATGGCCAACAGGTTAAAACAAGAGAGAGAGAGAAAGTTAATTACAAGAATTAAGCAAAATAATGTGCTGATAACGGAACAAAGGAGGATAAAAGAGAGTTTTATGGCATACTTTAAAGAGTTATTTGAAGAAAAAGATAAGATTCAAATGGATGAGAGACAGGAAATAAGATTATTTCAGCGTAATGAGATAAAATTTAATATGTCACAGAAAGAATTGTTGAATGCAGAAATAACTTTGGAGGAAGTGAGAGAGGCAATAGGAAATTTGAAAAATATGAAAGCTCCAGGAGAGGATGGTCTTACAGCCAAATATTATAAAACTTTTGAATCTGAGTTACGGGTAATAATGAAAGAAATGTTTGATTCATAGAGAAGGCAAGCCAGAATCCTGGGGTAGAACAATTATATCATTAATTGCTAAAGAGGGAAAAGATGAGCTTCAGTTGAATAATTACAGACCAATCTCGCTCATGAATAATGATTATAAAATTTATGCATTTATTTTGGCAAATAGGCTTTAAAAAGTATTAAATGAGGTAATTAAAAAGGATCAAAACGGTTTTTTGCCAACCAGGAAAATAAAGAATAATATAAGGACTTTAGTAAATGCTATGGATTATTACAATACGCATAATGAAAAAAAGGCAGCTTTTCTGTTTATTGACACGGAGAAGGCTTTTGATAGTGTTAGTTGGAAGTTTATGTTTAAAATTCTTAAAATAATGGATGTGGGGGAAAGATTCAGTAAAAATATAGAAGAAATATACAAAAGCCAATCTGCACGGATTGTTATAAATGGAGAGGCAACGAAAGAGTTTCAAATTAAAAGAGGGACAAGGCAGGGGTGTCCGCTATCTCCTCTATTATTTATACTTTCACTGGAATATTTACTGAATAATATAAGAAGGAATCAGGAGATTAAAGGTTTAAAAATAAGGGATGTGGAAATTAAAGTGCAGGCATACGCCGATGATTTGTTGGTGATTCTTGAGGACCCAATACAAAATATTGACGCTTTATGGAATGAATTAAATCAATTTGGGAAAATATCAGGATTTAAGATAAATAAAGGAAAATCTGTTATTATAACTAAGAATATGAATAAGGATGAAAAGGAATTATTGAAAAAGAAAACAGGATGTGAAATAGCAAATAAAGTAAGATACCTAGGTATATATATAACAAATAATAATACGAATTTATATGATAATAATTATAAATTAATGTGGAATAATGTTAAAAAGCAACTGGACAGGTGGGCAAAATTAGATATATCGCTATTGGGGAGAGTTAGCGTTATAAAAATGGCAATACTACCAAAAATTCTATTTTTATTTATGAATTTACCAATTTGTATAGTTAATGGATAATAGATAACTGGAATAAAGAAATTAGAAAATTTATTTGGAAAGGGAGAAAGGCAAGAATTAGGTGGAATAATCTTAAAGAAAAAAAAAGGAAAAAGGAGGGTGTGCCATGCCAGACTTTAAATTATATAGATGGGCATGTAATATGCAATGGTTAGAGGAATGGATAAAGTTAAAAGACAATTATGTTTTGAATTTGGAGGGTGATTCCCTACGTTTTGGCTGGCACGGGTACCTTTGGTACAAAAAAGCACAAATTCATAAAGACTTTTATAATAATCTCTTTCGAAGGGCACTATTTGGGACATGGGAAATAGTTAAGTCACTTTTTTATTTCAAAATTCCAGGATGGGTGTCCACTCAAGAAGCGTTTGCAAATAGGTGGGATAGACGAGATGATTGGCTAAGATATAAAGATATTATAAAGACTAATGAAAAAGGTGAGTTAAGTATAAAGACTAGAGAAGAAATAATTGGTGAAGTGAAAGATGTAAATTGGTTTAGTTATTGTCAAATAAGAACAAGATTTAATGAAGATGTTAAGTTTTTGGGAATTGAATTAAAACTGACGGATTTGGATAAAGTAATTTTGGAAAATGAAGATAGAAAGATAACTAAATACTATAATTTGTTTAGAGAGAGAGAGTTGGAAAGAGAACCAATAAAACAATACATGATTGACTGGGCAAAAGATTTAGGGCGGGAAATACCCTTAGAAGCGTGGGAAAAAGCATGGGTTAGAACAAATTCTTTCACTAGATGCCAAGATCTAAAGGAAAATTTTCTGAAAGTTTGTAACAGATGGTACTACACACCTGCCAGATTAAATAAAATATTTAAGCAAGGTAATGATCTGTTAAAAAAAAAAAAATTTGCATGGATGGGGGGTGGCTGCCTGGTGAATGACTCAACCTCCATCTGGAACTTAGCCACAATCACCAAAGAAAATCCATTACAGGCATCTGGAACGTCCTGCAAAGCTTCTTTAAACTAGAGATCTTTACATCTCAGAAAACAGACAAAGAAGTAGAGATTTCAAAAATGGCTGCGAGATCCACATGTTTCAGCCCACCTTGCTCCACCTTCGTGGGCGTAGTCTCTTCAGACTGATTGGTCTAACATGTATGATGTGTCTCTAGTCCAACCCTTAAATTACCATAATAAAACATGTGACTACAATTCCCAAAACAATGAATGTTGATTTTTTCTTAACATAAACATTAGCTCATTCTCATGAAGCTTAACCTTGCTGGCTTCACTTGTTTGGACTAGATTCACACCTGGTACCGATAACATGTGGCTCTGGCCTTGTAGAAAGAAACATCTTTTACACAGCATGTAAAAATACAGACACACATCATTGCATTTCAACATTTTAAAATCATTGACTCTATATCCCATTAAAATCCTAACAATCCCCTCCTGAAATGTATGATGTGTGTATGGTGTACACTAAACTAAGCTGAAACAAAAACTATCTTGGTTCACTGACCAGGCCTAAACTTAAGACATGCCAAGTAGACGTGACAACTGTTCGTGTCTATCAATGGTCAATGCCTTTGTCAAGATGTCTGCTTGATTTTGACTAGTCTCTATATACTGTAGACTCACAATTCCATTTTGCACCATCTCTCTTAACTTCTGATACCTCACACCAATGTACTTTGTTCTGCACTTTAGGTTCTCAGCTTCAGCCATGGCAATGCAAGTCTGAGAATCCTCATGAATCACCACTGGTTCACAACAATCTTCATTCAAATCTGTCAACAACTGCCTAATCCACTCTATCTCGTTGACTATCTCTGATAAGGCTCCAAATTCTGCTTCTCCCGTACTTAACGCTACGTATCTCTGTTTTCTGCTTCTCCACACAATTGAACTCCCTCCAAACTTGATCAACAATCCTGTCACTGACTTCCTGTCGTGTAGCTCAGAAGCAAACGAACTGTCAACAAAACACTCAAGACCAGCTTGACTGTTCTGTAACTTCAATTTCCTATCTAAGCTACCTTTCAGGTACCTCAACAAATGTTTCACTGCTGTCCAATCCTCCACTGTAGGACAACTTGCCTTCCTTCCCAACATGGCCACTGAAAAACAGATGTCAGGCCTAGAATTTGCTGCAATGAACAAAAGACTGCCTATATAGCTCCTATACATCTCCACATCTTCAAACTCCCTAGTGCCTTCACAATTCACATAACCCACTGACATTGGGTTTTTCACTGTTTTTGCATCTTGCAATCCACATTTTTCAATCAAACTCTGGATTTTCCTCTTCTGACTCAGACAACAACTCCCATCTTCACACCACTCAACATCTATGCCTAGATAAGACCTCAAAACTCCAAGATCTTTCACACTGAATTTCTGTGACAACTCCTTTCTCACTGTCTGAATTCCTTGCTTTGAACTAGCTACTACACACACATCATCCACATAAATCACCAGGATCACATCTCCCTTTGTGTAAACACACGCATCAGCTACACTGCGTTTGTAACCTAGCTTCACCAACTCCTCATGAATGCAAAGATTCCAGCTTCTAGCACTTTGCTTCAAACCATACAATGCCTTCTTCAACTTGTACACCTTTCTGTCACCATCCTTCTGAAAACCTAAAGGTTGCTCCATGAAAATAGTTTCCTCAAGATCTGCATTCAAGTATGCAGTCTCAAAATCAAAATGATGCACCAACTGGCCCCTCCTTGCAGCTAAAGCCAAAACTAATCTCAAGCTCTCAGGCTTTGCTGTTGGAGAAAATGTCTTGTCAAAGTTCTCAAACCTTTGTTGTGCAAATCCCTTAGCTACCAACCTAGCCTTGTATTTCTGACTACCATCCGGCATCAGCTTCCTCTTGTAAACCCATTTGCAACCAATCACTTTGTGATCTGCTGGCCTGTCTACAATTTCAAACACTTTCTTGTTTACTAACGCCTTGTACTCCTGTTCCATTACTGATTCCCATTTCTCTCTCTCCTCATCACAACACTCTAGTACTTCCTGATAAGTCTCTGGCTCTTCCACCACGACAACACAAGCCCTAGCTTCCTGCACTTTAAAGCGATCTGGAAGCTTCCTAACTCTTGTAGTTCTCCTAAGTACAATTGTCTTTGTCCTTCCCTCTTCATCCTCTGTGTCTGTGCTTGAATGTGCCTCTCTCTCTGAGTGTCTCTTTTTTTCTGACATTCTAGGTGTAGTGGGGCGAGGGCTTGTCTTCTTCCCTGAAGTGCTTGGCCCTTCATCTCCTGAATCTGATTCCTGTTTCACTGCCCCTCCATTCCTAACAGGTGGTTGTGTTTGTGTTTGTGTTTCTGACTGTCCCAGTCTGTAAAACACCTCTTTGTTTGAGTGAATGTGCTCCCAGCCTGAATGTTTCTCAAAGTTTGCGCTTCTTGAAAAAAGAACCTGATCACCCCCAAGGTGAAATCTGTAACTGTTACCTGTGTAACCCACAAACATCAGGCGTCTCCATTTGGGCTGACCTTTCCTCCTGAAAGCTGCAGGAATGTACACATTTGCATATTGCCCAAACACTCTGAGGTACTTTAAATTTGGTGGCCTTTTGAAAAGCATGTGGTAAGGAGTAGTCCTCACAGCTGAATTCCAAGTGCGGTTTGACAGGAAATTGGCTGTGAGAATTGCTTCACCCCAAAGCCTTTCAGGAGCCTTTGCATCAAGCATCAAACAATCTTTCATCTGCTTAAGCCAGCGTATTTTAATCTCGGCTAAACCGTCTTCAGAAGTGCAACTTGGGTTAGTTTTATGATGCCTGATTCCCTTTCTTCTTAACCAATGGGTCAAGTGAGAAGCCAGGAACTCCCCCCCCCCCCCGTCGGTGACCAGAGTTCCCACTTTGAAATCAAACTGTCTTTCAATCATGTTCACCCATTCTTTGAATCTATCCCCTGCTTCACTTTTCTCTTTCAACAAAATGACATAAGAAAATCTTGTGAAACGATCAACAATCACCATGAAATATTTACAGCCACCCTCAGTCAAAATACTAGAAGGCCCTGCTAGATCTGCATGGATTTGTTCGAATGGTCTTGAGACCTTCAACTTAGTTCGTTTTGCCACAGGATAAGCTGTCACCTTAATCTTGCTGCAAACTGAACATTCCAGATGGTTTGTGCATGGAGACATTTTAAGTTCAGGGCAAACTTTCTGCAATCTCATAAGATTGTTAAAACCCACATGTCCCATCACCCTGTGGTAATAATGAATGCAATCTGCATGCAAAGGTTGGTTTTGTGCAAGCGCACACCCCTCCTTTTCTACCAGGTAATACAGTTTGTCCCTCTTAACTGCTTTTGCACACATCTGCCCATCTTTAGAAATTAAACATTCATCCCCTTCAAAATTGACTTTGTACCCATCTGTTGTCAAAGCAGACACACTAACTAAACAGTTTTGTAAATTAGGTACATACAATACATTTTCAAAATTTTTACCAAACCCAGGAATGCAAACAGTCCCAATTTCCTTGATTTTCTGGGCTGCCCCATCTGCTAGGGCTACAGTAGAAACACTTGCTGGTTTCTTACTCTGGAACAGTTCCTCTTTATTGCACATATTGCATGTTGCTCCGGAATCTACTAGCCACGTGGTTTCAGATTGAACAAGAGTCACAGAGTCACAGCTTCTTTGCACTGTAGTCGCTGCAAATCCCTGGTGAGCGCTATCCCGCCTTTTGTCACCAGATGGCGCTGTCGGCCGCCTTTTCTTGCAGTCAGCAGCAAACTTTCTACAGTCTTTTTTAATATGTCCTTTTTTCTTGCAATAATAACAAATTTTAGCCAAAGCGGCTTTATCAACTTGAGAGTCTTTAAAATTGCCATCAGAACTTTGGGCTGGCTTAGCAGTAACGGCACTCTGTCCTTTCTTTTGCTCAGCCTCAAATCTCCTCCGTTCCTCTTCCTCCAAAACTCTACTACAAATCATTCCCATGGTGATTTGAACTCCAGGCGTTTGCAGTCCCAACATTATGTTATCAAAGCTCTCATTCAAAGATCCTAATAGTATATAAACTTTGAGGTTTTCATCTAACACAACACCTCTGGCTTCTACCTGGCCAAACAAGTCTCTCATTCTGTCTAAATGAGAAATCGCAGACTGCTTTTCAGCCATTTTGCAAGCAAAAAGACGCTTCGCCCAAATCATTTTCGAAAGATCTGAAGTGGACTGGTGTATTCTCAAAAGAGTTTCCCATATTTGCTTTGCTGAGGCAATATTTTTCACATAATTTAGCTGGCCCTCAGACAGTAATAGATGCAAGGTGGCAATTGCCCTGCTATTCCTCCTTTCCTCCTCCTGAGTAGGGACCTGAGGAATCCCATTTTCTACCACGCTCCAAAGGTTTTCTCTCACCAACAACGCCTTTGCATAAATACTCCAAGTCCCATAATTCTCGGCATTTAATTTGTCAAATTTCTGGTGCTCCATTTCTTAATTAATATGCCTTTTTAAACAGTCCAGTTCCTTGTCCGGAACTTTGTCTTCTCCCCCTCCCTTCTTAGGCTTTCCCTCCAGGACACAGTCTCTTTAGAAATGCAGCTTTCACAGCCCAATCAAGCTAAATGGCTGCTTTTCAAGAACAAAGCAGACTGCCCTTTAGCAACTTTGCCTTTGAATCAGGGGGTTTTATTTACTTACTCCACCAGCTTGCAGGAGATTCTTCCTACTTCCATCCGCTGATCCCAGCTGGAAGGGAAAATACTTCTCCAGGCTTTTTAGAGGTCAATGGCAGTTCATTCTCTGGCTGCAGGTGCCCTCCGAGAAGATCTGTCGGCAAGGAAACCATCCTCCTCTGCTGCCACTTGTTAAAAAAAAAAATTGCATGGATGGGGGGTGGCTGCCTGGTGAATGACTCAACCTCCATCTGGAACTTAGCCACAATCACCAAAGAAAATCCATTACAGGCATCTGGAACGTCCTGCAAAGCTTCTTTATTTAAGACAGCAAAAAAGACCAAAAAGCAATAATAGTAAAAATGACTTAGCCTTAGAAGGCTAACTGGAACAGGTTAACCAACTACATAGTTGTAAAGTTAAATGCAACTACTAGAGATCTTTACATCTCAGAAAACAGACAAAGAAGTAGAGATTTCAAAAATGGCTGCGAGATCCACATGTTTCAGCCCACCTTGCTCCACCTTCGTGGGCGTAGTCTCTTCAGACTGATTGGTCTAACATGTATGATGTGTCTCTAGTCCAACCCTTAAATTACCATAATAAAACATGTGACTACAATTCCCAAAACAATGAATGTTGATTTTTTCTTAACATAAACATTAGCTCATTCTCATGAAGCTTAACCTTGCTGGCTTCACTTGTTTGGACTAGATTCACACCTGGTACCGATAACATGTGGCTCTGGCCTTGTAGAAAGAAACATCTTTTACACAGCATGTAAAAATACAGACACACATCATTGCATTTCAACATTTTAAAATCATTGACTCTATATCCCATTAAAATCCTAACATGATCGATGTTGGAAATGTGGCAAAGAGAAAGGAACGACAATCCACATGTGGTGGAAGTGCGAAAAAGTGAAGGATTTCTGGAATGAGATACATGCTACAATACAAGAGATATTGGGAATAAGCTTTAAAAAAAAGACCATATATATATATATATATATATATATATATATATTAAATATGACTTACTTTTTAAAAGCAGAAGACGAGAAGAAGTATGGGACGGTTTTGTTATATATGATAACTCTGGCCAGATTGATTATAGCAAAGCATTGGAAGGAAGATAAAAAATTACAATTAGATGACTGGTTAATGAAAATAGATGAAATTAGAAAACTGGATATTCTCTCTTATAAGCTGAAGGATAAGAAGGTGGAGAAATTGGAAAATGAATGGAAGCAGATAATGACGTTTCTTAAGAAAAGGTGGTGTCTGGATAAAAACCTGGCTGAGATGATTTTTGAAGGTTAGGATACTGAAAATAATCCAGGACACTTTGCTTTCTCTTTACTTTTCTTGGATTAAAACAAGATTAGTTATAATTTTGGAGAATATGTTGAGTTTACATAATCTGGAAAAAAGTTTGTTTTAAGGACTACTATTATTATTAGGATTATTATTTTATTCCTTATTTTTTATTTTAAGAAAACTGAGAGACTATGTATGTTCTGTTAGCAAGAAGCAATAAGAAGACAAAGAAGCAATGTAAATAAGACTATATTAAGACAGGAAGTGAATATTGTAGAATAATGAAATATTATGTTGGATATGTTTGTGTTATGGATTGGACGGAGTTGTGTTATAAAATTCAATAAAAATTATTTTAAAAAAAATAATACACTCTAGAAGGAAAGGTGGGTGAAAGTGGGGATAGCTTGAGAGGGACCAGGCTGAGGGGAAATACTTACTTCCGAAGGCTTCTCTGGCATTGGCTGTGAGGGTTGATGACGATGGTGATGAAGCACAGCTGCCAAATGAGGGGGAGGAGATGGCTGTGGGAGCTAAATCAGAGCACAGATCAATGTGGAGTCTGCATGCACTCTCAAGATAGCACATGGAATCTAGAAATCCCAGGGTTTAAATAGGAAATTTCTGCCTTCTAGCTATGAGCTCAATGGCTTGTGGACAAAGGCGTTGATAGGCTTAGCTTTGTCAACCTAGGTGTGAGCATAATCTAAACAATGCATTTGGTTTTGAAACTATCAAGGAAGGGAGGCTAGAGAAAAGAGTGCAATCAGATCTGATCACTGCCCCATTAAGTGTGAGACTCAAGACAAACAAACTCTATTATGCTTCTTTGCCAGAATAATGGTCTTTCCCTTTTGGCAATTCCCAAATCTGTCTGGTAGGGAAATTTCCAGTAGTTTTGGGCTGGTCTCTCAGTGCCTACATGACCTGCCATTTGGGGATTATGACTGACATCCCTCAGAGGTCAGTTTGGGGTCATACAGGGAACTCCACATGTGTCCAAAATTTTATGAAAATTCACATATGCTAACAGGGGGAACTGTGAAACTGTTGAACTAGGTTTTGGAACAGGAAATGGGAGGATTTTGTTAGAATGCCTGTAGATTGGTTGTCTGTTTATGGTTATCGCAGTTCCTATGGCAGGCCATGACAGTCCAGATGCCTAGGTCGGTAACGGTAGGAGGTATTTTATGTAAAACCTCTTGTGTCAGATTCTAAGACCCCTTACTCAGTTTCTTTTTTTTTTTTTTTGGCGGATTCAACATTTTCATTTATGAAATAAACTTAATATACAAATGAATGTTAAAATACACATCATTCTATACTCCATATCCTTTCACATCTATTATTTAAAATACATTTCTCCGCTCCCAAACGATCCCTAAATTTCCTGAAATAATAACCAGTTACAACTACTGTTAGAATCGCTTATTCCAAAAAAGAAAGAAAACAAAACAGAACAAAACAAAATCTTCCTATTGACTTAATTTAACTATAGAATTTAAATTATGCCTCTCATATTAGTTTTCCACCAAATTGTCTTTGTTTTGTTTGACCTCCTTTAAGTCTCTTTCAAGATGCAAGAAAACTTTCAATTTTTTCCCATTTTGAAATAAAAGATTTCTCTTGTTTATCCTTAATTAACATTGTCAATTTGTCCATTTGCATTAAATTTCTTATTTTCTCTTTCCATTCCGAGAACATTTGCATATTATTAACTTTCCAATATTTAGCTATAACCAATCTTGCCCCAGTAATTAAGTACAAAATTACACCTATTTCCTCTTTTTTCAAAACCCCTTTTAAGCTTTCCGTTATATTTAATAAATACAGTTTGGGGTCCATTCATATTTTAATGTTGAAGATTGATGTAATTTTGCTGTGGATAATCTTCCAAAATTCTTTTACCACTTCACAAGTCCACAAGTCTTCACAAGTCTTATTTTGCTTCACAGTCTTTGCAATCTTTGATGGGTAAAGGTGCCATCTAAACAAAACTTTATAGTAATTTTCAATCAAGTAAATGCTTTTTGTAAACTTTGTGTTATTCATCCAAGTCTTTTCCCATGTTTCCAACGTTTTCGTTCAAATCTTGCATCCATTTAATGATATTCTCTTTAATACACTCCTCTTTTAACTCTATCTCCAAAAAAAATTTATAAAGTCATGTAATCAAGTGTTTATTTCCTTTATCATAAATTTTTTCCAGTTCCGTTTTGTTCACCTCAATACCACAAGTTCGAGTATCTTTGTTATATCTGCTTTGAATTTGGCAAAAATTAAACCAATGTTCTACTAACTCCTCTTCTTGTAATTCCTTAAACGATCTTAATTTTATTTTATCTTCAGACCATTCCAATAAATCTCTATATTTAGTGCAAATTCCTTTAGCAA
The DNA here is from genome assembly GCA_026167975.1 of Phrynosoma blainvillii. Taxonomy (NCBI): domain Eukaryota; kingdom Metazoa; phylum Chordata; class Lepidosauria; order Squamata; family Phrynosomatidae; genus Phrynosoma; species Phrynosoma blainvillii. The sequence continues at coordinate 2,318,970 of JANUYF010000002.1, read as the reverse complement.
AGATATCTGTTTTAAACGCTTCCATAAGTGAGGTCCAGCCCGGGATTTTATTATACAGGATTGGCTTATATTTATTCCAAATTTTAATTAAAGCTTTCCTAATAATATGTTTATCGAAGGTTTTATCTACATTCCCTCCGGTATAAATTAAATACCAATGCCATCCTTTCTCTAGACTGGCACCTTCTAATATTAATGTTTTTCTATCCTCTAATGTTATCCAATCTTTGATCCAGGTGAATGCTGTCGCCTCGTAATATATTTTTAAGTTTGGCAGTCCCAACCCTCCTCTTATTTTTGCATCTTGTAATGTACTCATCTTTATTCTTGATTTCTTCCCTTGCCAAATGAAATCTCTTAAATCTCTATTCCACATTTTAAAACATGATGATGGTATATTTATTGGAATAGTTTGAAAAAGAAACAAAATTTTAGGCAGAACATATGACTGTATAATGGCTATTCGCCCTAATAAAGAAAGCTGTAATTTATTCCAAATATTTAATTTTTCTTTTATTTGTTTCCAGGTTTGGAGGTAATTATTTGGAAAAAGGGTAGAGTTTTGATTTGTCAACGTCACCCCCAAATATTTTACACTGTCACAGAATTTGAGCTCGGTTATAGATCTTAACTCATTTTCCTCATTTCTATTAAGGGTTTTTGTCAGAATACAACTTTTCTGCGTGTTGATTTTAATCCCTGTCATCTTACTAGATTCACTTAATATTTCCCATAGTTTTTTTATACTCTTTTTAGGATCATTTAATATTATGATTACATCATCCGCGAATGCTTTGACTTTGTAGTTTTGATTTCCTATTTTTAATCCCTTTATTTGACTATCATTCCTGATCTTTCTAAGCACATTTTCTAATATCAATATAAACACCAATGGAGAGAGCAGACAGCCCTGTCTTGTCCCCTTATTGATTATACATTTTCCTGATTTCTCCCCATTAATATCTATCCTTGTTTCTTGATGGTTATAGATTTCTTCTAACCACTTTCCCATTCTTTCACCAATTTTAGATTTTCTTAAGGATTTTTTCATATAACACCAATTTACATTATCAAAAGCCTTCTCATAATCGAGGAAGACAATTCCCATTTTCCTATTCTTATGGTGTTCGTAGTATTCGATGACATCTACTAAGGTTCTTACATTATTTTTAATGCTTCTTCCTGGGACAAATCCGGATTGATCCTCGTGAATCCATTTTGGTGTAATTTGCTTTAATCTTTCTGCTAACACTGTTGCAAACACTTTGTAATCATTATTTAACAAAGATATAGGTCTATAGTTTTGTATTTGACTTAAGTCTTTATCAGCTTTTGGAATCAGTATCGTAAGAGCTTCTCTCCATGAGTGCGGATAATGCCCCGTTTCTATTGAGTTGATCGTATCATATAATGGATTAATTATTTCTTCTTTGAAAGTTTTATAAAATTTCGCTGTTAGACCGTCTGGACCGGGGGCCTTCTTTTCCTTTAATTTCATAATAGCATTTAATATCTCTTCTTTAGTTATTTCTTGATTTAATATTTCTTGTTGGTCTATAGAAAATTCTGGTATGCATTCCTGCTTTATAAATTCTTTGATTTCTATTTTCTTTTTTTCTGACATTTGCTCGTCTCTAAATAGTTTAGTATAATAGTCTGTCACAATTTGTTTAATTTTACTTTGCTGTATATATTCTTTTCCTTCTTCCTTTAATTTGCAAATTAGTTTTTTATCTCTTTGTTTTTTAATTCTATAGGATAACCATTTACCGGTTTTGTTTGCATTTTCAAAGTAGTTTTGTTTTGCATATTTTATTTTATTTGCTATTTGTATCATAAGTTTTTGATCTAATTTTTCTCTTAGAGCCTGAATTGTGCTACTTAATACTTTATCCCCTGGTTTTTCTTTCAATTCTTTTTCCTTAAGTCTTATTTGGTCCATAATTTCATTATCTTTCTTTATTCTTTCTTTTCTTTCTCTATGTTCTTGTTCCATGAAATATCCTCTTATAACCGCCTTTCCGGCGTCCCACACAATATGATGCGAGGTGCCCTTATAAGAATTTTCTTGGAAATACCATTTTAGCTCCTGTTTTATCCTTTGTACAACTTCTGTATTGCTAAGAATGTAATCTTTCAGTCTCCAATTAAACTCACATTTTGTTACAGAAAATTCTAAGGACACTGCACAGTGATCAGATACTGTTCTAGGTAGTATTTCTGACCTTATGATATTTTTTACCAGTTGTTTGGAAATACACATTATGTCTATTCTAGACCAGCTCAGATGTCTATTAGAATAATAAGTATAATGCTTACACCGATTATGGCTTAATCTCCAGATATCAACCAAATTTAGTCTGTCCACAGACATAAAAGCTTCCTGTGGTAATTTCCCTTGAAAAGAATTCTTACCCTTACCCTTACAATTTGATCTGTCATTTATTGGATCCCATACCCCATTCCAATCACCTGTGATTATAAATTTCTCATATTCTAATTGACCCAATTCATAAGAAAGTTTTTTGAAAAATTTTCCTTTATTCTCCTGAGGGGCGTACAGGTTTACTAGTAATACCTTGTCTTCATTAATGTGAATTTCTACAGCTATGTACCTCTCCTCATTATCTTTCAATATTTCTTTTGATTGGAGTTTAGAACTAACATATATAACTACCCCCTTTTTTTTCTTTAACTTATCACATGCAGCATACAGCTCACCCAAATTTCCCTTTTTCAGGACATGAAGATCCTTCTCCCTGATGTGCGTTTCCTGTAAACAAATCATTCCGCTCTTAATTTCTTCATTTGTAAAAAAAACTTTGTTGCGTTTACTTTTTGAATTTAATCCATTGATATTCCATGACACAAGTTTTTTAAGCATTATTTAGAATTTACCCTTTTCTTTTTCCCCGATTCCTCTAACGCTTACTTCTCTTTGGTTTTTTTGATCTTTTCTTAACGTTTCTACTCTCTGTTAGTTTTACTTGGCTTCTTGTACTCCTATTTCTAGATTTATTTTTGAGTATGGATTGATTAGAATCTGAATCTCTCTCCGATTCCGAATCGTTTTCTTCTTCTAAGGAGTCTTTATCTGACTCATCCGAACTAACATTTAGTTCACCTGCTCCTTCTTTTTTTTTCGCTAGCTTTTTAAACCTTGTTTCCATTTTTGGGGATTTACTGTGGGTTTCCTCTGGTATTGATATCTCCCCTTTATTCTCATTATTTTCATCCTGCCCTGTATTTTCTGTTAAGAACTTTTTCATTTTTTCCTCCGAGTCTATCGTATATCTCTCTTTCTTATATGTAAATGACACCCCTTCCGTTTTTTCCCATTTATATTTCACATTGTGGTGTCTGAGAAATTCTGTTAATAGTGAGTAATCTTTTCTCTTCTTCAATATTTGGTTAGGGATTGCCTTATATAATTTGATTTCTTTATCATTAATCAGTAGTGTTTTGCTATAACTCATTTCAAGAAAAAGATCTCTCACTCGTTCCCTTACAAAAATTACCATTATATCCCTGGGCAATTTTTTATTTCTTGCTACCCAAGAGTCCACCCTATATAATTTATCAATCTCGAGGTCTAATTGTTCACCTGACCACTCAACAAAATTTGCAAGCGCAGGTATGATTCTTGTAACTAAGTTTTCATTATATTGCTCATCAACTCCTCTTAGTTTAATAGCTTTCCTTTGCATTCTTAACTCTGAATTTGTTCTGTAATAATCTTCCTTTAGTTGTTTCTCCTCTAATAAATCTGTTCTTTTTTCTACCTTCTCGATTTTTTCTTTTACCTATATTGCACTTTTTTTTAAAGCTTTAATTTCAGTTGAAGATGCTATTAGCTTCTTTGAAGGCTAATAATTCTTTTTGGATGTCCATTTTTAGTTCCTCTTTTAAATTTTAAATTTCCTCCTTAATATGCATGGATATTTCTGATTTTATTTCCATGCTAATTTTCCTTAATTCTTCTACCAGCAAATTGTGATTTTCCTGTTCTTTTTGAATTTCTTGCATTGCGCTGGCTTGCCCTTGAGGGATAGTACTTAGTACTTCTTGAGTTTGCATTTTATTTTATTTATCTAAATTCCTTTCTCAAAACTAGATATTACCCTTCCCTAAC